>CM060900.1:93875119-95075119 GCA_030762935.1 Hymenopus coronatus | reverse complement strand
CTAGTGTATTGCCTTATTTCGCTTATACTTGCAAGGAAGCAAGTAGTTAAGACAATTTCTGCTAATGTTTATACCGATTATTATAAAGTAGATGGAGGATTAAGCTTTTTAACAATAATTTGTTACAGAGATGTAGAGAGAGTCATGTGAATGGGGCACATGAGATTTTTTCACTGTCCATCACGAAGGAGAAGGCTTATCCAAACATAGGCTTTGGTGGGAGCGCTTTGATGTTCTTATTATTGTTGTTCTTGTCTTCTTATTAGTCTATTTAAATGTCTACCGAAGAATTTATAATTAAACAAAGAATTTTTATGTACCTTACATACACACACAAAAAAAAAACGAATCGTAAATTCAGGCCTAGACAGTTTCAGGAGTCATTTTCTAGTGTTCCAGTTTTAAACTGAAAAGTTTCCGGTTATAATATTTAGAACAACGGGCTCGTTAAACGCTAAACCTAAGAAGTGAAAATACGTGTTACAACAGAGGGAAAACTCTGATATGTTCCATTCCCATGAGTACCACCAAAGTTTATTCTTTTATTTACGTCATGCTGATCAAGATAAACATTACAGAAAGTGTCTTTGTAAGCAGAAGGGGAATACACTAGGCTAAAGCAATTGTCAAATATTTTAAAAGCTGGTCGCTATGTAAAACAATTGCAATTCCGTTCTTCTCTTTGCTTGTCAGGAGTAAACAGAACCAATAACACGAAATATTCCGAAAGCGGTCAGCTCTCCAAGAAAAACGTGTATGACATAAATTGCGTGTTTTAACGAAATCTACATATTTTATGCAGTAACATTTTGTCTACCTCCTACAGTTTATTAGTTATGCAGAATTCAGTCAAATGCATCGAGAATAAACAGGGCTTCCGAAGCTATTCCCGGAAAATTCAAGACGTACAGTTTATTTATGATCTAAATATCTTAAATATACGGTATTTTAATCAAAATCGCTAGAGCCATATTTGAGAAAATATTCAACAATTTTTATATGTGAAGGGTAGTTTGGGTTAGGGAGATTTTCTTTAAAATCTTCGTGTTGCATCCTTGTAAGATATTAATTATAAAGGCCAACTTTGGTATTTAAAGGTCTTTTCACTTTTGAGCTATGCTGCCCACACACACACACACTCGCGGACCTTTTTCTAAAAATCTGCTGCGTTACACTCGCATAACCTTCCCTAACTGTTCCACAAACAAACTTCTTAAAAACATTATTCTTCGTTCTACACCATGCTAATCGAGATAAACATTAGCAGAATGTACCTTCTTATTACTTAGTTCCTTATAGGTAGAAGGAAACTAAAGGAATGCGCTACGCTAAAGTGATAGTCAAATGTTTTAAAAGCTTTGTTATGCGATTGTCATTGCAATTCGCTTCTTTGCTTGGTTAGGAGTAAAACAAAAGGAAACCAGACACTTCAACTCCAACTCCATGGCACGACACCTCACGGGGAGCCTTGGCCTACCGCCCGGCCGCTGCGACTCCATTTCGGTCCACTACAGATGTCATGGATGGGGTGCAGTATTGGAGTGCGAGACGTGGACAGCGCCAGAAAAAGATTATCCAGAACGAAAAGGTCGTCAGAAGTTATTACCAGAAAGTTCAAGATAAACATTGTATTTGTGATATAAATATGTGTGATATGTTATTTTAATCAAAATCTTTAGAGCCATTTTTGAGAAAAACAAAATGGTCAAACATTTGTCCGTGTAAAGGTTACTTTGGGGTTGGGGGATGTTCTTGAAAATGTTCGTGTCGAATCCTTGGAAGATTAAGCTTAAATACCAAATTTGTTATTTAACGGTCTTTTAGTTTTAGAGCTATGCTGTCCACAAACACACACAGACCTTTTTCTAAAAAAAAAATTGTTTGTACTCAGAGAACCTCAAAACATATATTTTCGGTGAAATCTCGGTATCTTATTTTCAGGTGGAATACATACCTTCTCTATACACTGTGTGAATAGTACGTGTAGAGAAAGTATTGTTTTTTATTCAGGGGACCTCAAAACATATATTTCCGGGGAAATCTCGACATTTAATGTTTGGGAGGAATACAATACATTCTATATCCATTATGTACGTTGTACATATGCGTACAAAGTGACGTCATGAATCACAATCTCGTGAGGTTATGAATGCCAGAAATATCTCAACATACTTTAAACGAGGTTAGTTCTGCTTATAGTGCATATTGTCCATTACTCATTAGTATGTAACTTGGGAGTTTTAGGCAAACAAGTTCTCTATGTGCCTTACCATAAGTAATACATAGAAGAACATAACAGCACAAAGTCAAGCAACGATTTACGTCGTAAAGGAAATGGCATTTATTTAGCAAGAATTATGACTGCCTGTGTAGTCGAGTGGTCAGCGAGCTCATTTCTCACTCGGAGCTCCCGGATTCAATTCCCGGCTGGGGCGGGGAATTTTTTTTACCCAGAATTTTTCCCTATCCCCCCACAAGTTCTGGAAGTATGTATGCGAGAGTGAATGTGATGTGTGTGCTTCAGGAAAATAAAATGATTTAGACCAAACAACGATTTGTTTCAAGAGCAAATGATATGATCTTAGATGTTAAAGGGGCCTATATAAATGAAACAATAAAAAAAATATTATCTCCTTTCACGTCAAGTACATATATATGGCGAATGCTGCTAAAATAAGTTACTGAAATACAAAATTAACTAACCACGGTATTACATCCGAATGCTGATTTATTTAACCACATGCATTGGAGATGTAACATGCATGACTTTTGCAATGTTACCTTAAAAATCCCAACTAAAACAATTAAAATCGCCCAGATCCCAAATTCAATACTGATTTTCAGACAAAGCAGCTAATATTCCAGCATTATATGATTTTGCAATAAAGAAAAGATAACATGTTCATTAATTTCCAATGTTTTTTTTTATATTTCCTTTGGTATTACGCCCAATTATAGATTCCAGTCAATTGGTGCAGAACACGTGAAGCATTCATACAATGGTCCAGGAAACACTAAACTTATTTTAACAACTTTAATTGAACTGCAGTTATTCCTCTCTGTACAGCAATTTATGGGTCGAAACTAGTTTCAGATTACTGGGCTATTTTCGAAACAAATTTACCGATTCTACTTCAGAAGGGAGGAGTGAAGCGGATCGATAATTTCCGATACTTATCGATAGTAATTTTACTATCCCTTCCTCACGTTGCCAATTTCGCTATGTAAGTGTGGAGCAATTAGGGTTCTGCAAATTATGTATTAATATGAATTACTTTGGTAATGACGTTATTACAACGTCAGACATACATTAAAGACCATGTCCATTAAATTTGACCTTATAACGCATGTAAAATCCGCGAGCTATTTGTTATGTTGTGTTATATACATTATGAGGTGTAGTTCTTTTAATTATACTTGCTATATCTGTTTTAAAATTAAGTTATAGGATTTTATATTTAGCCTGGCTGCTGATTGCGGTACTATTTTAGAGCTCCTATCTCCGGAACGCTAGACTCAAATTTCAACCGCAATTACGGAATTGGATGTTTCTCTTCTTGGGAGGTCTAGAACGGTCTGCATCTAAGTTTCGTGAGATTTGGGCAAGTCTGGGGATCTTGCTCGCATTTGTGCGCAAATATTTTCACCCCTTCCTTATCCCACTCCACTACGACGGTGTACATGACGAATAACAGTAGACAGAGACGTTTCATTGAGGATTGCACAGGAAAATGCTAGATGGAAATCTGGCGTAGAATGGGGGATTGATTTCTGCGTTCAGAATGGTAAACGGGCTGCTACAAACACTTATGCTACGTGAAAAATTATAATATCAGACGACATTCTAATTCCGCAAATGCTAATCAGCATAGAAAACCTAAACTTTCAGGATGATTATAAAGGGTTGAACTTCACTGAGAGAGATAACATTCCAGTTTAAATGAAGATACGCTTCAACAGTACTGCGTCTCTCTGTGTCTACAGTTAAGCCTGATATTGATAAACTTGTGTCAAGAAAAGCTTTCAGTGTTACATTATACGTCCAAGGAGCTTTTTATAGGCTCATTTGAGGAAGAAATGCTGCACGATATTTAGATACCCGGCCATTCGCATTTAAAATTGGCTGGCTCCACCACCGTTGTACCTTATATGCCGAACAAGTTCGAGTATCTGCTTGAATGAGATATAGGGGCTTCTGAGGCAAGATTCATATTCAGGATTAATAAATTGGGTGAAAAGTAGCAAATTGGAGAACTTTTGATGCGGCTACACAATATTACGGTTAGTCAATTAATGGTAATTTTGCGTAAATTATGTTTCATTTAATAAGAGGTAATATTGCACTGGTTCAGCAAGATGTCCAAATGCTGACATAGCTGTGTGCTCTTAAAGTAATACTGACATGAGCATGGGTTTTATTATAAAAGCTTCAATAGCTGGGTCAGAAACGCTTAGTTCAGCCTTGTTCATCTGAGCTGCTGAATTTGGGAGACGTACAGTCCGACATACTGACTGAAGACATAGTTTTTATTTTAAAGTGTAAAGTGCAAAATTCATAAAGTACAGGTGAATGCAGAATGAAATTTGATTAACCTTTGGGTTTCCTCATCCCTTGACCATACATTATCTTCTTAAAAGTAAAAACCCTGTACCTCCTCGTATTTATTTATAGCTCCTGATTCCCTTCCCAAATGTATAACCTCCTGCACCTTAAACCCTGAGGTCAGCCTCCGTGGTGCTAACTTCATATACCCAAGGTCGCAGGTTCAAACCCGGTGGAGGACGATGGATTTTTGCGGGCGTAAAAATTCATAGCATGGCTTCCTTCGGAAGGGAAGTAAAGCCGTCGGTCTCGTGTTTTAGATTTATGGGTATGTAGAAGAACCTTAAACCTGATAAAAGAGGCCTCTGAGCAAAATTAAGCTATCTTTCACACCCAATATAGAGTGGGACATTGAGAACCGCAGCAGTTAAAGAGCGCCCAGAAATAAAACTCCATTTAATTAAAACTCCCTTTTTTAAACCCTGAGGCCATCCGCTTCCCTCTTGCATGCACGAACAGCTCTACCTCTGAAGCTACCACTCCCTAGTATGCACAGTGGTATCCTTCAATAACATGTACCAACGTCGTCCAGCTTCCTATACTCCTTAACACTTCAGCAGGGAAGTCCATAAGAAAAAAGTTGTTTCCATATAACATATCTTAACGGTCACGTGAATTAGTCACCTTTCATTTTGACAAGTGGTATCTTAATAAGGATCCACTTCGATGCGTTAGCTGCTTTTTCCCTTCATCTAACGCTTTTCTTGCAGATCAATTACATAATCTTCTCTCTAATGTTTTTGCATGGACTTACTCTATCTGAAATGAACAATGCTTATCAGTATATAATATGCTTTGCTTGCACGTTTTCACACCTCAATAGTGACTTGCTGGCCTAAATAGTGTAGGGGCATTGGCCTTGCAGAAACCATTCGGCGTGAGTTCGGTACAATATTCGTTGCCGCGAAGCCTGCCAAATCTAAGCTATGCTTTCCACAACACGCATGGTTTGTATGTGCCATGCCTACTTAAATATGCTTGCCATCCTGAAAACATACTATTCTTAATGACTAAATTTAGTAGTACGCAAATGAAGTTAGTTTTGTGGTAACTTGTTCATTACACTATCCTCAATTACCAATACAAAAATCTGTGAGTTACATCCCTAACTGTCTGTATAAGAAACAGTTCTCAAAGGCATTGAATATTTTAAATGCACGAATTTAAAATATGGGTATATGAAGTTCTGCTGTAAACACACTATGTAAATGATAATACACATAGATAATGTTTTGAATATCCTACCAAGCATATAGAAAGTTAGCGTTATAGTAGCGTTCTGCCTGAAAATGCAGTATTCGTAAACGTTGGTATTATTAAACACATTTTTCAATGTTGTAACTCCGGCGAAAAGTTATATGCGGGCCGGGCCGTTGGTGTGCGCATCCCGGCCTCTTTACCTGGCCACTTGGATAAGGTTTACGGATGACACTTCAGAACAATAGTCTCGTATGTGCCGCTTCCCCGAATTCTTGATAATTTCTGCTCCAGAAGATTCCTTTCGGGAGTTTCGTGTAGCTTCCCCTTCGAAAATGCTTCGCTTTGTATGCGGAGGCTGTACATGGTGGGAGGTGAATAAGGGCAAATATGTGTATCAGCGCTTCAGGACAATATGGTGATCCAGTATGCGGTTTTTTTTTTTTTTTTTGCTTCTCCAAATTTCTAAGGTTATGTTCGTGAAGAAGATTTCACGATGATCTTAGAATGGTTATTATTCCCTACCTCAGACATTCGGTGATTGTTTACGTAACAGGTAACACAGTTAAACCTCCTCTGCTCTTTGCCAGAGGACGGAAGAAATTCGATGGCACTGTTGCTTCCACCTGCGCAACATACTACTTTTTTCATGCATTATCTGACTAAGATTTACAAACTATTCAGGGTTTAGCTTAAACATATTGCACACAATTACATTATTTAAATTTAGCTTAATTTAACAAATACATAACTTAAACCAACATGAAAGCATTTGCACTTCCGTTCTTTAAATTAAAACATTATCATCATTGGTCTTACAAAGATGAGAAAGTAGAATCGAACCTCAGCACTCAAAAACCTTCAAATCGTGAATGTGAATTAAGAGAACCTGCATCACAGATCCGCTGATAGATTTCAACGAACGTTCTTCTTTTGGGTAGATGACTATTTAGAAATCGCAGATGATACAGTCCCTCGTAATATTGGCAGATTCCCCAATTGCGGCGTAAATTAGATGAATATCTGCTAATTCAGCATTTGGAAAGTTATTCATTACGTAGAGGAAAGTTTGCGACTGAATCGGTCCATCGTTTCCTTACGTGAGTAACACTAATGCACGCCGGCGTTGTGCAAGTTGTACTAAACACAGGAGCTGCCTTTGTGTGATATATGTAAAAACAGAAGAGACATAACGCAGGGCCGTTCAAAACACATTAAACCGTTAAATTTGTGCTTCATTTATGACAACGGTTTTAGTAAGCGGATAAATTGTGTTACGCAGCAACTGGTGCTTTCACTTCTTGTAATATTTACGCTTTGCGGCCAGTCGAAAAGTGCTGTGCCAAACAAGCATAGTTGGGGAATAGTCTATGCCCACTGCGCATCTTTACCTTTTTGGACTCATTAGTCAAAGAATGTAAACTTTCACTTATAGAAAACAAAACCGGGCTTGTAGCGACTACTGAGAGACCACGGAGATGTACACGCCACTGATGATGCCTGCCGCAGACGCAGGCGAAACGTCTGGGGAACGAAGGGAGAAGCCCAGTGGACCACGGCCTACAAGCCCGGTTTTGTTTTCTATAAGTGATTCTAACACCGGCCGTGAAAGCCTTCGAACTTTAATGTAAACTTTTTCTGCGAGGGCAGCTTAGTCGCGGGATGTGTTCATGACATGTATTCACGGTACTCTAAGGTGGACTTGATAGCGGGTTCCCGTGTTCGGGCGTGTGTAACCGGCTAGAACATCATTTTAACACTTTGGCTGGCAAAAAATGATTTCAGCCGATACAATTTGAGCACCTAGATTGCGAAGATCCCATCTGATCCTATCCGTAGAGATCGATTTTCATGTTTAAATAACTGTAAATTCATGCAACATATGCCGTTATTGCCTGCTTCTATGTAATCTTACAATATTTAAACTGTGTGTTGGTAGCAATCTCTGTTTCTTAATGTTGGCATTTTTCTCTAATATTCTTTATGAAGTTGTTTTGCGTCGGCCTTTGTAGTGCGTAAGTTGTTGTTGTTCTGTGCCGGGCTTGTTTGTTTGGTGTATTTTACATTTATTTCTTGCGAGCATATTGGAACCAGAAGTCATTGTCAGAGGTTGAAATTGAGGCAGCATTGTTGGGAAACGATGTAGTGACATTTCTCATAGTGATGATGACCATAAAGGTAACAATTGGACCAGAAGTGATACGGTTGCTGAAACTTGGTGGAATCAAGGAATGAGATGCTTGTGTGTTCTATAAGGGATGAGCAAAAAAATAAAATAAAAATCACTTTTAAACATAGAAACTTAAAAATTTGAAAAGAATCGCAATACAAAATGGAAAATTGAACAGTAAAAGCAAACTCGGGACATAATAATATTAATAGTAATAATAATATTAATAATGATAACGACAACGACATATCTTAATGATGATAATGTCAATAATGCACTAACATTTGAAATTGAACATTAAAAAGCATAGTTTCAAACTTTAGAAATTTTAATAAAGGACGACTCCACTACCAACCCTACAACTGTATAGAAATGTGAAACAATATATCAAGAGTCATTACAAAAAACTCAACTCAACAGTTTCAGCATTTAGGTGACTGGAAACCTTTGTGTAAAACTTTACATTTCACCATACTTGCGGCTTTCAGTTTAAGTAGTTCATAGCAGCATACTTTGGTAGTAAAACGGTTAGTTTTCGTTTTCTTATGTCCTTTTCTTTTCCCTGTTTCTAGAACTGTCACGTCCCAGTAAACTGAAATTAAACTGGAAAACGACAATATACAGGCTGTTTAAAAATGACACCAAGCGAAGATAGCAGTCGATTAGCTTACACTTTGATATGTCCGAAACTTTGTCGCAACTTTCAAACTCTTCTATTTAAAGTTTTGTGTGTGTTTCAAAATCGTACGCATTTGGGATTAGGCAGCGAAGGAACAACGGTTGCCATACGCCACATAAACAACTTCAGAACGTGTTATAGAAACACATAACAAAACCCACATGCTACGTTTTCCATTACTAAGGTGACCTGTGCCGCGCCGGTGTGTCTATCAAACCACCCCTACATCATGCGACTGGGACCTTCGCCACTAACCGGTATCTCTCTTGAAGTGGGCCAGGCACGTGCCATTTGGTTATGCGTGACTGCCTAATCAATGGTGATTTTATGGCAGTTTTTGTATATACCGAATTTAGAGCTGAAAATTATACTCCCGTATCACGTCGGTATGGCCAACAAGGTCTACATCTTCATTTGGTGTCGTTTTGAAGCACCCTGTATGACTCGTGAAGTAATTCCTACTAGTTTCACTCGCTTAGAGGCAATGCGGGTATAATTCTTTCTCCCTCCATCGCCGCTATCCCAGTTTTCACCTGTCACCATCACACGGCAGTTAAATGCCATGCTTGGTCGGCCTAAACAACCAAATATTTAATCAAATTGGGTAATCCTGCCTGTCTAAAAGGATATAAACATAGTTTTACTGCTCCTCTTGATAGCACTATAAACAATTCCGTGTAATATATACATTTTGGAACACACAAACAATCCTGAGAAGCCAAGGTAAAGAAGTGATTGGTTCTGAAACCGCATTGGATAAAATTGATTCTTACACAAAGAAGAATAGGAAGCTCTGATAGTGGTTAAGATTGTTCAGTACCAAACCAATCATTTGTAGAAAAGTAATAAAACCAATTGTGAGCGATTCTCGCCATTGTTTCTACCAAGGAACCTCTTACTCCGGCTCCATTCTTGCCCTCGAGTGTTTCTTATTACACCTTCTCATTACACTTTTAATCAACAGATTTAATCTTATACAATAACCACAGCGAAAGCAAAACATAAAACAAATAGTCTCGAGCGGCCTCCGAAGTGTTGTGCGGTTGTATAAATATCAAAGAGCACCGTTCGATACGAAAATAACCGCATTGTTCTAGACACGGTGAAGCTTCTGCGGCCTTGATACTGTAAGCAAACGCTATTCGTTCAATCCTCTGCACAGGCAGACCGGTATAAATTTATATCTTTATAACATAACATTTGAGGTGACTTTCTTTCTTTTAATTTAAGGATTTAGGTAACAAGTAGCTATAACGTTTTTATCTAAGTTATAAAGTATATTTGTGAAAAACTTGGACAAATTCATTATGAGATATTCTATTACATCTCTTTGTTTTTTTATAGTGTTTTGATAGCTTTATCCGGAGAAAACCCACCCCAGCGCCGCTTTGTCCACCTCAAATCCTACATGTGGTTTCTTGGGATCGAACCCGGGCCTTCTAGCTGAGAGGTGAGTGGACTAACCACTTGGTCACGGCGCACCCATGTCTCTTTGGTTATATAGGTATGTGTATAGCAAATAGCTTTAACCATCGTTTCCATGTCGTTTAAGAATCCTTTTATATGTGATTGTCGTAGTTGTCATCCAGTTAAGCAAACATGCGTTTGCTTCCGTATCAAAAGTAATGAAACTCTTTCTTAGAGGCGGTATCCGAACCGCCCCTTTATTTTGCAGACTATAAACATCGTTCATTAGTTAGGTTTAATATCCCTGAATTGTTTTAAGTCTGTCATATACAGAATTCATACCGGCAGCGAGGCGTCAAACGTTGGTTACCGAAAAGTGTAAAATTTACGGAGGAAAACATTACGATTTAGAAAAATGAGCCATTTTATGCAAGTCACGGCAACCTCACTTGAGGCAGAATGTGGTACAGTCCAGGGGTCACCAACTTTGTGACGTTTCAGTAAAGCAAAGAGAGCAAATTTTCGGAAAGCAAGAACAGATAATTCCTTCAGTGCTGTGGTAGTACACACAATTTTGCATTCTAAATAAGTAATCATAATTGAATACAGCTATTGTAGATTCATGTTTAGTAGAACAATTTTTCTCGTATGTCTCTTGCATTGGTATTTATACTTTAGATGTGAATATATCTATACATATTTTCACTGATTTGGGGAAAATAGTAGTCGTTGCATAAATAATTGTAAAAATAATGACAAGTATCAAAGTATTAAAATACTAAAACAAGCTTCTTATGTTGGATAGTGCCATTGTAATCTCATTGTATCGCCAACACACGAGAAATGATCTGTAACGAAAAACTGATATTTATAGCACTGAATATGAACAGGTTTATTGGTAATTATTAGATATCAGACGACATTTGAAAGACCATGTATAGGTTGCATAACAATGCTGCAAATTGAATTTTGGAGAGAAGAACTTTGCCACAAACTAAAACCTTCTACCGCCGCTTTCTATAAATAAGGACTATATTGTTCTATTATAGGTATGATAGCATCTTTTATAGTGTTATATAGCATCTTTGAACACATCTAGCTGTGACATACTTCTGTAATAAGTGATACCCACCATCAAACCTTTGATCACATCTGTGATGAGAACCTAAAATGGCGGACAGATACAGTTGGTCAATGCCAACAACCAAACTCCTCATTTCATATCATTAATCACAGGAAATGCATAACGATTATAAAAACAGAAAAAAATACTGCAAATATATTTAAACATAAAAGAAGCAATCAATGAAGTATATGACGTGAAGGATATACTGGAAATTGTGTGAGGAGTAAATTAAATAGAATGAGAAGCAAAACTTAGAAGGAAATGAATGTTATTATTACAGGCATTTAATTAACATTTGACTGCTGTCTTTGTTATTAATGCTCATAAAAGCATTATTAACATTCTTTAAGAACTTGTCTTTTTGAGGTTAAGTTTTGGGTTAGGCTATATGAAATTGAGGCACATGGAATCAATAAGATGTTATTATAGTAAAAGTATTTATAAATATCTAATATAATGACACAACACATATTCTAAATAGAAGGACGAAAACTATTATTACAGCGCATGGTTTCAAAAGTGGATAAAAGATGTGATCGATTATTTGACTACTGTAATATACCCAGCAACTCTAAATGTGTTTGATCATGTGATCCAAGGTTTTATCACACTCTGTGACACAGAAATGTGATAGTGTAATATAGGCCAAAGAAAGATTCATCCTAGGCATGCATAAACGTAGGAGTCGATGGCTTCTGTTGTTTTCTGTTTCCGACATTATAAACCTACACACGACGCAACATACAAGGAAGGGCGATATTCCCTGGTGTCACCTGTTTACCCACTGCATGCACGGAGCATGACTATTTGCTCCGCAACAAAATAAAGCTAGTTGGTAATAATGTCTGGTATTGTCGCGAACAAGGTTCTACGACGCGGGGGATAGCGATTTGTGGGTGGTGAAAGGAAGGCAGATGGTAGAGCAATAGAGGGACTTAAATTAAGCTAATACATTAAATACGATTACATCATTTTTAGTAGCGAATGTTTGGTTTAAAAAGGTGGGGAATTGCAAAATATTCCATTACTAATATAAAGCCTTACCTTAAGAAATACGTCATAGTGTGTTTAGGTGAGGTGAGGGATGAAATGGTTGAGCCCGGAGTGACGCCCCAAGACGCACGAACGACGCACAGGTTCTCCGACGGTCAAGACCTGATGGTCGGACCTACAGTTTCTTAAATAGATTTAAAGGCATTCCGGAAGTGATTTCCAACATGGCGGTGGTACTCCTAATATGGAAAACCAACGCCCTGATAGTGGGTAGCCTTAGCCAATCAACATCGAATGTTTAAATGTTCTAGAATATCCGGTGTGACGTCAAAGTGCGAATGTGCACGTAACCCAACGGAAGTTGGTATCGTCGAGAAGTCCACTAGAAGTGCCATCGGAAGAGGCTAGTCACTTCCATCCTGTTACTTAATCAGCTTGTAACAAAGCTTGCATCCCAAGAGTATGCAAGTATCAAATCCCAATTAATTTAGATTAATTCTTAATTAATAGAATATTACTAAAACAA
This sequence comes from Hymenopus coronatus, assembly GCA_030762935.1. Taxonomy (NCBI): domain Eukaryota; kingdom Metazoa; phylum Arthropoda; class Insecta; order Mantodea; family Hymenopodidae; genus Hymenopus; species Hymenopus coronatus. The sequence goes on along the minus strand of CM060900.1, from coordinate 95,062,418 downwards.
TATAAGCTAAAATCTCGCCAATGACACACGTGACACTACAGCCCATCACCTCTACCCTCCAGGAACATTGACGCCATACCTATTAACGTTTAATTGTATTCCTGTAGCTCATTGTTGCAGCGGAAAAGAAAGATTCAATGCATTCAGTGATAATTGCTTTCTTGGAGTTAGGGAACGATATATTTATGGACCTTGGTGCCTGTTTAAGGTAATCCATCTATTAAATTTGTAAACTCCATTATTATATAAGCGATCGTATTGAAATTTATACCAATTGTTATACACAATTACAGTGATATTTTAACCATGTGTAAAAATTCTATCTTACGTGGTTGTTAAATAATAATTTTATTGCTTAAATTCATTATTCTCTTGAAAATGAGTCAACTTATACATTTTTTAAAATATTCACATAAAAAATTCAAATTATATAATAGATGGTGTAGAAATAGATTTGTCATATCATACTTTTTATACGAATCCTAATTATTGCAAAAAAAAACTTGATTTTTTGTACTCTCCAAAACTCTTAATTTTTCAGAATTATATCACTTGTTTCTCATATTTGGAGCATTATTTCAAAAAGCTATATCTCCATTTTCTTTAATGCATATTTGAGAGGCATTATAATAATTTTGAAACCAATTATTAAAGCATTGCATCATGTGGAGCATTTTGATTATGGAAAAGTGTTGGAAAAAGGTTTGTGAGTAAATGAAGAGAAATGAAGTTTTAAATGTGTTTATTTATTAATAAGCATGACCCTGTTGATTTCAAGCGTCCCTTAATTAGTATTTAGTATGTGCCAGGTGCGAAAACAAATGTTTTATAAAGTTTTGAATTTATATTACTTTATCAAGGAAAAATATTTTTTTTTTTTGACTTTTCATAATATTTGGTTGAAATTCACAGCTTAGCTTAAAATGTGAGCTACTCGGTTCCCTAAAAGCCCTCAAAGTATGTAATAGAAATTTAGATAAGACTTACAATAATTTTAAGAAAGTCGTTGATTTGAAAATTACAGCCAAGTCGTCATAAAGTTTGAAAAATAATTTCAGCCTAATGCTGGCTCCGATACACTTGCTAGATTTATTGACAATAGTTATTAAACCATCTTAGCGAAATAAAACCGCGTATGTTCCAATTTACCATTATTTTAGGTGACCACCCAAAATAAAATTTTCACAGTTTACATCAACATTACATTTTAAATAAGGGCATGGATTAGATAACGAAAATTAATTAATAAATTATTGTAAATCAAAACAAATCACAATAAAGCAGAGATAACTGGTTATTCCTAACTGTGAGAAGCAGCTTCTGTTCGATTTGAAAGTCAATGAAATGCAATTCATAAAAAAATCATATTTAAGATTCTGAAACCATTACACCATTGAAAAAATGCAGCAATGAAATGTGGTGTAAGGCTTGGGGAATGAAAGTTTTAATTTCAAGCCTAAAGCTTGCCTAAAACGCCCAAACACTGTATTTATTTTCAGCGTTGCTGCAGCATATTATCATAAGGTACGACTTTAAAATCATTTCTCTTAATGGAAACTAGTTATTTTGCACAAAACTGGTCATTTAAAATGTTCTACGCTATAGCGCTTCCATCTCTAACTTTTACATGCAAGTTTCTAATCCATCGTATAATTTAAATGTTCTACAGAGTTGAGGAGTTGAGCCCTGCCGCTATGCGCAGTGATTTATGTTGTCAAGGAAATATTGGGCCGCTCTTTCACGCCCAGTCCCCGCTTTTTACCTGGTTCTAACTCTCATCTGTGTCACAGAATGTGATAAAACCTTTGATCATATTATGAGATCACATTCAAAGCTGTTGAGTATATTACACCACATCAAACCTTTTATTACAACTTTCACCACAGTTTTAAAATGGATACGACAATTAACAGCGTGAGCTGTAATAATCGTTCTTATCCGGTTCCGTTTACAATGTGTATTGTGTCATGAGCTTTTTATAAACAGCTAAATTTAATTAACTCTCTATCCCATTCATGTGCAACGTTTTTGTATAACGTAACCTTAAATGTAACCTCAAAACGACAATTTCTTAATGAATATTAATACATTTAGTAGCATTAATAACACATATTGCAGCAAAATCAATAATGATGACGATGATTGTTATTATTATTATTATTATTATTATTATTATTAACACAAGACTAATATAATGACAGGTATAATAATAAAATACAAATAATAATGTTCATTTTTATTCTAATCATTGGCCAGTCTATTCAGTTCATTTTTTCCTCATATCATTCACAGTATATCCTTCATGTGTTCATTGGTGTTTGACACCCGCTTTTACTATTTATGGCACCGCTGGCGGTGACACTGGTGATACATGAAATGAAGATGGAGCACCGGTGGAAAGCGATGGGATCGAATCCGGGCCATCTAGGTGGCTGGCGAGTCATTCAGGTGAACTGCTACGTATGAATATATCCACGTTCAATAGGAGATATTTTTTCTGGATATTTAATATTTGTTTACAAAAGCTTTGTATTAGAACTTAGAAATTAATATAATTGTGTATATAAGACGTAAGACTTGAATTACTCATTCTAAATTATTACAATTTTGATTGTAAATTACCCTACCTTTCGTCGCTCAACTTGGCGTGTTGATAGCCTAATGCATGTGTGTCGGATTAGATGGCCTCATCTAATGCTGCTGTTGAAAACAGTAAACAAAAACACTGTACGAAACTTTCCATGCACTGCACTTGTAATCCTGGAATAAGGTTTGAACTACGAGTGTGCAAACATTGATAAAACGTTGAACATTTCCATTAAGTCAGACTTGTTCTTCTTTGACTTAATAAAAGAATCTATGCAAAAACTGGGACAGTTTTGTGTCCTGTGATCCCGTAAACAACACTACAACTCCTTTTCGTTTCGTAGTCGGCTTACCCTCCCCATATTGTAGGAATGACATACCCCTAGGACTAACAAGCGGATGTCTAGGGGTCAGAAGCCTTTTGGGAAGCCAACGGCATGAGACCACAGAATGGAGAACCTGGAACGAGTGGTCGGCCCGTAGCCAGGCATGAGCCTGAGGAAGTCGATGATATGAAGTGTAAACGAAATGGATGATAGGAAATGTGGTGATGGAGTAATTGGTGGAATGAGTGGCGGGGGAAACCGGAGGACCCGGAGAAATCCCACCCAGATGCCGTTTCGTCCACCACAAACCTCACATACGGGCGACTGGGATTGAACCCGGGCCGTCAAGATGGGAGGCGAGCGGTATCTTCCATTATATAGAGAGTATGGGAGATGATCAAGTGCATATATTTGTATTAGCGTTTGAAGACCATATGAGACCAGTATTTGCAGTTTTTTCGGTACTTTATAAAGTTACATAATGAGGATAATTTCAAGATATTTTTAGGATGGCTATTATTCTCTATCTTAGATTTCAATTATATAAGTAAAGGATCACATGGTTGACCCTTCTCTTTCCTTTGCCTTGCCAGACTATAGGTGGAGTGATGCATATAAACAAGGCAGACAAACAGCCCAGGGCCGTTCAAAGCACATTAGACCCTGAAATTTGTGTTTCATTTATGACAATGCTATTAAGTAGTAAGCGGACAAAATGATATCCGGCTACGTGTTATAAGTATTGTTCTCTATTAAATATAACATTATTTCCACTTGTTTACCTCTCATCCTGTGTATATACAGGGAAAATGTGAAACACATTTGCATTTAAACTGAGCCAACACCCTTTAAAATATGCTATTCCATAATGCACTTCCTTAATAAGTAAGCGGGAAGGCTCAGGCAGTTTAGTTTCTGGCCCGCATTCGGGAGGCCGCGGGTTCGATCCTCGTAGTCCATCTATACCACCCATGGGGTTTTCCCCGGATCATCAGGTAAATGCTGGATAGATTTCTGCACCCGCCCAGCGGAGCAGGGGCGGGTTTTCTCCGGGTTCTCCGGTTTCCCTCGCCATCGAATTCCACGGGTGCTCATCTTCATTTCATGTATCATAAGTGTCGCCGCCTGCGGTGGCACAAGTAGTAAAAGCGAATTTGCTGTCCTTCCATAATGTTTTCATTGTCATTTCATTCATCCTTCATCCCATTGGTTTCTTTCAGGCTTGGCGGAGGCGTTGGATCCTGTGTAGGGCGGGTTCCACTGTCTGCCTGTCCAGCTGTCGGGGTACTTCAATCTGGAAAATGTAGGGACTCTGTCATTGCTGTGCCATCGCTCCTGGTTCCGGCCTCAGGCGTATTCTCTCACCTCATCGCTCCCTCCCGGGGATGCCCCCTCGTGGGGTGCAGGTAAAATAACCGGATTGATTCGGCGCCGAATCCCAATAGGTTGCAACGTCATAGACGTTATGTTTTAAAGTGCTGCTTATCCTCTACCAGTGAACTATATTGTTAGAAACACCCTAGTGTTCAATATCCCGGAACAATCACTGACTTTAAAACAAATTATGAACATAACTACTTTCAGCTGGTCTAATGAGACTGGTTTAATTGCTGTGTCCTTAGGTTAATATTAAGATATTATTACCGTTATTGTAAACATACAGTAATTTTCTTCCTTTATTTTCTCTATTTGTTGATTTCCTTGGGCAGAAACACCTTTATTGTATCCTTATAATTCTCAGTTGTACTCGATTACTAAAAATTACAGCTACAGCTAATCATACTCAATAGATAATACTTCCCCTAAGGCTCATTTAAATCCTGATCTTATCTAAACGTCCAGTGTGTCAGGTAAATGCTATCGTTTATAATTTTAGAATCTATTTTAATAAAAAATCTATAGAAAATATATAGGAAAGTATTTTGGACATTTTTACTTTTGGTAATCGAATTTTCGGAATAATACGAAACAATCTGGTGTTAAATGTCCATGAATTGCTCTACCCTTCAACAAACCATTATTACGAGAGCATATTCTTCTATCTACTTCATGCGTGCGTCAAAGCAGTTGTAGAGCTCAACGGGGCTATTTCAAGTTAAAACCGGCCAGTGGGATGGTAGCAAGATATACAGGATCCTCCAATTAAAACCTAACGGGCGCACGGTATTTCGCCTGCGCGCGATTGTGTGTGCCACAGCTGGCTTTGCTTCTACATAAACTCCGCGCGTAAAGCATGTGTAATACACTGCATATACAGTCTGCTCGTAAAATATTGGACCGATTATGTGTCTAGCGCTAACAGCAAACCAAACTCCAACTTCCTCATCATAATGAAGGATTTTTTGAACTCGGTGTGGGTTTTCAGAGGCCCAGAGCCGTGTTATGAGTGTTGACACGACCATTTAGGTTGAACTATGCCTCGTCGGAAAAGAACAGAAGCTGTGGATCAATTAAACCGTGATTCAGTAATGAAAGAAAGCATTAACAATAAATCACTCGACATACTGGGTCACCTTGCTCTAAAGAATGGACACCTGTACACTTATAGTTTTAGTAATTTAATTTAGTTTTTGTTTTAGCTTTAGCAATTTAATTGCTCTATGTGCAGAAGACTCTGAAATTCCCAACTGTTGTGCGAATTTTGGGATGGATTTTGTTGGTGAGATGTTTCAAGACTATGTCGTCAACTTTTCCTCTGTTAAAACTATACGTTTACGCTTTCGTTCTTTGTTTGCCACAGAACCAGTGGTTTCGAATTTCTTCACAATCTCGTGAATTGTAAATCTGAAAGTGGCCCTTCACCAGGTAACTTTTGAATATACTCTGTGCGAACAAGCCTTGGCGATTCCCGTTTATAATAACTTTTACACACAAAAATGCGTTGCCTTAGATCAATCGCCTATTCATGTTGGTGGCCGATACAATACTGCCGACGCTAGCCCGAGCGCACAAAGGCAGCCGGTAGTGGAGGAATTCAGCGAGGTCTAATCGACACAAATATGTTCAAGAAAATCCTCCCCAAGCAAGCCAGCTACCCTTTACTGGAACCCTCAAATGTCAAACTAATGAGTGGAAAACATTAAAGCAGTGAAGAGTACGCAATGAATATTATGTGCAGTGGACTGTGCATAGGGCAATCAATGTTGAGTTGTGATTCAGTGACCAAGTTACTTTGTGTACCCACCAAGTATGTGACGTTAGTGTTGCAAGTGTAACGTATTGTATTACGTTGTACGTGTTAGTGTCAATAAAGTGGGCTTAGTAGAAACTTATGCTTCTCATTTGTCAGACTAATTTAATCAAAATCGTTAGTCATTGTGAGAGAGTGAAAAATACTCCAAAAGGAGTTCCATTTGTGTACTAGAATCGGGTGGGGGAATTTCTTGAAAATTTTCATGGACCCATTTTATAAGATATTAAACTAAAATGTGAAGGTTAGTATTTATCGGACATATTCACACATTAATGGAGTGAACTGAAAATTGAACCCAATCATGTTGGTGGTACGGCAATGAAAACTGAGTGACAGTGAAACTGAACGATATCAAAATATATTGCAATTCTCGGTAAAACAAAACTGGGAAGTAGTATTAGCGTTGTACCTACGTCTGAAGGTACTGGGTTACATTCCCAGTTAGGGGTGGAAATGTTCAACTAAAACCATAGCTCCATCCTCCGTATGCTCCTGTCACTATGTAGACGAAAAGCTTTGCAGGTCAGTTCATGATTGTTTCTTCACTCCAAAATGTTTGAATCCGCGCTCCTGTTTGATAGACATTACTAGTTTGCAATTACATGAAGAGAAGTAGGAAGGGCAAAGTACCGTCTACCCTGTCAAGCAACTGGAACCCCATCAAATTAAGGCAGTCTAGAAGAATTGTTACGATAGCAAGAAAATCCAGTCTTAAAGTTTGAATAATATATGGTGGTGAAGCAATCGATGCTAATTTTAATGCTTCATTTCGTTTCATAATCGGCTTACTCTCCTCGTAATTGTAAGACTGACACCCCCTAGGACTTACAAGCCTATACCTAGGGATCAGAGGCCGATTGGGGAGCCTAAGGCACGAAACCACATAATGGAGAACCTGTTATGAGGGGTCAGCCCATAACCAGGCATGAACATGAGGAATTGGATGATGTTAAACATAAGCGAAATTGATGATGGAAAGGTGAGATGATGCAATTGGTGGAATGAGTGGCGGGTGTAACCGGATGACACGGAGAAAAACCCGCCCAGACGCCGCTTCGTCCATCACGAATCCTACATGCGGGCACTGGGAATTGAACCCGGGCCGCCTAGATGGAAGGCGAGCAGTCTAATCACTCACCCACGGTGCCGCCGTTGAATTTTAATGTAAGGCCTATGTTTTAAAGAACTTGCTAGAATATACTTAATGTTTATTCCACATAAATTTGCCCCTTATGTCTTAACGGTCACGTGAGCTAGTCATCTCTCATTGGCTGTCGTTGTGGAGTAGGGTGTTAGGTGTCACAACTTTTAGTTTCTTATATAATTTGATTATTTATCTTGATATACTCGTAGGGAACTGCCAAATGTACATTCTTATAAAGGTATGGGTCAAATATACAACAAAAAATAGTTAATGCACCAGGAATGCATGTAATATATTACGAAGTAGTTGGGAGGTTCCTTTACTTCAGACCTGACTCTCATGGTGGCGATAGCACATGCGTCCATTCCTGAGCATGTGTTTATTTTGTTTTATCGCCTCTCCTTGTGTGGCACATGACTTGCTTCTCGTCATTCAAAGATGTAGGTTAGCCAATTGGGGGAAAGGGGCATATAAGAAACAATCATTAAATCGTATAGATACGATCTAAAAGCACTCCATAATAGCAATTTAAAATATTTGAAAATGCCAGTCCTTATGTTTGGAGACGAGAAGTAGTTTTCACATACAACTATTAAAAGACATCTTTTTATTTAGACTTCAAGTTGAAACCGAAAGCTTTAACCTCCCAGGCTGCATCACTTCCTCTTAGTTGACAATTACAGTGAATATACTTTAAGAAGAAAAATGTTACTTCCCTTAACCTGTTCGCGCGGATAGATATGCTCAACCTGGAAACGTTAGAAACTCCACTGCACTGCTTCGGTTGCTATCAGATCTGGCCACCATTCAGATATTTTGTAGACACAATTTCCCTGCTCTTAGCTGCAGCGTTGAAATGCTTCTTAACCCTATCTTCACCCATCAACAAATGGAATCTAGACTGATATTTAAACTTCAGCTATCAACAGCATTGTATGTCCAGCATTCACACTATTATTTTATACTACAGATAATTGTAGACTTTGGCAGCAACTGACTTTCCTTCGTATTTGAACAGTTTCACTGTACAACGATTGCTACACAATTTTGTTTCTGGGTAACAAATCAGAAGTTATATGAATAGTAGTTCTACAATGTTATATTTATTTCCGCAGAACTTCCACAGAATACAATCATAAAAACCTGACTATTGTCTAAATCAGGGTTAACGAAAATGCATCTCTTCCGCTATTCGCCTAAAATGCAACCACCAGCAGCAGTCAACATCGTGTGAAAAGCAAATGGAAGGCCATCTAATGTGGAAGCAGTGCCTGCGAGTCACAGTAGTTTACTAATCTCATTTTTTAACCGCTGCTTTAGAAAATGCTTAAGACTGGTAGAATAATTGGTTTTAGAAAAGATTTCTAATCGGAATATTTTTAAATGTTAACTTGCTTCCATATATAGGATCGTAAAATTATAAGGTAAACCCCTCTCGCGGACCGTTTACACTGCGCAGGAGAATCGAGTCGTCCAAAAATAGTGCCGGACTAGGGTGCATTAAAATCCTTGCCTTATAATTTCGTTTCGTAATCGGATTACCTTCCCGTATTTGTAGGACCGACACCCCACCCCCTAGGACTTACAAGCCAATGCCTAGGATACCAGAAGTCTGTCGGGGAGCCAACGGCAAGAAACCACAGGATGGAGAATATGTTACGGGGGTCGGTCCATAGCAGGCATGGACATGAGGAAGTGGATGATATGAAACGTAAGCGAAATTGATAATGGAGCAATTGGTGGAATGAGTGGCGGAGGAAACAGGAGGACCCGGAGGAAACCCGCCCAGACGCCACTTCGTCCACCACGAATCCCACATGGGGCGTTTGGGATTGAACCCGGGCCGCCTAGATAGGAGACAAGCGGTCTAACCACTCACCCACGGCGTCGCTACCTTGCCGTGTAGTAAATGCTCTAAATAGTGATGTTCTGTTCCAAAACATGCAGCATATGTGATAAAAATATCATGTATAGCGATAGACTTTGTGTTTCAACAGGCGTGTAGCATTTCTCGTAAAAGACGGAGCCGCGCCTGTTTGTTGAGTTAACTTGTTTAAATACTTTTGGGTGACTGATATAATCTAGTACCGATTTCATGTAGTTTATTTTCTATTAAAACTAACCACTTCCTTGAATATTTTCTATTTAACTCCGACCCCGCAACTTCCAACCTGTGCACGATCGCATATGTAATTTTTCTTGCAGATGGTTGGAGTATAAACTCCCTGCGCACACGGCGAGCACTTTCGCGTTTAACGTAAACGTTGCACATAAAAACACGTTCTTCCACAGATAGGCGATGCACCATGTGACTGTAATGACAGAGGCACCTGACTGACTGGATCTAATGCAGCAATAACAGTGAGATATGGTGCCAATGCATCTTAGCGCGGGAATTGGCTTTCTGAGGTCCCGGTAGATGGCGAGGGAAGAGCGAAGAAGACGTAGGCCGCGAGAGGGGTTACCTTATAATTTAACGACCCTTCATTATGGTTTATTTTCTTGGGACACCACCGGGAGCTTAGGAGGTCATATATTTCGCTGCTAATAGGTATTCCCTTAAATTTTCCTTTGGTTCCTAATTTCCCGTAATATTAATACTTCGTACACCAAATTCTTTTCCGAGCAGCAGCCTATAACAACGTAAAAGTGACAAATAATACACCGAGCGATTTTCAGGATAAAGGGTTTTTTTTTTTTTTATCAAACGAACGTGCTGTTTAGATATTTTTAGAGATGTAACTCAGGAAATTGTTGCTTCAGTCATCAAGCACAAACTTGATGAAGATTCCTATTCAGTTATTTTGTGTTTTTATTCATATGCCTGTTTGGGAACAGCTCGTACACATACTTGATTTTCAAGCAGAGATAAAAATTCCGGTTGGAGATAAATGATCTTAGCGTGAGATAATTGCAAGCTAAAAAATGTGTTAAGTACGAGGGGAAAAAATGGTAGCACGCACATGCAACAAACTTTCTATAAAAACAATTCTAACTACAGCCTGCAAGACAGGAGCTTAATGATTAGGTAACAACCTTGAATCGATTTACAGATATATCAGACGTGGTCAACTTGCCCTTATAATCGTCATTAACGGAGCGGAAAAACCGATAATTCTACCTTGCAGAGACGGATGAAAGCTGCGTTATATTTTTACTATAAAATGTATCATTGCATAAATACGGCTTGAAATTTAAACATTTAAAGCCTCCGGCAACTATACGTGCCTTAAAACGGATTGTTACCCCAGCTTAAAATATTTTATAGCACTCCAGTTAAGAAATATTACTTTACGTAGTGCTTAATTTGATAATGATTAGCATCATAAAGTACAAATAATTGTATTTTACATCCCTTTATTTAGATAATATTAACTCTTTAATAGTCAACTCACTGCTGGATCAAATACTTTGGTTTTAAGTAACGCATTCATGGTTGCATATGCACCGGTTTTCCACGTGGAAATTGTATGCTATTAGGAGCTGTCTAGAAGAGAATCTGCATTGAGGATATAGTTAAAAACCATCTGCATTTATTCTGAATGTTAGGCCGCTTCATAAACTTCATATATAAATCAAGCAAGATCTATGCAGTTGTAGAATAGTGGAAAACTTAAGCCGATTGGAAAGAGAAAAAAAACACAAAAACAATCTAGTCATCTGGCACGGGTCCCAGGTCACTTTGGGATCGAGGGAAATGAAAATGCCGACAGATTTGTTGGGTAAGAATCATAAACACCATTTATAGCTCCTGAAACTGTATGAACTATAACCAGATCAACGGGAAAAATGGACTAAGGTCCAGCATGCCAAATCCTGGAGGAATACTCCCGTATATAAATATTCGTAAGTCATTATGAAGAAACCATATAAGAAATTGTTCCTTGAAATAAGCAGGAATCAGACAGGGTTCGTGCCCGAATTAATGCCCGGACATGGGAAGTTTAGAGATTATCAGCACAAACTAGTGTACCATGAGTGAATTTAAGTGTGGATTCTGTAATGAAGAGGAAGAAACTGTCTCTCATTTAATCTTCAAATGTAGAGCATTTGTTACAAATTTGGAACGTTAACCAAAGGGAGATATACCAAGTGGCCAACTACCTTGGATTTCAGGCGAATAGATATCCCTTCGTGCATTAAGGCGATGCATCTCTGAAATTTGGAAAATCTCGAATAGGTAAGATATCTTGTTGACATTAATGCCAGCTATTATAAACAATATTAGTGATATTTTGGACATGTATCAAAATGCTAGCTTACATGGTTATTTAGGTAATAATGTTTTACTGTCTAAATGCACTGCTCTAATAAAAATTAAGCTATATGATGCATTTTTAAAATATTCACATAAAAATACCCAGTTTTACAGAAAATTAATGTGCGAATAGATCTATAATATTATATTTTTTTAAAATTAGCCCTAATTAGTTCAGAAAAATTATTACTTTCTTACTCTCCAAAACTCTTGATTTTTCAAAATTAATAATTTATTACTCAAAGTTGGAACATTATTTCAAAAAAGTATATGACCACCTTTTTAATGTACTTTTGAAGGCCAGTATAAACATTTTGAAACAAATTAGTGAAAATTTGCATCGTATAGAACATTTTGGGTGTGGAAAAGTGTTGGGAAAAAGTTTGCTAGAAAACAAGGTTTAAAATGTGTGATTACTTATTAATAAGTATGCGCCTACCCATTTATAGCTTTAATTAATAGGTAGTTAAAGAGCTAAGTGGGGGAAACTATGTATTTTCTTAAAGTTTAAAATTTATATCATTTAATTAATTAAAATCAATTTTTCACAATTTTTGGTCAAATTTCACAGATGCATTACCCTAAGAGAGTTCGATTTAGCCTGCTTGCTTATCAGTATAGACGATGACCGGGTCGCGTTCATTGAGAGAGGTAAAGCGAAGGTCTGAAGGTCGTTCACGCAAATTCCACACTGGCCGGTTTTAACTTGACATAGCCCCATTGAGTTCTGGAACGCTTTTAGGGTCCTACACCTGTCAGAAACGGGCCAGTTGGATAACCTAGTAGTGTCAAATAGAACCTAATAAGAGAACTAATAGACCCTTTAAAGGGACGTGGCTTTATCAGGGGATAAAGCTGTACAATAAGTCGCAGAGGCTTCAGTGCAATGATGGGAACTATACCCATGGTTTATCTTATATCAATCAACGCACTCCTTATTAATATAGTTACAAAGAGTGTTCCTGCATTGATTTTAAGGTGAGCTTATTGGGGCCACAAAGAAATAGGATTTCTAAAATGCTATTTTCTCTTAAGGGTACAAATGGCTAAATTTTATCAACATTTTTAAAAACTTGAACAATTAATTTGTATGTCCAAATATGCTTTGAATTTCTAGATTCAGTTACATAGTATGGCTTTTGCTGTCTGAGTCTTTTTAAGGTTTAACACGTAGCTGTTAAATGCATATGAGCTCACGTTCTAATGGCCATGATCAGCTCCAATTCTTCCCACTGGAGTTTGATTTTTCTTACACTTTTCCGCATTCCAAATGTTCTTTAAGATGTAGTTTATAACTAAAAAAAAGCTGATGTGTTAAACTCACATGACCTTCTCTAGCTGCCCTACAAACTTCCTACAACAGATTATTCTTCTTTCTACACAATGATATACGAAATAAACAATAACAGAATGCTCTTATTGTTTAGTTCCTTATAAGTAGAAGAGAACTAAGGAAATGCACTAGGCTAAATTGATAGTCAAATGTTTTAAAAACTATCGTTATGGACTGGCATTGCAAATTGTTTCTTTGCTTGGTCAGGTGTAGAACAAGACAAAAACGGACACTTCCTGTCTGAGAAAAACTTAAGTAGGTACTTCACAATTGAAATCAATAACAAGGAATATCTCGGAAACGGTTACCTCCACAACAATAACGTAAAGGACATAAATTGTGTGTTTTCACGAGACCTAAATTCTTTATATAGTGAGTTTTTGTCTATCTCTTACGGTCTAGCAGTTAAGCGAACTTCAGAAAAATTCATCCAGAATAAAGAGGTCTTCAGGGGCTATTCCCAGAAAATTCTAAATATATATTTTATTTCGGATATAAATAGCTTTAATATACGGGATTTTAATAAAAATCGTTAGCTATTTTTAATAAAATCAAAATTTCCGAAAATCTTTCCATGTAAAGAGTAGTTTGTGGTGAAGGGGGGATATTTTTTTAAAATCTTCGTGTCGCATCCTTGGAAGATAGTAAACTTAAATACCAAGTTTGGTATTTAACGGTCTTTTTGTTTTGGGGCTTTGCTGTCGACACACAGACACACACATGGACCGTTTTTTAAAAGAAGATTTTTTTTCGGATTCAGGAGACCCCAAAATATGTATTTCCGGTGAAATCTCGACATCGAATTTTTGGGTGCATTACAATACCTTCTCTATCCCTATGTACATTTTACATATGGGGCTAGAGAAAGTATTATGATTCAAATTTTCAGCAAGAACTCCAGAAAAAATGAACTTGAAAGAAATGGAATGTGGTGTTTGCTACTATTTAAATTTGCTCAAGACCTGACAGTCAATTTGGTCTTCTAAGATTAGTTACGAAAGCTATGCTTAGCATTTTTTAAACTTTTATATAAAACAAAAAGGCTATGCTGTTTTTATGGTGACACACAGTGGTTACACCGCTAGCCACTGACCAAGGTGGACAAAGCGGTGTCTGGGCGGGTTCTCCATTTTATCCCGCCATTCATTGCACCACCTGCGCCATAATCAAGTTTCCCTTCATCCACTTAACCATAATTTCATATCACATTCCTCCCTTTCATATCAGGCAATGGACTGATCACCCATTTCTCATCCAGAGTTCGACATGTGATCCCAGAACTTGAAGAGGGGTCTAAGTCCTCAATTCGGGGATAGGAATAGCGAGAGAAGCATTTTTTGTGTATAATTATTTATATATTGAGATCGTATTTTTATTTTTCAAAATTGAGATTTATGCATCCTGTGCAACAACTAATGAATAAAAGCAAAATAAAGTGTTTTCTCAATATACATTCAAAATGTCCTCGTGATGTTGAAACACAGTCATAACGGCAGTAGAGAAGCACTTGAAAACGCTTAGATAAATAGTTGCAAGATTTAGGAATGTTATATATAAGGATACCTTTTAAGAAATAAAGCAACAAACAAAAACAAAAACAGCCTTTTTACGCTTTAATTTCATTTTCGGTGAACCTCTGGTTACTTTTGCATAACTCAAAAACAAGAATTATATTTTAAATACTATTTCTCGGTGAAATGGCAATACTAAAGGAGTCAGGTTCTGCTTTATGATTAGGATTAGCCACAGACATTGTCCCCAAAACTCTGAGGCTGGACGTTGGGGAAACCGGAGAACCCAGAGAAACCCCGCCCCTGCGCCGCTTTGTCCACCACAAATCCCACATGCGGTCACCTGGGATCGAACGAGGACTGCTTTGGTGAGAGGTGAGTGATCTAACCACTTGACCACGCCACGGCCTCCCGACAATGACCATAACAAGATAACATTTTACAATTCACCATACAGACGCAACCCGATGAACATTGTTGTCTTATTCTTCAACCCTGAAAGAGATAATTAGAAAATGAGGGGAACAAGTAAGTAGTAGTGGACCGGGATATTTGGAGGGATGTAACAAATATATTCAGCATGCGCCTGGTTACCCGGGGAGATCATCGAAGTAAGTTATGGGTCAGGTATGTCGGCCCCGGGGATGAAACATACGACCTCCCGAATGCGTGGCACAGACGAAACCACCGGAGCCATCCCGCTCGTCTGGTTCTGCTCCTCCACTTCCTCATCCTCCTCCTCCTGCGATGCCGACCACGGAAAATATTACATCAACTGGCTCACCTCAGCTCAGCTCAAGTGACCTCAACCTCGATCGCCATTATTCTGTCCAGCCCTCCTCTGGAAACTGCTCTTCTGCATTGAGGACAAGTGTTGGATAACAAAAAGCTTCCTATGTTCACCTGTCGACTCTATTGTTGATAGAATGGCATTCGGACACAATGTGACACTACAATTATTAAAAGCCAAATAAGAGCCTTTAATTTTTTAAATCATATAAGTGCGCCATTCTGATTTACATCTTGTAATTAATACCAAAATTGTAAACGCCCTCCAACATTAATTATCGTTTCTTTTGACTAACAAAGTAAAACCTTAATTAACTGTTTCTTTCACTCAAGCAGTGTGTGGGACACAATTTGATAGGTAGCTTTAGACTGGAAATTTCAAAGCAATAGTAGGGATTTAAGCCACGGACCTCTCGGTCTGAACCCGATTGCTCTAACCACTAAGCTACTATGGAAACATGCCAGCATAGCATTAAATTCCCTTACTGACTCGCATGTTTCCCAGTAAACTTCAAAGTTTTCTCAATGACGTACCCCATTGGTAACTTACAACGTCCTAAGTACTTTAAGTCCCGAGCATCATAGTTTTGACTAACTGATAGGTCAATTAATGTTAATTGTTTTTCACACAAGATGTATGTGGGCCACAAGTTGGACAGATAGTCAGTCTGAGGAATTCAATGCCATAGCCCGGATGCAAACCCTGATGTTCCGTTCACATAACTTTCTCTATCTGTTCTGAAAGTAAACTAGTTTTGTAGAAGATTGTTATTTTATCTACATCATACTAATCAAAATAAACATTACCAGAGATGGTCTTATTACTTAGTTCCTTATAACTAGGAGGCAAATAAGGGAATAGTCTAGGCTAAAGCGACATTCAAATATTTTAAAAGCTGTCACTATGCGATTGATTTTGAAATTCGGTTCTTTTTGCATGACCAAGAGTAAAACAAAAGAGATATGAAATGGATGAGAAATTCCGGAATGAAAAAAGTTAAAGTATTTTAAAATTGAAGCCAATAATAGTAGGGAATACTCGGAAATGGTTGATTCCGCAAAACAGACTGCTTATAAAAAATTGATATTTTAGCATGGTCGACATTTTTGTGTAGTAAGTTCGTATATATCTCTTACAGTTTACCAGCTATGCATTAATCATTCAGAATGAAAGGGCTTCAGAGGCTATTCCTAAGAAATTCCGGATAATATACATTTTGACAGAAATTGTAAGCCAAATTTTTATAATCGAGAACATCGAAAAATTTCCATGTAAAGGTAAGTTTAGGAAAGAAGGATATTCCTGAAAATCTTCGGTCGCATCCTCGGAAGATACTGAATTTAAATACCTAGTGCGGTATTTGACCAAATTTTTGTTTTTAGCTATGCTGTCCATAGACACGTACTCTCACTTAGACAAGCACACACATGGGCCTTTTTTATAAACGCTTTTGTTTATTTAGGGGTCCTCAAAACATCTTTCCGGCGAAATCTCGGCATTGAATTTTTGGATGCAATGCTATGAACATTCTACACACCTGCTAGAGAAAGTAATATTCTAACCTTTCTGACAAGCTGTTGTTTATTTTCTTTTGAAAATCAAGGCGTATCCAACGACTTGCTCATAAATGACGTTCAAACATAAAATATTTTCTTTTATCCTAGAGTTGCCGCAAAATTTTTGTTGGTTACTTTATTTCTACTAATTCCCCCCTCCCAAAGTTCTTTCGTTGCACCTTATGTGCTGTATATGCTTCTGAAGCAACTATTTTTTTGTTAATGTTTAACGCCCGCTTTTACTATTTGCGACACCGCAGGCGATGAGACTGGTGATACATGGAATGAAGATGGAGCACCGGTGAAATGCGATGGTGGGGGAAACCGGAGAACCCGGAGAAAATCCGCCCCTGCTCTGGTTTGTACACCAAAAATCTCACATGTGGTCGCATGGGATCGATTCCGGGCCGTCTATGTGAGAGGCGAGTGGTCTAACTCGTGGCCTCTGAAGCAGCTTAAAAACGCTTCTCCCGTAGCTTTATTTCGTGTATGGAGAGCTGTAAGCCTGCAATCATATTTTGCCTTCATTCGGGCTGGACTTGTCATAAAACATTCAAGGAGAATTTGTTTATAATATGCATGTTCAAAAGTGAAATTTAAATCTTATGAGAATGGCAGTACCAGTTATGCTCAACCTTAAGCGAAAGAGGGGACGGCGGTGTTACTCCCACGTATTGAGCGCGAAGCTATGGCTAATGCTTGTACTCATGGCAGTCACAAACAAACATTCTATAAAGCTTGGTGCCTTGAAACATGTCATTGTGATCACATGTCAGAGAGAGAGAGTGTGTGAGTAAAGGGAAAATGCTTTATAATTAAAATATAGTGTTAAACGAGAATGTCAACACTCATTCGCTCACAAAGGATGGGCTTCACTAGCCAATACTGTCCTCTCTTGCGGTATTGACAAAGACTTTATTAGCCGGCAAAGAGACTCGCCTAGATCCCTGTAGTCCTGGGGAAAATCTAATGTAAGAAATCTTGTTATAAAGCAAATATTTCTGATAAACAAATTATTACTTGGTATTTATATTCCAATTATATTTCTGCGTTCACCACTGTACTATATTGCGGTTAAGTGTTAAAAACAAAGAATGCCGAACTGCCCAACTTACCTTCGGTGTTTATAATATTAGCTAATGGAATGGGAGGTAATTTATCTCCCAAAATATAGCGAAAGCGCCGACGGATAACATTGCAAGCTGTCTTATTTTCTCACCAGCGAAGAATCGTTAAGAGAATGCTTAATGCGCAAGTGTAAAATACAAATAATAAAAGCGTAGAATCAAAACCTCTAATGAAACCTATCGTATAAATATCCTAACTTTTTTTCATAATTTAACGACATAAGCAAATAATTCTTCGCATGTTCCTCTAGAGGGCCGGATTATGCTGTATTGGTTATACTTTTCTTTGAGTATCAATTTCAGTGATAGTTTCATAGAAGTGGTATCCGAACCACCGCTTCATTTCAAGTCGTTCATTTTTTTATTTCCCTGAAGTGTTTTTCAGGTAAGTCATATGCAGTTGAAAATGTTCCACTTTTCGTGAAAATAACAACAAAATAAAATATCTCATCGTGCATTAATCCAAAATTAGATATCATGATGATACATTGCTCACAGCCGATTCAGGTACTACGATAGAATAAGAAATGGTGACGCCAGCTAAAAGATTTGTGGTTGCACACCGCAATGTTGCAGGAGGTAAAACCTGTAACCATTAATAAGACTAATGGTTGCTTTCTAGCTTTTAAGTAGTAAAAAACTAGGAATACACAATTGTGGAACACTGTTCTTATTTGACTCCTTTCTCTTGGCCTTGCAATTTTCCTTAATGTTATTATGCAGCATCCAAAGTCCAATAAACTAGAATTTACTGACATAATCTTGAAAGATTTCTATTCTAAGCTTTATTTGATCACAACTGATCTGTTCCAGCTTCAAAGCTGCTACCAGCCTGACGTTCCATTTGGTGGCATTCCTTTTGAACTTTTTGCTCTTCTATTATAACTGCGCTTGAGTGTGTGTTTCTTTTTATGGATATATCCATCAAGCAATAATGTCTTGCCTGTTCTATGGTATTTTTATAGTTTAAACTATAATATGTTTAATGTTTATTACCTACGCATCTTTATTTTTCTTTTTTACTACAAGCTTAACTAGTTATTGGCAGTAAAATCCCCATTTCTGTCACTCTAATAGGTTTTTAACTTTTATTTAATGTACAAAATCCTTAGCCATACGATACGGTTGTTTCAAAACGTTTTAAACTCTTGAAACCTTTACATTCAATACTAAAACATTGGGCTGCCTCCGTGTTCGAGTGGTCAGCGAGCTGACTTCTCACCCGGAGGTCCCGGGTTCGATTCCCGACTGGGGTGGGGAATTTTACTCTAACCATAATTATTCCCTATCCCCCACAGGGTCTGAAAGTATGAATGTGAGAGTGAAGGTGCGTGTGTTTTGTAATATAAAATGAATTAACCTAATGTTCTAAACCTACCGTAATACGAGTTGTTTCAGAAGTTAAAGCCCCTGATATGACCATTGAAGCTGTACAAATGAAATATAAAAAATCTGATGTTTTACACTCATATTTCTTTCTCTAGATACTCTAAAAACAAAATTCTTACAAAAGACCGATTCAGCACCACGCTAATCAAGATAAACGGTAGCAGAATTTTATTACATAGTTCCTTATACGTAGACTGGAACTAAGGCAATGCACTAGGCTAAAGAGATAGTCAAATGTTTTAAAAGCTGTCGTTATGCGATTGTCCCTGCAAATCGCTTCTTTGCTTGACCAGGAGTAGAACAAAAGAAAAGCGGACACTCCTGTCTGAGAAAAGTGTAAGTACTTCACAACTGAAGCTAATAACAAGGAATACCTTGAAAACGGTAAGCTCCACGATAAAAATGTATACGATATAACTGGTGTATTTTAACAAGATCTACATTTTTGTATAGCAAGTTTTTGTCTATCTCTTAAGGTTTAGTAATAATGCCAAATTAAGCAAAATTCATCCAGAATAAACAGGTCTTTAGAAACTATTCCCAGAAAATTCAAGATATGCATTTTATTTGTGATCAAAATGGCTTTAACACGTGGTATTTTAATCAAAATCTTTAGAGCGATTTTTAAGAGAAAAAAAATTTCCAAATTTTTTCCACGTAAAGAATAGTTGGGGATGGGGGGTTTTCTTGAAAATCTTCGTGTCGCATCCTTGGAAGAAACCAAACTTAAATACCAAGTTTAGTATTTAACCATCACACAAACCAACACACACACACACACACAATCGCACACACTCACACACGGACCTTTTTCTGAAAATGCTTTTTTTTGGACTCAGGTGGTCCTAAAACATGTATTGCCGGTAAAATCTCGAAATCGAATTTTTGGGTAGAATACAGTACTTCTCTATCTCTATGTATATTGTACATAAGGGGCTATAGAAAGTAAAAAAAAACACTAAAACATAAGAATAATGTATAAGCTCTCGCTGGGGAGGTGTACTTTTTCAGTGCACAAAAACGCGTGATTATGTCACCAATTGTTAAATGGCTAGATTTAAATACGCCAAATGGTGTGCGTAGAGCCAGTGAACGAAAGAATGTGTTCCAGATCAGTTACCAATTCTAAGGAAACTATACAACAGCGGAAACTTGTCAATGACTTTCAATTTTTAATTGAAAAGCAATTTTCGTATCGGAAAATATCTTAATGGAAGCGTAGTTGAAATAAACAAAGCCTACCTTCGTGAAAATATCCACTTTTTAATTCTAAAACATTTTGAACCCTACTTTTTTATTCTAAAATATTTCGAAGCCTATATATAGTTTTCTGAAAGTTTCAACTACATAAACTCTTCAGGATAACTATTCTGGTCATAATTTTAAACCGTAGCCACTTGACTACCTTTTCTGGGAATCATTTTTGCGTTCTCTACTGCGTATGCTAAGTAGGTGAAGTATTTTATTCGACCGAAAAATTCCATGTCGATGTTTCACCGGAAATATTTGCTTTTGAGATCTCCTGAAACATAAAAAGTATTTTAGAGAAAGATTCATGGGTAAGCGCTTATTTATTTGTGTGTTTCCTTGTTTTTTTTTCGTATTTGCTTGTCTGTTTTTTTTTCCTCAAGTGCATAACTCAAAACTGAAAAATAGATAAAATTCCAAATTCCGAATCAAAGTTAGCATCTTCTAAAATGCAACACGAAGATTTTCTGATAAAGAGGCCTCTAACAAAAATTAAGCGGTCCTTCACGCCCAATATAGAATAGGGGCAGCAGTTAAAGCAAAATACAAAAGCAAACAAATATAATAAAAAGCCCAAAACTATCCTTTACTTGGAAATCTTTTCTGAAAATTACTGTAACGATTTTGCTCAAAAATGCCATATGTTTCAGGCATTTTCATCACAAATGGAGGGTGCATTTTGAATTTTCTGGGAATAAAATGTGAATCCCTCTACATCTGAATAACTTTTGCATAACTGACAAATTGCAAGATAGATAAACCTTTAAACAAAAAATGTAGTATCATTAAAACATATAATTTGTCATTTTTTTTAAGTTAACCACTTCATTCGTTTCTTCTTCTCATTGTCGTGTAAAGAGAACGGAATTTCAAAGCAATGACATAGAAATAAGTTTTTAAATATTTGACTATCACCTAAGCCTACTGTATTTCCCTAATCCTATTTACCTACAACGGTTTATGCAATAGAACAGTCTCTGCAAATACTTCTCTAAATTAACATGGAGTAGATAGAAGAATAAATTTTTAATTAGCTCGTGAGTAGCTAGAGAAATACAACAATGTATTTTATTGTACTTTTCCCACTATTATAAAGCACCATATTGCTCTTACTTTAAAGATAACGCACACACACACACACACACACACACACACACACACACACGTGTACAGACGTATTTTTAAAAATGTTTCGTTTTAAGTCAGTGGGAAACAAAATGTGCATTTTAGCAAATACTGACATCACATTTTTTCTGGAGTAATTTGAGTCCTTATATAGACACTTGAAGGTTCACTTACTTTATTTTATTTGGACCTGTTTCGAGGAACGTTTTGCCGTCATCGTCAGCTAATCTCGAGTGAAACTTAGAGAATTTGTTGTCGCTAATGTGGTGATTGTGGTGCTCTCTGGTTTGCTGGTGGTGAACTTGAAGAGCCCGTCTGATGGCGGTATTTCAAAATTCGTGACTATTTCACGATTTTTAAAATGTGGTGTTTTTCCCCACAATGTCAGTTGTGTAGGTATTTTGGCAGGTTTTGGTACTGAGATGTTATGCTGGGTGGTTTGGTTTAACTTCAAGTTCCTTAAATGTTCTTCAGTCTTGCTTGTAGATTCTTTGTTGCCTTTCCTGTGTACGTTTTTGGGCAATGTTAGCAGTTTATTCGGTATATTCCTGATTTGGTATTGCGCATTTTAGAGGATGGTGAAGTAAATTATAAAGTTGCATCTGTTGCATGGTCCCGATTTTATATCTTGTTCTCGGAAGATTTTTACTAAATTTATAGTTAAAGTTTATTTGAAAATTTCAGTGTTTACAATACCTTGTTTACTTCATATTTTTACTTCCTCTACACGTACTACGTACATAGTGTACACAGAAGGTATTGCATTCAACCCAAACTTAGATACCGAAATTTCATCGGAAATACACATTTTAGGGTACCCTGTAACAAAAAAAAGTATTAATCAGAAAAAGGTTCGCGTGTGTCAGTGAACACGATAACTCAAAAACAAGTAAGTCGGTAAAATACCAAACTTGTTATTTAAGTTTAGTAGCTTCCAGGGATGCAACTTGAAGGTTTTGAGAAAATTCCCCCCACCCCAAGCTACCCTTTACATGGAAAAAATATTGAAAATTTTGATTTTCTCAAAAATGGTTGTAACGATTTTGATTAAAATAGTGTATATTAAAGTTATTATATGTATGGAAAATAAAACGTATACCTTAAATTTTCTGGGAATATCCTCTTTATTCTGGGTAAATTTTGGTGAATTTTGCGTAACTAGTAAACCTTAAGAGATAGACAAAACTCACCACACAAAAAATGTACACCACGTTAAAATACACAATTTATTATATGTACATTTTTTTTTTCTTGGAGTTGATCGTTTTTGAGATATTTATTGTTATTGGTTTCAGCTTTAAAATAATTATACTTTTCTCTAATAGGAATGTCAACTCCTGTCCATACAAGCAAAAGAAATTCAATCACATAGCAACCAGCTTTTGACTACCACTTTAGCCTATGGTACTTCCTTATTTCCTTTATACTTACATGGAGACAAGTAATAAGACGATTTTTGCTATTTTTTTCGATTAACATGAAGTAAATAGAAGAATAAGTTTTAAAACAATAATTTGTTGTAGAGATGTAGAGAGAGTCATGTGAATGGAACACGTCAGATTTTCTGGTTCAATTGCCGAACTTCATCTTCCATAGTTAAGCTGTAAAGAAAGTAAACTACGCAGTGGATACAGTGTAAAGTGTTCGAAAATATTGCAGAAATCAGATTTTATGCTGTACGTACTCTAAGGTTAAAAATGTATTACAGCTACATACAAAATGAAACATACCTGTCTCCGTGGTCGAGTGGTTAGCGATCTTTGATTCCTTGTGGTGGGGGGGGGGGTTTGACCTTTTACTTTAAGGGAAAATAGATGACTGAAATAACCAAATGTGTATAATGATACTTTTAAATGTTTTCTCACACAAGCCGTGTGTAGGACAGGAGTTGGATAGGTAAAGCCAGACTGAAAAAATTCAATGCCATAGATAGGATTTGAACCGCGGATCTCCTAGTCTTTAGCCGGTTTCTCTGCCACTAAGCTACCATGTTCTCAAATTATATTGAGATGACAATCCCAATGGCGACTTACAATGTTGTAAATACTTTAAGTTACATGCAGATGAGGAAGACCTTGTGTTTACAAGCATTCTATTACGTCTCATAGCAGCATGCGCCAATACTTCACATGAAGTTGAATGTATTACTGTGCCTTCAGTTTTGATATGCCTGGGTCAGAATTTTTGAGACGGTCCAAAGAAAAAAAATAGGAAAGAGTTGTTAGTACCCAAGTTGGTTGTGGTAGCTGCAAAGCAGCTATGTATCCTTATTTTCCCGTTTGCAATGTTTCTGAAGACTGACCAAAGAATACTTATTTTACCTGAAATGCACAAAAGTAGACAAAATATACATTTTTAGCAGCATTTCCACGACATATACATATTTCTTGAATTTAAAGAAATATTTGTGTTACCACATTCTTGCCTTATTGTTTACTGCTTTCTTTACCCGTAATATGCGCATAGCATATAGATATGGTATTATATTTCACTAAAAATGCGATACCGAGATTTCACCGGAAATTCATGTTTTGAGACACCCTGAATCCTAAAAAATCATTTAAAAAAAGGACAGCGTGTGTTTTAGGAGAGCATAGGTAAAAAACGAAAATTCTGTTAAATATCGAACATGGTATTTAGTTTAGTAGCTCCCAGGAATGCAACACAAAGATTCTCAAGAAAATCCCCCACCCTATACTATCCTTTACATGGAAAAATGTTCCAACATTTTGATTTTCTCGAAAAGTGCTGTAATGACTTTGATTAACGTATTAAAGATATTTACATGATAGATAATTTATATCTTGAATTTTCAGGCAATATCCTCCGAAGACCTCTTTATTCTGGATGAATTTTTCTGAATTTTGCATAGCTGATAAACCGTAAGAGATAGACAAAAACTTAATACACAAAAATGTAGATCTGGATAAAACACATAATTTATACGTTTTTTGTAAAGCTGACATTTCCCTTCTACTTACAAGGAAGCAAGTAATAAGACCATTTCTGCTAGTTTTATCTCGATTAGCATGAACTAGATAGAAGAATAAGTTTTTTAAAGATAATTTGTTACACAGATGTAGAGAAAATCATGAGAATAGGGCACATCAGATTCTTTTCTCTCGCTGACTCATATAAAGCGTATGGAAATGTAAATAAACGATTATCATTTCCAAAATATGAACCCCATTTAGTTCTTTCTATGATATATGCACAACATACACAGCAAAAAAGGAACAATTCACTGCACTGGTTCTAATCTAGATTCTGGATCTCCTACGTATCCAAAAGTGTCATCGTATAGGGATATTAAGCTTCTAAAGTAATAGATTGTTTTTCAAACACAAATGAATCACGTGTGTCTTGTATTCTTGTGTTTCTAACCTTAGATTAATGTGGGGAGAAGACCCATGTAAACCTCAGGTGTGATCATGATTACGTGTCAAAGAAATGTTAAGATGAGTTGCATGAGCTTGTGTGGGACGGCGAGTTTGCTTAGCACACCGCTGTGTGGAATTCCTGTGGCAAAATTATGTGGACCCCACGCGGGGCTGGTGGTCAAGAATGGATCGGCTCCTCATGGAGAGATGAACCTCGTCCCCCCTAACATAACGGGGAGTCAATGTATGCAAGATAAATTAAATGCGTTGCGGTATTCTTTCTCTACTACCAATAGGCCCTTTGCAGTTGCACCTAGAAGCGTTATTGAGTATAAACATGCACTGCACTTCGCGGAAACGTACAGTCAAAGACATTAAAAATAGTCTGGCACTGTGATTTTGCTCAAAATGTGAACGTTTGACCAGAACTCGGGGCTTTCCAGGTTTTTCATTGGTGCCATTCTGGTACACCACACCACGTGAATAAGAAAATGCGAAATCGAAAGGGCAATCCACCCCTTCACTCCTCAGCCCCACTATACACACTATCAGAACATGTTGACATGTACCGAGTGATCCAAAACGTCCGAACCGGCTGCGCGGTGTTTTGCTCTTCCGCGCCTTCGGCGCTCGTTGCCGTCTGCCGCTATCACAGAAAGGCGAGGATGAAACCATGCCACAGTTTTGAAACTACTTTTAAAGGCTTTACTTACCAATGGTATTAAAGGTGATGCTGAAACTGGCCACCGCCGTTGTCCATACATTTTTGGCACCTCTTTAAGAAACTATCCATCACTCGACGTAGTTCACGTTGAGAAATGCTGGCAATTTTCAGGCGGATATTTTGTTTTAATTCTTCTACGATGAGTGGGTTTTTCTTGTACACTGCTTTAAGTCATCCCAGAGGTAGAAATCACAGGAGATTAGGTCAAGGGACCGATGGGGTTACAAATTTCTACTTATAATTCTGCCTGAAACACACTTTCAAGTGTTCTCATCGAAAGATTGGCCGTATGAGCTCTTACAAAGTCTTGCTGAAAAAAGGCAAAATCACGCTCCCTGTCTGTTAATTCTCTACAAAAAAAAGAATGGGGGCAAAATTGTATTCACATATGTATGGGCGTCAACTGTTGACTCAAATAAAATTGGGCGTATAACTCTTTCTCCGCTAATTGCGCACCATACACGATTTTTTTTTCGCCATGAAGGGGTCTTTCATGAACAATATTAGGTTTCTCAGAACACCAATAACGATTATTTTGTGTACACATTCATGAAGGTGGAACCAAGCCTCGTCTGTGAAAAATATTAAATGTGGGTCGATTTCGCCATTGTATACACTATTGAGAGTCCACTCACAAAATGTGTTAGCATATACGAATCAGAAATAAATACACGCTGTGCAGTAGAAAACAAATGCTGAGCCGTAATACACTTTGTGACTAAATGCGGGACAAAATAATTAAGCACACTGGTAATAACTCAACCACACGATATGACCGTCAGCTCAATACTGCACTTTCAGAGCAGAGAAAAACAAGTCAGCTCCGTGATCTTGTGTATAGCAGTTGTGTGTTATGTTTCCATGTGCGCAGTGGAAATGCACCGCGCAGCTGTTCGACGTATTTGGGTGGTACCCAAATTAGTCCACCACGTACGCACAATCATTTGGAATTACAACTTCAGTATGTAGCGCAGAGAAAAGATTAACTTCATTTTGTATAAGGGGTGGAGTATTGTCCAACCAGAAAGTTTGGGGATCACCAATTCGTAACTCAGAACTTCATTTGACGCGAGTTAGGTTACATATTCAACCCCTACAATCCGGTAACGTGGCCTGTTCAATACGCTTTTAAGAGCATAGCAAACAGGTGAGACATAGTCGGAGTCAGCAAAAAGACCCGTATTTTTAATGTGTTTGAGTGTACATGTAGGCTTTATGGTCTGGAATTCAGCTTGATGGTCGTCTCCTTAGCGCGGTGGTAGCGCAAATGCTTACCAAGCGGGGGACATGGGTTCGATTCCCGGCACTGAGCCTTGGGGATTTTTCCCCGCTGGGAGACTTGAGCCGGGGTGCACTCAGTCTCGTGAGGTCCCTGGGGGGGCAGTTGAGGGGCTACTTGATAGAGAAGTAGCGGCTCTAGGTCATGAGTACCGCATTAACCGGCCGGAGGGGGGGTGTTCGAGGTGCTGACTATGACTCTCGCTGTCATGGACCGAGATGGAGGACGCAGCGGCCGGGCGGTAGGCCAGGGTTCCTTGTGGGATATTATTTTTTTAATTCAACTTGATGGATGTTGTTTATCTCCGGTGATGTTGCTGCTGCTCTCAAATCACGGGGAATATAGTATATGCCCTGCTATCGCTAACAACCGCCATAGGGTAAATATAATGCGTTCCCGTCGCTTAGTATCCTTGTTTTTACTTTCTCTATCACGTATTTACTATATATACAATAGATAGAAAGGACATTACATTCCATCCAAAAATTTGCACCAAGATTTCATTGAAAATAATGCTTCGAGGACCCTTGAATCCAAAATATGTATTTTAGAAAAAGGTCCGCGCGGGCATGTGTGTATCAAGAGCATAACCCAAAAGCGAAAAGTCGGTTAAATATCAAACTTGGTATTTAAGTTCAGTATCGACAAGGATGCGAAACAAAGATTTTCAGAAAAATCCCCCATAACCCGACTATGCTTTACAACGAACTTATCTTAAGTATAGGGTATTTTAATCGGTATCGTTGAGCCATTTTTGAGAAAATCAAGATTTTAAAATGTTTTCCATGTAGAAAGATAGTTTGGGGTGAGGGGATTTTCCTCAAAATCTACGTGTCGCGTCTTTTGAAGTTACTAAACTTAACTACCAAGTTTGATATTTTACCGACTTTTCATTTCTGTTCACAGAGACATAACCACACATGCGTGCGGACCTTTTTCTAAAAATGTTTTTTTATACAGGGAACCCTAAAACGTGTATTTTCGGTGAAATCTCTGTATCGAATTTTTGGTTTGTGTAGTACCTTCTCTACATACGTACTGTGTGCTATGTAGAAAAGGTAAAACTACTAATCTGTCTTTCTAAATAAGCCCAATAAGCTCCTTCATATATAACTAGCCTTAATGTTGTAATAACAAATAGATGAAACTAATCTACTCAGTAAAACCTGTAAAACGAAATGAATGGAGTGATGTCTTTCAGCTTCGTTTCATCGGTTTCTTTACTTGATAAGATGTAGTGCAAAAGCTGCTTTTAAATGGGACAAAATTGCTTTAATACCTTCTGAATGTCATGTTTTGTGCAATCTCAAAATTCGGAGCGTTTGAAGGTAAACCAGAACTGGTATTTGATAAAATAGTGTCTTGAATATAATTAGCTTGGCTGAAGATTTCATAATGGCCATGTATAGTGAAAAACAAATTGAAATGTCCCAGAATAAAGTAAAATGAACCAGGTTTGCGTGTCTAAGACAGAGAAAATCTGTGCTGTAAATATATAAAACAACAAACAGGAGCATCAGACTCAATAAAACTACCCACAATGAGTAATTGTTAAAATTTATTGCCGAAATTGCATGCAAACATGTTCTTCACTCCTTCTTTCTTTTCTTTCCCACAAGATCGCTATCAGGAATTTTGGGCATACAACCTGAGACCAAGTCTTGTTTAATCCTGTCTCTATGTTGAAATATCCGAACCCCCTATTATTTATTTGTCACAGAAATAGATAGTAATATTTGCACCCCTACCTTTCCATCTTCGTGACTACGAACCATCGCAAAATAGAAGTGTTTGGGCAACCGGACACAATTTATATACCAGGGTGATCAAAAAATAATTGGAACTTTTGTTTTTCTTAAACAATCTTTATTTGTGCATCTACATCAACTTTGTTCCCTTCAAAATAAACTCCCTCAGATATAATATACCTGTGCCAGCGCTTTTTCCAATCTTGGAAACAACTCTGGAACTCACTTTTCCTTATGGTGTTCAGCTACTTCAGCTATTTTGTTTTTAGCTCACCAATAATGTCCAAACGACGTCCTTTCATGCTCTCTTCAGCCTCGGGAATAAAAGGAAGTCGCAGGGGGCCATGTCGGGCGAATAAGGTGGCTGAGGCAGCATAACGTTTCTGGTTTTTGTCAAAAAATCGCGAACAAGCGTTGAGATGTGAGCAGGAGCACTATCCATGAGTGGTTTTGCGAAAATTCTGGTCGTTTTCTTCGGATTACTTCATGCAAACAGCGTATAACTTCTTTATAGGATTCCTTATTGACTATATAAACATATAGAAAAACCATTTCTTTGCATCTTCCACGTTGTCATCAGTAATTGATGCGTTAAGATATCTAGGAAATCGTCGTCTTCAATCCTTTCGAACGTATCGAAACCTCTTGTCTTACTTATAGTAGATTTGTCAAAAGCTACAGCCAACATTTCGAACACTTTACTCCATTTTCAAGCAGATTTAATGGAAATTCGCCGAACCTTCGAAAACACGTATAACCTTTTAACCGTCAACAGTAAACCAAGTATTTAAATCAGCTGAGAATACAAGCATACATCAGGAACATATGTACCTTCAAGATAAAAAAAAAAAAAAAAATGTTTCGTTAATCGGTTGTATAAACCCGCGAAATTAAAAAATTTCCATTATTTTTATCACACCTCTTATAAGTGTGTGTGTTTAATCCACAAAAATAGAGCTCTGCACTCTTAAAGACATTTAAATTTGTTGTGCAATAATATTTTGTGCATCTTTTCCCGTTTACCACTTGATACAAAACTATTTGGAATGAAGAGGAATTCAATTGCTACACCCCTAAACTTCAATGTATATATTTCATTTGAGTCAAAATCGTTAGTCATTGCAGAAAATCAAATTGTGTATTCCTTAGCTCGTATGTACAAAGTATATACTAAATTTTCATGCTGAGTTATCACCTGCAATATATGTTTTAAGGCCCATATTTAAAAAAAGGGAATTTTTAGAAAAAGGTGCGTGACTGTCTGTGATTTTGGACAACATAACTAAAACTCAAAAAGTTGCTTTAACTCCAAACTAGGTATTTAAGTTCAGTATATTCCAAGGATGCGATACGAAGCTTTTTAGGAAAATCCTGCCACCCCAAATGACCCCTAATTTGGAGCATTGTTTAAAATGTTCTGAAACATAACTTAACGATTTTAATTAGAATGCCGCATATAAAAGGCATTTAGATGTATATCCTCAATTATTTGGGAATAGCCACTGAAGTCATGGTCATTCTGAATTACTTCTGCACAACAAGTAAGCCGTAAGAGATAGACAAAAACTTACTACACAAAAAATGAAGGCTCGTTAAACCACACAATTTATGTCACAGCCATTTTTAGAGGTAACCGTTTCCAAGATAACTCCTACTATTGGCTTCAATGTTGAAACACTTAAACTTTTCTCAAACGGAAAGTCCTCACCTGTATCGTATCTCTTTTGTTTTACTCGTGGCCATGGAATTACAATGTCAGTCTCCTAGCGATAGTTTTTAAAATATTTGACTCACTTTAGTCTAGTAAATTCCCCCGTTTCCCTTCTACTTACAAGCAAGCAAGCAAGTAATAAGACCATTTCTGGTAATGCTTATCTCGATTGGCACGATGTAGATAAAAGCATAATCTATTGATATAATACTTAGTTTGCAGAATATACAGAGAAAGCCATATGAATAGAATACATCAGGGTTTTTAATCATCCATGTAAAGGGTAGTTTGGGCTGGGAGTGGGGGCGGGTGCGGTGCTGAAAATCTTAGGATTGTATCTTTGGAAGATGCCGAACTTAACACCAAAATTGGTTTTTAGCAGACTTTTGCCGAACTCGGATAGTTTCATCTGGGGTTCACATTCGAGAGATCGCCGTTTTAATCCATATCAGCCTCCCACTATTGACTTTGGTTTTTTCGTATGGTTTTCCCTTATCGCCAGGCGTATGCTGGGGTGGTTTTTCTAATGCCACGTATGTTAAGTGTCCTCCATTCTCCATCATTTCATTTGATGTCACAATTTTATTCCGGGTACGGAGCTTTAGTTTTGTGGTTTGTGGTGCACATTGTATTTGCACTAGCTGATCGTTTCATCCTACTCTTCTGGTACAGAACCAGGGCAGGTCAAACCTGATCGTCAGGAGTGGAGGGGGTGCATACTGGAATATGACCATTTGTAAACTTAGGAACCCCGCAATATCCACAGTGCCGCTAGTTGGTTCGGTAGCCACCCTTTGAAATGTTCATTTCATCCCTTTCTCCCCCGCCTTTATTTTTTTTCATTTTTTTTTAAAACAGTACCGGAGTCTGATCAGGACGCCCTTGAGTGACTGCAGGACTGTTTACAGCCCTCACTGCGGGCAGCACAGTTACTCACTCCTATCTATCAGTGGTAGTGGAACGCAACGTATTATTTGGCTCATACTTGTGAAGACTCCTCTGTCCTCGATATCTCTGTTGAATTGGAAATAATTGTTGTACAAAACGATACTGAGTTAAGGGATATCAAACCACCAATGTTATAAACCATTTTTACACTTCCGTACTATCAGAATGGTTTACTAAAAGTCTACAATCTCACTGCAGGAATTTTATGAAATTTTGGAAAGTCTAGAAAATCTATGTATATGAGACGCTATTTTGGTTTAATGACACAAAACCATGTCAAGTGAATGGCTGCGAATTACCGATGCGTTAGAAAGTGTACTTTCATTAGCCAATATTTAAATAACATGTGTACTGTGTCTTTTATTTAGTTAATTGCATTTTTAGCAATAAGAGGAAATTTATTTCCTATTGTTAGATATCTGTATAACGCTGTAAAACATGGCTCTCGTTATTGTGTAAGCAACAGTGAAAATGCAACTCGATAGGTTATTTTTCAGTTATTTCATACAGAAAATGTAAGTTTACACACAAAATCTCGGTTCCGCCACTGTAGCAGCTGCTTTCATTGTCCGCAGCAAACGTCAGGGCTTCAAAGCATTAAATTAAAGAAAGGGTTGGAAACCATTGGGATGGGAGACATTTGGATGGCGGGGCAGGAAAACAGGCGAAGTATTTGGAGAAAAATTAAGAAACGCCTCTGTGATATTGACAGACAGCAAATGATTGCGCAATGCACAGAGAAGGTGTCATTAGAAGTACAGTCTGGGCTGAAATCGGAGTGGGGTATGGAGCAATACATCAAAACAGGTACCAAACTCATTAGAGAGGGACTCGCGTGGATTAGACTAGGAGCATGGAGGAGCACGAAAATTTCTGACGAGAATGGTACGAGAATCTGTCCCATTTGCGAGGAGGAAGAGTCATGGACTCACATCTTGGCAAGATGTAGGGGTACGGAGGAATGGCGGGAAAAATATTTGCCGCAATTTTTTACCACTGCGAATGTAGGGATAGAAGCATGTTGGACGCTACTGGCAGGCACGGAAAACATGGACGGGCTAGGTAAATTTATACTTAAGGCAAGACAGCTGAGATCTGAGGAGGCTGCCAATAGAGAAGGGGGAGGGGGAATAAGATCAACTAAACAAAAGTGACCACAATGTTCTACATACATATATATTATGTCATACTTAGGTCACTGTTGTGCTAGGGTTGTATATATTATGTGTATATATGTCTTTTAAGTGTAATTATCTATTATAAGAGGGTGCATTTATGAAGGTGTACTCTGTGCTGTAAATTTAAATTGCTATATTTGAATATCTTTGTATCTTTATTTTCGGATTCACTCTTAATTTTATTGTTGTTAAATATTGCTTTTGACTGTGTATTTCCTTTGTCTTTTTATTTTCGTGTTTACTCTTTTAATTCTTTGTTGTGGTTGTTGTTTTAATATTGCTTGTAATGTGTATTATAAAAGCACGTACGGTCTGTGGACCCGTGCGACAGTTGAAATTCTATGTATGATATTACTATGTTAATAAATACACTTATTCATTCATACTTACGCACGAGACGGCAGTCATTTGAAGGTACCTGACCAAAATCTCCCCTCCCCTTGCGAGGATTAAGCCGACATTTTCTTTTTGAATAATGCGCTTCACATACATACAAGGGACTTTCTTTTAAAAACGTTTGTTTTGGATTCAATTTTCTCAAAACATGTATTTCCGTGCAAACATTGGAAACGAAATGCAGTACTTCCCCTACTTAGCATACGTAGCAATAGCGAAAACGTGAAAATAATGCCGTGTACTGCAGTTTGCTGTAAAGCTATTACTAAAGAGTAGGAATATTTTTGGGGAACTAAATGGTGAAAATTGTCAAAAAGTAGAATTTTTAGTTCTAATGTCTTTGGAACCTCCTCTTAAATTAGACATACATTTTATTATTCTAGTAACAACTCCTATATTTTAAATATTTTTACTTTTTCTACCGCGTATATAAAATGTACATCTCAGTTAGAGAATTCCACCTAAAATGGATACCGAGACTTCACCAGGAATACATGTTTTGAGACCCCATTAATAAAAAAAGACATTTTAGAAATGTGTGTGCGCGCGCGCGCGAGTGTGACTGTAGACAGTATAGCTCAAAAACGAAAATTGGGTTAAATACCTAGCTTGGTAATTCAGTCCAGTATCTTTCAAGTATGCGACATGAAGTTTTGAAGAATACCTTTAAGGTATTTTCAGGACAAATGAAATGTATACCTTAAATTTTCTGAAAATAGGCTCGGAAGATCTCTTCATTCTGAAAAAATTTTGCATAACTCGTAAATCATAAAAAATAGACAAAAACTTACAACATGTAGATCTCATTAAAACACACAATTTACGTCTCGTACATTTTTTGTAGAATTAACCGTTTCCGAGATATTCAATCGCCCTCCGTGATGTAATGGTCTCAATGCTAAATTCATACACCCAAGTTCGCGGATTTAAACCTGGCGGAGAACGATGGATTTTTCGGGCGTAAAAATCCTTAGCATGACTTCCTTCGGAAGGCAAGTAAAGCCGTTGGTCCCGTGTCGTAGATTTACGTCACGTAAAACAACCTCATGTCTGATAAAAGAGGCCCCTGAGTATAATTAAGTGGTTTTCACGCCCAGAATACAATGGCACGCTGGGAACCACAGCAGTTAAAGCGCGCCCATAAATAAAACTCCAATTCCATTTCATTTTCCAAGATATTCCTCCTAATTGCCTTCTGTTTTAAAGCATTTAAACTGTTCTCAAGCGGGAAGTCAACTTTCGTTTCATCTCTTTTGCTGTACTCTCGGGAACGCAAAAGATAACCGAGTTTCAATTGCTTCACATAGCGATAGCTTTTAATAGATTTGGCTATCGCTTTAGCCTAGGGTATTCCCATGTTCCCCTTCTAATTACAAGGAGTAAAACCGTTTCTGCCGGTGCTTATCTTAATTGGCATGACATAGATAAAATCATGTTCTTTTTAAGGAAAGTTTGTTTCCAGAACAACTAGAGAAAGCATTGTTAATGGAATATATAAGATTTTATTTAAAATTGGTTACATCTGCTATTTTGTGCCGTGAATTCTGCATATCTGAGAAGAAACAAAACTTCTGCACACTTTGGAGTGAAGTGATAAAACTAGGTCCATCTATTAGGTGAATTTCTGTTCTAAAGAAAACTGACGTGTTCCACTCACATGACTTTCTCTAGCTGTGCTTAAAAATATCTTTATATTCATCATGGTAATCAAGATAAACATTCCAGAATTGGTCTTATTACTTGCTTCTTTGTTGGTAGAGGGAAATGAGGGAATACACTAGGTTAAAGCGATAGTCAGATCTTTAAAAAAACTGGTTTCTTAGTGAAATAATTGAAATCCGGTTCTATTTGCTTGCTAGGAGTAAACAAACGAGAAACGAAAAGAAAGAGAAAAGTTTGAGAAAAGTTTTAAGTACTTTAAAATTGAAACCAGTAACTCGGAATATCTCGTAAATAGTTTCTTTTAACTCTACAAACAGTTTGTGTGTTTTAATGAGATTTACATTTCTTGTGTAGTAAGTTTTTGTCTCTCTATTACTGTTTACAACTTATACTAAAGTTATATAAAAGTAATCCAGAATGAAGAGGTGTTCAGAAGCTTCTTCCAGAAAACTCAGCATATACATTTAGTCTGACATGAAAATATCTTAAACTTATTACGTTTTAATAAAAACCGTAATAGCAATTTTCTGAGAAATTAAAAATGTTCGAAAAATGTTCCATGTAAAGGGCGATGGGTTGGGAGGGGGGTTCTCTTGAAAAATCTTGGTTTGTATCCTTCAAGATACTGAACTTAAATGCCAATTTTGGTATTTAACCGACTTGTTTTTGAGCTATGCTGCTCACAGACACATGTGGACATGTTTCTGAAAATGCCTTTTGTGCATTCAGGGTGTCTCAAAGCGTGTATTTCTGGTAAAATATCGGTATCAATTTTTGGGTGGTATACAATACCTTCTCTGTCCTATATGTACATTGTACATACGGGCTAGAGAAAGCAATTAGTGCTGCTGTTACGTCATATACTTTCTCTGCAAATATACGCGAAATTATTTTCTCCATGTTTGCTTTCAACAGCTTTTTCTGTGAATGTCATTTTGTGATATAATTAGCTAGTTTTCTCGGGAACCATTCAGATAGCTATATCAAATTTTGTAATTTTAAGAGCAGCCTCTAAGAGCCATGTGCAGCTACTTTGGAATTAATATGTATAGTTAATTTTGACAAAAAATAGCTTGTTAAATTTTAATCACAGGACAGTATAATTGATTCTTTAATCAACAAACGTATTAAATAAAGGCACTCCAGTGATTTTGTACATCTACATTCTGTAAAAGGTTGTCTGACATCTTAGATGGTTTCTGAGATAATGGATGATTAATTTAGGAAATTTAGCGTTGATGGAATAGAGCTTTTAATCTCCCCGTAATGAAATTCTCCTCATCAGAAGCAAATTTATGTGTGGCATAAAACAGTTGACAGCAAGAAACCAATTGATATGGATGTTGAAAGAGATGGGCTACTGTTTCGATATTTCCATGCAGCAGATTGTGTTCTTGAAAAATTAAACATTTAACTTTTCTATATCTAGTCACATGTGCGGTTTACTTTCTCTACCGCGTATACTCGCTCATAATATGATTAACTGTTTATATTGGTACAGAGCAAAGCTTTCCACACCCTCAACAAACGTGGGACTATATCTTCATTAAGCAACTTCTCCTGTTCCCATTTCTGAGGTGAAATGTACAAGTTTTTCTTACAACATTTCATACGAAACACAAAATTTGACTTAAATATGTATATTACATTAAATTGAAATTAGCACAATTATTACTTCAACTTGTTGTGTGATCAACGTTAATAATAAATAACGTTTCAAAGCTTCATTGCTATTAAATTTTAAAAACACATTTTAAAAGTATATGCGCCTAATAAATAAAACGTTGATGTGTTCCATTCACATGATTTCCTCTAAATCTCTATAACAAATAATTGTTAAAAAGCTTGTGCTTCTATTTACTTCATGGAAATCGAGAAAAGGTTAGCTGAAGTCTTACTTGCTTCCTTGTAAATAGAAGCGAAATAAGGGAGTATTAAAGGTTAAAGTGATAGTCAAAATCTGGTTGCTATATGACTGAAGTTCCTTTGTTTGTATGGACGGGAGTTGAGAAATTCCTGTATGAGAAAATTATAAGTTATTCAAAGCTGAAACCAAAAACAAGAAAGATCTTAAAAACAATCAACTCCAGAAAAAATTTATATTACATAAATTGTGTGTTTTAACGTGCTCTACATTTTGGTGTGGTAAGTTTTTGTCCATCTCTTACGGCTATGCAAAATTCCGTGAAATTGATCCAGAATAAATTAATCTTCAAAGATTATTCCCAGAAAATTCAAGATGTACATTTTATTTGTCAGGTAAATATATTTAATAAACGATATTTTAATCAAAATCGTTAGTCATTTTTAAGTAGATTAAATTTTTCGAAAAAAGTTCCATGTAAAGGGTAGTTGGAGGTGTGGGAGTTTCTTGAAAATCTTCGTGTCGCATCCTTGGAAGATACCAAACTTAAATACCAAGTTTGGTATTCAACGGTATTTTCGTTTTTAGCTATGCTGTCCACAGACACACAGACACATACACGCTCACACACGGACCTTTTTCTGAAAATGCTCTTTTTGGATTCAGGGGAACCCAAAACATGTATTTCCGGTGAAATCTTCGGTATCGAATTTTTGGGTGGAATGCAATACCTTCTCTATACACTATTTACATAGTACATGTACAGAAGGTAAAAAGTTGTTTTAAAGTCGTTAAACTGGTAAACTCCATTGTCTTTTAATCTTAAAACGCACTAAACAGTAAATTTATATCAATTGCATCAAAATAGGTCTAATATGCACTCAACGTCTTAGATAAATAAGTTCAATTTCGAATATCTAATAAAGTGATAGGTAGCAAGGCCTTAAAATACGGAATCGTAATGCGCTAGAAGGCCCATTCTTTTTTTTTTAAAACAGTAACGGAGTCTGATCAGGACTCCGGTACTGTATCCCTATTTACATTTCCCCCCGTAGGTTTTACTGATTACTGGTTTACTGGTTTTACTATTTCTTTTACAAACATATACACATTGCACAAACATATAACATCCATGCCCAAGGCGGGATTCGAACCCACGATCCCCTGCCCACGAAGCACCAAAGCGAGACGCTTTAGCGAGCGTGGCCATGGGGACCGGCTAAACTCTTCACACTTCGGTTGGTAACGGATCGCGCTAGTTATTATTAGACATGAAGGTGGCATTACTTACTTATCACTGTCACAAAAGATTTTGAAAATGCAGTCCTCATTTCTGTAAGCAGAGTTCGGCTGTTTTGCCCTTATTTCGAACACTTTGGTTTCCCGCGTAAATTTGCGATTTCTTTTGATTCATCATTTTTATTTCGGGACAAGTGTAGCTTTAAAGGGATGTAACTTCATTTCCTCACTAACCGCCATTTCTGTCTACACAGAAACAATTGCTTCCTGTGCTAATTTCTGCATTCATTTATTGGGGCTCCTTAACATTACATCCGACATTTTATTCAGCTATCGCTTTTCGGAACGAATGATGCTCCAGGGAATTTCAAATTCAGAAATTAAATCTCGTACGCAATTACGATGAAGACATGCCCAGTGTGCAAAACGTTCAAGAAATTAGTTTCACTTTTCTGAAAGCTTATCACCATTATAGAATATGTCCTCAATTAAAACGCCCCTTTTCCGTGGTTAACATTTTGACTTCACTTCTTAAGCACGAGACGGTATTGGCTTGAAGCAAAAAGCTATCACAGTATTAATCTAACATAAACAATGCTCCTCCTCCGCGCCTCCGTTCCTAACTTAACGACAGCCACAAGCGTCCGAGTGTAATGCGGAGACACTTTTGAGGCACCCGTTACTTGCTGTTATTAATTCTGAACATATTAAGAAAGTATATTTTAAAATTGTTTAAGGTCAGTCAAGACTGTTTTATGCTTCCGATTATAATGACGTTTGATGTTAAAATACTTTCTAGGTGTAATTTTAATACCGCATATTGAACAACGGGGTTTTTGTTTTTATAAGTAATAAACGATTATCTCCGCAACTGTTCCTGAAATTGGAATCCGAGTTCGCAGCCAATTCCGCTACTGACTGGGGCGTGTCCGAAGCCTAGGAGAATGAAATAATCGGAGAAGGGAATGGGCGGTGGAGCAGGGTAAAGATGTCTTTCAGTGTAGTAGCACTTCGGAGCCGTTTTTCCCCATGTCTGGATTATATTATCCCTCATTGGTTAGCCTTTATGTCCCTGTTTGTTGTCCAGACCAGACATAGAGAACTGATACCGCCTGGCAGGAGTCACTTTGATCATCAGAGGGTGGAAACCTTATGGAGAGCAAAATACTTTCACATTCTAAGAGAAAATGCCATCTTTCATGCACGCAAATTTGCATAGTGGGTAGATAAGATAGCGCATTCCACCCAAAACATTCGATTCCGAAATTTCACTGGAAATGTTTTTTTTTCTTTCTTTTTTTTTTTTTTTTTTGTCTCCTGAATAAAAAAAGAAGTTTAGAAAAAATGTTCGGGTTTGTGTGTGCCTATGAATTGCATAACTCAAAAACAAAAAATTGGATAAATAACAATATTGGTATTTAAGATCCGTATCTTCCAAAGCTACGGCACGAAGCTTTTTAAGAAAATCCTCCACCCCCAACTAAATATGGCTCAATTGATTTTGAATAAAATGTCGTATATTAAATATATTTGCATAAAAATAGAATGTTTATAATTTATTCTCTAGGAATAGCCTGCATTCTTTTCAATCGTAAAGAATGTTGTACAATCTTATATAATGTTAAACGTTAAGCGATAAACGAAAATGAAAACAAGAAATACGCTATTTACAGATATGCGTTAATATAGGTCTGTATCCGTAGTTTGTTTTAAAGTCTTGTCTACATGTAATTCTCGCGAATTTTAAGGTCAGTGTGTAGCACCCAGGTCTTAAACGTTTGACTATTCCTTTTGTATTTATGCCGAGATGCTAATACTGAGTAAGTTATCGCGATTAAAGTGGCGTAAATAGAAAATTAAACTTTCGTATGCAAGCTTTTGACCTATTAACATTTGAGAGAGCAGACTTCACCAACTCGCTGCAGCAAACTTGCTTGGTCCTTGCATGCAGCGGATAAACACGTGACCGCTGGGGTTGTCTCTCTCCCTTGTATAGTGTGTCGTGTGTAAGTTTATAACGCAGGGAACAGAAACCAATGCAACACACAAGCCATCAAGTCCTACGTTTATGCCAGGCTAAGAGGGATCTTTCGCATTTAGAGAAAGTGGCGGAATAGGTGTTTAGTTTGCGGCAAAGTTTTGCACTCAGAAAATTCAATTTGCAACATTATCACGCAACCCATGCAAGTGAGTACGGCAGTTACCAAGGAAAATACTAATTAATTACCAAGATTACTGTGTTTTGAGTAGCATAAAGATGAATGTTTTCCGTTACAAATTCTCACACGGTTGCTGTTACAATGCGATTACAACTGTATTAACCAAATTAAGGAACTGTTTGTTTTATTATGTTAAAATTATAGCAATTGTTTTTATTTTGAATTTATTTATGCTGCAGCTACCAATTATTACCAAACCTGTGAAAATGTGTGTATGTCCATAGCCGAAGCATAACTACTAATGCAAAAGGCATAGGGCAATTGTTCCACCAATCATGAACCTAGAATAGGTGTATCACCTATGAAAGATGAATGATATATTTCAGACGAAAAATGTTGCAAACTTCCACAGCGCTGAAGGAATTATATGTGCATAGTAGGCGAGCAAATTTTTTCTCTTTGCTTTACTCAAAGGGCAACCAGTCAGTGCCGGCTGTGATAGAGCATAGAGAAAATAATGTGATTGTAACACAACAGATATTTCAAAACTTTTATATAAACATGTCGTTTCATTCTGAAAAGAGAAATAACTAAATGTGTAATTGTATACTTGCAGAAACAGAACTTTTCATGAATGATAAATAATAAAAAATGTCCCATGCGCCTAAGAGTTGAGATAATTGTTGGCATTTTCTGAATTTGAGCTTTAAACCACACACAAATGCTTTAAATTGGGATATTATTGTTAGAATAGTGTTAGAAGTTTAATCTCATAAATTAAACATTTTTTCATAATTAGTTTTCTTTTTTTAAAATTACTCTTGGTGTTAGGGTAATTTTGTCCGTTGTAATATTGAAATAGTAACTTCTGCACATTTTGAAAGATTTTAGTTGTATTTAAACAAAAAATGAGACTTTTGGAACGTTTTTAATGAGTGAGAATGTAGTTTTGAGAATAACACTAATGAAATAATATGCTAGGAATTTTTTTATTGTTTCATTTATTTAGTCCCCCTTCGACATCTAAGGTCATATCAGAGGCTTTCAAATAGAAACAACTCGTTGTCTGTAGGTTCTTTACTTAGGGTTTATACCATTTGTTTTACCCTCAAACACGCACACATTCACTCTCACATACGTGCTTCCAGACTCTGTGGGGAATAGGGGATAATTCTGTTTAAAGCAAAATTCCCTGTCCCAGCCGAGAATCGAACCCGGGTCCTCCGGGTGAGAAGTCACCTCGCTGACCACTCCACCACGGAGGCTGTCGCTAGGAAATATTTTGCAATATATAAATAACTGTAAAACCCGAAGTATGCTTTAAAGTGGTAAGTGTTTTATTTTTTCACCGATTGTATTCCAAATTTCTGTCGGTGTTCCTTAATATAAACCTCAGCAACAAATGTGACTGACGTCTATAAGCTGTCAGTAATCAATACCTTTTACTTTGTCCACTGTGGTGGTTTATGTGTCTAGGTTTGATGTCTATACTACTTTTTGTTAGTGTTATTTTTATGCAACATGTTATTACCACCAGAACATTAATTTCTACTTGGTGTATTGACTGCTGGGCACAGCTGAAGTTGATGACGGGCAAAGATGATTATAGCGCTAGTAGAAATGAGAATTAGGAGTTTCCTGTTCCTACATCAAGTATTACCAAAGGAAATCGTAAATAACAATGGTATACCCGCTGCCAAATTAGTTTAATAACTAACCATGGGAGAATTTGGATATTTCTAATTCAATATGCGCTCTAGGTGGCAATAATTCATTACACAAACCCATTCTGCTAACAATCAATATACTTCATTTGGAAGTGTCTTGTAACACGTTATTTGGTTGAGTGGCTATTGTGTGTCTGAGCCCTGATTCCTTACCAGATAAACACACGAAGGTTACTCTTTCTGTCCGGTCTCTTGATTAAAGGTGTTGTTCAATTCCACATTCTTTGTGCCTCGCCACACTCTTAAAGAATACTGGGAGCTAAATTTCAAATTTCTGTATAGATCTTTCTGGATTTTCTAATTGCGCTGTTGTTTTGTTAATACGAATACCAAATGTCATTAAAAGTGAATAATATTACTTTGTAAGATATTATTTCAAAAATTTTACTATGCAAACATATTGTTGCAAATTTTAATCTGGTAATGTACCTCGTACTCAAACGTATAAAAAAGCAATAACAATTAATTTAAATCTTAACCAGGAATACAATAAATCATATGGATAAAAGATGATGTAAAAATAATAACATTATTCTTAAATTAATCTAAAGTTAATAATTTTTTCCTGAAATATATTTTTTGAAAAATTACCATTGCTATTGGAATAATGTTGTCCCTTGTAAAACTACAATGGATATTTCTACACATCTGGGAAATTTAGATGTATTTAAACAAAACCTGAGACGAATGGAACATTTTCAAAATGAGAAAAGAGATAAACGTTGTTTTATAAAATAGTATGCTAGGAAATATGTGTATTGTATTATCTTTAAATAGCTCTATAGCCCGAAGCAAGGGGAGGAGAGCTAAAGGTTAATTTTCTATACACACCCAAAAACTCCAAGAAACATCTGTAATAAAAATCGAAAATGGATTTGTTTTTATAGCAAATGATTGTTGGAGTTTTTGGGCATCCATAGTGAATCAATACTTCATCCCCCCTCCCCGCCTTCGCTATGGACTCTACAGCCATTTAAAGATCGCACAATACATCAGCTTCCTAGCAATTAATTTTTCAAACAGGGTTTTTCTCACAACTACATTTTCACGTCTTCTAAATGTTGCACAGTCTAATGTTTTGTTTGAATACACTAAAACTCCCCTGGACGTATAGAAATATTTATTATATTATAGTCGACGGAATCATCCTAACACTGATAGTAATTTTCAAAACAAAATATGTTTATGAAAAAATTATCTATATTATAGATTAAAATTTCTATTTTTTTAATGTAAATATCACCAAAAAAGTTTTTGTGTTTAGTTCAGATCTACAATTCAAAAATGCCAACCAATTTCCTCAAAATTTGAGGAGCGTTATACATTTATGTAATAAATTTAAAGAATAAAATGTATGAAATCATTTATATCTTGTAATTTAGTTATCCAATGTGAATTAAATTTGTATTCATATTAACATAACAGCAGTTCAATCACTGCCACATTTTCAGAAAAGTCTATGAAAAGCTGGAGATACATCAAGTGTCCCTTAGGAAGCAATTGACGTACATTCTATATAGGTCGACGTCATCGTAGTTGGCTTAACCTGCCCGTATTTAGGACCGACACCCTCTAGGGGTCTGGGGCTTATCGGGGAGCCAACGACACGAAACCACAGAATGGAGAACCTGGAACAAGTGGTCGGCCCGTAGCCAGGCACGAGCACAAAGAAGAGAATGATACAAAATGCAAGCGAAAAGGTGATGATTGAGCAATTAGTGAAATAAGTGGTGGAGGAACCCGGAGGACCCAGAGAAAACCTGTCCTGAGGTCACTTCGTCCACCACAAATCCCACATGTGGCTGCCTGTGATCGAATCCGGGCCGCCTAGGTGGGAGGTGAGCGGTCCAACCACTCGGCCACCGCGCCACCTATTTTTTAGATAGGTACCGAATAAAATTATTACAATAAGTGTTAAAATATCCAGAAAAACAAAATACCACCTTTCTGGAACTTACTTTATATAAAACTCAGGCTTTATTTAAGGACGCTTTTTAACTGCTATGAATCTCAACGTCCCGCACCAAATTGGACATCCAAGACCGCATAATTTTGCATCAAACGATTTTAAACACATCCTGATATATTTGTACCTTTTAATTTGATGCATCAAGTACCTTATATTCCATGTATCTTACTGTTTTCATAATTAAATATTTCATAGTTTTCTTGAAGACATTAACCTTTACGAATCGTTTGGTATATAAAAGGCCAGATATTTGAGACTAGACACCCTTTGAAGAAGAGACCTGAGATTTTTACTTTCTATATTACCTGTGATTTGTAGGGAAAGTATTATATCACCTCAGAAACTTCATATTGAGATTTCTGCTGAAATATATGCTTGAGGTTCCCTGAATTAAACAAAAAATTAGACATATCTGCGCGCATGTGTGTACTCTGGTTGAAACTCAGCTATGGTATTTAATTATTTTTAGTTTAATTCTAATTTTGCAAGATTGCATGCGAGAAGCAGTAGCATGGGCTGTGCCACATTGACGTAGGTCCACATGCGCTCGCTAGGTGTTTAGTTCGAATGCTTCGTGGCGCAGGGGATTGCAGGGTCGATTTCCGCCTTGGCCATGGGTTTTTGTGGCGTCTTTCTGTGTAAGGGTCTTCTCTCCAAGTCATTCTCTCTCCCCTGGTGTGTGTGTGTGTGTGTGTGTGTGTGTGTATAAAAGTGACATGCTGTATAATAATCGGAGTCTTGCTAGAGGGTCATACGACTGTTAAATTCATTAATTTGATCCATGCTACTAAAGTCAGAGGCAATTTTCCGTGTTAGTAATCTTAGCATATGTATACTTTACTTAGAGAAATAAGGTAGTTGATTGTGCTTCACAAAAGACACAATAAATCACACAGTAAACTTTACCAAACATAGATGCGATAAATCTGAAAAGACACGTTTAAAACGCGCAATGGAATAATCATTGCATATATCTGTTTAAAAATTCAGAGCATCAAAGAAAAAATAAAAGAACATAAATTGAACCCTCAAGGCTTCTTTTTAGAGATACATGTTGCTACGGAAAAAATCTGAGTGTTCCATTCGCATGACTTTCTCCACATCTCTGCAACAAATTATTGTTAAAAAGAGCATGCTTCTAATTACTTCATACTAATCGAG
This sequence comes from Hymenopus coronatus, assembly GCA_030762935.1. Taxonomy (NCBI): domain Eukaryota; kingdom Metazoa; phylum Arthropoda; class Insecta; order Mantodea; family Hymenopodidae; genus Hymenopus; species Hymenopus coronatus. Next base: position 95,017,687 of record CM060900.1, on the reverse strand, counting down.
AAAAAAATATCAGAAATGGTCATATTAGTTGCTTCCTTGTAAGTAGAAGCGAAATAAAGGAGTACCGTGGGTTAAAGTGGTTGCTATGTGACTGAATTTCCTTTGACAAATTTCTGTATGAGAAAAGTATAAGTTTTACAAAGCTGAAACCCAAAACAAGGAATATCTTAAAAACTATCAACTCCAAGAAAAAAAAAGTATATAACATAAATTGTGTGTTTGTGTTTTACATGTTTTGTGTCGGAAGTTTTTGTCCATGTCTTACGGTTTAGTAGTTATGTAAAATTCCGTAAAGTTCATCCAGAATAAAGTAGTCTTCAGAGGCGATTCCCAGAAAATTCAAGATATACGTTTTATTTGTCAGGTAAATATTTTTAATATACGATATTTTAATCAAAATTATCAGAGCCATTTTTGAGAAAATCAAAATTTTCGAAAAAAGTTCCATGTAAAGGGTAGTTGGGGGTGGGGGGATTTTCTTAAAACCTTCGTGTCGCATCCTTGGAAGATACCAAACTTAAATACCAAATTTGGTATTCAACGGTCACGCTGTCCACAGACACACACACACACACGCATGGACCTTTTACCAAAATTTTTTTTTTTTGGATTCAGGGGAACCCAAAACATTTATTTCCGGTTAAATCTCGGTATGAAATCTTCTATACACTAGTACGTGTAGAGAAAGTAAAAATAATAAATGAGACACATTAGCTATTCATACCTCAGAGTGGTGGAATCATTGTATGTAAGTATTATGAAAGAATAAAATCTAATAAGTTTACCGTACATGCTCCAAGAGAAATACAACACATCCATTATTGCATATTTCTTGCTACGTGCAAGTCGAAATATCGAAGAAACAAATAATTGGCATGATTTGTAGCTTGAACCTGACCTGCCACACACAACCCTTGAACTCTGTTACCGCAACTAGCTTTTCACATCCTTCCAAGCATATAAAGCTTCATCAGTGGCGTACTGGCTCTTAATAGACGTGTTCCAGTGCATGCAAATTTTGAAATTATGTACAATAATTGACGGATATAAAAACGACTAGCTGAAGCTCCCCTCGGATGACTGCTTTTACTTTTAGGTTATTCCGTAACCTGAATTATACTGGCGTGAATAAAAATATGGCCTATAATAGAAGTGAGCTATTTATGTTGGTACTAACAAAAATCTAAGGATAACTCTTGGCCATTGATTTGGCAACGTAATTTATCTCCCCCAACGCATGGGCGAATTCCAGAAGGGTAATACTATTACTTAGATTACTATTTTGTTATTTCCGTTTAGGAGAGTTAATACATTTAACTTTCCTTTCCATGTCACTGATGAAATTTTTCATGTATGTAAATTCTGTGTCTGTTGTCCAGTTTAACTACAAATGTAAACAATTCTTCGCTCCGTCTTCTAGAAATCCGAATCACATAGTACATTGTTTTATGCACCAGTCGTACACTTTCATAGATGTGTTATCTAAAGCGACCTTCATTTCACTTGAGTTTATACACATTGTGCATAGACTAATTGTTTGTCATGTCAGTCATATTGAGAACTGATAGCCAGGAAAGTGGAACGGAGGGGGAAAATGCCCTTTCGATCTAAGGGAATGGGTCTCTTTTTGTGCACGCTAGTGAACATCATTATTATGTTTCAAAAACTAGAACCACCACTTGGGCCATTAACACAGCCATTCAACTGGAGCCAGAATTTATTAGGGTCAATTTTTTCGTCATGGTCTTGAGTTTCAATCCATTCACAAAATCAACTTTAGTTTACAAGTCCAATAAGGTCTTGCATTATTTAACTGTGATCTGGTAGTTTCGCATACTCTTCAGTCAACTGTTTGGCAACGAGAGATTTCAACAATTTTATCCATAGACCACGGTATTCCATCCCGGAAGATTTTTCCATTAATTCCGATCATGAAAACTTTCGCACGTAATATAACATTGTGTTGCGGTCGAAATAATCGTACTGATAGCTGCGCGGATAGTGGGCCAAGATTTTGCTTTTCCTACCACTTACATAGTAGGTAGAAGATATAGCATTCCACTAAAAATTCAAACTAGTTATTTTACCGAAATGCACGTTTTGATGTCCCTTAAATCATGTTTATAAAAAGGACTGTGTGTGAACAGCATAACTCAGTTTAGTAACTTCCAAACAGCTGATAGGAAGATTTTTAAGAAAATGCCATCACTCCAGACTACCTTTACATAGGTTATTTTTCGAAATATGTTATGTTCCCAAAAAAAAAAAAAAAAAAAAAAACTGTTATAACAAATTTGATTAAAATACTATGCAATATGTCAAGTAAAATGCATATCTTACATTTTGTGTGAATAGCCTACGCAGTCTTCTTCATTCGGAAAGAAATTTATGGATACAGATATTCTATTACTGAAAAACTTTAAATAACGACATACTACAAAAAAATGTATTTCAAGTGACTTTTTTGAGGCATAGGCAAGCCTTTACCGAGATATGTTAATAATGGTTGTGTTTGTTCAACATGTTATCATTCTTTAAAGTTCTGTCGATTTTCATTTGCTTCTTGCTAATATATGGAAATACTATGACATTTAAGGCCAGTATATAGCTTCAGTTCTTAAATAGTTGACTATCGCTATTCTCATTTTATGTATAACGAGAACGTTTAGTAATCTATCTCTACAAATATTTTTCTCCATTAAAATTGGGTATTTAACAAGTGTCTCAAATGTGTCTCCGCAGTGAGATGAATGCGCTAGCATGCTCACTCAACACATTTCGGTTGGTAACGTGTCGCGCTAGTTATTATTGGAAATGAAGGAGAACTGAAATTGAGATTACTTACCTGTCACTGTCACAGAAGATGTTAGAAATGCTGTACTTATTCTTGTAGACGGAGTTCGACTGTTTTGCACTTATTTCAGACATTTTATGCAGGGTTTCATTTTTATTTAGGGACAACTGTACATTTATAGGAATGCAGTTTCATTTCCTTACTAACGGCTCTACGTTCTGCCTGCACAGAAACAGTTGCTTCCTGTACCAATTTCTGCATTCATTTAGTGGGGCTCCTTTAACATTACATCCGAAATTTCGCTTTTCGAAGCGAATGATACTCCTGGGAGTTTGAAATGTAGTAATTACATCTCGTACACAATTACGATGAAGACATGCCAAGTGTGCTAACGTTCAAGAAATATATGTTTTGCTTTTCTGAAATAAATATGTCCTCAACTAAAACGCTCCCTTTTCAATGATTAACATTTTGAGTCACTTCACAAGCACAACCCGACTGTATTGGCTTAAAGCAAACAGTTATCACAGTATTATTGAAACATAAATAATGCTCCTCCACCATGTCTCCGTTTTTAACTTAACCACATCCACAAGTGCCCGGGTGTACTGCGGAGGCTCTTTTGAGACACCATTAGAAACATAAACTTTCGTAAGGATAGCTTGCATACTCATTAATAAATAATAGGAGGGAAAGTCATGTGAATGTAACACTTTTTTAGATTACTTTCCCATACTTTACTGAGTTCAGGTTTTGAAGGCAGGAGATGCACGCGTCGAGGAAGATATTTATTGCCGAAACTTGCCCATGTAAATTATCCAGCCTTTTCTGGGTAAGTGACGAGGGAACATTCAAAGAATGTTAACAATTTTTATGGCCAAACTGCGGTACAAAGCGGAGGTTGTGAAGGAGTTGAAATCAAATAAATTAGCCTGCAACAGCAACCGCGTCTCGGAATAGCACGTTTAAACCCATCCTAGAGGCACAAGGTGTTGTTCGCAAAACAGTTCATGCATGCAGGGATTCGGGGCACTGAGAGAAACAGAGATGGTTCCGATAACCTGAAGGCTGAATTGGTTAGGTCTACCATCAATTCTTCTCCGAGGTCAACAAGGATGCCACGGCCTTCGGAAGCCCCCTTCCACGCGGATAAGCCGATTCAGGTGGGGGAATCGGGCCTTTTCGGAAGGGAGAAAAAACTGCGGCTATAATTCAAGTAAAAAAATGACATCATTCTCGAGGCATACATCAGAATGAAAGTAAAAGCCAATTGTTTTAGTATATGAGCACGGCCCAATTTAATGGGGTAACCCTATCATTTGGAGTGTGTAACAAATGCGCATGCGCATTTAAACTTGGGTAGCCACGAAAAAGGGCTCAGAGTAGGTCGTGGTGTGGCAGAGAATATGTGGAACCCCGCGGCACCAACTTAAGAAGTACTAACTTGATTTCTATCCGATAAAACTGCTCAGTTTTCTTGCCGTGATATTCTTTATCTCAGAGATCTGATCACCCGCCTACCGCTATATATCTGAAACATATTTTGCAAACGGCAAAATATTATGACTTCACAATGTAGAATCTTCGATAAAGGTACTCAATAGGAATATTTATGAATTCCCAGGGACATAGAAAGCATATACAGAATTTCCTGGCAGTTAGCATAATGCTTGTATGTTTCCTTCGAGATAAACCGCAAGTTATCTATAAATCAACCGACTAAAGCATGTAGCAGAGAGTTGGAATAAAGGAGAAAAGAAACAAACATGTGCAAAGAACAAAAATGTGAAACAATAGAACACGGAACAAAAACTGGAAAAAATGTAAATGGCGTGTTATTTATGGACGCTCTTTAACTACTATGGTTCTCAACGTCCCATTCTATACTGGGTGTGAAAGACCGCTTAATTTTGCTCAGAGGCCTCTCTATCAGACTTGAAGTTCTTTTACGTGCCGTAAATCTACGACACGGGACCAACGGCTTTACTTCCCTTCCGAAGGAAGCCATGCTATGGGTTTTTACACCCGAAAAAATCCATCGTCCTCCGCCGGGTTTGAGCCCGCGACCTTGGGTATATGAAGTCAGCATGGTACCCACTACACAACAAAAACTGGGTATACATGGCGTGTCAATATAAAAAATTAGGTTAGAAAACGTATTGGCATAGAAACATATATAGGGTCGTTAAATTATAAGGTAACCGCTGTCGCGGCCTCTCTCCACTGCGCGAGAGATCCGAGAGTACCCGGGAAAGTGGTGCCGGCAAAGGAGTCGCCCTCCGTGGTGTAATGGTGGCCATGCTGATTTCATATACCCACGGTCGCGGGTTCAAACCCGGCGGAGGACGATGGATTTTTTTTCCGGCATACAAATCCTTAGCATGGCTTCCTTCGGAAGGGAAGTAAAGCCGTGGGTCCCGTGTCGTAGATTTATGGCACGTAAAAGAACCTCAAGCCTGAAAGAGTATATAATGTTACGCTGAGAACCACAGCAGTTAAAGAGCGTCCATAAATAAAACGACATTTCATTTTCCGGCAAAGGAGCACTATAATGCGCGCGCGCGCGTGTGTGTGTGTGTGTGTGTGTGTAATAAGATTGTGATTTTTTTTCTGTTCACCAGTTATTCAAAAACAATTGGGAATGGGGAAGCTTCAGGAGCTATTCCCAGAATTTAAATTTTGTCACGAAAATATAATTAAACATGTTATTATAATCATAACCATTATAGCCATTTTTGAGGAAGTCAAAATGTAAAATGTACTTTGTTGTGATGGGTTTTCTTAAAAAAGCTCGTTCAACATCCTTGGAAGATAGTAAATATTTAATCAACTTTTCGTTTTTGAGTTTTCTGCTCTCAAGCTTTTCCTAATATTACTTTTCTGGTTTTCAAGATATCTTAAAACATATATTTGCGATAAAATCTTGACATTCAATGTTTGGTGCAATAGGTACACAACATATCTGCTTACAATATGTATTAGCGAAAGTAAAAAGGATCTCTACCCATTTTGGCGTTTTTACATTCTCTGCCACTTACATTTTAGGTAGAAAAAGTATTGTATTCTATCAAAATATTACACCAAGATTTCACAGGACAGGTGCGCATTGAGGATCCCTGAATCCAAAAAAGTGTATTCAGAAAAAGGTCCATGTTGTGTGAAGATCATAAGTCAAAAACGAAAATTTGGATAAATACCATACTTAATATTTGTATTTAGTATCTTCCAAATATGCGACACAAATATTTCCATGAAATTCCCCACTAAAACTTGCGTGTTATATATTTCGAAATGTTTATTTTTTTCAAAAATTGCACTAACGATTTAGATTGAAATGCCATAGGCATATTAATGGTATTTACACGACAAACTATACGAGAAAGGAACAATATATTCACATTAAATCTACATACATGTATATTATATCAGACTTAGGTCACTGTTGTGCTAGGGTTGTATATATTATGTGTATATATGTCTTTTAAGTGTAATTATCTATGATAAGAGGGTGCATTTATGGAGGTGTACTCTGTGCTGTAAATTTAAATTGCTATATTTGAATATCTTTGTATCTTTATTTTCGGATTCACTCTTAATTTTTATTGTTGTTTAATATTGCTTTTGACTGTGTATTTCCTTTGTCTTTTTATTTTCGTGTTTACTCTTTTAATTCTTTGTTATGGTTGTTGTTTTAATATTGCTTGTAATGTGTATTACAAAAGCACGTACGGTCTGTGGACCCGTGCGACTGTTGAAATTCTATGTATGATATTGCTATATTAATAAATACACTTATTCATTCATTCATACTTAATAATATGTTAACTGTAAATCACGGGATTTGCATATTAAAAGTAGTAAGTCGCCATTGAGGTATGACATCCCAAAATAATTTGAGATCCCCTTGTGGTTTACCGGGAATAACTCGAGGCATTTGGAGAATTTAGGCCCTTGCCGGCATGTTGTCATGGTAGCTCAGTGGTCATAGCAGATCCGTGCTTCAAATCTCAATTATGGCATTGCATTTTTCAGTCTGATTCTACCTTTCCTACACATAACTGGTGTAAAAGAAACAATTCCCATTTTCCATAATTGGTATACTATAAGAGAAACACTAGTCGCCCTCCGTGGTGTAATGGTTACCATGCTGACTTCGTAGCGCAGGACGATGGATTTTTTCGGGCGTAAAAATCCTTAGCATGGCTTCCTTCGGAAGGGAAGTAAAGCCGTTGGTCCCGTGTCGTAGATTTAGTGCACGTAAAAGAACCTCAAGCCTGATAGAGAGGCCTCTGAGCAAAATTAAGCGGTCTTTCACGCCCAATATAGAATGGGACGCTGAGAACCACAGCAGTTAAAGAGCGTCCATAAATAGCACGCCATTTAAATTTACAAGAGAAACACAAAATTTTACAATGCAAAAAATGTAAAAGCGCACAATTTAATTCAAATACGGTATCTTTTGTAAAGTTGAGCATTTCTGAAATATTCCTTGTTGTTGGATCAAGGAACATAGGAGTCAAATAGTGTTTTTGAAAACCTTTACTGTGATTGCATTACTGTTACGTTCAAATTAGATATAGACTTAGCATAATCTAAACTATTTCTTAAATGTATTACACAATTAAAATTCTCCACGCGCCTTATAAGTTGAGAAAATTGATCAGCATTTTTTTTTTTAATTGGAGTTTTGAATCACACACAAAAGTTTACACGTGGATATTTAAATAACTTTGATACATGAATTATGTTGTTAAAGGTTAGAAATGTTAATGTATAATAAGAATAATTTGTCATAAAATATTTTTAATGTAATTATTGGTGTTAGAATAATTTTGTGGCCTGTGATATTACAATAGATACTTCCGCATATTCTGGGAGAATAGTGAGACGCAAGGAACATTAAGAAAGTGAGAAAATTTGGTTTTGAGGAAGGACGCTGTTCTATAAAACAGAATACTAACAATCAGGCGCATATAGATGACGATAGCGCTCAAAACAAGGGGGGCATCTAAATGTTGAATCTCTATGAATGTCAAAATGTTCCGAAAAATTATTTACTATAAAATTGCGATTTTCGATTTTTTAACCGTAGTAGTCACATTTTCACACCCAGTTTCCCTTGAATGTTTAAATATTTACCTATTCGTTTCGTTTCGTAATCGATTTACCTTCCCCGTATTTGTAGGACTGACACCCGCTAGGACTTACAAGCTATGCCTAGGGGTCAGAAGGCTGTCGGGGAGCCTACGGCACGAAACGACAGAATGGAGAACCTGTTACGAGGGGTCGTCCCGTAGCCAGGCATGAATATGAGGAAGTGGTTGATATAAAATGGAGGCGAAATTGACTGTGGGAAAGGTGATTATGGAGCAGTTAGTGGAATGAGTAGCAAGGGAAACTGGAGGACCCGGAAAAAACCCACCCAGACACCGCTTCGTCCACCACGAATCCCACAGGCAAACGGTCTAACCACATACCACCCACACTGTCTAAATACCTATACATTTCTCAAATAGGAAGCCCTTATTCGTTTTTCATCCAGGTCATGCAAGGGGAGCGAAATTAAAAGCGATTCACATAGCGACCCACTCAAGATTTCACTATCGTGTATTTCCCTATTTTTCTTATACCTAAAAGGGTATTTGTAATAAAACCACTTCTGCTAATGTTTATGGTTACATTAGCTTGAAGATTAACCTTTCGTAAGAATAGTTTGTTGCTGAAGAGGAAGAGAAAAACATTGAATGTTGCACATGAGATTTTTATTTATAGGCTGGTAGTTGCCTTAAAGAGCGCGAGTCGCTGAATCCTTTACTTGAAAAAATTCCACACCGTGATGTAAAAGAAGGCAACTTCCACCGGGTTGTTTACGGTTTCGGTCGTTACGTAATGTGACCTTGCAATGCATTCGTGCATCGACCGGCGTATCGAAGAGAAGCACACACTTCCCAAGATGTTCATGCCTGATCTGTAGTCAACTTTGCTTCGTGTTTTTTTCGCAACAAAGCTGTCGGCATTGGACGTTAAACGCAAATGGAAACAAAAAACTGTAGCAGGAAAAACGACAAAGCTCTTTACACGACCTTCAATTAGATATGACACACCATAGCCGACTTGGCCGAATTTCTTTTTGCTATAGCGGTAATCTGAGCTTTTTGTCATAAATTCCTGAAACGGTGTTATGACAAGCGATTTTTAAGTAAGAAAAACTACAGCATGTTCCTAAATTGGCAAAGAAAACCCAGTATCCAAAGCGGAGGGTGTCGTTAGCCAGGAGTATTCCCAATCCTTCCTAATCTGCAAGTATGAGTGCGTTTTTTTTTAATAGTGTTTAACGCTCGCTTTTACTACTTTGGCGATGACACAGATGATAGCTGGAATGTGATGGTGGGGAAAACCGGAGAACCCGGAGAAAACCCGCCATTGCGACGCTTTTGTCCACCACAAATCTCACATGCGGTCGCTTGGGATGAACGCGTTTGTGAATTTAATGTAATAACAAAAGACAAAATCAAACTGCCTGCCTCCGTGGTCGTGTGATCAGCTGACTTCTCACTCGGAGGTCCCGGGTTCGATTCTCGGCTGGGGTGAGGAATTTTTCTATAAGCAGAATTATTCCCTAACCCCACAGAGTCTGGAAGTATGAATGTGAGAGTGAATGTGGCAGTGTCCTTTGTCGTGCTCGATAAAGTGCCACGGTTTGGTGCGCCTTGGCGCAGGGTCTCGTGGGTTCGAGTCCAGCCTTTGGTATGGGTGCTTGTGTGTTTGTAAATATGTATATGTGTGTGTATTAAAGCAAAAACGGTAATAAAATACAGATGTCGGGAAAATGGAACAAAAAGGGAAAAACGGAAGAAAATGGAGTACAGCGCAAAAATTTAAAAAAAAATGTATGTAAGTGCGTTTAATGTAATGAAAAACATCAGTCTAACGTCAAAAAGCTACTGTTAGTATAGAGTTGTTACACAAGTTAAGCCCCAGATATGACCAGTTAAAGAAGGCTATACAAATGAAGCAAAAAAAAAAAAAAAATATATATATAATTTTTGAGTTTATAAACCCAAAAATTAGGAAATTAAGATCACTGTAAGTTGATTAAACTTCGTTTTATATGAGTCACCCTCCGTGGTGTATTGGTTACCATGCTAACTTCATATGCCCAAGGTCGCGGGTTCAAAACCGGCGGAGGACGATGGATTTTTTTCCGGAGTAAAAATCTTTAGCATGGCTTCCTTCGGAAGGGAGGTAAAGCTGTTGGTCCCGTGTCATAGATTTACGGCACCTAAAGGACCTCAAGCCTGATAGAGAAGCCTCTGAGCTAAATTAATCGGTCTTTCACGCCCAACATAAAATGGGACGTTGAGAACCACAGCAGTTATAGAGCGTCCAAAAATAAAACTCCATTTTATTTCATTTCGTTTTCTATGCGCAATTATTGCTGGTGTAAAACGCCATTATATGACCGTGGTTCTTAACTGCCATTTCTATATTTCTGAAAATTGTACTGTGATTGTATTGCTATCATGAATGACAAATTTCAATAAAATTGGATAAATATTTTACAATATATAATATGTTTTAGACATTTTTTATGGAAATATGTTGCATAGTTAAAATGTTCCATGGGCTTATTAATTTGAGGAAATTGGTTCATATTTTCTGCCTTGGAGCTTTGAACTAGACACAGAAACTTCCTTGAATACTGAATGATTAGGGTTATAAATTTTAGTCTCTAAAATCAATCATTTTTTTTCATATAAGATATTTTAAAAAGTTACTATTCATATCAGAATAATTTCGTTCTTTGTAAATGTATAAAGAATACTTCTGCACATTCAGGGAAGTATTGTTTTATTGAAACAAAAACTGAAGCACTTGGAACATTTTGAACGTGTGAGAATGAAGCTTTGGGAAAAATTCTGTTTTATGAAATAGTATGCTAGGATACAGGTGTATTGCAATATCTTTATGTAGCTCTAGAGACAGAGGTTAGCGAAGGACAGCAAAATCTTTGTTGATTCTCTATAGACGCCCAAAAGGTTTCAACAACTACTTGCTATAAAAAAGGAAATATTGCAGTCAAAACTTCTCTCTTAAGTGTTCCTTAAAGAAAGTATACAAAAATAAACGTAAGAAACACATTCTCCATGGAAACTGAGCGAGGTGGCTCTTGGGTAACGTTTGCGGCTCGCAAGCCAGGAGGCTAGTTTCGATTTGCATCCAACCTTCAATCACTCAAAGATATCTACGTGCGGTGCTCGGTGCCGGTTGCACTTTTTTTGGTATACTCTGAAAACTTAAAATCTTGGTATTGTTGTTATTATTATTATTGTTATGATCATTATGATGGCGATTAATAATAATAATAATAATAATATAATATAAATAATAATAATAATATAATATAAATAATAATAATTAATATCATGATGATGGTGACGATTGTTATTATTGTTATTATCATCATTGTTGTTATTATGATTATCATTATGATTATCATTATGATTATCATTATTTTCTTTATTTTTATTATTATCTTTATTGTTATTACTATATTTATTGTTATTATCATTATCATTATTATAATTATTATGATCATTGACATGATCATTATTATTATTAATATGACCACTATGATCATTATCACTATAATCTTTATTATTATTATTATTATAATTTTGATGATCATTATGTTGATGAATATTATTATTATTATTGTTATTATTATTATTATTATTATTATTATTATTATTGGTGGTGGTGGTTGTTCCGCAACCTTCGTCTCTTCAATCCACTTCTGCTTGTCTTCATTTTAGGTTTTGTCTGCAAACTCTGTAGATCTTCAAGTTTGCTCTTTAAGGTGTCACTTTGCAAATGTCAGCAGTAAGATCCCCAATTCTTGCAAATCATTTTCCACTTCAGTGAACGAGACTCCTCGGTTTCCTTATTCCATAAGTAGGTAAAGAGTTGTTTAAGTTATTATTATATAGTTTTTATGTTTAGAAAGTTTGACACCCAAGTGCACATTAAACTAAACATACTTTCCTATTGACAACAATCATCGTGTCCCATCTCGTAATTGTCCTTCTAGTAATACTCTCTCCTTCGTGGTTTTCACAACTTCATTCTTCCATGTTTTTGGAGGTCGCCTTCTTTCTCGTCTCCTTGATGGTACCAATTTAAAAGCAATTCTCCGTAGCCTAACTTAATCCATACGTATCACAGTCCATGCCATATTAATTTTTTTTTTCGTTGAAATATGTGATCTCTAATGTTCATTTCCTGTCTTGCTGCTATTCTTAATTTTATTTCTTATAGATATTCGAGTTTAATGTGCTAATAATCCATTCTCAATGTCAATATTTTTGTATATATTTTTGAAGTGTCAAGTTTCTGAATCATATAAAGTTGAACTTTGATAATTTGGTGTAACATTTCGTTTTTGTTTTTCGTGTTATTTCTTCGTCCCATAAAATAACCCTCAAATGTGGCACAGCAGTTTTCTCTTTCCGTGTTTGCTAAATAAATTCAGTATCATTTCTTCCACTATTTGTAAGTAGACCGATAGTTATCCTTAATGACGTCAAACGATAGAAGTTATTACACAAAAACTTACTGCACATGCTTATTGTCATGTCTGTTATTAAATGTGTACATAAAAAGGTAGAGACTGCGAGAGGATTACCAGGAATCGAATCAACAAATACAATAATTTATTTAAACTACTCGCACATTACCTTGGTGTAAATATGGCGAAGACCGACATATGGTGCACAAGAGGGAGCCGCTTCCCATGGCCGAGTTCGCTAAAGTGCCTAACTTTGGTACTTCGTGGCGCAGGGGATCGTGTGTTGGAGTCCCGCCATGGGCATGGGTATTTGTGTGTAGGTAAATGTGTATATGTGTATGTATAAAAAGCAAAACGGTAATGAAATAGAAAAACAAAGGAAAATGGAAAAAAGAGGAGGAAAAAGAAAGCGGAATACAGCGCAGGAGCCCCCACAAGACTCCGGAACTGTGTTTTTCTTATTGAGAGAGAGAAAGAAAGAGAAAAAGAGAGAGAGAGAGTGAGAGAGAGAGAGAGATGTTCCACTACATGTTACTTGTTCCCTTGCACAAACTAAAGAGACAAATGAAGACCCAATTTTTTAAAAATTCTGTGTGTAGGGAGGGGTACGGCCAACTCCGCTCAACGATCAGCTGCCTGGTACTATATCATACGCTGAAAATGCAATTTCTCCCGCACAGAGGTTACAAGAATCTGCGCTCAAAACCACACTAGAAATAAGTTATAACCAAAACTTCATCTCGGAGACAAAATCGCCCGCAATCACGGTTCATTATTTTACTTTCTCTAGCACGTATGTACAATATACGTAGTGGGCAGAGAATATATTGTATTCTATCCAAAGCTTCTATACCGAGATTCCACCGGAAATACTTGTCTGAGGACCCATAAATCCCAGAAGGAATTTTTGGAGTTTTTTAAAAAAACTCCACGTTTGTGTGTGTGTGTTTGGACAGCATATATAAGAAACGAAAAGTCGGTTGAAAGTCAAATTTTGTTTTCAAGTTCAGGATCTTTCAAGGTTTTCAGAAAAGTTCCCTCAAACCCAAAGCACCATTTACATGGAACATTTTTCCAATTTGTTTTATTTTTTAAAAAAATGCCGCTAATGATTGTGATGAAATATGTAGATTAAAGATATTTACGAGGCAAATAAAATGTATATCCTGGATTTCTTGGGGATAACCTCTGAAGAGCTCTTCATTCTGAATAACATTTGGATAACTGGTAAACCGTAAGAGATACACGAAAACTAGCCGCACCAAAAATGTATATCTCGTTAAAACACAACTTGTTAAATACATAGTTTTGTAGAGCTAACCATTTCAGAGATATGCCTTGTTATCGGTTGCAATTTTAAAAGACTTAAACCTTTCTCAAACGGGAAGTTCTCGTCCGTTTCATATATCTTTTGTTTTGCTCCTGATCATGGAAAGAGAGTGTAATTGCAATGAGTCATGAGCGAGTGCCTTTAAAAGGTTTGACAGCCGCTTTAGCCTAGTGTATTCCCTGTCTTCATTTCTACTTTTAAGGAACTAAGTAATAAGACAATTTCTGTTAATGCTTTGTCTTGATTATCTTGAAATAGACAAAAGAATAATCTTTTGTAGCTGTAGTTTCTTTGCAAATTAAATAGAAAAATGTGATGTGTTACACTCACAAGGCTTTCAGCTACTCTAAAAAGCAAGCTTTTGCAAAAGATAATTCTTCTTTCAACACCACGCTAATCGAGATAAACAGTAGCAGAATTTTATTACATAGTTCCTAATAAGTAGACTGGAACTAAGGGAATGTACTAGGCTAAAGTGATTGTTAAATGTTTTAGGAGCTGTCACTTTGCGATTATCATTGCAAATCGCTTCTTTGCTTGGCCAGGAGTAGAACAAAAGAAATACGGACACTCCCGTCCGAGAAAAGTGTAAGTACTTCACAACTGAAACTAATAACAAGGAATACCTCGAAAACGGTAAGCTGCACGAAAAAAAGGTATATGACGTAACTTGTGTATTTTAACAAGACCTAAATTTTTGTACAGTAAGTTTTTGTCTATCTCTTACGGTTTACTAGTTATGCTAAATTAAGCAAAATTCATCCAGAATAAACAGGTCTTTAGAAGCTCTTCCCTGAAAAGTCAAGACATCAATTTTATTTGTAATAGAAATGGCTTTAATATGTGGTATTTTAATCAAAATCGTTAGAGCCGTTTTTAAGAAAAACAAAATTTTCGAAAATTTATCCATGTAAAGGGTAGTTCTTCTGTCTGCGGTGTCTCCAAGTGGCAGGAGAAATTGTATCAAAAATCTAAAAAATATGGAATCATATAAAACTCATTTTAAAGAACTCAAGAGTTCTCACTGTGCCTTGCCTTTATACGCTTAGAATTTATTATTCTAAAAGAAAATTACCAAGCCTTACCTTCCAGGCACACTATCACAATCACTTCTTGAGACCACAATGATTTAGAAATAGCATATTTTAGGCTGAGCAAAACTCAAAATCACTGCGTGTATGCAGGTCTTGAGCTCTTTAATAAATTATCCCTTAGTATCCAACTATTTCCCATAAAGCAGTTTACGTCGTTAAAATCTAGATGCTTTATTAAATGACATGGATTTTTATAGTATTACATGGTAAATACCATTGCTGTAACCGAGCCAGGTGCTTAGGCCTTTCGTCTGGGGCTGGCATTCGGGAGATCCGGTTCGCTCCCCGTTGATGGCGCACTGGGCTTTTCCGTGGTTTTCCCGGGTTCACTTAGGGGAATGCTGGAGTGCTGTATATCTACCACGGTTTTTTTTAACTTTCATTCCTTCATTTCATTTCAATTCTTCATCTTTCAGTTCGGCGCAGGTGTGGCTTGAGGCTCTGCGGGCATATGGCACGCTACCTTGCTCCAAATGAAAACTCTCTTCCCCTGGTTGGGCTGCTTGAGGCTAGGTGCTGTTGTAGAGGTCTCCTTTCGGCCTCCCGGCGCTGTACAGCCTTCGTGGCGCACAAGGGCTGCCATCTAGTGATCTGTTAAGGACTTCCGTGTGTCTCTGCGCTTAGTTCCATCGTTTCCTGTGTGCTGGCCTGTGGTTTCCCCTCCGCTCATCGCTTCCACCGGGAGGGTTAGATCCATACCAGGTAGCAATTGCTGAGGTGTCCCCCGCTATTAACATGCTTTACCCTCTACTCCCTACCATTGCTGTAACTTTTTATTTATTTTTTAATTTTATTTCATTCAAGACGTATAATGTATACCGGCCAAGGCCAGTGCAGTCCTACAGTGGGAGCGGAGAGCATCTGAACTAACGCGATGATGCAATATGACTTCACGTATACATCATAAAATGCTGTATGGTCTGGTTTGCTTCACTAGCACGCCGCAAAGGAAGGTCAGAAAACACCTATTACGAATGCCACTACACTTGTCGCTTCTACCGGCTAGAATAAGATAATATATGCAATATCAGAAAGAGCGCCGACTTGAAGAAGGTGGGACAAGCAAAACTGTATCACCTCATAAGACTGGTAAACCTCTTGCAAGGTCATTTTGGGTGATATGAACAAGTGTGTCATTAGAAGAAAATACCAGGAGTATTATGAGGTTAGAAAGAAATCCCTTCATTGCGTAAATTATTAAACTTTTGCAAGAGGGAGATTAATTTCTTTGGATGTAAAGAATACTTGGGAAAACAGTGAAATTAAAAAGTTTAAAGATAAACGGAGTTTACTCAGAGAGCCCTCTGACGTAGCGGTTCAAACAGCATAATTTCTAACAATGCTATTGGGTCAATAACAGCAAATGACTAGAAAAACTCGGTTCAGAAGGTAAAAATATTTAAGAAACATATTAAAATGGAGGTGCACTAATGGAAGAAGAAATGGTAAGGATAATAATCAATCCGGGATTCGACAGCAATGCTGAATCGAGAGAAGAAATGGCCACAAGATCGTAGACACACACGGCAAGTGAGTGGGACATCACCAAATAACGCGAGAGAGTGAAAGAGATGTACACATTTGTTGTATTGTAATGGATTTGAGAATACATTTAATTGCTTACTATATATGTATATATACAACATACACGCACACGCACGCGCATACGATTTTAATACAGACAGGAGAAATGCCATTATGAAAATTCGCTCGCACTTTCCCAAGGAGGGAAGGCAAGCCGTTACATGTACAAGTGGCGCTCCCCGGTGTAGGACTGCACTCGCCTTGGCTGACTTATATTTGCTGTGCATAGTTTTCTATTGCATTACCTATGTATAAATGGATGTGAATGTATAATTAGTTTAACTATGATTGTATGACTATGTCTATAACAGCCAGATACTGGTTTTGGACAATTATAAGTAAATTAAATAAATAAATGAACCTTTGGCTATATTGTGGTGATACTTGAATTCTAGGCTACAGATTACACTTACACACACGCACACATCGACTGGAAACCGATCTTCGACACATGCTTTTTGCTGACTTGTGGAAATACTTTCCATGAAAGCAGCTTCTGCGTTTGCTAGCATGTTGAAAGGCAACCCACGTGTCTATGCAAGCAACTAGTAGACAAGATTGTAACTCGTCACCAAGATATGAGCCCAGTAAAACTACACTGGAACTCGTTTTAAGAATCCATATTTTAAACGGGGTGGAGATGCCACATCTCTGCAGCATGTTTTTGCCGTAAAATGCAGCTTTTACGACCAGTGCTGTTTTCCACTGATAAGGAAGCCAAGACTTTATTTTATCCTCAATGGGACTGCCTGAGAACGGCAAGATTTCAGCTGCTTCAGTACACGGACTAGGTATAGGGTGTGAGTATTTTGTGTGCATTCTGCAAAGAAAACAATCTTATTTTACATTCACATCACGTTCTCCACACATTCCTCAACAGCTATTCTTTCATCCAATTTATGCTGCTCAAGAAGAGTATTTGTACAAATGGCGTTGCTGCACATTTCCTTGCAGGTTAATTTAAATTAAGGAATACAGCAGACCTAAGCGAGTGAAATCTTTAAAGAATGGGTGGCTATGTTAAAACTTCGAAATTCCGTTCCCTTTGTTTCACCACAAGAAAAAACTGAATATCAGTTGAAAACGCAGGAAATCGTATTTTAGAAATCAAACCAACAATACAGAACATCTCGTAAAATGAGACAGAATTTGTTATTAGGTACATGCATATAAATTGTGTGATTAATGGGATCTGAGCTTTTTGTGTAGTGAGTTTGTTTTGTTTTTTTTTTTTTTCAAAATGAAGAGGACTTCTAGGCTATGCCCAGAATATTCAAAATATATATCTCATTTCCCATGCAGATGTCTCATATATAAAGTGGTGTTACGAGCCATTTTCGAGAAAATAAAGAATAACATTATTTGGTTCGTTTATTTTGTAACGAATAGTTTTGGATGAGGAAATTTATTTTTTGAGTTGCACTATTAGTATGCGCTCGAAGGTTTTTCCAAAAATGCCTTGTTTTAGATTCAGGATATCTCAAAATGTGTTTTTCCAGTGACATTTCAATATGGAATTCAGTGACATTTCAATATGGAATTTGTGGTTAAAATACAGTGCACTTGCTCTACTTCAGGCACGCAATAGAGAAAGCAAATATATTTCTTCTCATTTACAATGGGGCATTGTCACACTGCGATAGAGCTGTTTTTGAAGTGAATGTGGATCGAAAATAAAACTGTTGTTTTTATTTCAAATCAATTTCACTACTACCACCAGCGCGAATGGATAGTTAGCATGTTGGATGTTACTGGCAGGGATGGAAGACGGGAGGGGGAGCTAAAAGTGATTATAATGCTTTTTACATATTTTATGCCATGGTTTGTGGTGATTGTTTTGTTTGATGTTAGTGTTTGTATATATCTCTCAAATGTATTTATTTACTATAACAGGGCACATTAAGGCATCGGAATACGCTTTGCTATTTAATGTGTTGTAAATTTAAGATGCTGTATTTGAAAATGTTTGTCCTTTAATTATGGTGTTCACTGTTTATTTATCTTTTTGATGTTTTTAAAGTTCATTAATTTGTGTATTACAAAAGCACGTACGGTCTGTGATCCCGTAAGGTTGATGAAGATCAGTGAGTGTATGCTGGTATTTAAATAAATATATATATTCATACCTTCACTATAATAAATCCCAAGTCATTTGGCGATATTAATGTAAAAGCGTTAGTGTAATAAACCTCATCAACTATTCAAGCTAACCTAATGAATCTTGTGGCGTGAAACATTCTTGCAGGAGAATGTTCGCTTACACAGATCTGTCCTTGATATGGCGCGTCTGCAGACGAAGAAGCTGGAAGGAGCTGCGGAACGACATTGATATGCTGTGGTGGAGTCTGCTGATGGTATTGCATCACAATATAATTCAGCTCTTATTTTATAAATAATTATATTTACTTTCTCATATGTATATAAGTAGATAGAGATAGTATTATAATGCACTATAAACCTGATACCCAGATTTCACCCCAAATATATGTTTTGAGACCCCTTGAATAAAACAAGTCATTTTTAGAAAAGTATTTCTGTATGTTTCTGTCTGTGTCTGTTTGTCTGTCTGTGTGTGGGTGGCTGCATGGTTCAAAATCGAAAAGTCGTTTAAATACCAAACTTGGGATTCATATTCACTATGTTACAAGCATGAGAAACGAAGATATTCAAGAAAATCCCTTACCTCAACTACCCTTTACATGAACTATTTTTCGAAAATTTCAATTTTCTCAAAAATGGCTCTAACGAGTTTGATTAAAATGTGTTCCAAGATATTTTTATGAGAAACAAAATGTATATTTTGAATTTTATGGAAGTAGCCGCTGAAGATTTGTATAACTTCGTAAACAGTAAGAGGTAGACAAAGACTTACCACAGTTAAATGTAGATTGCATTGAATCACATCATTTATATCATATGCATTTTTTGGTAGAGTAAACCGTTTCCGAGATATTCCTTATTATTGGTTTTAATTTTTAGCTCCTTTAACTTTTCTCAAGTGGAAAGTTAACTTTCGTTGCATCTCTTTTTCTGCTCCCGGAATACAAAAGATAGCCGAGTTTCAATTGTTTCATATAGCGATATCTTTTAAAAAATTTAACTATGGTTTTAGTCTTGTGTATTCCGTTATTTCCTTTCTACTTACAAGGAAGCAAGTAATAAGGCTTTACACAGAACTATCTAGAATATTCTAAAGGCGAGGAAAAAGGGACACTTCAAGAAGATTATGGTTATCTCTCGAGAACGCTGATGATTGCGCTGCACGAAAACGCTACCGCGTCTGCTTATCTCTCTCTCCAACTGCCCAACGCCATCCTCGGATAAGCTTCCCACCGTGGCCGCTCTTTCAGTACAATAAATCAACAACACACATCTTCCTACTGTTATTTACAATAAATATATTTATAACCAAAGCGTTTTTATTCATAACAACCTCATACTATGCCTATGCTTTCCCGATTCTTGGCTCCTCTTAGGCGACCGCTAATTTCAACTTCTAGAGGCCTCCTTTTGAACTGTTATATGTTTTTGTTGACCAGTTTCTTACGTTTCTTCTTGATTGCTAGTGATTTGTAATTGTGACGTCGAAATTCCTACTTTCTACAGCTGTTAAGTACTAATAAACCTTCGGAGGCATCGCACTCTGGAAACTTCTAAGGCCTCTTGACTTCCATATACTCCCGGCTATTCCTCAGCAGTGGGTTCAACGATTTGGTGCAGTAGCCTATGTTGTAACACCATGATAGTGAACAACAAATATAGTTGGAAGGATATGGAAGCATAATAGACAGCATATATCACCCAAGCCCACGTGGTAATGTCAAATTAATTACAATGTAATTTCAAGTAATATATTGTATCCTGTACCTCTCATTGTTACACACATGCCTAATAGTATCATAACCTAGGATTATATTTTGTTATGAATCTTGGGATACTTTTCTTGTCATTTTTATTCCTGGTTCTTCTGCTTGTAATATTTAACAAAGATGTCGCACAGAATTACACTGTTATGAAAGCAGACATAAACTCGGTTATTTTATGATATTATGCAAGCTCAGATGACATAATAATACCTCCACTTCATATCTACTCACGAGTTTTGTAGAACCATGTGACTTGAGGTGATGTAATAATACCTTCACGGATGTTATGCACTGAGGGCATTAAATGATGCAATAATAACGTTCTTTGGTAGCTCGGAGGCGAGATACGGGATTCGAATCTCGGATAAGCTAGCTTAGAGGTCTCGCGCCGTGGTGGTTCAGTTAATGAAGCACTGGGGCGTCTTTTTTTTTTTTTTTCCCTTTCTTTCTTTTCTTTGCATTAAAAAGAAGTAGGGATTCGATGTTTGCGCGTGACTACTTTTCTTTTCAGATAACATGAAATTTATCGCTGTTTAAGTGAATGAAATCAAGTTTGCGTTTCAGGATTTTTAGTTTAATGTTTGTCTGTATGAATGAAAATCGTCTTTTAAATTCGCGGTTACAATTGCCTTGCAGTGTGTAATTCCCGGCACCAAAATAGATTGGACGCTAATGGCAAGGAAATCTCTTCTTTTTCTTCTTTCTGCCATGTGTTAGGTCATAAGGCCCGTTACGATCTCGCTGATAAGGGACATTGTTATATTGATGTTACTGATTGGGCTGGGATTCTTTTAGTGAATGTAGATTGAAAAAAAAAACAAACAAAAAAACAACAGTATGCCGGCTTTCTAACCCATAGAACTAAGAAAAGGACAAGACATTTTTTTATAAATTAGAAATGTTCACGTATGTAATATAATGTGTTGAATTATCGGTGTTTAAAAATAATATAAACAGAGTAAATATTAACATGTACAATGTTATCCCTTCACCTTTTTCTTTTCTTTCTCTCTTTCTGTCACTCAATTTTTTCTGTGTTTATTTTTCTTTATCTTCCTTTGTTTGTAACTTTCTTGTTTTCTTTCTTTCTTTTCTCTTTCTTTTTCTCTTTTTCATTCTCTCTTTCTCTTCCTTTCTTTCTATCTCTTTCTTTTTTTCCTCTTTATTTCTCCTTTTCCCTCTTACTTTCTCTCTTTCTTTTTCTCCCTTTGTTTCTCTTTCTCTTCCTTTAACTCTCTTTTTTCCTTCTCTCTCTTTCTTTCTTTCTTTCTTTCTTTCTTGAAGACACCCATCACGTAGGAAGAAATGGAAACACTGGTCGTTTTTCCCTTCGCTACATGAATTTTTTATGTAAGTTATTTTGATGCGGTTTTGCGCGCAGATATTTGCAACCTCCTTGAGGGAAAATGTACTACCAGCGCCAGCATACTACCAGATAGCTGATCGTTTAGCGGAAGATACACCTAAAGTCAGTCATTAAAATTAAAAGAGTTACATATTTTACAGGAAAATACTCGTTAGGAACCTTACGAAACAGAAAGCCGAGACATGGGTATTTTAGTTTTTGTTGTACTTTCATTATACGAATTGCATCTCAACTATGGAGCAATGCTCCTTTGTAAGAAATTGTCCCTCATTATCCACTTGGGACGACCAAATGATCTCTTTCCCTAGGAATGTACAGCATTACAGCTTTGGTAATGCGTTCTGGGCACATTCTGTGCAGGTTATCTCCAGATGTTCTGGTAATGTTGTACATGTTCCAGGACTGGTTGCATTTTCAGCTCTTACAAAACAAAATTTATTGCCCTTTAGATCCCATTTAGCATAACCAGCAGCCATGAATGTCATGTGTTATTCTGTTTCTTTTTTTTTTATAGTGTCCAACCCTGTCATAGCTTAAAACAGGTCCTGCTAAGATTTTATATAGTCTTAAACAGTGCACTTTCGTACAAAACCCATTTTGAAAACACTTCTAATTATTCCCACTGTTTTTTTTTAACTTAAAATAGTTTGTCCTTTATAACAGAATCAGCAGCAAATTAGTTGACATCCAAGGTATGTAAATTCATTTATTATTTTCTCTAGCACGCATGTATATACCGTGCACATAGTAGCTAGAGAAGGTGTTGCATTCCACCCCAAATTCGGTGTCGAGATTTCACTGAAAAGGCATGCTTTGAGGTCCCCTGATTCAAGAAGAGAAGTTTTAGAAAAAGTCCACACGTGTGGTGTGACCATGGACTGCATAGTTCAAAACGAAAAGAACGTTAAGTATCAAACTTTGTAGGTATTTATGTTTAGTATATTTCAAGAATGCGGCACGAGAATTTTAAAGAAAATGCCCCCATCACAAACTACATTTTACATGGAAAAAAATTTCAAAACTTTATTTTTCTCAAAAATGGTTAATGATTTTAATTAAAATACCGTATATTAAAGATACTTACATCACAAATATAATTTATCCCTTAAATTTTCTGCGAATAACCTCTGTAGAAATCTTTATTATAGATGAATTTTACATAACTGGTAAACCGTAAGCGATGGACAAACCATTTATTGTACAAAAATGTAGATCTCGTTAAAGCACATAACTTTATCATGTACGTTTTTTGTAGAGTAGGCTTTTTCCGAGATATTCCTTGTTATAGGTTTCAGTTTTAAAATACGTAAGCTTTCTCAAACGAAAGTTAATTTCGTTACGTCTATTTTGTTTTTCTGCTGTCCATGGAAAGCGAACCGAACTTAAAATGTTTCACTTAGGAACGAGCTTTTAAAAATATTGACAATCGCCTTAGCCTAATGTATTAGTGTATTGAGCCTTTTTTCCCTTCTACATACTGCTAGTGTTTATCCCGATTAGCGTGATGCAGATACAGGAATAATATTTTGTATGAATAGTCCGCTTATGGACCAGCTAGAGAAAGTCATGTGAATGGAACACATCAGCTTTCTTTCTTTCAATGTTATTGATTTTGTAGAAGTTTTGCTTCCAGTTGGATATACACCCTTAAAATATATTATTGTAATTTTAACTAATGAAATATTCTTAATGTACTGTTGTGATATTTTATGTAGATTGTAGATCGTTGTAAATTATCGTTATCATCTTCTATTGATACTACATCATATGGTAGAGCAATTATGATATAAGTTTTCCTTCTATTCTAAGTTACATATGCATGTGAGAATTCTTTCCAATTTGAATCATTTGTTTGGTGAAGATTATGAAGAGGATGGAGAAAACCCATAACCCTGTTTTATCTGTGCTTATATTTACCCATTATGATAGGCTATCATCAACTTTAACTGCAATGGAAATATTCCTGTAGATGTTAAATATATTTTTAATGATTAGTTTAGGAGCATTGTCTTCTCCCATTACTTGTAACAACTTGTTTCGTCTACCCTATCAAATGCTTTTAAGAGGTCTATGAATACTACATGCTTACTTATTTTAATTACATTGTTTTTAGAACAGCAACTTCATAGAGAGGTATCCTCACAGCTTATCTTCCTTTATGAAATTCCATTGTTTCTTCTCACAATAATGCTTGCATAGTTGTTTTTTTTTTTATTTGCGTTCATCTTGTACTGTGAATTTAGCGTACTAATTTCTCTACATCTCCCTCATTCGTTCCTAGTACTTTTCTTTATCATAGGAACTGTAATAGATATTAAACATGCATTTTGTGGTAGATCCCCTATCCAAATTGCATTTAAAAAGTCTAAAACTATATTTAACAAACACTAGCTGGCATATATTATGTCCATGTCGATATTGTCCATGGTCCTTTAAAATCCCTTTCTGTTTCGTTTTTTTTTTTTTTTTTTTTTTTTTTCTGTTTAGAGACAATGTAGCGTATTATATAGTGTTTTGTTAAACAGATAATGCCAGGATAAATTAAATATCTACATAATTTGGACCCGGTGTGCCCTACGGTCGACGGGAATGCAGCTCTAACTAAATTATTTACTCTCTGAAAGATCCTCTGTGTTGGTAGGTGTTTTTGTCATTGAATACCGTTTGCTTAGACACACAAGGTCCGTACTTCCGAATCTAAGGGATAGCTTTGAAATGCCATGCTTGTTTACATGGCCAACAGAATGAACGAATAGTGACTTACAATTTTAAGCAAGTATAAGTGCCATAATATTCTAAACAATAACAAAGAATATCCCGGAACTGGCTAACACCAACCAGTTTCACATTCACATATACTGTACTATCCTTTAAAACAGATCTGTAAGATCCAGCCTGACTGCCCTCTGTGCCTCAGTAAATGTCGTGAAACCCTGGCGTTCAGTTGTGGAAAAGGCAAGCAACTGTATTGGATTTCTATGTACACTTACATTTTCTATATGTATATAACTGAACTGAAACCTTTTATTGAATTTCACTACGATGTTTCTTATACAAAAAAGAGACCAGTTTTATGTACACCATTATACAGATACCTAATATAATATGAAATATAGCTTTCCTGTTATCTAGAAATCTCAATTAAATAAACATAGTACACGTTGTTATTTAAGTACAGCTCACTAATGAGGGTACACTTTCTGACAACTCAGGAACTCCCCGTGATATTTGTTGTTTTCTGTATTCAACCAGATTTTCAATACGTGGGATTTACTGTCCTATGTACCACCCAATCGCAAATACACGTAGATCGCTTAATTGACTTATATTACGTGATTTTGTAAGCTACATAAGTTGTCCCAAACATTAACAAAATTATTGCAACGAGATTGTGGAGTATAGGAAACCTTTCTCATGGAACGAACTTATAGAAATGGTTTATACCTTTCCTGTTTTGGTATAAATCCTGTAACTCAGTGTCATTATAAATCTATTATTTCTACCTGTGGTTCAACACTACTATTGGGAATATAGCAGCTATCACAACTACGAAGCAGTACGTTGTGTTCCACTACAACTCATCAGATTGGTGTGTAACCGTGCTGCCCGCAGTGAGGGCTATAATCAGCCCTGCACGCTCTCAGGCAAACTTGACTTGACTTGGGGAGCTAGATATTTACAAATGTCATTCAGAATGAAGACCACTTCAGGGAAATGAAACATTATCTGCCATGTAAGTATCGCATCCATGCAATCTTGTAATTTATTACAAATCTTAAAACTACTTTTGAAACAAATAAAAAATAACTATTTTTTCACTTAAAGTCTAGTTTGCATTGGAGGTTCTCTTGCACACCTCTGTATCATACCCTTGGAAGCTTCTGTACTTAAGCCAATACTTTGGTGTTTAATCGGCATCTCACGTTTACTTTCTCCAGCCCGTATGTTCAATGTACATAGGGAATAGAGAAGATATTGTATTCCATCCAAAATTTTAATAGCAAGGTTTCACCGTAAATACATGTTTTGAAAGCCCTTGAATCCCTAAAAAAAATTTTAGAAACATGTCCGTGTGCCTGTGTGTGCCTGTGGGCAGCATAGCTCAAAAACATAAAAGCTGGTTAAATACCAAACTTGGTGTTTAAGTTCAGTATCTTACAAGGATGCTACATAAAGATTTTCAAGAAAATTTCCACCACAACTATCCTTTACGCGAGACATTTTCTGAACATTTTGATGTTCTCAAAAATGTCTCTTAACGATTTTTATTAAAATGTTAGGTATTTAAGATATTTTATGGCAAATAAAATGTCTATCTTTAATTTTCTGGTAATAGCCTCTGAAGACCTCTTCATGCTAGATAACTTTTGTATAATTGTTGTATAACTGGTAAACTGTAAGAGGTAGACAGAAACTTACTACAGAAAAAATTAGATCTTATTATAACACACAATTTATACATTTTTTGTAGAGTTTACCGTTTTCGAGATATTCCGAGTTATTGGTTTCAGTTTCAAAGATATGAAACTTGTTTCAAACGGGAGATATCTTTCTTTTCCTCTCGTTTGTTTACTCATAGCAAGCAAAGAGAATCGAATTTCAATAGTTTCACTTAGCGACTGGCTTTTAAGAGTTCTGACTATCGATTTAACCTAGCGAGTTCCCTTATTTCCCTTCAGCTTACAAAGATGCAAATAATAAGACCAGCTCTGGCAGTGTTTATCTTGATAAGCATTACGTATATAAAAATAATCGTTAGTAAAGAAAGTTTTTATGAAACAGCTAGAGAATGTCAAGTACATAGTTACGTTGTTCAAATATACACACACAAGCGCCCGTGGGCTTTTCTCCATAACCCCTTTATTGTTTCAGGGGACATCATAAAAGGTATTTTCAGCGAAACCTCATTTTCGAATTATTGAGTGTGATATAATACTTCTTCTGTTTACTATAGGTAAACAACAGAGAAGGTAAAAAAGGAACTGAAGGATACGCGGATCATTCAGAAGGCGAAGGATGAAGGATTGCGGGATGCAGAAAGCAAAACATGACATCGAAAGCAGAATTTTACCATTACAAATTTTCCTTATTATTATTATTATTATTATTATTATTATTGATGTTGATACTATTGATATTGTTGTTGCTATTGTCGCCGACGACGTCATCATTATCATGATCATTATTATCATAATTATTATTATTATCATTGTTATTATCATTGTTATTATCATTATTAGTATCATTATTATTATTATATTTTTGTAACAGTATAATTTCAGAAGCACGACTTAATTGTATACTTGTAATTAACTGCGGGTAAACTTATATAACAATGTATGTATTGCAGTAATACACAATATCGAAACTAGAAAATGATATAGTCATGCAGAAAATGGACATTAATATACCATCAAAAATATGAAAGTATTTCTTTGGGTATGGCTAGGATAAAATAGCTGTAGTGCTTTCTGCTATATAAAAATATGATGTTTTGCGTTCACATGACTTGTTAATTCACATGGTTTAATGAGTAAACAAACTATAGTCGTAAACGTTTATGTTCCAAAATACTGCACCTTACCTTAATAGAAATAGCCATTTGACTCATTTTCGTAGATGCAAAGGGAATAGTGATAGCTAAATGTCTAAGAACTGATGCAATATACTAGTCTAAACATTTCTTAATTTGTCCACGTAATCGCGAGAAACAACTGAATGTCGGAAGGACTAAACGAATGGAAATTATTGAAAAATACGAAACATTAATAACGGATATCTCAGAAATGGTTTAAAGCACTAAAACTATGTTTTTCTACTTAAATTTAGTACTTATACCACATTTTACGAAATTTATTGCAACTAAAATGCACTTCACAAGCCATTCCTAGAAAAATCAAAATATATGTTTTGTCAAGTAGATATCTCTAATATGTGGTATTTGAATCAAAATCGTCACAGCCAGTACTGATAAAATCTATTATTTGAAAAATATTCTATGTGAAGAGCAGTTTGGAGTGGGAGATTTTCTTGAAAATGTTCATCTTTGGTATCTAACAGGTTTTCCGCTTTTGTTAGTTGATGCACAAGCATCTTGTTTCTAGAAATGTATTTTTTTGGGGGGAGGGGGTTCATGGAGTCAAAAACTTCATATTTAGATAAAAGCGTGGTATCAAAAATTTTAATGAAATGCATTGCTTCTTCTCCTTATTATAAGTAACCATTAGAGAAACTAAAACAAGATCTAAAGTAAATGCAACTCATTCAGAAGGCGGAGTGTAAAGATGTAATGCGGGAAGAGGAAAACACATAATGAATTATCGGAGACGAGCTCAAAAATACATATTTTTCCTCAGAACAATATATCTTCCTTATCATTTGTATCAGAAACATAACGTTGTTTTCTAGGTGTAATTAATTTTAAGGAATTATAATAATAATACAAATTACAATAATAATGATGATGACTTATACACTTCATGTATATGTTCTACATACCTGAAATTAGAATATGTGAGCCATGCAGAAAATGGACATCCGTAAACCATCAAAAGTATTAAGGTAGTATTTCTGCTATGATTATCATGAAAGATGTTCAACCCTCTCTCCTAATTACAGATACAACATACCTTTTTTTACATTTCATGTAACAAAATACAGATTTACATGCCATTGCTTTGTTTTAAAACAGCCAAAAATGGAAACAATAGGCATACAAACTGATTACAAATCATGTAATTTGTACGACAAAATGAGGCAGTTTACTAAATGTATGTTATACAAGATGTTCCCGAATCGCAATGCATTTCTTGAAGTGATAGGTCTTAACGTGCATGGCGCGCGCGCTGGTAATGTGGGTTGTATGTTTCAGGGGATTAAGGGATATACAGTGTCTTTTTTTTTTTACTTGTGGCCGGCCTGTGGGAGGTAACTGAATGCGCACAGCACTTCTAACCGGTTCTGGCTCCCGCTTTTCTCCGCTCCAGCGTGCTAACAGAGGAAAAACTCAATGAGATAGGACAAAAGTTGGAACATAGCCCAAGAAAATCTCTGAGTAGGTTATCACAGGAAACGAGAGTTTCACAATTCTCGGCTTGGAAAGCCACTAAGCTTTTGTAATTAAAACCTTATAAGATAACCGTAGTGCAGGAACTGAAACCTCGTGATACTGTGGGCAGAGTAAATTTATGTAATTGGGTGTTGGTAAAGTTAATGATAGCACTATGCACCCAAAGCCATTTTTTTTTTCACAGACGATATATTTTTTTGTTTAAATGACCATGTATTAACACAAAGCAACAGATATTGGAGTGCAGAAAACTCCGATGCTGTACACCAAATGCCATTGCATGACCAGAAAATTGTTTTTTGGTGTGCTGTGAATGCGTACTACTGTATATATAGGGCCTATATTATAGGGACTATATTTTAGAGAATACTATTAATGGACAGAGTTACAGAGATACAATAAGACAACCATTCCCAAAATATTTGTGTATATTTTCAAAAAGACTGCTGCAGCACATACAGCTGATCTTTCGTTTAAATTAATTGAGGAAATGTTTGAAGATAGGGTCATCAGAAAAGAACTATGGCCACTACAGTCACAACCCAATACGTTGGAAGTATTGAAAGACAATATCAGAAGAGAAATTACTGAAACTTCTGAAGGAGGACTGATGCGCGTTAATGGAAATTTTCTTAAAAGGTGTGAGAGATGCATGGTAGCACAAGAACATCATTTCCAACAACTTCTGTGATAAAGGTTATTATATGCATGTAAAGCTATACGCTTGAGTTCAGGGTCTGTGAATACTCAACTCGGCCGGTAGCAGTACGCGTTCTGTAGCAGCTATCACCCGCCGGCCGGCCGGCCACGAGTCAAAAATAAGGCACTGTACACCGTACTTAGTAACGAGTTGTGGCTTTTAGGTGTAATGATGTGTGTTCGTCAAAATAGGTTTGATCCGTAAAAGGACTAGTGAGTATCTCCATTCAATTCAATTAATATGGTGCTGAAGACAGTGCAAGTGGTTTGTTTCGTCATGACAGCAAACTGAAAACAAAGCTACAATTCCATTTACTTAACATAGCTGATACATGATTGTTAGTCAATTGGTAATTATGGATGGATTTGTCGTTTGACCTTCCGACTCCCACTCTTGATTTCAAATTCGAATTGTTAAACAATAGAATACCAATATGTGTGGCATAGGACCTGATGCTATCGTTCTTTATCCTCCTCCAGCCTCGTAAACTGTTTGTGCCATCGTATTCGAAGTAATTGTACATGTTCGTTACCCTACTACTGAACTACGCCTTGGTACGAGAGAATCAGCGCTTTAAGGCATACTCGAAAAGAATATTCTGGAATGTATTCGTCTAGACAAACAAGACTATCTTTCTCGAAACGCCTAGAAACAGGTACATAATAGCACAGTACTATGTACTGTACCGAGTGGTTAGGCCCCTCGCTTCCCATCTAGGCGGCCCGGGTTCAATCCGAAGTATCCACATGTGTGATTCTTGGTGGACGATGCGGCATCTAGGCGGGTTTTCTCCGGTTTCCCCCGCCACTCATTCCACCAATTGCTCCCTCATCAACTTTAAAATAATCAATCTCGCCTACATTTCATATCATCCACTTCATGTTCATGACTGGCTACAGGCCGACCTCTCGTAACAGGTACTCCATTCTGTGGTTTCGTGCCTTAGACTCCCCGACAGGCTTCTAACTCCTAGGTATTGGCTTGTAAGTCCTAGGGGGTGTCAGTCCCACAAATGCGGGGAGGGTAAGTTGATTACAAAACCAGACTATGTATTATAGACGTGAAACCCTGCAGGCTGGTGCGAGATTTGAACTTTACAGACGAGTTGTTTCAAGTGGAAGGCCCCCGATATGACCCTAGATGTTAAAGGGGGCTATATAAACGAAAAAACAAAATAACAAACAGTTAAAAAGCGCATTAAAATAAATAGTGTATCTCAAATAAAAGGCCAGTCCCCATGGTCGGCTCGCCAAGGCGTCCCGCTTTGGTGCTTCGTAGCGCTGGGGATCGTGGGTTCGAGTCCCGCCTTGGGCATGGGTGTTATATGTTTGTGTATATGTGTGTGTTGTAAAAGTAAGAAAACAGTAAAATTACGGCAAAACAAGTTAAAAAAAAAGGTAAATAAAAGTAGGGTATACAGTGCCGGAGTCCCAATCAGACTCCGGTACTGTATTAAAAAAAAAAAAAAAAAAAAAAAAAAAACTCAACCGTTTTGTTATAAACTTGCCCACCTAACAACCCCTAAACAAATTAAAGCTGCGGTTACGTAGGTTAAAACAGACACCTAACAAATAATCCTAATATTTTAATTAATAACGGACGAGTTATTATTATTATTATTATTATTATTATTAATAACATTTGTTTACCACAAATCCCACATGCTGTCCTCTGGGATCGAACCCGGGCCACGTAGGTGAGAGGAAAGCGGTCTAACCACTCAACCACGTCGCTGCCTTAGCAAAATCTTACTAAAAAAAAATTAGTGAAATGTAGATCTCGTTAAAGCACACGATGTATGGAAAATTCATGTTTTATTTTGTGAGTTAGTCATTTCCGAGGTATTCCGTGTTATTAGTTTGAATTATCATGACTTACGCTTTTATAAAATGAGAAGTCGTTATTCATGATTTGAATTCCTGGCCGTTCAATAGTCTAGAATTTCACATCACAGCTCTTTAAAATTTGACTATCACATAAGCGTACTGCATTTGCCTATTCTCATTAGGCCTAGAAGTAAATATTTAATAAGATCATTTCCTAAGATTTTTATCTGGATTAACATGAAGCGGATAGAAGAATAATCTTTTTGTAGGAAACGCTTTCTAAGAATGCGTGAAGAAATTCGTAAAGATGTAATGCACCAGTGCAATGTTCAATCGTAATTTCTAAAATTCTTCTGGAAATTTCAAGTAATTAAGTTACTAACTGTAGTCCATGGAGCATGATGGAAATAACGAAAATGGATCTAAGGTCCAATGCATTGGTAGAGGACTGATTAAATAGTAATTTGTAGCTTTTAAACTTTTGATGTTAAAAACAATTGCATAGCCCCAAAATACAAGTTACACTGAAACTACCAAAAACGGCAATTATCACATTTTTTACCATGTTTTATAGGGGAACAATGGGTGTGAAATTTCAAAATTTCAATTTTTGTGTAGAGTTTTCTGAAAAATCAACTGTTAGCATTGATGTTATGTTAATTTCATTCAAATTGGATAAATACTTCGCAAGGTAAAAGTTATATCATATATTTTATTGTGTAAATATATCGCATACTGAAAATGATCAAAGAACCTAAATTTTTAGAATATTTATTGGTATTCTTTGAGTAAGAGCTTTGTACCATAAACACAAACTTCTGACGGTTTTCAATAATTTTGATTATTGAACTATGATGAACTTTTTAAAATATAAAAAACGTTAATCTCTAAAATTAAGCAACTTTTTCATGGAATATTATCTTTTGAAAAATTACTTTTGGTGTTTCTATAATTTTATTGCTTGTAATATTAGGAGTACAATATATACTTCTCCCCATCTGGGATTTTTTTATTTAAACAAAACCTGAGACGCAAGGAACGTTTTGAAGTTGTGAAAATGTACCTTTGAGAAAAAACTGCTTTACAAACTAGTATGCTAGGATAAAAGATGTGCTGCATTTAAATGAATGTAAAGCACCAAGTAGGGGAGGGGGGACCATATTTATGCTTCATGGATGCCCAAAGGTTCCAACAAATGTTTGTTATTCTGGTGAAGTACGAAACTGAAAAATTCCGTCCATTGCCATTAAAATCCCCAAGATGTAATTCATTTTTGTGCTTAAAATGGACCTTTCTGTAATTAGATGCGGCGTTTGAATATATACAGTAGTGGCATAAATTTTGGGTACTTATTATGTTAAATAACGTTCAAATATGAATATTATACCTAACTCTATTTCAGGACCATTCTTCATGTGATAAATTATAGCCAGGAAGTTTAACGTAATAGAGTTGAACATTTTAATTTGGCCCTTAATGGGCTACTTTGGCCCAACTTAAGAAAATATGCTACTTTATAAATATATCGTATATTTTTATTTTATTAATCTTGAGATAATGACACTTCAGTACCATGAAAACCATAACCTTAAAAATATCAGATTTCTCCAATTTTCAGTCCCCTATTATATGAAAATAATAAATATTTATATTTCATATTGTATGCAGTATAAAATAAAAAAACATAACTTTCAAATATACTTCTTAGTTTATCCGCGGTCAATATTAAGCATAATGAATTCTTACTCATAATTAATGGAGGAGCTCAAAAAAGTGTGAATTCCAAGATTTTTAAAATGATGGTGTTCATTTTGGTGATTGTAGTATTGATAAATCATAATCCTAAAATTACTAGACTTCCCAACATTTTAAGCTCCTCTATATAATATCACAGCAATTATTCCATTCACATGCCTTTAATTACAAACGTTTGTTATAAAAGATAAAGGAGATAACATTAGAAAAAGTGGTTTTACTAGTCCTAATAAATAATAAATTAATACGTACACAATACTAAAGTGTAGTCAAATATTTTAAAAATTATGTCTATATAGAACAGTTGGAATTTGGTTCACATCATACGACCAGAAGTGAAACTAAAGAGATGAAACGAAAGATGACGTCCCCTTTGAGAAAAGCTTGAGTGACTTAAAATTGAAACCAATAACACGGAAACGGTTAACTCAGCAAAAAAATGTGACTTAAATTGTAAGTTTTAAAGAGATCTACATTTTTGTCTGGTAAGTTTATGTTTATCTATTACAGTTTACCAGTTACGCAAAATGCACCCAGAATGAAGAGGTCTTCAGAGGGTATTTCCATAAAACTCAAGTTATTCATTTTATTTGCCTTTTACATATCTTTAATCTACGGTATTTTAATCAACATTTTAGAGCCAATTTTGAGAAAATCAAAAAATTGGACACATTTTCCATGTAAAGGGTAGCTTGAGAAGAGAGGATTTTCTTGAAAACCTTCGCGTCACATCCTTAAAAATACTAAGCTAACAAATCTGTTATTTAACGATCTTTTCGTTTTGAACTATGATGCGCACAGGCACAAGGATCTTTTTTCTAAAAAAAAAAAAAACTTTATTCAAGGGACCTCAAAACATATTTCCCGTAAGATATCGAACTGTTTGTTGGAGAACAATACATTCTCTTCCTACTATATACATAGTACGTGCAGATAAAGTAAAATATATATTATATTAGGCCCCAGATGGGCCAAAGTAACCATTAAGAAGCTACTTAGTTTCAGTTTAAGGCAAAAGGTTCTATACTGTATTATGGTAGCGCTTCCTGGCTTTAGCTTATTATATAAGAATGATACTCAATGAGAGTTGAATGCAATGTTAAAATTTGAATGTGGATTTAACTGATAAATTGTCCAGAGTCAATGCTACTGCTGGATACAATTTTTTTAACCATAACTTTATTGTACTACACAGTTATGCTCATTGCATGACGAGAACACAACTTGAAACGTTGCCGGGTCTGAATGATGCGTTCCTTGTAATCTTCTGTCTCTTTGAGCTGCTGGCAGGTGTTGAGGAATCGAGTTCAGTAGTGGATTGGAGGAGTTGGCGAACTTGTATAACTTCGTATAGCTGTCTTGCAGGACAGTAGCTAGTGGAAACTGAAGATCCTGGTAAATGGCTGTGTTGCCGACATAGCCTGGTGTATTTATTATGAGTCGAAGAAAACGATTTTGAAGAATCTGTGCTCTTTTATCTGTGAATTAGATGCCACACCCATATGTCCATATAAGCCGAACCAAGGAAAGGTAGATCATTTTTTTGTATTGCAGTCGAAGAGATGATTTTTCTCATATTAAATAATGTATCGGTCAGATTCTGTTTCTAATTTTTCGTACTACATCAGTAACGTGTGGTTTCCACGTTAATCGCTTATCTAACGTTAGCCCAAAGTACTTGAATGTTTGTGGTACATTCCCGCCACAAAGACTTGTGTAGTGGTTTGGTACATTGATTTTGTATGTAAATTTCACATATTTTGATTTTTCTGCATTCATTATCTTCAATTGTTTGCATCACTCCTCAACTTGTCTGACGTACATCTGTAATTTAAGTGAAAATGTATTACGGTCTGCCTTGCTGAAAACTGCCACATCATCAGCAAATTGTCACTTTGTTAGATGTCGGAAAATCGAAGACATAGATGAGGTGTAGTATAGGAACCCGTATACTTCCTTGAGGAACACCAAACTTGATTTCGCGTAGCTGAGATTGAAAGTTTCCACATTTAACTGAAAAAGTTCTGTTTCGGTGATATGAAAGTATGATCCTGTAGAATGTATCACGGACTTTGTATTTAAGTTTATAAAGTAGACCTTCATGCTAAACCATATAGAAAACCTCTTCAGTATCCTTTTCAGTATCCAAGAATAAACCATCTATACCAAGTTTTCCTCATAGATGCTTAGAATGACGGCAAATTCCCGATGCAGTTGCTGTTAGCAATTACAACTGCGTCTAAAGCCAAATTGAGTGTCAGGAATAACAGATTTCAGATGAATCATTTATTTAGGAAGCAGAAGACGTTCGAATAACTTTGCGAATAATAGAAGAAGACTAAAAGATTTGTAGTTGCTTGGATTTTCTTGATTTTACCCGGCTTGTGTATCATATCTATTACTGCATGTTTCCATTTCTGTGGAAAGTGGGCTGTTTGCAGTATTGCATTGTATATTTAGCTAAAAAATCAACGCCTTCCTAGGGATTGCTTTCAATATCGGAACAACTATTTGATCATATCGAGTATCCTTTCCTTTTGGAGATTTATTGATTGCATTAATCAACTAATTAACTACTTTAATTACTTAAACTAGGAGTAAAATAGGTTTTAAAATGTGATAACTGAAATGGCGTCTGCATCGCTTCTTCAATGTTCTTGTTAAATGCAAAATCTTGCATAAGATTTGGCTGGAGCTATAGTACTAACACTTCTGAGAATACATAAGCTTTCTCCTGGAATGCAGCATACCAATTACCTTTGATAATATTATAAAGGTGAAATACCGTCGTTGGGTTTTGTTAAACTTTTTAGTTTCCTTAAAGGAGAACCTTCCTTGTAATTGAGTTTAGACAGTTCAACATGATTACCCTTTGAGTGCTTCGCGAAGATGGCAGATCGCTCTATTATGTGCCGTTTTATGCAGTTGGTACCGCGTTTGTAGCCATAGCCTACGACATGCTTTCTTTTCTTCCAGTAGTTGTGCTATTCTTGAAGAAATGTGGAAATGCCTAAACGGATGTATATTACATTGTTGTGAAGCAAGACTGGCAGCATGCTGAATGTTACGAGTAAGAGTTGGTGCTGCTATTCCAAGGTCCTTAGAAGATTTTAATGGTATCTTCAGGTCTGTTACACTGTTTAATGTTTCTGTGTAGCATTTCCAACCAAAAGGATATCTAATTAAAGAAGGTGAAATATTGACCATAGTAGCCACATTCAAACTATAAGCTACTGGAAGATGCCCAAAGCTTATATCATGCTATACCACAGGTATTGTACTTTGTCTAGTATATCAAGTGAATGACCAGCACCTGAGTAATAAGTGGGTTCTATTGCGTGTATAAGCACCAGCGGAAACAATCTCCACCTAGGACTTGCTATATTAGAACCCCAATGAGAATGTTTGCAGTTGAAGTCTTGATTAAATTAAAGAATTTGTACCCTTTACGTGTGTATCGTCCCACAAGTTTGCAGGAGCTAATTTATTTTGAGGAGCAAAATAGAATGATCCTATTTGATACATTTTGTTATTCAATCTTATACTAAGTCTGGAGAGCTGGAATTCCTCTTCTCTAATTGGTAACAGTTCACAGTGTGAATTCCACTTTTAATAAAAATTGCAGATCCAACATTTCTGGCATTAGCAGGGTGATTTGCTCGATAAACTTTATAGCCTGGCATGACTAAAATAATGAGGCGCAAGTTTTGTTTCTGTTATGAACAGCATGTCTATGTTATAACTATTGAGAAATATCTGTAACTCTCAGTACGTACTTTAAAGGATTTTCCTTTAAATATATGATTCATTTTTTTTTCTGAGAACTATTAGAAGCCCTTGTAAAATTTGCATTAATGGTTACAGAATAACAAAAGAGAATCTACCTTGTCGAGGAGTTTATCTACCATACTATTGTCAGAATTAGGTTTAGAAGTGTTGATAGGGCTAACTGCTGCTGATTATAATCTACATCTTGTCTATCTGCAGCTACTTGATAAAAAGATTTGTTTGATGTGTAGTAAGTATGAATTCTTTTAGTGGTTTCTGAGGAACTTGCGGCGTTGTCTACGCGGGTTTGCGTTTTCTTTCTTTGATCTGATGGAATTTTTATAGTTTTGTGCACAGGGCAACCTATGTAATTAGCCGTGTGGTTGCCCTTGCAGTTAACCCTCACTGGTGGCAAGTTTAAGGGTTTAGTGCAATTTGCTGTTACATGGGTTCCATCACATTTAACACAGCGAGGTGATCTGTGGCAGTAATTTTTCTGTGACCGTATATTTGTAATTTCATACGCTGAAACACAAATCTTTTTGGCTTAGGAGGCTCCACTTTTATAATGGCACCATAGAGTCGGTAGAAATTTTAAATATGTTCATTATTTGGGTTTGGTTTTAAGTTTAGAAAAAACAGGGGAGAGAATTTTTAGAAAAGGACAGCATTTGAACTGGCTGATAACCTACAAGCTCTCACAATTCATCCATCATGTACATTGTATCGCACGATTGATGCAGCCCTCTTATCATAACTCGAAAGCTTTTCTCGGTTTTAGTTGGAAAGTGTGATGTTCTGCCTTAGCTGATTTTAGTTACGCAATGGCTCATCTTAACCCTGAATTGTTTCAAACTGAAACTCAAGCTTATCGGAACTGGTAGTTGAGTTGGATAGAAAGAGTCAGACTAAAAAGTTCAACGCCATAGCCGGTATTTGAACCACGGATCTCCCGGTCTCTAGCCGGTTGCTCTTCCACTGAGCTACTATGGCAAGATGCCGGCATAGCATTGAATTTCTCAACCGACTCGCTGTTCCCAAATTATTTTGAGATGACCACCCCAATGGCGAATTACAATTGTAAGTACTTAAATCCCAGGATTCATAGCAGAACCAACTATTAGCTATGGCATTGAACTTTTCAGTCCGACTCTACCTATCCAACTCCTGTCCTACACAAGGCTTGGGTGAAAAAACAATTACACCAATGGTAGTGGAGTGTTTATACGGCCCTGAATTTAGTTTATTAATCTGAATTAACAGGAAATTCATATTGACAATATTGCTAATGAAAATTGGCGGTGGTTTATCTGCTTCAGGTTTAGAAGCACTGGATTCACTCAACTCATCATTCATGTTTTCTAAATTTTCAAGAGGATAAACTTACTTGCTGAAGCAAATGGATCATTTGTTTCTTGGCTCCCAGCGACTCTGCTGACGAAGTCATTTTGTAAATGACTAACTTTAATGTAGGTTGAAACTAAGCACATCTGTGTCTCTAATTGAACAATCAGCTTCCATAGTTTTAAATAAAAGCAAATTCAACACAATGCAAACATTAGAATCAATAAGAAATACACTGCTATGATATTCTTCCATGGCTTCCGTCTTGTCTTTATACAATTCTGATCCAGCTTGTTCTTCATGCAGTTTGAGATTGCTAGAGCAGCCTTGTGGTTGTAATGCCTGCAGTGTGACTCAGTTGCTGCAGACGGCGTGGTTCAAACATAGTGATCACCACACCGCAACCCATGCTCCGATAGATACTTTGCTACGTGTGGAATCAAACCCCACGTTTTCTCCCTCTAATTATTAAAATATACGTTTACTGTGGTAGCGTTTTGTATGTAGTAACCACTGTCTGCACATCTATTGGCTCACGTTTTCTATGAAACAGCGCGTAGATATACAGAGGAACGGGATCACATTACAATTTTGTGTCTAAATACAGCCTTCTCTTTCATCACGACTTGAACAAAAATCCGATGAGTTTCATTCACATGTCTTTCTGTACCCAGTTCTTAGAATAGCATACTGTTCTATTTATTTCATGGAGCATTTGTGGAAGTAATTTTGTTACTTATTTCCTTGTAGGTACAATGAGAGTAGAGGAATACAGTAGCCTTAAACGGTAGTCGAATCTCGTCATGTGTGGGCTTCAAAATAAAATTCTGGTCTCTTTGCACGACTACGAGAGAATAAATAACTTCTCAGTAGATAATATTAGCTATAAGTATTTGAAAATTCAAATAATAAGGAATATTAGTATTAACTTATTTCTTTCTTTCTTTCTTTCTTTCTTTCTCCATTTACCCTCCGTAACCCCGCAGGGCTTGCAAGCCAGCAATTGATCGCCCGAAATCGTTCTTTCTCTTTCTTTCTTAACTAACTTATTTCTTTCTTTCTTTCTTTCTCTTTCCTTATTTTTCTTTCTCTCTTTCTTTACCCTCCTAGTCGACAGTTGATCAGCCTGCAATTTCCCTTTCTGTTTCTTTCTTTCTCGTTCCTTATTTTTCTTTCTTTCACTGTTTACCCTCCTCCCATGGACTTGCAAGTCAGCAGTTGATCAGCTCTAAATTTTCTTTATTTTCTTTCTTTCACTATTTACCCTCCTCTTGTGGACTTACAAGCCAGCAGTTAACCAACCCGAAACATTTCTTTCTTTCTTTCTGTTTCTTTCTTTCTGTTTCGTTCTTTCTTTCTTTACCCTCCGTAACCCCTCAGGACTTACAAGCCAGCTATTGATCAGCCCGAAATCTTTCTTTCTTTTTATTCATTCATTCGTTTCTTTCTTTCTTCTATTTACCCTCCTCCCATGGACTTGTAAGTCAGCAGTTCATCAGCTCTAAATTTTTCTTTCTTTTTATTTCTTTCCCTATTTACCCTCCTCTTATGGACTTATAAGCAGTTCACCAGCCCGAAACCTTTCTTTCTTTCTCTTTCTTTGTTTGTTTCTTTCTTTCTTCTATTTACCCTCCTCCAATGAACTTGGAGGCCAGCGCCTGGGTTCGGATCCCTACTGAGGAGCAGACAACTGCAGATCACAGAGAGAGCTAGGGGTGGATTAGCCTGATACGTGGATGAAAGTGAAGACGAAAACTGTGTACAATGAGAGTGAAATGGATGAAACGAACGGTGCTTGGGAAATGAAAGTCGTGTGCCAGAGCCGAGTGGTCTAATATATGAGGTGTGATAAAAAAATAACGGGAATTTTTGTTTCTCTTAGACAGTCTTTATTGATGCACCTACATCAACTTTTTGCTCTTCAAAATAAACTCTCTTAGTTATAATACACTCTGGAACTCAGTTTTCCTTATAGTGTTTAGTTGCTTCAGCGATTCTGGTTTTAGCTCGCCAATAGTGGCTAAACGATGCTCTTTCATGTTCTCTTCAGCCTCGGGAATAGAAAGAACTCGCATTTCGGCGAATAAGGTGGCTGAGACAACATAACGTTTCTGTTTTTTTTTTTCCAAAAAAAATCACGAACAAGTGTTGAGATGTGAGCAAAATCACTATTCATGAGTGGTTCTGCGAAAATTCTGGTCATTTTCTTCGGATTACTTCATGCGTACGGGGCACAACTTCTAGGTAGTATTCCTTATTGCCTATACAACCAATGGCAGAACTTCCACATTGTTGTCAGCAATTGATGTGTTAGGGCGTCTAGGGGATCGTCGTCTTCAGTCTTCTTTGGAACGTCCATCTACCACTTGAAGCCTCTTGTCTTATTCAGAGTAGATTTGCCAAACGTCACGACCAACATTTCGAACACTATACTCCAATTTTCAAGCAAAATTTAATGCAAATTCGCTGAGCCATCGAAAAAACGTATAACCCTTTTAACTGTCAACAATACACTATGTATTTAAAACATCTGAAAATACAAACATACATTAGCAACATGTGTACCTAAAAGATAAAAAAAGCATTGAAAATGTGTTGTATGAAGCCCGTAAAATTAAAAAATTGCCGTTAATTTTTTATCACTATGGCGCCGCCACGAATGGTTAACTCCACAGCAACATTTTGTCATAAGTGTTGTGCTTTAACGAGAACTGTACTTTTTGTGTACTAATATTGTGTATCTCTTGCCGGTTACAAGTTGTTACGCAAAAGTCATTCTGAACAAAGAGAATTTAACACGATATTCAGGCCGCGCCGTGGCCAAGTGGTTAGACCACTCGCCCGGGTTCAATCCCAAGCGACCGCATGTGAGATTTGTGGTGAACAAAACGGCGCTGGGGCGGGTTTTCTCCGGGTTCTCCGGTTTCCCCGCCATCACATTCCACTGGTACTCCATCTTCATTCATGTATCATCAGTGTCACCGCCTGCGGTGCCATAAATAGTTAAAGCGGGCGTTAAACACTACCAAAAAACAAAAACAACAAAAAACACGATATTCCGAAAGAATTTATGTATACTTTTTCTTTGTAATTAAAATATCTTAAACATACCGTATTTACATCCAAATAATTAACAGCCATTGAGAAAATAAAAAAGCATTCGAAAATATTCCATGTAAAGCGCAGATTGGAGCTGGGAGGATTTTCTTCAAAAATCTTTAAGAGGTAGCTTTATTATAATTAAATAAAGACTGTGCAAAACTCCAAGTAATTATCAACGGAGGTTATTTTTTAAATGGTTAATAAACGAAAGTTTAATATTGAAATAAATACTTATCATATTTATCACAGATATTTCTTCAATTTTAGCGAAATGTACAACACATATGCACCATGTAAGAGCGCAAAACATATTCAAAATACATGGGAACAAAAGTAGGAAACCATTTA
This sequence comes from Hymenopus coronatus, assembly GCA_030762935.1. Taxonomy (NCBI): domain Eukaryota; kingdom Metazoa; phylum Arthropoda; class Insecta; order Mantodea; family Hymenopodidae; genus Hymenopus; species Hymenopus coronatus. The sequence goes on along the minus strand of CM060900.1, from coordinate 94,976,173 downwards.
TTCAAGGACTTGACTCTGGTAGAGTTTTCCAAAGGTCACAATTAACATAACTATACACTCATTTTAAAATGTGGTAAATTAAAAACGAAAATCTGGTTATAAAATATGAAAGAATAATCACATATATGAAGGTAACGTATCACCAATATTTCATTACATATACATCATAAGATTTTAAAATAGAGAATAAAAAATTGATAATTACAGTATAATGTGTATTGATAAGATATTTGCGGAAGCAAATTGATCTTGATTGCAGTATAAGATATAGAAGTGATGTTTGAAAATGACCACTAAGCATTTAATTATTGACAATAAGGTTTTGTACATGCTTTTCTATTTTATATTTATTCCTCCATTGAACAAAAAACTTGAATGAATAAATAAATATATTTATTGACATAACAATATCATACATTGAACTTCAACAATTGCAAGGGTCCACAGACCGTACGTGCTTTTTTAATTCACAAAATAAAAAGAAATATTAAAACAACAACAACAAAGAATTAAAAGAGTAAACACGAAAATAAAATGACAAAAATATTCAAATACAGCAATTTAAATTTATAGCACAGAGTACACCTTATTCAGAAGCTTAAATGCACCCCATTTTAATAGATAAATACACTTAAAAGAAATATATACACATAATATATACACAATATACAAAACCATAACATAAAATATATGTTGTAAAACATTGTAGTCACTTTTGTTTAGCTGTTCTTATCCCTCTGCCCTCCCCCTCTTTTCTATTAGCAGCCTCTCGGCTGTCTTGCCTTCAGTATAAATTTACTTAGCCCGTCCAAGACAAAAAACTTGGAAATGGTTCCTCTGCAGCCGACAAAAGCCCCGTCACTGAAACTTTATTAATGTTGTACATATTCAAAAATAAATTAATAAATAATTTAATCATTAATTAAATAATTTAATAATTTCTTAATAATATTCTACAGGTTGACATCTCCCCCTCACATACAATTGTTACACCTAAAATGATAATATAAGTATTAAATTAAAGAGGAGATTACATTTAATAAGATTACATAAAAATTTGTGTTCCATTCACATGACTTTCTCTACACATTTTTGTTGGATGGTTTTACTCGCGACGGCAGCTTCAACTTTTATAACATTCATAACTAGGCATTTGAAAAGCCATAAGTACATGACAACCATAAACAGAGGTTCTCTCTGAACAACACAGTTGCATGCATTGAAGCAAGAGGAAGCCACTTCGAGTAACTTTAGCTTTTGTGTTGTAACTCTGAAATAAGTGATTTTTAGACCCATGTTCATGTCAACTGTTTTTATGTTTTGATATCAGGAACAAGTCCCCCAAATATATGGCACCAATAAAAATACACCCTGTATTAAGGATACGAGCCCTCAGTACTTGCCTAAGGTTTGCCTCCATTAAGATGCTCTCTGATGGGAGACATACCGGTTGGTTGACCGGATAAAGTACATATGAATCAGTTGGAGAATTGAATGTTATTCCGGCATGTTATCACAGTAGCTCAATGGTTAGAGGGACCGCGCGCGGCCAGTGGTCAGACCACTCGTCTCTCACCCAGATGATCCGGGTTCGATCTCACGCGACCGCATGTGAGATTTCGGTGGACAAAGCGGCGCAGGACAGGTTTTCTACGGATTCTCCGGTTTCCTCCGCCATCACATCACCGGGTCTCCATCTTCACTCCATGTATCATCAGTGTCATCGTCTGCGGTGCCATAGCAGTAAAAACGGGCCTTAAGGGCCATAAAATAAAGGTTAGAGCGACTGCACTGACAGCGGGAGAAATGCGTTCAAATCCCATTGAATTTTTCAGCTGGTTCTAATAATATAAAGATATTAGCACATTGTAAAACAAATATAGGAGGAACATTATCAATATAATTTAGTCTCCTACTGATTTTCTCCGGTCATTTGTGGGTGTAGTGAAAGAGAAACGTATTCCTATATTTAATATTTTCTGGAGTATTTACAGTGTATACCTTCTGCCCCATTCTGCTTTGCAGCAGTCACAAACCATGGTACACTCAAAGACATTAAAAATACGCTGACTCCGACCATTTCCTTCACCTTTTTGCTATGCTCTTAAAAGCGTACTGCACAGGCCAGGATCCCAATGGGAAAGAGTTGGACATGAAAGGTAACTTGACAAATAAAATGTTGGGTGACGAACTGGTGATCCCCAAACTTTCTGGTTGGACAGTAATCCACTCTCTCACCGGGTGTTACAAAATTAGGTTAGTTTTTTCTCTGCGCTATATACTGAAGTTCTAATGACTAGGGAATTCGAGCACATGGTTGACTAAACTAATACACGGCTTAAACAAGTCAATCTTTTCTGTGGGAGTTTCGAGCGGGGCTGAGGAATGAAGAGTTGGGTTGCCCAATAGGTTTTGCATTTTCTTATTCGCGTGGTATATTGTACCAGAATGGCACCAATGAAAATCGTGGAAAGACCCGAGTCCCCGAAAAACGTTCACATTTCCTGCAAAATCATAGCGGCATGCCTCTTTATACTTATTCTGGCCCGTATGTACAATGCACCCGGGTAGATAAGGTATTGCATTCTATCCAAAAATTCGATTTCACCGGAAATATATATTTTGAGGTCAGTCCGAAAAAAACATTTTTAGAAAAAGATCCGTGTGAGTGTGTGTGCCTGTGGAAATCATTGCTCAAAAACAAAAACTCTGTTAAGTACCAAACTAGGTATTTAGATTTAGTATTTCCCAAGGTTGTGATACCCTCAACTACCCTTTACATGGAACAATTTCCTCAATAATGGCTCATAACAATTTTGATAAAAATATCCTATATCAAAGGCATTTACATCACAAATAATATGTATATCTTGAGTTTTCTGGGAAAAGCCTGTGAAGACCTCTTTCTTATGGATGAATTTTGCAATTTTCCATAAAATAGAGAGATCGACAAAAACCTACCACACACAAAATGTAGAACTGACCGTTTAAGATATTAAAATACTTATAGTTTTCTGAAACGGAACCACACAAAGCGAGCGAATCTCGGCTGTTTCATATTGCAACGAGCTTTTAAAGGATTTGATTATCGCTTTAGCCTAATGTATCGCTTATTTCCCTTCTACTTCCAAGGAAGCAAGTAATAATATCAGTTCTGCTAATATTTATCTCGATTAGCATGATGTAGATAAAAGAATGATCTTTTGTAAGAATAGTTTGTGTTTGGAACTGCTAGACTAAATTATGTGAATGGAACACATCAGATATTTAAGGTCTTTGAGTGTACAGTATGGTGCCTGGAAGCTTGAAAGCAGTGTACCAGGCAGGTGCGAAGCGGCAACTCTTGCAGGAGCATGTTATTGTTTCATCTGTATGAGTTATACTGTACTTGATTAATGACAGTAATATTTTACTATTTCCTGAACATGAAAACACTTAGCTAGAAAGGCGTGTCATAGCACTTATCTTGGGAAACTTCACTATTAACTTTGGCATTGACCTTAGTCATTTCGTACCGACTAACTCCCAACAAACAATTAATCGCTATCAAGTTAAAAGCGTTTCCTTCCTTAGTATTCAAGAACAAGTATTATTACAACACTGGAGATCATCACGAAGAAGGGATGTTCCCTCATTTACTAAGGCTGTCTTAATATGTGATAAAAAGAGCATTAGGCGAGGCCCATCGTGGATCGCTAATTGCCACAAACAACATATGGGTGGGAAGGCGGGCATCGAGAGGGGTCAAGTCAGCAAGCGGCAAAGGGGGAGGTCACATTTTTAACATTACACATCTAGATCCATGCTCGTTCCGAAAGTGGAGCAAGCGTGCGCTGCAGCTCCTAGACTTTCTCTTTTCTGCTGCGGCTGGACGAGTCTACAAATTGTGTCTTTCCTATCCTCGCCGCACTTTTAACAAGTGGATCGCCAACGCTTCGGGGTATCGTTCGGCTCCAAAACTCCAAATGCCTCTTGACATTTAATTATCCGCACTTTGGGAAACGGTCCGCGTGTATTTCAGCACAAACAGTTGCTAACCTTATCGCGGCTAACGGCAGATACAGCCGTCCGAGCACTGACCTCTTTAATGGTCATCATCTGCAATTTGGTTTCTTTTCTGATGATGACATCAGCATGTACACTAAGGTGGATAAAATCTGGTCCGTTACCTTGGACCGCAATAGTGTATATCCCACCGTAAGACTTGCACCAACCTTTGACTCCACACAGCCGATGGCACTTCTCTGTGATTGAGCCGAAAAAACAATACAGAGACACAAAATAGAACAAATTCTCGCATGGAAGGGGTGGTTCAAATACCACTTCTATGAAAGAGTTTCACTATGATTAGTATTAAAGGAAGTGCTTAGACCACTACAAAATATTTCGAAATTCTATAGCAGATATGGGGACCTGGCTGTGCGCAAGCATTGGCACCCTTCCTTACCTACTCTACCACCGGTCTCTAGTCGTACCGGCATGTTGTCTTGGTAGCTCAGTGGTTAGAGCAGCTGGCTAGAGACCTGGAGATCTGTGGTTCAAACGCTGGCTATGACATTGCGTTTTTCAGTCTCACTCTATCTGTCCAACTCCTGTCCTGCACATGGCTTGTGTGAAAAAAAACTATTTAATCAACACTAATTGACCTAATAGTTAGCCAAACAATGTAGTCCGGTACTTAAATTACTTACGACATTGTAAGTCGCCTTAGGGTATGTTATCTCAAAATAATTTCAGATCACCTTGTGGTTTACCACGAAGCATACGAGTCAGTTGAGAAATTTAATGCCGCGCCGCTATGTTCCCATGGTAGCTCTGTGATTAGAGCAGCCGGCTAGAGACCGGGAGATCCTCGGTTGAAATTACGGCTATGTTATTGATGTTTTCGTCTGACTCGACCTATCCCACCCTGTCCTACACATGGCTTTTGTGAAAAAAAAAAAAAAAAATTACACCATAACCGATTCACCATAATGTGATATCTGTGGTTCAAATCTTTGCTGTGGCATTACATTTTTCAATCTGACTCTACCTATATAAGTTTATCGGTCCTACGGCGTCGTCTGTGGGATGGCCCGTGGAGTTCTAGCTCCCGCTGTAGAATATATCCAGGATGGCACCCCTATGAGGGTGCAGACTTTAAGTCCGGGATATAGGACTGGTATCCATCCAGCATCGTAAGGGAAGTGAGAAGCTTCGATAGGCAGCGGTCCTGACCTCGAAGCCCTCTTTCCGGCTGAGGGAAACGTGGAACTGGACACATCACCGCTCCATATCGATTTAATGCATGTCCACCTCAGCGTGCGAAAGTGACGTAAACCGGGTTGGCGGGCTCAGCCCCTCACGTGGGCTGTGGCGCCATAGAATTTGTGTATATATAATTAATTTATTTATTTACTTATTTAGCATATGTATCAGCAAACTAAACGAAAACATTACATGGATGGCACTCGGCATATGGTGCACAAGATCAATGTGCCCGATCGAGTACCAGGTTGTCCAAGCAGAGTATTCTTGCTTAAAGAGAGATGTAGGCTGAAATAAACTAAGTTTCAATATTTTCAAAACAGAATCCAAAATATCTTGGGAATATCTCCACAAAATGTATGTTCAAATTATTCATCTAAACGGGTTTTAAGGGTTTAACGAGCTGTAAACCGCTCCTTTTAACTGTTTGCGGATACTATTCATTTACTTATATTACAAATACTGTTCAAACAGCAGGAATGACTTTTTGTATTAGAAAACTGTGAGCTGGCATCCAGACGTTTTAAGAAGCGTTTGGCTGTTTAGAGGCATGTTAGATAGCTGAATTAATCAGTTGTAGCACATGGCACATGTTTGTAAACTTTGGGACTCGTTTTCTGAAATTTCTTCTAAGAAGTATACCCTCTAACTGACACATTAGAAAATATAGCTTGTTTTCAAAAAATGTTGACTCGTGGTAATCTGGAGTTCTTGACAGCCCATACTCTCCTTGTTTTTATTTCTTTGGAGGGAAGGGTAGCCATCTATTTCGTGGTTTCTCTCTGATACCTGAAAGACTTCACCCCCCAAGTTAATAAATAAAAGTATTATGCTTAACATACCGTTTACTTGTTGCCAAATACCAGCCCTTTGCACTGAATACTAGTGATGTACAGTGCCTTATTTTCGACCCTTTTACGGGAATCGCCTGCAAGTGGCTTGCCGGTGGTGTTAACTCAAACGCATAGGCGTATAATGCGGCCGATGGTAGAAAATAAAGTATTGTATTTACAGCTTCATATAGGAACCAGCTGGATACCAGCTGCAAATATGCTGGGCTTCACGTAATATTTTTTGTTTAGAATAGTCCATTTATTTTACGCTATTTGAATTACATCTTTGACATTTTTATATTCTTAATTTGTATTTATGGTTTTAATTTTTGTTTGTAGTTTAAATATGCGAAAAAATAAATAATAGATAAGTACTTGATAATGCTTCTCCCATATTTCTTTTCATTTCGTTTTCTCATGTTTCAGGTGAGTATTCCCCATGGATACCGCAGGTTTACATATGTAGGTTGTACGGATATTTACCCATGGTAAGATATAACTTTCTCATATGTCACAAAGAGCTTAATTCATAATTTATAGTTAGTTCCTCAGAACACTAACTTAACATATTGGTGGAATATATACAAAATGAATACAGTTGCACTTAAACCTATTTTCTCCTAATAATAAATGTCTATTAATCTAATATTAAATGTCGAATGGAAAGTTTTGTATATTTTTATGTATTACATTGTAAGACACTAGGATATAGGTGATTTGTACTTTTCGCCTGGATAGTCTCTTAATGTGTGAACTGCACTTTTAGATACTTGCATATGCATTTGAATGCATCGTGCACCATTAAGATATGCGAAAGAATGTACATCTTTCAAGCCTAAATTTTAATATATTCAGGCACTTTTTTTCGTAATATGGACACAAATGTGACATAGCATTAACAAATTTATATTTAAATAGATATACTTTTTCTCCAAATTAATTCATTTAAGCCTGATGTAGCACAGAATGTTTAAAATATTTCTGTATTTCAATTTCAAAGACTAGAAATACTTACTTTCCATGCACATGATTCCTGGAATCAAAGCAATTCTATAACTATGTTTCATTAAATGAAACAAATACCACTAAATAGAATAATAAGCAAGTCCGTCCTTAGTATGTTTGTACAACTATAAAAAGGGAAATTAATTTATTGAGTAATTGAGCACCTTAAACACAAAGATGAAATCATTCACCTCGCAGCCTTTAAATTTCATTCCTGGTGGTCTAGAATGGGCAAAGGGAAAATACAAGACGCTGTAGGATTAGATATAATTGTAGGAAATGGCCCAGTCCAGCTCTGGTGCAGCACCTTTGTGTTACGCAACAGTTCTGACGTCAACGATTGGCCGTGCTTACCCTAACGCAGAATACGGAAAAAATTAGATTACAATTATTCATTCTAAGAATTGTTATGTGTTTTAATGTTGTATAACATGTATTCAGTTGAGCTTCGTTGAAGCGGGTATGAGAAGGAATTTGTGCATCTATAATTATGGAATGAAACAATGTTAGATAGTCATCAGCTTTTGAGCTAAGCAAACTCTTTCCCTAGCCATCATGCAGATAAAAATGCTTACCGTAGAAACGAGAATGTACCAGTAAATTTGAGATATTTTCCGATTAGCCATCGCCTTATACAAGATGTAAGAAATGTAAATTGCATCCTTCTAAGAGATGCTTCTAACTACAGAAATGAATGGTACACAATTTTACAGTACGTTTGTTACAAATGTTGGCCGCGGAGCACGGCCCGTTTGACCTTCACTGCATTTAGTTGCGCGCGCGTCCTACATCAGTTCTGTCACACTTGCGTCAGTCTTCTGTTCTAGTCCAGTTCACGCATGAATAACATTAGGAGTGTTTTGAAGTGTTTAGTATTGCTTAATGTTTTCAAAATGCAGTATACAGTACCACGAAGAGTGTTTATGTACGATGCGAATATGCTTACATCACCTTGTAAGAAAGTTATAAGGCAATTTGAAACTAATTTTCAGGCTTACGTATTCCGAGTAGAGAGGCCGTTCGTTTGCTTGTAAATAAATTCAGGGAGACGGGATCATTTTGTAATAGGAGCTTACGGAGCAGAAATGAGACGAAATTGGAGTAACGTTAGAACGGTCACCTCAAAAATCTCTTAGGCGCCTTGCACAAGAAACTAACATTACGAAAGCTTCAGCATGAAAAGCAACAAAACTTTTAAAACTCACACTATACAAGGTTACTGTTATCTAGGAGTTACTACCACGTGATTGCAAGAGTCGGATAAATTTCTGTAACTGGATTTTGAGGAATATTAATGAAGGACCAATCGATCCACGATTAATGCTGTTCAGTGACAAAGCATAGTTTCATTTACATGGTCATGTGTCAACACAACACAACCGATATTATGCTACAGGCAAACCCAATTTCGTTCATGATATTCCCTTGCACAATCAAAAATTGGGGCATGGTGTGCAATAAATGGATACAGAATAACAGGGGGTGTACCATAAATGTAGAATGATGCAGAAATAATATACTGACACCATGTTTCTAACAGCCGACGGACATTGAATGTCGGTCTCGATATTTGCAGCAGGATTGTGCTACCGTGCATACTGCTGATGAATAATTACAGTTTATTGCGAACATTTTTGAGGAAAGAATAAAATAGTAAGGGTTTGTGACCCGCTCGGTCCCCTGATCTTACTGCATGCGACTTTTAGGAAAATTTGAAAGATAGAGATCAAAAAACGAATCCCCACGCATTAGAAGAATTAAAATAAAATATCAGGACAGAAATTAACGATATTTCGGAAGCTCAGTTAGTGCGTTTGACTGAAAATTTCCCCAGAAGATGCCGTAGATATACTGATGCAGATGGGCAGCATTTCCAACATCTCCTGTGATAAGCTATGCTTAGTACTTATTCTGATAATTGTTAATGTGATTTGAGATTTTATTTGACGTTCACGCATGTGTCACGGAGTGACAGGCCGTAATATGGTGTAATCGAGTCACGTATTACTAAAAGTATCTAATGGAACAGAAAGCTAAGCTACTTTTATCTTGAATTTCTTCCTTTGTTGCCAAGTTTTGTAATTCTTTACCAATTTGTTTAGAATAAACCCCAATTTTGGTGCAAATTAAAAGGTAACTACGCACTGTAGGATTGCGTTGTCGTAAGGCAGCACACGATTGTGGTACTGTTGATATGGAGGGCGTGAATAATACTGTACAAATCATCGTTGTGGTTTGTTTTACAGTAGACTCAAATAATTATGAGTAGATCAGTCATTCACTCTCTTCAATTAAGGGAACAAATACATTTTGGTAACAGAAATATATGTTTCGAATTTAATGGAAAAAATCGCACAATACTGTAAACTACGTATCTGTGAAACTTAAGGTGTAAAGTAAGTTTTACGCCGTTTTAAACGCTGTACCGTTTAAGTTGCACTCTGTTAAAGGTAAATGATATCATTCTTCTCCCTAAAACTAATTGGAGGTTTTAATATTTTCCAAAATGCACACAGGAATGTCAGTTGTGAACCTTCTGTTTGGAATTCTGATAATAATTATTATAATCATGTGCTCCTTTTATTATTCTCCCACATTTTGCGATACAAAAATATTGTTTAAAGAAAACTATCCACCACATGAAAACTTTTATCGGAAAATTGTTGCAAAGATATCAAAATGTAAAAATGACATCTCTAGTATCTTCGGAGGGAAAGTGTTTTCATTTAAATAATGAGATTTGTATTAACTAATATACAACAAGTGTTCAATTAAACATTGAACTGAAATTTTGGATAAACCCTCAGTTCTAGTCAGTTCTAATATTTGCTAAGTAAGAAAACGACACGTCCTTAATTGCTAGTAATATCTGTGCAAAGAATAAAATCTGCAGCTGTAATCACTTAGATTATAAAATAGATTTTAATACGTCAGTGTTCCCTAAAAGTGTATAAATAAAATAAGTTATATTAATTTACTAAACAAAAATACATTTTATTTCATTTTGTTCTTTCGATAATTAAATGTACCCTTACCATCTGTCAGCTAAAATTACTTTATTTCGTCTCCACTTAAAGTGGATACAAGTAAATTTTTAGTTAAATCTCTTATTTCACTGAATTGTTCACTACAAATTAAATCAATTGTTTCCCGTTTGACATCTCTGTTAAATTTTCTGGAAGTACACGACGGAATATCATTGAGAACTAAATAACAGGAATACAAGTGACCTCAGTCTACTTCAGAAACTCAATCAGTTACTGTTGAAATGCAGACGTGACCTTCCCCTTCATAGCAAATTTTGGCTCACCTATAAGACAGGTGGTTGCCAAACGTCATCTTTTTCCAAATAAATCTTTGAAATATAATGTCTAATTCCTCACAAAATATTTCATTGCAATTCTGGAGATGTCTCCCTCATTTAATGTTGGTGTAGAGGTGTCAAAATTCTTAGACAACTACATTTTAAGGCAAAATAATTGAAAGTTCTGAGTTAGAAACGTCTAATACTAAGTCAAAACATTAGGCTATCTAACAATCTACATATTATTCTCCTCTTATACTTAATCAGTAATGTTCCTTAATAAAATGATAGTTTTCCAAAACAAAACCTTAAAAATATACATAGCAGAACCTTTGATTTCTACGTATAGTCACGAGTTTTCACAGATAATACCGAGGTGAAAAATTGCTGAAGAAGGTCATCTAAAATACGTCTTGTTTCATTATAGAAAAATATTTTCTTCTCTTTAGAATTACAGGAAGAAATGTTGATTCTGTAGTTTTCTTACCATTGTTCTTAAAGACAGCCGTCTATAATGATTGGTTGATAAATTATATAAGCATTTTAATAAACTAAAGCTTAACGTTTTTTAGACATATCCTCTAGTAGTAAATAACCAAAACTTTACTTTGAGCGTAATCATTTTTACATTTCTGTATTTTCTTCAAGCATACTAGAAGTGAGCATACGTGTGAGCATACGAATGAATGAGTACTAAAAGTTGTAAATGAGATGATAGATTATAAAAATGCTAAAAATGTTTTGCAGTGCATATGAGGTATATCGGGGATATCAGAAATAGAAATTTTAGTTAAAAAACAAGAAGCATATGAACACGAATTAATGGAAGTCATGATAAACTTCTAAAGATTAGAAAACGCGCACATAATGATGTAAACGTAAAGTCAAATTCTATTATCGTAGGAAAACAATAACAGTATTTTGCATTCTATTGAATGCAACTTTTGCTTGATTTCAATGTTTAAGAATGTTTTTAATGTTTAAACACTCACATTAACAGATTAACCGATCGCAGGATTGCTCAAAACAACTGAAGGAAACACATGAGGGATGCAGCAGAAGGTTTTAGAAAGATGAAGACACTTGGATACAGACCTAATTTACATACTAAGGTCTCGTAACTTTCGAGACGTGTTCAGCAAGTCAGTAGGACGAAGAGATAGAACTTCAAGGCCATCCCCTTTAAAGTTGCTCTAAGAACATAATACATGGCTTAGAAATTTGTCAGCAAATTGTTAAAGCCCTGTTCCATCTAATCATGGTGTCCAAAACGGGTAAGAATATTCAATATGCAAAATTTGTGTTGGCGTGATACACTGAGGACTGTATCAGAAGATCAATGCAATGTAAATAACAAAACACCTATGTCTGTCTAAAACAATGCATGTCTACAGGCTATTCTTGCTCTGGAAATAGAAATAATAGATCTCGGAAATACATTAACATACATGAAAGTTAACAAACAAAAATAGAACTAATTGTCGTTTAAAACTGGGGTGTAGCCTTTCCCCAACGTTTTTAATATATATATATAGACGACATTCTAGGTGAATGAAAACAAGTAATTCATAACGGATTAAAATTGGACGAAATAAAACAATTTTTGGCAAAAATTTAATGTATGTAAGAAATATAATATGATAATTCCAAAATCAGAAAGTAAAGTAATGGTGTTCATGAAAGGTACCCAGTAAGAACTAAAATACTAAAAATAGTGTTGGAACAAGTTTCACACTTCCATTATTTGGGTTGCGATATAACCTATAAAGAAGAACAAATAGGAAACTGCAGAAATGTCAACATATTTGTGGAACAATGAGATGAATACTGAGGAACAAAGCTATAAAAGAAATGCAGCTAAGATTTTACCCGAAGATGACACTACCAGTGGCGATGTATGGAAGTGAGGTTTCGATCCTAAAGGAAAAGATAAAAACCAAATTCAAGTGCGGAAATGAGCTGCCTACGGGATGTGAATGGTTGTACAAGAGAAGAACATATTAGAGAAGAACTAAAAGAACAATCACTTCCTCAACAAATAGAAGAACACAGGAGCAATTGGATAGAACATCTGCAAAAATGAAGAGGATAGAATACCAAAGATGCCATTGATGTATAATCCTGGTGGGAGAAGATTGGTATGAAGATCAAGAAAGCGCTAAGCTGAACAGATGTGAGATCGGAACAGACTAAGGCCTAATCTGTGAAAGATGAAGATGATGAAGTACATTAACCATAATAATTCGTATTGTATTACCAAATTTTCTTGCCCTCTTGCGCCCGGTGGGCAAAGGTATGAATATGTTGCTATAATTAAGGTTGCGTAAATATTTACCAAGTGACCATCTCTGTTTACACGTTTTTTCCCCTTCACGCCGTCATTAGAGCATTTGCTCACCGCCTCCTCTCGCAAGATCACAACCTCTTTTTAAATGATAAGCGCACGGGCCCTGCGTCTCAAGAACAGGCCTTCCAATTACCATGCCAATCATTGCTCCACAGCCAGTTCATTTATCTTCCTCTTCATCTGCGCAGGTAATAACTTGACCTCAATGTATAGGTGTTGCTTGACTCTTGCACAGCCGAATCACAGAAACCATACCGATATCTTCCCAGTCACTGCAACTTACAGAGAGAGAGAGCTCGTGCCCCTCTAAAGACACGCAGTACAATGAGGCCGGTTTTTACTTTTTATACGTTTCTCGTTCTTATAGTACAGAAGCGGTGGGGAAGTTAATTTAACGTCCTTCTTTTGACTGACGAGCGCTCGTCCAGGAACCGGCATTGGCGATCTTCTGACAAGGCGAGAAACCGCATACATTAAAGATTTCGCAGTGATTCATTGTGCCTTCCCAGGATAAAGCCTCGGAGGTAGTAGCGGTAGTGTGGTTAATCTTGTCTATTGTGACACAGATTTAGTTCAGTTAGACTAATTGTGCAATGTTCGGAAACGGGGTATGCAAATATCTACTACACACGATGGTGGGCTTAACATTTCTTGTAATCTTCATAATTTATATATTTAATTCAGGCTAATTTGTCTATGCCTCTTCTTTCCAAAGTTCTTAGAGTTCTTCCTTTCGTGCATTATCCGGTATGACAACAGCGAAACTTTGCTGAACAAAACACATTCCTCCCAACTAAATGCAGGTCAGTATATGGATATTATCTTCGAAGAATATGCTACTAGTTTAGTATTGACATACTCATCAAAGATAAATTACTAAGAAGTTGACCAATTTACAGTGTAATATATTATATAACACCGCTTAACGAAAATGGGATTTTTTTCCTTTAAAGAATATTCTGTGAGTTTGCTTATTTGTCTTCAGCGAGGGAGAATGCAGCTATTCAGAACCTATTTTTAACTATCAATTCACATACCTTAGGGTTTTACATTTCTGTCAAGCAAGCGAGTTTCAGAACAGCTCATGTTCGCTGAATCTGGAAGAATTTATTAAGCTTTGCTGTGCCGCTGCTTAGTCAACAGAGCACCAAAGGTTTGTTCATAGAAGACAAAATATTTGTTATTTGTCTTGCAAAATCACTGTGCTCATAATGTCCTTATTACACGTACTCGGAGAAACATTTTTCTTTTCTTTAACTTCTTCATCCAGGATGAAATTTCACTGAAGATTGGGTTGAAGGACTACTACTTCTCAAGCGACAGATGTCGTCCGCCTTTGGACAGATGTCACTCGATGACTGGCTGAATGTTTTTGCCTAGGTGAAAAACCTTTCAAGAGACTGGTGTTTCGTTAAGTTCCAATACTAATATTGGTGGTAATTTTCATCAAAATATAAAATCCATAAAGATTCGTACTTGTGTGGTGCTTAAGCATATGCTTTCTAAGTAAGCGTTTCTTAAATGTTCAGAAGTTTTTGAGTGGCCGGAAAGCAACGTTTACTGTGAGTTCTTTTAAGGTGGAGGGTGTCCGATTTGCTTTGATCTCGATATCTTAATATGTAGCTGAGTTTGCAAAATAACCGGAAATATTTAATAAATATTTTGTCGCGATACACAGCAGATTTATGTTGTATTAAATAATATTTAGTCATTAATAAATGTCTTAAAATTTATGATATGTTAAGGCGTTACATCTATAGTGGAAAAAAATAATCAAATTTTCTAAAGATTTTTAGTGGTATTATCAGCAATATGATGGTTCTTATAGCTTTATTATCACGTCTCTGATAACTTCAACTGTAGCTCTCTAGGCACATTTGCTGACTTTTATATTATTTGACCCAGGAGTTTGCAAAATCCTTGGAGTTTTGTAACAGGTCAAACTGAAAAAATTGTTTCTTTATTTTGGAATATTCCAAGAAATAATTCGTGATGGACTAATACAATTAACTTATTCTCTAACCTCGAGCATGGTGGTAAGTCGATCAATATATGTGCTTCCGATTTATGCATTTTTTATGAACTTTCTGTCTGCCGTCACGCAGTGTTTTCACTAGTAACAATTAGTTTTGGGTCACTTAAAAGCAATAGAACGATTCCCAAGCTCGTGAGGAAGTCTGGTTAATGGAGTAATGATTTTCTGTGCAAACTCTTAATAGTTAACTATCTACTCGGTATTTATTCACGGTTCTGTATATGGTCATTTGATTATCAAAGATTATATCGCCAAAGCCGATATCAATCTGCCTCTATCACCTTCTAATCATCGGATCTGACTCTGAAGTTTCAAGTTTGAATTCTATAGATCATTTGGTATTTTCGGGGTTTTCATTTTATTATGAAGATAACATTCACTTATTCTCTCCATAGACCTAATAATATTTAGGTCTTCAAAAAATCAACGAGTTTTCTTATCAAAATACGCATTGTTAATAATCTACTGCTTCATGTTTACTAGTTCTTTGTGGAACATGCAGTAGCAATACTGAAATTTTCAACAATGGTTATCCTAATAATTGTACTATAATCGCTTGAGAAAGCTTCTCGAGACAAACCTACAAGCCTAAGACATAATGGAGTAAAATCCTTCACACAGTCACTTTATGTAAATTCGCTCAACGTCCAGAGATTTCGTATGGCTTTGATAGCCCGACCCTAAAACAAAAAACAAAAAAAATATTTACACTGTGTTTAACATAGCAGTTATGTTCAACAAATGCTCCTTGTTTACATACTCCTTTGATCAGAATAGTTTATGTGTTGCTTTTGTTATGTAGATTAGTTGAATCTGGTGTTGAAGAAACAAATCTTCTTAGATATGGTCACATTTTCGCAGTACGGAGGTACAGTAATTTTTTTCTTGATGTGGTATATATCAGCTTAATTTTTGAGGTTATTATATCAAAGGTTCTATAAAAGGCAAAGTATGAGGTTAACGTTTTCAAATGCACAATTATTTCGTTGCAGTTTTTTACGATTATCCCAAAAGCGAGAGTGGAGGTAGAACCTATAGCACTGTGGTACTTTCAGCAATGCTTTCGAAATTGAGCTTTGAAATCTAAGATTTATTGACCTTTGGATAATTTAAATTAAGAATTATAAACCCCGTGCTTATTAAATGGAAGAACGGTATCGTAGACAAAGATTGGAACAAACACTGGAGAATTAAGAAGTGCCTAAATTATAACTATTAGTGAAACTCAGCTGCTTATGCTGGTAATGACAAATTTAGCTCCACACGCTACCAGCAAAATCACCTGTTTCTTGATAGATTAGATTGCATTCTACAGGTTAATGAATAGGACATGTCAAAGCATTCAGGACTAAAAACACCAAGTATACAACATTTGAAGTCCTCGCATTATAATTAACAGTAAGCATCTTAATCTCTCAAGTGCATTAAAACTTGAGATTGGTACTGAACGTTAAAATTATATCACTTGGCTTTTACAGCATACGTCACTACACGGTGCTTACATCCTCGTATACATAGGTGTCCAACTTTAATGTTAAGATCTACATTTTAAAAATATTAAATGTGTACATAAAATGTTGTCAATGTAGTTTCTAAACTGTAGTCAAAACTACAGATACAAATTACAGTGCTAAAAAATATGCAATAAAATATATTAATTTCCTAGTCTATTCTATGTAACAGTTAGATACAAAACATAAAAACTATACTTCACTTAGTCTGTATTATAATACTTAATGTTTATATTCTTATTTATATGTAATGAATGTCAAAATTAGGTATTAAAATATACACGTGGGTACTTAGATATATTAAAGACACTTAATGTTTACATGCTTACTTGAATATAAAGAGCTCAAATTTTGATATTCAGATATACGTTCTAAAAATATTAATTATGTACATTAAACATATTAAGGGTACCTGTTTCTACATTACTACCTACTTCATGTTAAAGTATATACATGAGTTTAAAATACTGTTGAGTTGCAGTGCTAGGATATATGCACTTTTATTATATTTCTAGTTCACTCAAGACGCAGTAAAATCTATATAAAATCACTTCACTTGGCCTTTATAGCCTGTGTCACTTCACTTAATGCTAGCATTAAAAGAAAATTATTAGGCTTATTATTGCTTTAAGTAATCTTCTACAGAATGAAATAAATTTTTGCTACAAAGATACCGTTTAAAAATATTGTAGTTGCTAACTTTTTCCTTGAGTTTACTGGGGAGAGTATTAAATATTTTAATTCTCTTGATTTAATGGTTTTTTTTCACACAAGCCGTGTGTAGGAAAGGAGTTGGATAGGTAGAGTTGGACTGAAAAATTCAATGTCGCAGCCGGGATTTGAACCACAGATCTTCCGGTTGGCAATACTATTAATCCTGGGGCTTAAAGCTCTTACGACATTGTAAGTCGCCAGTGGTATATGTCATCTCAAAATAATTTGAGATCACTTTGTGGTTTACCAGAAAACATGCTAGTCAGTTGAGGAATTTAATGCCGTGCCGGTATGTTGCCATGGTAGCTCAGTGGTAGAGCAAACGACTAGCTACCGGGAGATCCGTGGTTCAAATCTCGGCATATTGAATTTTTCAGTCTGACTGTACTTTTCCATTTAATTCTAGCCACTGGATTGGTAGGGTAATTCAGCTGCCCCAAAACTAGAATTTCTAAAGAGTAACATTGTAGGCTATCTGTCCTTTGTAGTCACTATGCCCTTAAGACAATCTCTCGCTCAATTTTGTTGCAAAAACGTAATATAATAACAACGTAGAAATAATCACTGTTGAAAGCTCCCGGATACATTGACTGCCGTTCAGTTTAACCATATATGCAAATAGTTCTTCACCCCTTTCTCTAGAAGATCGTATTATGTTGCATAGCTTATATATTTCTCTGTGTACCAATCGAAGTGAGACATTTTCACAGGGACGGTATCCTAAACACTCCTTTAATTCACATTGATTATAACAGCATTCACTGATTCATTTCCATGTCCCTGAAAATCTTTTCAGTCCAATCTCACCGAGGACGGATACCGGCTGGGTGGAGTCAAAGGTTAATTGTCTAAAGCTTGAAACCTTACGGAGGGAAAAACACAATTGCAACCTAGAGAAAAGGGTCACATTTACGCACGTCAGTGGAAAATTAAATTGTTTATAATATCCACATCACCCAGGAAATGATGTCATAGATGTATGGGAAGAGTTAATAACGTTGGAGTTTCAGGAAAATCTTTCCCACTTTGTATTAGACCGGAAGGCAAACCAGAGCCAAAAATTGCTTCTAGATATCGTTTAAGTTTCATTAACCTCTTGGAACTGTTATCTTGTATTCTCCTCTTACAAGGCAAAGAACATGATTGTATTTCTTTATCACAAAACAGCAATTTTATTACCGCCTCTGCATGTTTGCAATTAATTAACAACTTTTATGGACTTTCTCTACATGAGTGGTGGCCGTAAGATACGATTCGAGATATGACGTGGTTGTACCTTAATGCTTTTTCATGGCACTGTAAATACACTGTATTAGTGTTACCCACCAGAACCATAATTATAAAACCATTATACTACAGGCATTTGTCCAGAAATATTTTGCTCACTATAAAAATGAGTGTGAATGAAATATAGCGACATCGGCTCTGTCACACAAATAAACTAACCTCAACAAATGTTGATTTTTAAAGAGTGTAGTATAAAAAGTGGTTTATCATGTTACAGCATGTAAACCCTCCAAAATATAATCATTTGTACCGCAGCGTAACATCGTAAACAGTCACAATTATGTTTAAAATGCTGTGTTAAAGTAACGCTCGTTATTTTAATATGTAGCGGTAAAGGGGAAATGGGTGTGAATATTTTACCAAACTTGGTCAGAAAAATCCAAAATATTTTTGTAGTATGTGGTTTCTGGAATCTTGCGCCATTCACATACAGTCAATGTTTTGCCCGCTTCCCGTCACTTCGGGCTCTATGACCACTTAAAATCGTAGAATACACCTGTTTCCTAGCATACTATTTTATAAAACAGACTTTTTTTTCTCAAAACTATTTTTTCAACATAAAAATATTCTACAAGTCTCAATTTTTGTTAAATTATATTAATATGTTCCAGAAAATGTAGAAGTATTCACTGTAACATTCTATGAGACCATACATGACAATGCAAAGAATAACAGCAATTAAACAATTTTGCTATTAAAATATTGTAGAATACCCAGTGTGGAGTAGCATATATCCCTACCACTGTAGATTAGTAGGGGCTAGTAGGATCAGAGCACAGCTGGTGCTCGCGCATGCGAGAGGAAAGCAGGTGACCAAAGAGTTTAAGGTGCAAGAAGGTATACATTTGAAAAGAGAGATCTGGAGCTATAAATATGTACAACAAGGGTGAGAGGAGACAACGGTGCTTTTACTATTTCATAGAGAAATTAATAAGAATGCATGACTACGGAGCTAAAGTTGAGCCGCCCAAGGGCCTACCCAAATTCCACTCAACTGACTCGATACATTTTGGTGTTTTTGAAGTTAAAACTTTTAAGTAACCCTTGAGTCCTTCCTGTCAACGCCGATCCGGAGTGGGTCCGGCGGTGTCAGTTTCTCAGAAGTAAGGGTCCTCCGTGACCCAGTAATTGGAGATGTTATAGTGAAATCCATACTTATGTCACCATTGCTTTACGAGAACATGACCATCTCAGCATTTATTTTTTGCCAGCGATATAGATTGCTGAAACTTGTGCAAATTTACCACTTGATAAATGAAGTATAATTATTCAAAATGACAGATTGGTATTCTAAAATATGATTCATTTTAAGGATTAAATTTCCTAGCAGATTTATAAAACACTCACAATGCAATTATTATTTTTATATAAGTACGATTTGCTGTTCAAAGCTTCAATTGCCAAAATTGCAACCAATTCTGTCAATTCATGTGACGCGTGGAACTTTCTGATTATATGAAATATTCACATAATAAAATGTATTAAAATTTATAACCCTCAAAGTGTCTAGCTACTTCCAATGAAATGTAGTATACATAATAACTAAACAGTAATGCAATAAGAGAAAAGTTTTCAGAAAGGTTCATACAAAACTAATGTCGCAGACACAAAGCACAGATAAATATCAGGGTTTAAGTTCGTGTTCAAAAAAACAATTAGGAAACAACATTGTTAGAGAACATAAACACTGTCAATTTAAAAGCTAAATCTGAATTTATGCTTTTAAGCAAAAGGGTTTATAATAATTTTTGGACTTAAATATGACAAAAAATTGTTTACGCGGTGATCTCGGACCCGGCATTTAATTTCAGCATCCTTCAAGGATGGGCCAAGGAAGGTTTTTGAAAAAAATTCTCATCCGAAGCTATCTTATACAGATCACATTTTTCAAATGTTTTTATTTTCTCAAGAATGGCTACACCAATTTGGTTTAAAATTACCAATTTTTAATTGATACTTAATTGCAAATATATACTAAACGCGTTAAGAAAAAATAGATAGGGAGTAATGTTCGCAGCAGAACCGTAAAAAACTAAGATTTTAACTTGGATAGTTTTCATAATACACATGAATAAACATTATTTCGCCAGGCAGATTTGCAAGCTCAGTGTGCGAGTGAGAGGGAAATATTAAAAGAATGGGGGTGGCGATCTGGCAACACTGAGCACGATATCGAATCTCATTCACTGCAGCGTAGAGCTCTTCCCATTTGAAAATCATTATAGTTCTGCTTATGTTTATCTTGATTAGCATGATGCAGGTCAAATATTAATCTTTTAAATAAAAGTTTTGTTTACAGAACAGCTAGAGAAAGTCGTGTGAATGGAACATAGCTTTTTAAGTACCATGTTCCTTTGAGTAGGACAGACTGATTGCGTTACTTTTCAAACGCTTGGCTATCAGCAAGTAGCGAGGCCAATTTTGTAGGATGCTGGTATCTTGCTACACACCAAGTTAGGTGCAGCCCGTTTCTCCTCATCAAAACGTGACTTAATGGCGTACTCACTGCTTTGGTCATAAGGTCTTCATCTGTTTCTGTCTGAGAGTCCTGCCCCTCTCTAACCTTGCCTAAGAGGTTTCAACACTTCAAATGTAGAATGAGCGAACGTATGAATCACAGTCAATAACAAACGTAATTAGCAGTAACGGTGTAGGTGAGCACGTACCTCTTAATTGGCAGATTGAATGTATGTTGTAAATACAGTATGATTTATTTTTTCGCTGTAAGAAGACATTAACGTTCTGATTAGGCTGTCGTGAGTGCAGTGCTTTGTTGATTGGAATTTATAAGCCTCGCTTGGCTGAAATGTAAGTGAAATTTATGTAATGATTTTTAAGTTAACAGTAGCTTACGGAGTTTGTCAATGAGTGTTGCGCGGAACCATAGACTTCCGCGAGAATTTTCTTCTCTCTCTTTATTTGGTTTTATCAGTGATAAGTAGGGCTCGGAGGGCAACGAAATCTCATATTTTTTCTAAAACACCACGGAAAAAGCCGAATATTATATAAATTTGATTCCACTCAAGATGAATGTTATTATAAGCGTCGTTATAGTTTGCATTTTTTGGCATTTTATTTTCTACTGACTGTTTCGTTCATGACACGTGATCGTTGGAAGTAACTATTCCAGCACATTGGCGCGTACAATTCCAACCAATCGGTACTCATTATCTCTGCATTTTAATATTTTTTCTTATCGCACTCACGTGCATTTTTTTCCTCTCTGAATATCAGTGTGCAATGATATTCCCGTACACAATGGCGGAATTTTCAATAGACATATTACTTGCAATCATCCTTTACTAACCCAAAATAATAGAATGTAGCAATACAAAGAGATCTTTGTTTATTTTACGCCACAATAACATAGTGTAGGCAATACAAAGATATCTAAAATTTATGATATGGACATCAAGTTGCAGTGATTTCGGTGCAAATATACGTCAATACAAATGGGATTTTAGCAATATTATTCTCCGTGTCCATATAGGCTAATCGTTATTATTTTATTCACGAAATAGTCGTAGTAAACACAACTCGAGCTACTAGTTCTCTCTAGATAAAAGTTGGAGCTCTCATTATATTATTTATGATAATTTTTCTAAAAAAATTCATTTTTTGTTGCATGTTTTTCTCTTTGTCAGAATAGAAATTTTGCATCCGAAAAAAATCCATTATCCTCCACCAGGTTTAAACCTTCAATCTTGGGCTTTAGAGGCTAGCGTGACGTAAGTTACATTAGTTATAAATAAATGTATAGTGTTTTCATGTTTATGAGTAAATATTTTTATAATATAAAATGCAGTTGTGAAACGTTTACCGCAGTTTACGTTTAGAGCACACCGTTACGATCATTTGCACTGTTTATAATTAAATATTTGTTTTGGTAGGTAGTTTTGCTACCCTTAACTTGCAAGTGACTGCTTCTCGGTCTATTGATTATCTGCTGGGTACAACACTTTCGATTCTCGGCTGAAACAGGGCAACTTTATGTTTGTAGAATAGCTCTCCTGCCTCCAGAATCTGCTTCAGAAATATCAACATCTCCATTCAAATCGTGAAAGATATTGATAGCATTATATTAAGGCAATGCAGTTATGAAGTTTGGAAAAACCAAGATATAAGATATCAGATTGAAATTTATACCAGTTATCAGACTTAATAATAGTGAAATTGTTGCTATTTATCAAAATAGCATGGTTATTTAAATAATAGAAAAAGTTTTAAGACATTCGTTTTATAGGGAATTTATCAATTTTTAGACCATTAACTTCTGCCTGCTTTTTGGGTGTCAAATTTTGCTATATGTGGAATACCTTTTTAGTTAGTCTTTATTCTAAGGATATAATTGTATAGTTCGTTTCTTTAACACATTTGAATATATTTATATATTTTTGTACTTCTTTTCTACATCCAACTCATTGTTCTAATAAAAATGGGACACGTAATGCGTTTAAAAATATATTCACATTAAAACTTGAGTATTGCAGTAAATGAATTTACATATATATTCAAATTTAAGTTTTTATTATATTAACACTAATTATTATGGAAATGTATTACTTTTCGTATTCTCCAAAACTCTTTAATTTTTTTCATAATTTAATGGTTCATTTCTCAACATTTTTTCATTATTTACAATTTTTTTAATGTTCTTTGAGAGGCATCGTAAAAAGTTTTTAAAAAAATAAGTAAAATGTTGCATCGTATGTATTTTGAGTATGAAAAATTATTGGAAAGAAGTTTGCAAAATAGCAAGCTTTAAAGCTGTGCATGCCTTTTAATAAGGCTATATTAGTCCACTTATTTTACTTCGTATGCACCAAATGGGAAAAGCATTATATTTTATTATATTTTAGAATAACTCATATTATCTAGTTATGAAAAATATGCATTCCCTTAAAGGAGGACAGACACGGATTTAAATGTCTTTACTCAAGAAAAGACCTTCACACACTGCCTCCGTGGTCTAGTGGTCAGCTAGCCGGACGTCCCGGGTTCGATTCCCGGCCAGATATTCTCTGCCCTTCAGAGTCTAGTAGTATGCATGTGAGAATTGATTGCGCGTGTAAAAACCGACTGTAAAAGTTTAAAGAGTAAATCACAAAGCATTCAGTGAAAAGTCCCCACTATGACCATAGTAGTTAAAGGAGGGCTATAGAAATGTGCAACAAAATAAGTTTCATAAATACTGTTATTTTTCCACAGCTGTTAGAGCTATAAAACTCTCTGTAGTAGCGCAATCCTAATTTACAAATTTAAGATTGTTATGGTTCTAAAGATCCTTAAAAAAAATGAGCGTTTTGAAATAAACAGTTTCCGACATGATGTTTCTGATATGAAAACGTAAAACTAATTCAATGCATTTTCATGTGTGGGGTTTGAAGGCTAGCACACCTTTTTATCTGAACACTTAAATGAAGAAATAGTCACAAAATAATATTATTCTCTAGGTCCTAAACAACTTTTTGTTAATGCTCCGGTATAATGCAAGGAACAGCATATATTTTAAACACTTGCTTTGTATTTTATATAAAAATAAATATACTTCTCATATGTGCAGCTTTATTGTAAACGGTTTCCTAGAGCTGCAAGTGAGACTGCTAAACGAACATACTTGAAATTTCGCCTAAGGTATGTAACTGTAACATTTGCAAAATCCCTAGTATGTAAAATATCGTGTAGAAATTTGTATCAGTTATTATACCCAATAACTGCGATATCTTTCCCATGTTTAAAATTCTATGTTGCATGTTTTTTTTTTAAATGTTAAATTTTATCATCTATATTCATTCTTCTAATAAAAATTCTCCACGATGAATTTTTAAAGATTTTCATACCAAAGTATATTATTTTTTTACAGAAAATGGGCTGAAATATATATTTTATCATATATTTGTATATTATCGTAGAAAATTGAATCTTTATTTAAAGCAATTCTATGCTAATTGTTTTTAATGCATTTTTGAGACGCAGTTCAAAAGTTTTGATACAAATTATAAAAACTGCACGGTGTGGGGCATTTTGAGTGGAAAAATGCTGAGAAAGGCTTTACGGAAAATAAGATTTTAAGCTCGGCATGCCTAAAATAGAGTGCGATCCATATAAACCTGAACCATTTTAATAGGCCATAATTTCTCTCTGAAAGCTCGTGGAAATGTGAAATTTGTCTTTATAATCTCAGTGGCTCAAGAAGAATAGACAACGATCGATCAATGCCATCTGTTTTGATTTCGTTGTAAATTACGAGCATTTTCATGGAATTTTAGACAGTTGTAACATGCAGTATTTACTTCGAGAGCGTGTTTTCATTGTAAAAACATATTGAAAGACAAATTACTTGCTAACAACATGACGAGAATTTCGAAGAAAATTTAATGTACAGCATGATACGATAAAGGCAACACTTTTATCGCTAGCAAGAAAGCAGGAGACAACTGGTATACTCGTTAGTGAGAGTGGAAAGCATAGACCACCATTAAGTGCAGACACTTACAAATGTTTGAAGAAGACTAGTGAACTCTCCAAACAAATCGTTGCGTTGATTGAGCCAGGAATCAGGGGCTATTAATATGGCACATGTCAAAGATCTGCGACTGTCTACAATGCCATGAAAATACTCGTAATTTCCATTAATATAGTCAACAGATGGCATCGGTCGGCTGTTGCCATGATTGCTGTCAATTCTCCCTAAGCCAATGAGATCATTTAAACAAATTTCACATTTTTACGAGCTTTAAGAGGGAAATTATGGTCTGTTAAAATGGTTCAGGTTTATAAAGAAGCACTACACGTCGTCCGATTATAGCTTCAGCTAATTGTTAGTTTAAATGGTTAAAGCAGAAACAAAGACTTTCTTAGAGTTCAGAATCCATAGGCCTTGTTATGAAAAACAGTCGAATGTGTTCCATTCACATGACTTTCTGTAGCTGTTCCGAAAACAAACTTTCCTACAAAAGTTTATTCTTTTATCTACGTCATGCTAATCGAGATAAGCATTAGTAGAATTGGTCTTATTACTTGCTTCTTTGTAAGTAGGAGGTAAATAAGGGAATACACTAGGCCAAAGCGACAGTCAAACTTTTAAAAGTCGATCGCTATGTGAAACAATAGCAATTCAGTTATTTTTGCTTGCCAGGCGATAACAAAAGACAGACGAAAAGAAAGGCGACTTGCCGTTTGAGAAAACTTTGTTGCTCAAAATTGAACAGCAATAACACGAAGTATCTCGGAAACGGTTGACTTGCAAAATTGTATGTAACAAAAATTGTGTGTTTAAACAAGATCTACAGTTTTTGTGTGCTAAGCTTTTGTCTATCTCTTACGGCTTACCCATTATACAAAAGATTTACAAAAATCATCCAGAATGAAGAGGTCTTCAGAGGCCGTTCCCGTAAAATTCAAGATATACATTTTGTTTGCCATGAAAGCATCTTAAACATATGGCATTTTAACCAAAGTCGTTAAAGCCGCTTTTGAGAAAATCAAAATTTCCTAAAAATGTACTATGTAAAGGGTAGTTTGTGTTCGGGAGATTTTCTTTAAAATCTTCGTGTCACATCATGTGAAGAACTAAACTTAAGAACCGAGTTTGGTATTAGCCGAATTTTCGTTTTTAGCTGTGCTGCCCACAGACACATACGGACAATTTAAATATACTTTTTGGAATCAGGGGTCTCAAAACATATATTTCTAGTCGTCCTTCGTGGTGTAATGGTTACCATGCTAACTTCATATAACCAAGATCGCGGGCTCAAACCCAACGGAGGACGATGGACTTTTTCGGGCGTAAAAATGCTTAGCATAGCTTCCTTCGGAAGGAAAGTAAAGCCGTTGGTCCCGTGTCGTAGATTTACGGCACTTAAAAGAGCTTCAAGCCTGAAAAAGAGGTATCTGAGCAAAATTAAGCGGTCTTTCATGCCCAATTTAGAAAGAGACACTAAGAACCATAGTAGTTAAAGAGCGTCCATAAATAAAACTCCATTTCCATTTTCGGTGAAATCTCGGGTGGAGTACGATACCTTCTCTATCTAATTTGTACATTGTACATACGTGCTAGAGAAAGTAATTTTTTTTATATTTTACAAGATTTTGGTTAAATTTCACGGATGCAGTATCTTAAATCGGATATTAAAACAATCTTAAATTGCCTTCTGGCCTCATAAGTACTACAGAATACATGTTTTTTCTATTTATAACTTGTTTATGGACTGTCGGTTAATAACGCCTCTTTCACCGCCAGGCTCAGGAGAAACCGCCACTTTCTTCCGGTTTTCTGGTCATGAACTTAATTGTATTGCCCTTCACTCATCAAACTGATGAACAATTAAGGGAAAGATATTTTGATGCAATCCACACATACCGAAGACTCTACAATACCAAGTTACTGAACTTTCTTCAGCAAATGATTGTTAAGTTATACAAAAGCATCCATAGTGTTAGAGAGTATTACAGATAACTTCACTGGAGAACAACTGAGTTAAATTGGAATCAAAGAAATCCAAGCTTTCGACCATCTTGACTCTGTGGTCTTCGTCAAAATGGTCGAAAGCTTGGATTTATTTGATTCCAATTTAACTAAGTTGCTATCCCGTGAAGTCATCTGTAATAATTAACACCGATAAAGCTTCAAATCTTTAAGTGTTAGAGATTGTTTAGAACTTCAGCATGACCTAGACTGTTTATATTCCTGCAGCAAAGCAAACAAACTCCCATTTAATACTAATAAATGTGTAAAAATATCCTACACTAGAAGCAAAAACACCTTATAAATATGTTTATAACATCGACAAGACACTATTTGTTGAAGTGGTTGAAAATAAATATTTAGGAGCACCTTTTACAGCAAGTCTCAGATTTAACAGACACATTAAATTAATTGTAACAAAATCACTGAATTCTTTATGTTTGATTATTTGAAATTCGTATTTCATTAATTCGACTTTACAGCTCTTTTAATGGACATAATCTCGAATATGCGTCTATTATTTGGAATCCCGTGACCACAAAGCATGCCAACTTAATATGTATTAATAGGTATTATTTAAAAGAATTGGATGTTACTCTACATACACAAATTACGAAAACGTTTTTGAAATATTTCAATTTAAAGCTTTAAATTTCAGAACAGATATTGCGGGAGAAGAGATATTTCTGTATAAAATATTACATTCTGTCATTGATGATGTAAATATTACTGCAAGTATATTCTTTTATGCATCAAATAAAGCAAGTACATTCAAGAAACTTTTTTCACCTATAGAGAAAACACAGAAATCATTAAATATTCGCCATTAAACAGGATAACATATGTATATAACAAACTTCATTATTTCGACTAGATATTGTGAACATGTCTGAAACTCAGTTTAAAAATGTCATAGTCAATATTTATTTTTTCATAGCTTAAAGTTGCACTGAAAGTATAAATAATTGTATAATTAACTACCATGCCACCTTGTTGTTTTTATTCCTTATGTCCTTCCTTTTCTTTTATTTCTCTTTCTCTGTAACTTTTATTTCCATTTTCAAGTGTTGTTTGTTACTTAGGCATGAGGAAGATTTATAAAATTGTGACTATATTTGTAATGAACATTGTAATTGGGCTTATGGATGTTATACTTCGATAGATAAATAAATAAATAAAACATAAATTGATACAAAAATATATATGGAGATGATGTAATATATTCGCTCCAGTTTAGGAATATTTTTTTAATCAAAATTGCATCAGGCAGTTAAGACTCCTGCGTAACACAAAACAGACAAACAAACGAATAAAGAACATCCGAACAATGTGCCCTTACCAGACACAATCTCCCTTGACTCATTTCTTTATCTTTGAGCATGTGCCAGACACATTATCAAGAGCTGGAAAAACCGTACGGAAGGAACACTGAGTGAAGTAATATTTTAAGGGAAAAAATTACCTTATTTTGGACTAGACTACGGTGGAGATTCTCCCTTCAGAAACGTCATTAGAATACTGTGGGAGGACAGGAGCATACCTTTGAAAACCAGTCTACCCATATATCAAGTGTGTGCCATTATAAGGAACCTAATATTTTCCGAATTGGAATAACGGTGATGTATAAGTTAACCTAAGATTCTTATGTAACTATCCTCTTCTTTCTTACGCGTTAGGACTGGAATTTTTACATCAATATACCGAAAATCGCGAAGAAAAAAACTCTTAAGAGGATTAAATGTTCCAATTTTGAAGCTATTTACTTAAATTGGCACACTTAATATGTGTAAGTAAAGAAGTTACTCTGCAAAGGGTCAACTTTCTCCTCTAACAATTTCTATGACAATGCAATAAATAAAAAGTTTTAATTAGGTAGCGAAAAAAATCTAATTTTCTAAAACAGCCGTACGCAATCACATTTGTTAGAGAAGTATGAAAATAAATGATAATGACATTTCCTGTACTTCAGTCGTCGTCTCCTTAGCGCGGTGGTAGAGTGGTTGCTTGCCAAGCGGAGACCTTGTGTTCGATTCCCGGTATCGGCGTGAGGCGAGACGGGACCAAAACATCAAGTTGCGCAATGGCAAAACTCTTCAACTGAAGGGCTAATGGTGGGAGAAGTTACAACACATGCGCAGAAGTCATAACGTTTCTCTCCACGAAGGAGTGAGTACGCTAGCGCTAGCTTTACTACGAGGCTCTTTACTGTGTGTGTAAATAAACAAGCAGATTATTATTAACTTGGAAGAAGACAGTGATGCAGACGATATCAATTACGCTGGTTATGAGGCCGAAGACGATGGTGCAATGAACGGGATATAGGAGCTGTAGAAACATGTGTAATATTGGATATATTCATGGTTGCCAACTCATCGTGTGATAATCTGGATCGCAACCAAAAATAAACTTATCGACATTCCTCCAAACAAAACACTCGTCTCACGCTTTTTATATTGTTGATGTCATATTATATAGATATAAAAAACAGATTTCGCTATAACTACGGATAGGTACCAACAATTACTTTTATGTGAACTGCAATAATTGTTTAACGCTGCAGACTGTTGTGATTGGGTTATTCGCGCCAAGCTGGCATCTCTATTGCCCCTCTTAGCTGTTGCAGAGAGGGAGGAAAGGAAAACAACTTCCCCTATGCGCAAGTGTGTTTCGCCTCACGACCTGTACCTACCTGCCGTCTGTTAATGTCTTATTTTCTTATAGAACACTAAATTGTCATATACGAGGTACATCCAGAAACTAAGTTCCGTTTCAATTTATCTCCGCTGCAGCGCTGCGATCGCAGTTCCGCACATGCGCGGTAGACGCTCTGTATCAAGGAGAAGAAACGTGCGCCATTTTGAGATCGCTGTCAGCCACCTACGCTTTGTTGTGCTTGTTTACAATGTCGGTGTTGATTGAAAATCCCGCCGCTTGTGAAATCAGATCTGTGATTCGTTTTCTGAATGCTAGGAAAGTGAAACCAATTGAAATTTATCGGCAAATTTGCGAAGTTTACGGACAAAATGCGATGAGTGATTCAATGGTGAGAAGATGGGTCCGACAGTTCAATGAAGGACGTAATGAAGTGCACGATGAAGAACGAAGTGGGCGTCATCTTTGGTTACAGAAGAACTGGTTCACGTGATTGATGACAAGATCCAGGAAAACCGCAAGTTTACAATTAGTGCTCTCGCTATGGGATTTCCCCGAAGCTCACGATCACTAATTCATGAAATTGTTACCGAAAAACTGTAATTTCGTAAACTTTGCTCACGTTGGGTACAAGCGGAAAACTTCTATGAAGAAGGTATACAAAAACTTATGCCACGCTATGACAAATGCCTGTAAAATTTCGGCAGTTATGTAGAAAAGTAGTTTAAGAGTTGTAGAATTTTGTGTAATAAATAATTATTCTGTATCTGTATACAATTTAATTTTATTACCAAACGGAACTTACTTTCTGGACGTACCTCGTATATTAAGTGAATGATACATGGTATATGTAGTGCAATGAACATACAGCAGTAGAAGTAGCATACGCAAGTTGTTTGTGAAGCGAAGCATCATGTTTACTAGGTTTATTGCTTCACCCACCGACGATACCAATGAGGTAAGTACGAAAACATCATGCTCTCTGCATTGGAAGTTGAAGTCGTGGAGCAGTAAGTTCATCCACAACACATGTCTTAAATAAAATTTCACAATCAACAAACTGACACAGCTGACAAAAGTAGCCTTGAGCGCATCATTCACCGCTAGTGCGCTGCGGAAGTACATAGAGACTACTGAAGTGAAAGCGAACTACGCATATTCGCGATCTATAGTCCGGCTAAAAGTGAAACACGCGGTAATTCACAGCTAGTCACTAAATCAAGCTTAACTCAAATGCATATGTAATAAACCACAAATAAGTAACGGGATGCGCTTGCTGTTCTAATAGATGCAAAACATAAAATTGTCACATCTTAAAGTTCGTACAGGTAGCGAAGTTTATTAAGGCATGACCATGTGAAAAGACTGGCATTTCTGTCAATAAACCAAATTAATTTAGAGGCGGCATACCCCAATGGCTACTTACCAAGCGTAAGTACTTCAATTCCCGAGATTCTAGTTTAACCAACTGTTAGGTCAATTAAGTCAACGTGGGAATTTTATGTCGCCCTGGCATATTCACATGGTAGCTCAGTTATAGCACCCGGACGGATCAAATACCGGCTATAGCATTGTATGCTGGGGATTCTTTTTCACTCTAATTCTACCTCTCTAACCTTGTCTCTGTCGTCCTCCGTGGTGTAGTGGCTGCCATGTTAGCCTCTAAATAACCTAGGTTGCAGGTTCAAACCTACCGGAGATTGATGGATCTTTTCGAACGTAAACATTCTTAGCACGGAAGTAAAGCCGTTGGTCCCGTGTAATATTTATTTGCACGTAAAAGAACTCCTTATCTGGGAAGAAAAATTCCCTGGGCTAAATTCGTCATATTTCACGTCCGCAAGTCGTGATTTCGTTCTATAGTGCCATCTAGGGGCAATCAGTTGATCTCTTGTCATCATGCGTACATAGTGGTGGACTCCTGAAATAGAAATTACCAGATCAAGAAACCGCTGTATTGTGGTCCAGCATATGCCATCAAAACCTATAAAATCAAAATAAGGCTAGATGGAGTGATATGAAAGGCTTGATCCATCTATGACTTTTGGCGTTTTTTGTTTTTTTTTTTGGTAGTATTTAACGCCCGCTTTAACTACTAATGGCATCGCAGGCGGTGACACTGATGATACATGAATGATGATGGAACACCGGTGGAATGCGATGGCGCGGGAAACCGGAGTACCCGGAGAAAACCCGCCCCAGCGCCGCTTTGTGCACCACAAATCTCGCATGCGGTCGCTTGGGATCGAACCCCGGCCGTCTAGGTGAGAGGCTAGTGGTCTAACCACTCGGGCACGGCGTGGCCCCCTTTTGGCGTTGTTTTATCTATGCCTATTTTATATGTCACGTTAGTTGCCCTTTTATTCTCTGAGTTATTTTAATACTGTTTTTATATCTGGCTCCTTTCGGAAGTTTATCAATTTATTTTAAAGTTTTTGTTTGTTTGTTTGGTTTGTTTGTTTTTTAACCAAAATTTTATTTACACTTATAGTTGATCAACCTTAAATACAAATAATCAATCAATCAGTATATGCCAACATGACATGATGGAGCTTAAATTCAATTGAATCTTTTCACTATACACGGCTTGTGTGGAATAACAATTAATTATAAACGGATATGCTCCATGTTGATTCCCCAAAATCCTAGATAACTGATTTAATATAGAATGGAGTGTATCTTTGCATCCAAGAATATCAAATGCAACTCGTATGGCGATTAAATAAGAAAACTCTATCACCTTCCATCAATGTTCTTAACTTTTCTACCGTATCTTATGACTTATATATCACGCAAACAAAAATACAGATATAACGTTTATTAGTATTTTAGAAATACAGCAAGTATTTAATTTATATTTGAACTTAAGAATAAACAGGAAAATTTGTGCGAATCGAGTCCTAGAGCAATGTTTACGATAAACAAAAGTGAAAAGTGGTTCACACCAATGCCATTAATATAAAGCATGCATATGCAAACATCGCCTTTTCTCTAAGGATTTAGCTCAAGATATACTGGAGCAAGGAGATATATTTACGGTGAAGTCAAGCCAATCCGTTCCAGAAACTGAGCTAACCAGGAACGTTCTGCTCTTACGGGCATATGATATCGGATTTCCAATTAAAATAAACATTAGGTTTACGTTGAGAATAATACTGCACAGTTAAATCACTGTAAAATTATCAGCTGCTGAAGGAGATTTTCACAATGATAGCATGAGTTCTTACTGTGGATATAACTCCATCGATAACACTCAGAAGTTGATCAGGAATATAATGCTGATTTGATATGTAAAAGTATTGTACTTCGGACATATTCTGGAAAATGTAACTGCGAAAATCGTAGGCGTATATGGTTTTAAAAACACCGGAGTCCGGCACATTTTCCATTTCAGATTGAGAAACACCTTGATATACAGGATGTTAATGAAATACACCGAAATAATATAAAAGAGTATAATAGACGTGTTTGATGTAAGTAATTTCAGATAGGAACTGCATGGTCCACAGCTATACATAACGAAGTTATAAGGCATTAAACTGTTTTCAAATACAGATAAGTCGATGTTACATCAAAGTCAGTTGTAAACCTGTCTTGGAATGTTTTTAGAACTGATAGATGAGTTTAAAAATATTGATTTTCAGCAATTCCTTATTTGCGTTTTCAAAATGTACTGTCATAAAGTTCTCTCAAGTCTCAAACAGATCACTTGACAGTGCGATACTGTCCTTAGTTTAACTTCCTTCTTGCGTTTTGTAGCCTACTCTGGAGGAATATATTTAATTGCTCCTGTGACTTGATATGTAACGCCAAAAGTGATGACTCGAAGGTCATAGGTTCGTTTCTTACCATGGATTTATCTTTTTTTTTTCTTTTGTCTTTTTAAGTCCATACGAAGAAGTGCTGCTTGGTGGAGAGATTCGAACTTGAAAAGAAACACTGCCTATTGTGCGAAGTTGATGTCATTACCATTACACTGGAAACATACGCTCTCCAACGGCCCCTCGTTTTTGTTGTTGTGTTCTCGGATGGTATCATCAGCCAGTGGCGGACTGGTGATTTAGAAACCTATATCCGTCGCTTCGAAATATGAACAGACAGATCAGAGGTCTCCTATCTCAGATTAAATGTTTAACACACCACATTATTCTCTGAAAATATTTCGCTGTAATTAATTAATATTCTGTATACTGACATGCATGAAATGCGGCCCATAATGGACTGCAGCTGTTAATGTTGGTACTGGTAAATGTAGTCCCCACAATGAGTTACATTAGATGGAAAGCGCGCTGAAGTGGATCTTCAATGAAAAAATCGCATGTGTTGCACTTACATGACTTTCGCTACTTATTCTGAAACAAACTATTCTTGAAGGCGGCGCCGTGGTTAAACCGTTTGCCTCCCATCTAGGCGGCCCGCATCTGGAATTTGTGGTGGACGAAGCAGCGTCTGTGCGGGTTCTCTCCGGTTCCTCCAGTTTTCTCCGCCACTCATTCCACCAATTGCTCCATCACCACCTTTTTAATCATCAATTTCGATTACATTTCATTCATGCACTTCCTCATGTTCATGCCTGGCTACGGGTCGACCTCTCATAACAGATTCTTCATTCCGTGGTTTCGTGCCGTTAGGCTTCCCGACACGCTTCTCAGCCCTAGGCATTGGCTTGTAAGTCTTTGGGGGTGTCAGTCCTACAAATAGGGAAGGGTAAGCCGATTACGAAACGAAAATATTCTTAAAAAAGGCAAATTCTTCTATATACTTTATGCAAAACGAGATAAATATTCCCGGAAATCACCTCGTTACCTAGTTCCGTACAATCAGAAGGAAATAAGGGAATACGCCAGCAAACGTTCCACACAAACGACTTAGCTGGTATCCACTTACCATATGCAAATAATTTTTCAACCTTTCCTCTAAGGCCGATTCATGCTGAAATCAGCTTAGCCTTTCTTTGCACTAATCGCAGCTATGCTTCTAGAGGCGGTATCCGAACCACCCCTTCATTTCATCCACATTGAGTATAAAAGGTATGAGTGAACGCACGCCACATCCCAGAAGAAAGAAGCATGGAGGGTTACTGTGACGCAACGTCCCTATCCCTCTTTCTGAGCAATATCGTAAGACGACTCTTAGTTTCGAAAAGCTAGAAATTGCTATTTATTAAAGTGCCAGGCATACATTAAATGACAAACATAATAGAAAGTAAGAAACAAATATAATGTTACTTATGTGAACCTGGAACGCCTAGGTGGGAGACGAGCCATCTAACCACTTATCCACGGCGCTGTCTACAGATTTTATAATAAATATTATCTTTCTTCACCTGATATTAGATAATTATAGCCAGGATTACTATCTCAAACTTTTATATTATTTGCAGAAACTATAAATTAAACAGTTTATTCATTTAAGCAGTGGTCCTCAGCGTTATTAAAGGTTATTAGCTATTCTGCAAAAACCTTTGTATTTTTCGTGAACCAAATTGTTTATTTGTAAGGTATACTTACATACACTGTAATCGTTTTCAAGATGCTTTACATGGTTTCAACGTTGTTGACAGCTATTCGTATTGCTTATAATTTCAATTGTGCTTTGTTTAGTATACTTTGTGTTATGGAAGTTGTGGGAAACTGAGTTTGCTAATAATTATACGCGCATGGATAATAAAATGTCTACATGGTGCAAAATATGAAAGAGCGCATTCTTCCATAAATGTCCAACCAAATATTCTGAAATGCATCTTGTAGTGGTTCTGACACAGGCTGGACCACTGCTATATGCTGCTTGTGGGTTTAGAACAGCAGTTCTGTTGTTTTGAGTCAAAGCTAGTTACCTAATGATGGAAAGCTTACTTAGAGTAAAATACTATTGCGGTTTAAGGTAACGGGTCACCTTTTCTGCAAAACAGTGTACTTCTAAGGATGATCACTGTGGTCTTTTTCCATAGCCAGTTTTGACGCGAGATGTGGCAACAAGTGAGCTTTTATCCAGGGTGATGTGGAGAAACTATTTTACGAGGCTGCATTCAATGCTTTCCTAGACCTAATTGTTGCGATAGATGTTTGCTAATCCCCTGAGATGCTAGGGCGGTTGCAATAGTCCATGGCGATTGCTGTACGGTTTACGGTGATTATAGATGCCGATATTTTGAACAGCTGCTTCAAAGAAAAGATCTGTAAAGAACAATAACATAAGAGGTATTGAAAGGCGCAAGGATCTTGCTGTACTTATTTTATGATTTTCCATTGGCTGTTCCTGTACAAATGTTAATAAACAAATTACTGGTTGGTAAATTTATTTCTAACATGAAATGCGTCTTGGTCCAAACGTGTCTTTAACATGTAAACATAAAATGTCCCTGAAATGAGCATCGCAGACATAGGGTTCCTTGAATCATGATTACACTCGGCAAGTACATTTATGCTTTCTCTAGCTCCGTATACAATGTACATAGGGATAGAGAAGTATTGTATTCCACCCAAAAATTCGATGTCGAGATATCACTGGGAACACGTGTTTTAGGACCCCCTGAATCCAAATAAAAAAAGAAAAACATTTTCAGAAACAGGTCCGTGTGTGTGTGTGGACAGCATAGCTCAAAAACGAAAATACGGTTAAATACAAACTTGGTACTTAAGCTTGGTATCTTCCAAGGATGCGACATGATGATTTTCAACAAAATCCCCCCCACTCTAACTACTCTTTACATGGAAAAATGACTCTTAAAATTACTCACACGATTTTGATTAAACTACCACATATTAAAGCCATTTCTATCACAAATAAAATGTGTATCTTGAATTTTCTGGGAATAGCTTCTAAAAACCTGTTTATTCTGGATGAATTTTGCTTAATTTGGCATAACTATTAAATCGTAAGAGATAGACAAAAACTTGCTGTACAAAAAATATAGATCTTGTTAAAATACGCAAGTTATGTGATAAACATTTTTTTTGTCGAGCTTACCGTTTTTGAGGCATTCCTTGCTATTAGTTTCAATTGTGAAGTACTTTTCTCAGACGGAAGTGTGCATGCTTCTTTTGTTTTACTCTTGTCCAAGCAAAGAAGTAATGACAATCGCATAACGACAGCTTCTAAAACACTTGACTGTCATTTAGCCTAGTGCATTCCCTTAGTTCCAGTCTACTTATGAGGAACTAAGGAATAAAATTCTGCTGATGTCTTTCTCGATTAGCATGGTGTTGGAAGAAGAACTATGTTTTTTTCGGAAGTTTGTTTGTAGAATAGCCAGAAAAGGTCATGTAAGTGTAACACACCAAATTTTTTGTAGTGTTGACGCCCGCTTGAGCTACTATGGTACCCGGAATGAATGATAATTTTAGAAGTAATTTTCGCTATAACCTTTGGCGTAAAATGTGCACAATCTAAATTAATAGAATTAAATATTATCCAAATATCTGCGTCATAGGATTCAATGGACTACGAAGTTTTGTAACGTTATTTACTTTGAAGTACACTTTTATTTACTGCTCTAAAACTTTTCCCTAAACCACCAAATTCGGGATGTTTAGTTTTAAAAGCTGGATGTGAGCATTAGATTGCATAGATGTACCCAGAAAGGTACAACTTATTTTAGGTGATTATGAATAATATTTACTCTCTATGACGACACTGGCAAATGTCAGCTACACATCCTAATTAATAGTAGGGAAGTTTCCGTTTATATAGCAGGCATGTGAAAATGTTTTGACTTGCCAAAAAAATTTAATTTGCATTTTATATGTTGCTATTTGGTGGTCACGTGAGACATCAACTGGATTTAAACGCAGTGGAAATGCGTCCAATGGAACAGCCAAGCCTTGTACCTGTGGAGATTCATCACGGCAGAAGATCAGAGGTGCGTTAATTACATCAGTAAAACGAGAAATGCTAATTTGGCGGAAGAAAAGTTGCCCTTACCGGTCTTCTCGACGTATGTTGCTCAAGGGGTATACTAACCTTGATAACTACGGATATTCAGGCAGCTTTTGCTCTCTGGTCCTGCTCCACTGTTCAAACAAACACCTCCCTGTATCAAGCTGTAGCTTGGTGCACGTTTTGTTGGTTTTGCTCTGCACTGTCAACTATTTGGAGTCACGTCAACATTCAGCAGACCTAGCAATCCTATCGGAGAACTTGAAAACTAGTAATATGTGTATATATGCATAAAACGTGGTTAATTTACCGCGTGATTAGTGAAATCTAAACTCCTAACTGCATCCAAAGTAAAAAGTACAAACTGGGACAAAAGTCACAGGCGTAGCGAATTCATTGGACAGAAAGTAATCCCAGAACACACAGCTAATCTCACGAGGGAGCAAGAAAACAAACCTAATCGCAGACGACGATCATGAAATAAGGCATTATGTCAGTAGGGGTTGATGGAATGGGGAAGGCTAAGAAATAAAGGTTGCATACAATTTTGTCATCTTCCATAAATGTTTCTTTTCGTTAAGAACCTCTCAACTATATGCGGATTTAAACATTACAAAATCAGTTAAAACTGCTCTCTAGGAAAAAATATTTGAGTACAAAAGGCTTTGTTAATGGAAAAATAAAAGCGCTTTTGATTTTTATTCCTGGTATTGATAAAAGCGCAAACAAACAGCACAATTTTATATCTGGTGCTGGTGGTGCCGATGTCAACAACAGATATAACCCCTCAAACTGAAATGGGCATCTAAATTATCTTATAATTTAAACATTTATTTGTAGTTCCCTTACAGTTCGTTGTGTGCGCAATAAGTTGACATCACCGTTTGTTGACATCCTCAAGCACGGATCGTGGTATATGTCCACGGTCCGCCGAACAAACACGACACTGTGTTACTGCGACCTATGTGTACGCAAGGACAAATATAGGTCATCCATATTGTGTATAGTTACCCCAATATCCTCTCTCTCCCTTGAATTCTTTAGTTTTTATGTGAGAGCTTAAGTTCATGTCAATAAATTAGCAAGCTATGAGGTTATCAATGAGTTTATCTAGAGAGATTATAGCTCCAGTTGAATTTATTTACACTACTTTAGTGACAATAAAAGGGAATAAATACAAGCTCAAATACACAGGCATTTGCTTAGTTTCTAATGGGCTGCATTAATGTATGAGGGTATAGGGGAAGTTACAACGGCACAGCTTTAATAAGTATTTTGAAAGTATTAAGAAAGTGTTTTGTTAATAAAAATCACATAACATACAAAATTCAAAAAGCTATTTCCCCACGTGTTCACCCCATTATTTGTCATATCTGTCCACGAGCCTTAGATTTCGCATGTTGTCCGCTTGCACTAGTGCATTACGCCAAGATCACTGCGCACAGTTTCACCAAGCAAAGGGGGAAAGAAATCTTTTACTTACCTGGGGTTAAGCGTCTGTCTGCCACAATTTTGTTGTTCGCTTGAATCTTGAAATCACCTAAGATGTCCGAGTCAGCTTCTTCATGCAAATTGACTCGTCTGTTGTCGAGTATATCAAACACCTTTCTCACAAAGTCCTCGTTCATTACTCTTATCAGCATGCTCTTTTCCAGTTGAAGGAGCTCTTATGAATATTTAAACTTCGGAGCGTTCAAACATTTAAAAACTTCTTTCGCTTTACAGTTGGACAGTTTATTTTGAAATTACTAAATGTACAAAGCAACTTCTTTCCATTTGGAGTCAGGCAACACAGAAAAAAGTTGAGAACACTTGACCATGAATAGTTACCCGCTAGTGACATGGACAATGTGAATACGCAAACGATGGTTAGTTCATGAATTACCCTGCTATTTAGCCCAAATAAGTTTTAAAAAAGTTTTCGTGTGCTGATACGAGGAATTTTCGTAAAAAATAATGCATGTGCGATAAAATGTAGGTGATAAAAAAGTGACAATAACCAAATATTTTTCTGTTTAGGTTTCTAATTTTACGCCAGACTGGTCTCTGATTCATGGTAAATTGGTAATATATATTCCTCTCCGAACGTGAAACCAGATTCACTATATTGAAAGAATAGAAAATGGTGAATGCAACTATCGAATGTAATAACAGTATCTACTACAGTTAATACAAAACATTGGGATCGATGGTAAACGCCCGTTTGCGTCACTGAAAGAAAGATCACTAGTTTAATCCCAGATTGCAGGGTGGGCAGAATGTTAAAGGTCAGTGTATATTTCCTGTCCGACGAGATGAAAGATCAAAATGATGGACCGGTTCCACGCGAGCGCGTCAATTGCTAGGGAACGGACGGATTAACACAAAACATACACGCAAACAGTTTTTTATGTCACTGTCGAAACTGGTACTCTTCGTGTTCTTGGCGCAGATCATTGTGTTCCACCACGTTCGTAATGGTCACTTCCTTGGATATAATCTTAGCCTTCATAGCGTCACGATCCATATTTTAATGTAAACAGCACATTCCTACAGCATGAATTATTGTTCACAAAATCACAAGCCACAGTATTTCGAATTATAACCTCCGCATTTCTATCGGTACGCGAATGAAAAAGCTATAGATCATGGCACGGATTCTCCGGAGTCCCACATTGAAACTAACGCTTCACGTCGAACATCATCTTGTACTCTTGCTTCATACTGATCAATTGCATAAAGTTTAAGCTTCACGCAATTACTCTCCCCTATTGACGGCATGCATGTCCCTCGGAGGACCGCCTTCTTTCGTTGTCATCTGCAAATATCTTTGTTTCCCCCAAGGCAGCATGCGTGTGTCAGGAATGTGGTATTACTTAGCATTGGCCTATTTTGTTCATTTTCTTAGAATCATAGTGTTTCTAGGGGTATAGAAATATGCTTACTGGAGTAAAAAAACTAATCTTTATTATACTGTTAGGGAAAAAAGGTTATTAATTATTAAATTAATGTTCGCAAAATCCTCTTATCAGTTGTATAACACACATATCCTATTTTGCTAGACGCTATTAATGGTTTTAGCAAAATGACTGCAAAAGGGTGAGAAACGGAAGCATTTTACTTGGCCAGAAGACACAATATCCTGATGTGTCCGTCTTTTAATTGTTTGATATCTAAAGTCAGGCAATCAAACCCCAACTATGAACAGCAAGGACCGTAGGAAAGAGAAGCGTAAGACAAACATTAAGTGGAGTGTTTGGATGAACTATATTTAAAAATTGACGTATTTATTATGTAAGTCATTTAAAAATAAAAAGGACATGAAACAACAAACCGCAAATTATTATCCTTATCAAGGAAGATTGTAAAGCTAAGAGAGCTGCTGAACTATATAATTAGCCAGAACAAGGTACACGGTGGAAGAAATGCCACGAACGGAGTTACTGGAAGTTTGACATTAGAAACAAAAGTAAATAAGGTGACAAGGAACTCGGGAATCTATCAATGAACCATGTAAACCGAAAAAGCTTTAAAAATTAAATAATCTCGTATTATATGATCAGGGTTGGCATTCTGCTTTATACTCATTTTCTTGAAAAACTCTGATAAAAAAATTTAATGCAAAGGTACAATGAGAATAAAAAGATATTGAGTGTTATGGCCGGGAACCAACTCACCAACCTTCTGCTTCCCATGCCAGTGCTCTGCTCTCTTATATTTCCCGTTAAAACACAAGGCGGCGCCAATTCTCTTGAGATAGCACACCCAAATGTTCGTTCCAATTCTACCTTTCCAGTCTACGTAAGAAAAATTAATAGAACAGAGTTGGTTAGATTTTATCAACGAATCTACTGCTTTTGAATCTAGCTTGTGGTGCACATTCGTAATCGCGAAAAAAGAAAGTGCCAATCAAACCGGAGCCATGCATGAGAAAGGAGCTGCTTTACTGATTCCTTGTCTACTTAGCATATAGCTCGTTATATCGGCACGCTCTTTTGCACTCGGTTGTATAGTTCATACAAAATCCTCG
This sequence comes from Hymenopus coronatus, assembly GCA_030762935.1. Lineage (NCBI taxonomy): Eukaryota > Metazoa > Arthropoda > Insecta > Mantodea > Hymenopodidae > Hymenopus > Hymenopus coronatus. The sequence goes on along the minus strand of CM060900.1, from coordinate 94,934,884 downwards.
TTAACGTCCGAAAACAAAGTCATTCCGACTGAGGCACCGCTACAGAAATCATTAATGTGCGACAGGTGGTGATATCAGCGACCTCCTATAGTGTTTGTCCAATGATGTTCTTCTTGTAACCAATGGTAACGTACCTGTTATGAGAAAGATGTGCTTCGACTCCGCATGGAGTTACACCCAGCTATTGTTTTAGAAATGGTGCGGAAAACAGTGAAAGGCATTTCTGACCTCATTTAGTGCTCATCCAAGGCATTCTTCTTGTAACCGATTAGAGCGCATCAGCTGCGCAGCGGCAGATGCGCTGCAACTCCACGTGGAATGACTGCCTGCCAAACTGCGGCTACCGTATCTGGTACCATTCATCAAACGAAAACCACGTTAACGCAGGTAATACACCATGCTTATATTTCGTCTATTTTCACAGCTTGTACTTTTTCGTACCTTGAACGTCTGTGTTATTTTTATTATTTTACTACTACTACTACGACGACGACCACTACCACTACTACTACTACTACTACTACTACTACTACTACTACTACTACTACTACTACTACTACTACTACTACTACTACTACTACTACTACTACTACTACTACTACGACGACGACCACTACTACTACTACTACTACTACTACTACCACTACTACTACTACTACTACTACTACTACTACTACTACTACTACTACTACTACTACTACTACTACTACTACTACTACTACTACGACGACGACGACCACTACTACTACTACTACTACCACTACTACTACTACTACTACTACTACTACTACTACTACTACTACTACTACTACTACTACTACTACTACTACTACTACTACTACTACTACTACTACTACTACTACTACTACTACTACTACTACTACGACGACGACCACTACTACTACTACTACTACTACTACTACTACTACTACTACTACTACTACTACTACTACTACTACTACTACTACTACTACTACTACTACTACTACTACTACGACGACGACCACTACCACTACTACTACTACTACTACTACTACTACTACTACTACTACTACTACTACTACTACTACTACTACTACTACCACTACTACTACTACTACTACTACTACTACTACTACTACTACTACTACTACTACTACTACTACTACTACTACTACTACTACTACTACTACTACTACTACGACGACGACGACCACTACTACTACTACTACTACTACTACTACTACTACTACTACTACTACTACTACTACTACTACTACTACTACTACTACTACTACTACTACTACTACTACTACTACTACGACGACGACCACTACCACTACTACTACTACTACTACTACTACTACTACTACTACTACTACTACTACTACTACTACGACGACGACCACTACCACTACTCCTACTACTACTACCACTACTACTACTACCACTACTACTACTACTACTACTACTACTACTACTACTACTACTACGACGACGACCACTACCACTACTACTACTACTACTACTACTACTACTACTACTACTACTACTACGACGACGACCACTACCACTACTACTACTACTACTACTACTACTACTACTACTACTACTACTACTACTACTACTACTACTACTACTACTACTACTACAACTACTACTACTACTACTACTACTACTACTACGACGACGACGACGACCACTACCACTACTCCTACTACTACTACTGCTACTACTACTACTACTACTACTACTACTACTACTACTACTACTACTACTACTACTACTACTACTACTACTACTACTACTACTACGACGACGACCACTACCACTACTCCTACTACTACTACTGCTACTACTACTACTACTACTACTACTACTACTACTACTACTACTACTACTACTGCTACTACTACTACTACTACTCCTACTACTACTACTGCTACTACTGCTACTACTACTACTACTACTACTCCTACTACTACTACTACTACTCCTACTACTACTACTACTACTACTCCTACTACTACTACTACTACTACTGCTACTACTACTACTACTACTACTGCTACTACTACTACTACTACTACTACTACTACTACTACTACTACTACTACTACTACTACTACTACTACTCCTACTACTACTACTGCTACTACTACTACTACTACTACTACTACTACTACTACTACTACTACTACTACTACTACTACTACTACTACTACTACTACTACGACGACGACCACTACCACTACTCCTACTACTACTACTGCTACTACTACTACTACTACTACTACTACTACTACTACTACTACTACTACTACTACTACTACTACTACTACTACTACTACTACTACTACTACTACTACATTAGTGGTTGGAATGAGAAGGTTTATCAAGGATCATGCCAATCGTAATTCTTTATGTTTTGAATTAGCGGTTATTTATTATTCTGACCTTAACCTTAGTATTGTGATTAATATTTCTTGCTCTGAGGCAATGAGACATTGTGGAGAGCCTGCCTGAGGAAGTTTGAAATACCAACATTCCTTTTTTACTATCAGCAGTTGCATTCTTTCCTGTAATCATAAAACACTGGGAAATTAATCATTTTAGTATTTATTCATTGCTTTGTTCATTAATACGCTGACTTAATGTTTCCTAGATCTCACGTGAGTTAAAACACCATCCTGACCTAGAAAGACTAGACTTAGCTTAGTGCAAACATACCGTACTAATACTGGCCTGTAGAAGAAGAAGAAAAAAAAAGAGGAAGAATGCATAACAGGCTCAGTAATATTTCAAACCAGCCTGGAATTTTAAAATATGTTCAAAAGAGATATTACTGTAAAATTGATAATAGAGTAAAAATATTCCTACATACCTTATTGAAGAGTACAAATTTTAGGAAATAATATTCATGGTTGGCACTTCAGTAAGAGAATTGCGTAATTTAAGGCGATGCAAATGTGAAATTTGAACAAAAAATTGTGAAAAATTAAAAATGATTTTGTTTCATAATAAAATGATAGGTGGCGGCCGGTTTCGATCCCAATCGTCCGCATGTGGGACTTGTGGTTGACGTGACGGCATCTGGGCGGGTTTTCTACGTTCCTCTGGTTTCCCCTGCCGCTCGTTACACCAATTGCTCCATCATCAGCTTTCCTATCATCCATTTCGCATTCATTTCATATGATCCACTTCCTCATGCTCATACTTGGCTACGGGCCGATCACTCGTTCCAGGTTCTTCGTTCTAAGGTTACGTGCCGCAGGCTTCTGACTCCTAGGCGTCCGCTTGTAAGTCCTAGGAGGACAATCCTACATACGGGGAGGATAAGACGACTACGTAACGTAACATTATAAAATAATCTGAATCTTTTAACTAAAATAAAATATTTAGTTTTCTCTACTCGGCACACTTTTACTATCAATAAGTGAAGCTGAGGAAGGATAAGCGCATGCTTATTAATAGGCAGTCCCAATTTTAAATATTATTTTCTCGCAAACATTTTTCCATACTCAAAATTATGCATGCGGTGCAATTATTCACTAATTTTTTTCAAAATTTTAAACTAATTCTCAAAAACACATTCAAGAAAATATACTTTTTTGAAATATTTATCTAATTTTGAGAAGTAAATTATTAAAACTTGAAACCTTACGACTTCTGCAGGGTACGAAAGGTATTAATATTTATACTCTAATTACGGCTAATGCAATTACAGATGTGTTTTGCAAGCTCAATTGCTGTAATACTCGAGGTCTTTCTACGAATATGTTTAAAAATACATAGGGTTGCTCATTTTTATTAGAACATTGCATGTACCTTAAGAAATGGAATTGGTTATTTGATAAGTGGTAAATAAATAAATTATTACACTTACGTTAATGCTTACCATGACTATTATTAGTGCATATTTTGAAATTGTGTATTTTTTTTAAGTTCTTCATTGTCTTGCGCCGAGTTTCCCCCGCAATGCATTCCATCTGTGCTCTGAATGAATTATCTTAATTTGTGATACACTCCCCAATAAATATCACCCAAATCGTGCTACGCGATACTTTTCCCAATAATCAAGTGAAGCTTCAAATATGTCTGTAGTTTAAAGACTGTAGAATGTGCTCGTTTGTGGTCGTTAGAAAGCTTAGTATACATACTGCAATGTTTAAAGTACTGTAGTCTATTGTTTTCTGTTACTGCTATAACGTTTGAGTTGTAGCCGCACTGAAAGGTACGCTTCAGTTTTAAACAACTATGTCACTATAGAGCGGACATTTAGGGACTAAAAAGTAATGTTTTGGGTCCTTAAAATAAGGTCCTTAGCTTTTGTTTTATTTATTTATTTTAATAGTGTTTAACGCCAGCTTTTACTACATAGGCACCGCAAACGAAAACACAGATGACATGCTATGAAGATGGAGCACCGGTGGAATGCGATGGCGGGGGAAACCGGAGAACCAGGAGAAAGCGCACCCCTGCACCGCTTTGTCCACCACAAATCCCACTTGAGGTCGCATGGGGTCGAACCCGGGCCGCCAGGTGACTATATACAATTAAAAATAGGCGCACATAAATAGACAGATTTTTAAAAAAGCAAATAAAACACTTGTATGAGTAATTTAAAGATCTTGATATGATTTAATGTGCAATGCTGACTTTAAAGCAGCTAAATTCTCAGTTGATACAGATACATTCAAAAACAGATTAAGATTACGCAGCATTACCTTTTTTGGGAGGGGGGCCTTCACAGTATTGGATAGTTGGTCTTTAGAGCTTCTAATCTTCGTGTGTTTAACAATACATATTTTAAGAATCGTAACTTTTATGATTTAATTATGATGACATGGAAGGTGTAAAATAACATAAACAAACAGAAATACGAATGAAACACAGGTAAAATAGGTTAAACTGGAAAAAAAAGGCGCTTAGAATAGACTTAGAATGGAAAATAGGCATTAACGTCAAAATAGTAATCCTTAGACACCATCAAACTGATTTATTTACGCCTAAACATTAACGAAACATACAAATACAGAAGGTGAGGTAAATGTAAGAAAGGAAAGGCATTTTCCTAAAATCTGCTTTGCATATATCACAATTCGGACGTAACCCTCATTCGAGTAATATACAGGGTTACTACAAAAGAAATAGACAACTTCAACTGCCTGTAAAACAAAAACTATTAGAGATAGCAACCTAATTATTTTCGAGGTATGTTGAGAAACTCTCAAAGTTTTGTTTGTTACTATTGGTAACGCTGTAGTGTTTTGTTTGTTGTTGCAGAAGCTGAAATGGCGGAAAATCCTGTGGAAAAGGCATATTGCGTGTTGGAATTTGCTAGAACGCAATCAGCAACTGTTGTCCAATGACATTTTAGAACACGTTACAACAAAACGCCACCGACTAGACAGTCAATCTACGACTGGTATAGAAAATTCGAGACAACGGGATGTTTGTGCAAAGGGAAGAGCTCGGGAAGACCAAGAGTTTCGGAAGAAAACGTTGAACGTGTTCGTTCTGCCTACATAAGAAGCCCACAGAAATCGACATCTAGGGCAAACATGCAATTACAAATTCCACAGCAAACTGTATGGAAAATCTTGAGGAAGCTACTGCACATGATGCCTTACAGATTAAAGATGTTGCAGTTTCTGAGTGAAGAAGATAAAGTCATACGGCGTGACTTTTGCATCGACATGTTGCGACACGATGAAGACGATGCTGGTTTTTGTGAGCACATCATTTCATTTTTGTGGTAACGTGTTCTAAAATGTCGTTGGACAACAGTTGCTGATTGCGTTCTAGCAAATTCCAACACGCAATATGCCTTTTCCACAGGAGTTTCCGCCATTTCAGCTTCTGCAACAACAAACAAAACACTGCAGCTTTACCAATAGTAACAAACGAAACTTTGAGACTTTCTCAACTTACCTCCAAAATAATTAGGTTGCTATCTCTAATAGTTTTTGTTTTACAGGCAGTTGACTACACAACAAAAAATCTGATGTATTATATTCACATGACTTGATTATTATTATTATTATTATTATTATTATTATTATTATTATTATTATTATTATTATTATTATTATTATTGCTGGTGGTGGCGGCGGTGGTGATATAAAATCATTGAAGTATATCAACTATTCTTACGACAGAAAACATTTTATGTTTCTTTCTACTTTGCTTTCGTTAACATAAATCTTTGCAGTAATAGGTAGTGTACATTTCGTTGTACATACAAAGGCAATAGCGATAGTCTGTTTGTTAAGAACCATATGCTGCTCTTTGCATACCATCCAGAGAAACAACTGAATGTCTATAGAACTCGAAAGCGAATGACCAATTATTATTGAACTATTCTCATCATTAATAACGGTTCCCTCGTAAAGGCTTAGGGCACTAAAGCTTGTTTGAAAAATAAATAATGTCTTTAATGAGATAGATAATGAGATAGATAATTTTTATATTTTCATTGAGGCGGTGCCGTGGCCGAATTGTTAGACCGCTTACCTCTCACCTAGGTTGCTCGGGTTCAAACACAAGGCATGGCATGAGGGGTTTGTAGTAGTGGAAGCGGCGTCTTGACGGTTTTTTTTTTTCACGGCATTCTCCGGTTTCCCCCGCCATTCATTCCAGCAATTGCTCCATAGCCATCTTTCCTAATACCTCATTTCATGTCAGCGATTTTCTCTTTTTTATACCAGGCATTGACTTGCCCATCCTGGCTTCTCCCTGATCCAGAGCCTGGCGTCTGTTCCCAGACGCTGGCTTGAAAGTCCTGGATACGAGAAAGAAAGAGTATTTACCAGTTTTACAAAATCATACAAAATTTCTTCCGAATGAAGATGACTTTGTCTTTCCAAGAAATTTCGAGGTATACATCTCAATTGTAATTTGAACATGTTTAATATATTGTACTTTACTTAAAATTTTAGAGCAATTAATGAGAAAATCCAAAATTTCGAGAACTTTTTCACGTAGTGGGTGGCCAGGGCTGCTCTTTTTGTTCATTAAAAGCATCCTATTGCCTGTTCAGAGGATACTAAACTTAAATATAAGTATTGTTTAACCTAGTTTTAGTTAGTTATGCAGTCAAAGGCAAACGCACGCACGTAATACACAAACATACACACACGCACGCACACAGCTACCCACAAATATATGCATATAGATCTATTTCTAAAGATATATTTCTGGGGGGGGGGGGGTCCAGGATGCCTCAAAATATTTATTACGGAGAAGTCTCGTTATGTCTTTTTTTTTGGGGGGGGGGAGTAAATGCAACCCCATTTACTTACCTTACATAGTAAAGAAATTAAACACATGATACTCCTAATCTATAAGTAATACACAAAAATGGATATGTTGAAAATATATAATTATATTAATTCGTAAGTGTAAACAACAGAACTGCTCCAAATTACATTTTAATAAATGTGGGATATTACTATGCACACTAAAATGCCCAAAAATTGGCCCATTCTCCCAGATCAATATAGTGTTATTTATTTTTTTTTTTTCCTCTCCGTAAGTTTTGCACCTTCAGGTAACCAACGTTTGATACCACCCAGTCAGCATTACTCTCTGTATGACTGGCCTGAAACACAATCCGCAGACAAAATATTATCCAATGAGCCATGCTATAACCGGTGTGGAATGAAGGGGTGGTTCGCATATCGCCTTTATGAAGTTGTTTCTTTACGATGTTAGAAAAGGAAATGGTACACCAATACATCATGATTCTACCTTCTAGAGGAAGCCTTGAAGAATTATCTTGAGTGTATGGGTGTGTCGTAAAACTCGACGACAGCTACGATATTTGTATGAGAGTTTCCACCACTGACATGGAGACGAAGTCAAAAAGCTGTCCGTATTTATTTACATGCCTTATATTATGCTACAGTATATTATGTTATATTTATTGTATTTTTGTGCATAAGTTCAACGAAACATTGCCATAATAGCATATTTTGAGAGCATACATTGCATAATGCTGTCTTTGGGAAATTCGGTCATATTTTGGGGGATGCAAGGTATCCTGCCAATCCATAATGTCCGGGTTGCCAGTCGCCAAGCCCGCGCTCGTTAAAGTGTCTCGAGTTGGTGCTTCGTGGCACAGGGGATCGTGAGTTCGTGTCCCGCTTTGGGTATGGGTGTTTATATGTTTGTGTGATGTGTGTGTATTGGAATAGCAAAACGGTAATCAAACAGAAAGTAAATAAAAACAAAACAAAACAAAATTTAAAAAAAACTAGGTTTTACAAAAAAAACTTGAGGTGACGCTAAGGGAGCCACAATATAAATAGCTGTGTTCCTATATGAGCCACCCTCTACTATACGTAAGTGTAATATAATCTGTAGCAAATAAGACAAATACTATATAAAATACATGAATCATTAATTTAATGCGTCCAATTATTATAAAAAAATTTAAAAATCCGATTTGTTCATATGACTTTCTCAAACTGCTATGTAAGCAAAGTTCTAACAAAAGATTATTCTTTTTTATACTCCCTAAAACAACCTTATATTTTAGGATACCCAGATAACTTGACACCTGCAAACCCTTAAGTAACTCTAGTATATATTCAACCAGAATGATAATTTTTATTCGCTTATGCTATTTTATGTTCTATTCCTAACAATCTAGGAGGTGTAATTGTTTTAGTTACATCAATTGCAGTTCTATTTTTCAGTCGAGATAAGCATTAGCGCAGTGGTCTTATAAGTTATTTCCTTATAAATGGAAGGAGTATAAGGGAATACACTAGGGTAAACCGATAATCAAATATTTTAAAAGCTGTTGCTATGAGATTTGTCATGTAAATTTGCTTCTTTGAATGACCAGGAGTAAAACAAAAGGATCACTGCCGACCTTCCGTTTGAAAAAAGTATAAGCATTTTAAAATTGAAATCAGTAACAAGGAATATCTGGAAATGATTAACTTTACCAAAAATGTGTATGACATAAATAGTGTGTTTTAATGAGATCTACATATCTTGTGTAGTATTTTCTTTGTCTGTCCCTTGCGGTTTACCGGTTCTTCAAAAGTCCCAGAATGAAGAGGACTTCAGAGGCTATTCCCAAGATATTCAAGATATGCATTTTATTCATATTCATCTTTAATGTATGGTATTTTAACCAAATCGTTAGCCATTTGTTGATAAAATCAATAATTCTCAAAACATTTTCCATGTAAAAATAGTTTGGGTTGGCGGGAATTCCTTGAAAATCTTCGTGTCACATCCTTGAAGGTAATAAACATAAATACCGGGTCTGTTATTTAGTGGTCTTTTCGTTTTTAAGGAATGCTGCCCGTAGATGAGCAGATACGTGCGATCTTTTCTAAAAATGTGTTTTTGTATTCAGGGGTCCTCAAAACAGTATTTACGGCAAATACTCAGTATAGTATTTTTGGGTGCAATACAATACCATCTTCACGTACTCTGTACATTGTACAATATGTGTTTATTATTATTATTATTATTATTATTATTATTATTATTATTATTATTATTATTATTATTATTATTATTATTATTATTATTATTATTATTATTATTATTATACAGCCACGACAGCTCACAAGGAACCTTGGTCTACCGCCCGGCTGCTGCGTTCCCCACTCGGTACATGACGGACATCATGGATGGGGTGCAGTATTGGAGGGTGAGGCGTGGCCAGCGCCTCGAACCTCCCCTCCCTCGGGCGGTTAATGCGGTCCTCATGACGTGGAGCCGCTACTTCTTCATCAAGTAGCTCCTCAAATGGCCCCCTAGGAACCTCACAAGGCTGAGGGCACCCAGATACTGGTCTCCCAAGTCGGTACCGGGAATCGAAACAACGTCTCCCGCTTAGTAAGCAGCTGCGCCACCACCGCGCTAAGGAGACGACTCACAATATGTGTTAGAGAAAATAAAGATGGATAAGTAGTGTGCTGAAAACATTGGCTGGAAGCATTTTGAAGCTAGCAGCGGAATCTTCTCCTTTTTATGAAAACATTTCATAGCATCTACTGTCTCCAAGGCAAGTCAGTCCTGCAAGAAAACTCGCTCACCATTGTCGGAAGAAGGAAATGTGATGGATAGATGCAAGGGAAGTCACCTTCATTATTCTCTTTGATTCACTACTCTTTAGCAATGCTTCACCTCTGTAGAATAACAATGAAAGGACGTATTGTATGGAAAAGAAAGAAGAAATGGTTCAAGGTATAACACAAGGCTGCGGATAATCAAGGCTTCATTTTGCTTCTTCTTAGTTGAGAATATGCAGAAAATTGGCTGATAAATTATGATACTGAAGTCGCTGACATATATACGTTAAAGGAGAAGCTTAGTTTGATTTTTTGGTACAAACATCACATTATATGTTCAATTATGCAAAAATGTTAACCATATAAAATAATAATTTAAATGTTAATAATAAAGGAGCACATTAATACGTTTAGAATACCGAAATAGTTTAAAATTAGATAATAGTAATTGATGTTACAGACATTAGACAAGACAATCTACAACATTTCAAAAGATGTGCCTAACAACTATGTTCAAACTAGGAGTGGTAAGTTTACTGCTAAAATACCGTATTAAAATATTTACATGTCAAGTAAAATGTATATCTTGAATTTCCTGGGACAAACCTCTGAAGCCCTCTTCATTCTGAATCATAATTGCTATTGGTTTCAATTATAAAATACTTATAATTTTCTCAAGCAGAAGTCTTCTTTTGTTTTACTTCTGGCTACGCAAACAATTGTTAAAAGGTCTGATTATTGCTTTAGTTTAGCATATTCTTTTAGTTCTCTTCTACTTATAGAGACCTAAGTAAACATCTCGAATAGCATGAAGTAGATAGAAGATGTATAATGTGGGACACACAATAAGGATTTATGTATACTAGATTTATGTAACTTGTCAGATCTAGAAAAGGAGACAGAAACACTTATCTACTTTCTTGTTGTCTCTCTCTTTACGCTGACGAATGCTTGCAGAGAGCATGTAGCCATTTAAAAGACAATAGAGGGTTTTGGGAGGGGGGGGTGCGAGCTTTCCAAGAATGTAGAAAGTGGGTAGGCTGACCCAAACACATGGACAGCACCAATCGGACAAGTTATATCTCAAATAGTATAGACTTTTCCAGTTTGGGTATGCGCAAAAGGCAGTTACACTCCCACCGAAATAAGAACCGCACTTGCTGTAGACAAAAGACAAGGAATTCACCGAAGTACATGATCACTGCATACCTCTAATTGGCTCCTAAAGAGAATGGAAAAGTATTTCCTGTTTTCCTTGATGCTATCTTTGTCTAGAATATTTCAATGGAACAAAGCCCCGGTTCTTACTGTGGATAAGGTGGTGAACTCGCAATCCACAGCGACATAACTGCAGCATGCAATACGGCGCAGCATTGAGGGCAAGCCATCGTTACGAATGAATAAAATGTTGGAAATGAAGTGGCAGTACGCAAACATTGCAGTAGGACTTTCGCTCCTTAATGCATTAGCTACCACGCTCCCCTCCATTTCTACTCCGACATTTAAGGTTAATTACGCGCGTATATTCTGGCTCACACGAGTCGAGTTGGAAAAGCTTGATGTACACGTTAGTAATTCCTATGATGACATATCATTAAGGTTCTGGATACCATCGCATATAAAGATTAAAAATCAAATGTGTTTCATCCACATAATTTCTTTACAAATATTTAACATGAGATTATTATTTTATCTACAACATGTTAATCGAGTTAAACCTTAGCAGAAATTGTATTCTTTGCTTCCTTGTAACTAGAAGGGAAATAAGGTAACACTCTTGGGTAAACCAATAGTCAAATCATTTAAAAGCTCGTCACTAAGTGTAACAATTGAAATCCCATTTTCTTTGCATATCCAGGAGTAAAACAAAAGAGAGATGAAGGAAGCAAACGATGAATCCCCATTTGAGACAAATTTAAGTAGTTTAGAATTGAAAGCAATATATATTTTAATGAATACCTTTCTGGGAAACGGTTAACTCTACAAATATGTATTTGACATATACTATATGCTTTAACGGTATCTACAGCATTTGTGTAAGTTTTCATTTATTTCTTACGGTTTATAAACTATACGAAATCCAGTAATCCATTATGAAGAGGTCTTCAGGGAATATTCTCAGAAAATTCAAAATATGTATTTAGTTTGCAATCCACATAGCAGATAAACATGTGGTTTTTAAATTTAAATCGTTAGTCGTTTTTGAGCAAATAATGTTCACGTAAAGCGTAATTGAGGCGAGACGATTTTTCTCAAAATCTTCGTGTCGCATCCTTCAGAGACACTGAACTTATATCAATTTTGGTAATTAACACGCCGTTTGTTTTTGAGCTATGCTGTTCACACATAGACATTTTTAAAATGCCCTTTATTGAATTCAGGGGCCTCAAAACCTGTACTTTCGGTGAAATCTCGGTGTCGAATTTTTGGTGGAATACGATACCTTCTCTATCTACTATGCTTATTGTACATGTGTGTTATAGAAAGTAATACGTCCCTTTGGGCATTATGTGTGATTAAGGAAAACTCGTATCTGGGTTCTGAAGTGATTACTTTTAGTGTTTCTTGAATCCGCTAGGGAGTATTTATATCTTGACATATGATTTAGCTGAAAAACTCGCCAAGGATTATATACTTAAACAGCACTTAAAACTAACCAAAAGTTTTATTTGTTACATTCTCACAACATATTCATTTCTTCTCAGATATTCTGTTCACGAAAAATGAGGAAACGTTTCCACTGAGAATAGACTTCGAAATGCAGTCCACTTTCTAACAAAAACAGCATCAACATACTGGGTGGAAGAGAACACGTTACATTCCTTCTAATCTTCATAGGCATTACAAAAGAATAAAGAAGTATAAGAGTATTTTTTTCTGTGATCAGCCGTTTTTGGGAAAAACAAACAAACCAAAGCAAATGTGTGAGAACCGGCTCCCGGATTTACTTAAAGCAGCAAATCTGATAGGTGGGAGAACTAACGATTGTTTTTTTTTTTCACATGACCCTTAATCCAAACACACACGACGAAATAACAAGTACATCTTGGTAGCTATTGAACTACTAAGAGTATGGGAGTACTTCCTTCAAAGTTCAATAAGTGCATCGCGGTCGCTGACCGAAAATTACATCATGTTTATGTCGGATGTAAACTGTGTGACGGATCTGGTTTATTGTTTATTCTTTTGCTGTTCACAATAAAAGTACAACTTAGCAGACATTGTGAGAGTCTAAGTGATTTTTCTTTGTTTTTACATAAGAAAGATGGGTTGGTCCATTAAAGTAACAGTATAGATTTAAATGTATTAAGTTTAATGTTGTACGAGCTGATGATACATAGATTTTTGAGCTTAGTTTAAAACTGTGTCAATGGATGCAATTATATGAAGTATTATAAGCCCAAAACATATATTTACACTCGTGAACCACGCACTCTTACAGTAAAACTGAATATTTTTTACGCACTGAACTACTTCTGGTTTTGGATTGGAGAGTGTCACCTCGCTGTCAGCTACTGGTAGTCTGCCGCTGCAACGTTGCTTGCGTTGGGTTTTGTGTTCTCGAGAAACCTAAAATATTTCTGCATAAAATGATTATAGAAAAAAATGAGACACAAAAATATACCAAATATTGAAATGTGTAACTGGTTTAAATTAATATCATAACTTCCTTTTCACCCGATATATCCTAGAAGTTTAAACACCTAAGAAAAGAAGTAGACTCTTGGTTGGAAAGCATCAAATAAGAACAAAACCATTTAAAAATATTATTGAATATGTCTCAAATTTTAATTATCCGCTTTTTAATACATACTTAAATAAATCAGGATGGTTTACTATAACTTCAGCACATATTTGGAACTATTTAAAGAACATTAGGCCAATAAATAAGATACAACATTTCTGCCCAACTATATCTTTTCTTATTTAATATAGAGATTGAGCTAAAATATGCTCCTTGAGAAGTGATGAATAGGCGGCCGAAAGGGGATTTTTACAGTATGTTACAGGCTATACAAAACCGGATTAAAAAGAGTAGTAAGGAGACACACATTAAATTGAAAGTGAAGAATTTCAATGAAGCACAATAAACCGAAATGAACATATCAACATTTGCAGAGAATGCCATGGAAAAGGATAGCTTGTCAAATGTCATTGCACCAACCACAGAGACCAGATCTTAGAACATCCAGGACAAGATGGAAGGCTTGAGGACCGAACGATCTAATTAACTCAGTGCTTGTAGCAACAATTGGTGGTGGTGATGCAAATATTACTGCGGTGTTCTACTTACCATAAAACGTTTTGAAAACCCTTAACTTAGTTTCGTTGTTTTGGGATGTTAGATGTCATCTCTGGCTTGAAATGCAGCTTATTACTTTCTCTACGTACAATTTAGGTAGAGGAGGTATTTTATTTTATTTTAGTTTACCCCAGAGAACACGATACCGTGGTTTCACTGAAAATACATGTTTGGAGCCCTCTGAATACAACAAAGTTAGAAGAAGATACATATGCATGTGCGTGTGTGTTTGTGTATGTATAGCATAACTCAAAAACGAAAAGTCTCCACATATTAATGCTATTTACGTAACAAACAAACTGGATACATTGATTTTTCTGGGAATAATCTCTACAGCTCTTTTCACTCTGGATGTATTTTGCATAAATGGGAAAGCATAGGAGACAGACAAAAACTTCCTACACAAAATTTAGAAAATATTAAAAGGCATTAATTTTGTCAAATAAATTTTTTGTGGAGTTAACCATTTCCCAGATATTCCTTTATTGGTTTCTATTTTAAAATTCTTATACTATTTTAGAATGATAATTCGTTATTCCTGTTCCTGATCAAGCTAAGAGTAAATCCCATCAAATAGTGACACCTTTAATGTCGATTTTTGGATATTTGGTGGCAAAAATGTTCGATACTTTAAAGTGCATATTTTCAAAGATTGATTATCCTAGGGCAGATGTGACAATTTTTTTTGTTGATGTTATTTGAAAGCGTTGCACTGGATTAATTGCCCTCCATGTCAAACATTAAAGATATTTTCTCGAGTAGAACATTTTGCTATTTTTACAGCTTCCACAAACAATACAGCTAGATGCCTGAAATGTTTCCCAAAGCACTACTAAATGTTTGTAATAAAATGTCTGGTTGCATTTTTTACTTTCTCTAACACATATATACAATGCGCATTGTAGATAGAGAAGGTATTGTGCTCTATTCACAAATTCGATACAGAATTTTCAACGGAAATGCATATTTTGAAATCCGTGGGTAAAAAGATAGAAGAAGTTTTAGAAAACTATCCGTATGTTTGCGTATCAGATTTCTTACGCCATACTGTGAAACACAACTGAACGTACCGCTACCTAAAGACGAACTGTGTCAACAACTGCGTCGCTGTAGAATATTCGAACAACCTAGCTCTGCTATGTGTTAAAACTATGCTCCAATTGGCTAAGCTTTCCGCTCTCAGTAGCGTCTTCTCTCATAAGCCAATAAAGCTATCCTAGTATCTCTCTTAGGCTGCTGGCTCCCCAGTAACTTTCACATTTTTATTATCTTCCCATCCCCTAAAGCTTGCATTGTGTCTTTTTAGCTCAAGAACATTCTTTTATATATTTCACTCCTGCTCCGTGGCTATTGTCCACAAAAAACTTGCGAGAGATCTCTCCTTTATGACTCTTATACAGTTTCAGCTATATCTTCTCCCTTATAACTAAGCTTATACTAACATCCTCTAATAACATAATTTTATTTCTATATTACATACATTTATTTACATTAACTTGTTACTTATTTACACCTTCTTGCAGTTATTACTACTGCCTCAATTCATAGATGCTAAATTAGGGTTCTGATACACCGCTTCGAGATAGTGCCATAGTGGCATGAAAGTTAACTGGGAACATCACTTTACGATCTTACACGGTCTTAGAAAGTGTATAGCCTGTCATTCAATTTAGCAAATAACTGATCCGTTGATGCAGAAGTTACTGGGCGCAGTTAACGATGATGCCCGTAGATTAGGAAATTACATCCCTAGAGTCTACTGAACCGTGTTGTGCTATTTTGAAAATTCTGATGTCTACGTAAGGATTTCCAATTGCAGTTTAACTTGAGGTAATGAAAATCCATTAAATTGCTGCCCTGATTCAAGCTAACTGATTCTGGCATCTGGGCAAAAAAGGATATTGGCTAATATTCTCTCTCATAAAATACTCCAACCTGGCCAGAACTACAACTACTCGCATAAAAAAGGTGCTTAACATGTGGAAAACGTGTATACCCAGTCATTTGGAAACGCTAAGCCGTCATTTACAAAACGAATACTGATATAGTGCGTTAGTTAACTCCCTCCGCACCAAGTGGGTAGCGCAGATAATGGCACTTGGCGTTGCAAGGAGATCATTAACTTGGGCCTAAAGAGAATAGAAGGGAATTGTAGAACAGAGGAGCTAAACCTATTTTGTTTATGTTTATATGATGTCCACTGCTAACAGTTACTATACGTATCTGTCGAGATGGATCTTCTTCTTAAAGTTGTTCTCAATGTTCGTATGGAATCAATCATAAGTATGCAAACTTTTATACTTGACGTTCACAATGTTTAGGTTCGCTATTAACTATGTTTGAAAAGATTTATTTTTATATTTACTTCATTAACAAGTTTTATTATGAAAATCTCTAAGGGAATGCAGGAGACCTTCGGATCGCTATATCGTCTTCGTAATCGGCTTACCCTCCCCATATTTGTAGGACTGACACCCCCTAGAACTTATAAGCCAATGCTTGGGGGTCAGAAGCCTGTCGGGCAGTCAACGGCACGAAACCACAGAATGGAGAACCTGCTATGAGGGGTCGGCCCGTAGCCAGGCATGAACATGAGGAAGTGGATGATGCGAAAGATGATATAGTAATTGGTGAAATGAATGGCGGGGTAAACCGAACGGCTTGGAGAAACCACGCCCAGAAGCCGCTTCGTCCACCACAAATCCCACATGTGTGCGCTTGGAATCAAACCCGGGCCACCTAGGTGGAAGGCGAGCGGTCTAACCACTCACCCACGGCGTCGCCGGATCGATATATTCTGGCTATACAACCGGTTTAAGAGTTTAAATATTTTATACAGGCATTGCTGTCAAAAATAATTGTTTATACCATGTTTCATTGAAATAGGTGTTTTCATCCTGGACATATTAGTTTATTCAATTTAGCTAGCTAAATGCAAAAGCTATATCCTACTACAGACATTGAACTATATGCATAATTTTACTTTCTCTAGCACGTATGTATAATGTACATAGTAAGTATTGTATTTCGCTCACAAATTTGATACCAAAATTTCACCGGAAATACGTGTTTCGAGACGCACTGAATCCGAAAAATAATTTTTAGAAACATGTTCGTGTGTGCAAGTTTGTGTGTATGTGATTGTGGGCAGCATAGTTGAAAAACCAAAACACCGTTAAATACTAAACTTAGAATTTAAGTTTGCATGACATTTTTTTTGTTTGAAGTTTGTTTTTCTGAAAATCACGATTGTGATTAAAATGACACATGTTTAATATATTTTAATGACAACGAAATGTATATTTTGAATTTTCTGGGAATAACCTTTGAAGATCTCCTCATTCTGGGTGACATTTGTAAAACTTTTGTATAACTGGTAAATTGTAAGAGTTAGACAAAAGCTTACTTAAAAAATTTAGATCTCCTAAAAACACACAATTTATGTCATATACATTTCTTTTTGGTACAGTTAATTGATTTCGAGATATTTCGAGTTATTAGTTTCAGTTTTAACCTGCTTGAAAGTTTCTGAATGGAAAGGCATCGTTCTTATCGTCTCTCTTTTATTTACTCCGAGCAGGCAGTGAACCGAATTTCAATGTTTCACATAGCGACCGGCTTGACTATTGTTTTCGCCTGTAAATTCCCTTATTTCCCTTCCACTTATAAAGAAGTAAGTAATAAGACCAATACTGGTAATGCTTATCATGATTAGTATGATGTGGAAATAAGAGTAATGTTTTGTAAGGAAAGTTTATTGGTGGAAGAGCTAAAGAAAGTCGGTGAATGGAGTCATGAGGTCTTTTTGTTAATTACTTCATGGACAAATTTTGTTTTTGAAACATGTAAGGGAGTACAGGAGACAGAAGCGATAGTCATTGTTTATAGTGTGCATTGTTATACACTGGTTATAAAATCTTATATCTTTTAAGGGGACACCGAAGTGATTGTACAAGATATCAAACCTAGAGCTTCAAATCTTTGTGCAGGTATAACAATTAAAAACTAATTATTTATACCAAGCTTCATTAAAATATGTTTTCATCCTGGATATGTTAATTTATTCGAGTTGATTACCTAAAATCAAAATCTTCTACTACATACACCGAGTTATATGCCCTATTTTCAATTTCCTTACAAGTACTATGTGCATAATATAGAGAATGTATTTTATTACATCAAAAGATTCGACCGAGATTTCACCGGAAATACGTGATTTGAAACATCTTGAATTCAAGCAAATAATGTTTAGATAAATGTCCGTGTGCGTGCCTGCCTGTGCAGGTGTATGTGTGTGTGGGGGGGGGCAGCATAGCTCAAAAACGAGAAGCACGTTAAAAACCGAACTTGATATTTAAGTTGAGTATCTACCAAGGATGCGACACGAAGATTTTCAAGAAAATCCCCCAGACCCAACTAACCTTTACACGGATATTGTTTCGAAAATGTCGGTTTTCTCAAAAATGGCTATAACGATTTTGATTAAAATATAGTATATTCTAGATATGTTCATGCAAATAAAATGTATTGAATACTGCAGAATTTTGCAGAGCTTGTAACCATAAGAAGTGGAGATAAACTTATTGCACAAACAAATGTTGAGCTCCTTAAAACTGACAATTTATGTTGTATACTTTTTTCGTGAAGATGACCGTTTTTTTAATAGATATTCCTTGTTATTGGTTTCAGTTTTAGAATACTTAATGCTTTTCTTATACGGGAATTTGTCAACTTCCGGAGATACAAATAAAGGAATTTCAATCACTTAGCAACCAACTTTCAAAAGAATTGACTATCGCTTTGGCCTATGGTACCCCCTTATTTCCTTTGTACTTACAAGAAAGCAGTAAAAAGACCATTTCTGCTAATTGTATCTCGTTTAGCTGAAGTAGATAGAATAATAACGTTTTTAATAATATTTTTGTTACAGAGATGTAGAAAAATCCATGTGAATAAAAAACATTAATTTTTAAAAATTATGTTCCATAATACATTTGTAACAAATTTCTTGTGCAAGTTTTCCTTAACTGGATAATCGTTTATTTAAATATTCTGTTACACAAAATGAAAAAAAAAAGAACTTTAAAACATAAGGAATGATTATTACTAATTATTTTTAAAAGTTATCTATGAAGGATGTAAAAAAAAAAAAAAAAAAAAAAAAAAAAAACATATTTTACTAGACAGATTTTCATAATTTTGGGAAACTTTTTCAGACCTTTGGCTTCATTATTGTGGGAGACGTTACATTTTGAATATGGGAAAATAGTTTACGTTACGTTGAGTAGTCAGCTTACCCTCCCCGTATATAGGACTGACCGCCCTAGGACTTACAAGTGGTCAGAATCCTATCGGGGACCCAACGTAGCTACAGAATGAAGAACCTGGAACGAGTGTTCGGCTCTTAGCCAGGTATGAGCGTGAGGAAGTGGATGATAGAAAAGGTGACGATGGAACAATTGGTGGAATTAATGGTGGGGGAAATTGGAAAGACTCGGATAGGATAATAATAATAATAATAATAATAATAATTAATAAGTTGAACCTCAGAAAAATGGCTTTAAAGTTTGTAATAGAGAGTCATCTAACGAACGCAAAGCTTTAAAATGGTCTCCAAAGTATATTTTTACATCTCCCCTAAGAAAATCAAACTTTGCAAATGTGTACTTTAAAGTGTGGTATATTTTGCACAAAAAATAAGAAGTCGACATTTTTTACCAAAACCGCTGAAAAAGCACTTATAATATCTAGAAATACTGTTAAAATAAATAGCACATCTAGGAAGGTGCTAATGCTACCATAAAGAAATGCTGGAAACAAACTGTGTTTCAACGATATGTATATTTTCTGTATATCTACTACTTCACATCTATACCAGGTTATGCAAAAATTCCTTCCAAACGAAAGGTCTTCACAGGTAATCCCCAGAAAATGCAAGCTATAACTTTTATTCATCTTGCAAATATAGCATTAAATGAGGAAATGATGTAATGTGTAGTTTGGAGTGAAGGGAGTTGCTTGAAAATATTCGTGGCGTATCTTTGGAGTACACTGACATTAAACACCAGGCTTTGCATATATTCAACTTTTCAATTTCGAGTTTTACTGTTCAAACACACACACACACACACCTTCATCTAAAAATGCTTCTGTTTTGTATCCACAAGGTCCCAAAATATGAATGTCCACTGAAATCTCGACATCGAAGTTTTAGGTAGAATGCAGTATTTCCTCATGTACGTAGTAGTGAAATTAAAACCTTTTGACAAATGATTATGAATTGTGTCCAAGGTTAGTAACCTCAGTAGCAATGTGGTAGTATTACAAGAAACCCAGGGACCGATTCTCGGTACCGGCATAGCCTTGTGAGACTGTTGAGCACTGATTGAGGAACTCCTACTTGAATTAGTTGATGTAGTCAACTGCGCTAAAGCGGCCGTCAGACTTGGTGTCACGACCATGCCACTACCATTACTGTCCTCTGCCCATGAAGACCTGCTTGGACGTGTTGTCAGGTCGTTAACGACCTCAGCAGTTGAGCGCCCTGAAGCCTCATTACTGCTTCTGACCTGCCTGGAAGAACGAGCGGTTATGTCTTCATGGACTTATGCGTCATTGAGTTGAACCTAACCTATCTACATGTATAGGTAAAACACCAAAAGTGCATGCCGGTTGTTCGGATTTGCGGCATAAACGGTTATTAACAAACTGAGGACTTTGCAGCAGTTCTTTCCTCCCATATTTACAGATATATGATCAGCACCTGTATAGACACTAGAAGGTTTACACCGAAATTACTAATCAGTTTTTTGAGAAATAACGGTGAAAGAGAGAAATCATTGTGGTAAATAATTTCAAATAATAAAACCGGAAATACTATTAACATACCACTAATTAGAATTCTGTTGCTATGTTGGGTTCATTAACGTTGATGAAGTAATTAGGTAGAAAGTCAGAGTAGTAAAGGTAATTAGGTCACTAGAGACCCAGTAAGCAAGAACTCGCCTTCTAAGTTCAATTCATGGGAAGTTAATACTCGGAAATCAGAAAGTTTTGAAACGCAGATAAGCCATTACTGAGATTTAGCAAAGTGGAATAACACTGAGAGGGTACCAAGTCAAAGAATAAACGTTGTGCCTGAAATACTAATATATTAAGCTAGATTTGGTAACACAGAAAATAAGAGTTTTGTTTGGGGACTCTTAAATGTAGACGGGAAGTATGTGAATAAATGAGCGTGTATTGTTCAAATTAATTACCCTATTGCTACAGTTTTCACGTCTTACTGAAGTACTACTGCGATCGGTAGACAGTGTTAGTCTCATCACTCGTTTATGGTGATCGGTAGGGGATTCGCCGTATAGCTGTTTAGCGAATCACGATAACTTAAACTCTATACGTTACTACAGTTACTTTTACCTACTACTTAAAGTTCTAGTACAGCTACTTGCTTAGTCACTTCACTCTATGAAATTCTGAAATCTGGAAATATCTTTTTTCGGGATATTACTGTGGCTCATAATTCTAAAAAGCTAATGAAGGAAAATCATCGTTAGTATAAATGATTTTAGAAGAAATATTTTAAAACGCGGGATTCTAGGTTGATTCTTTTTGGATCTTCATTGGCGTCTTCAGAATTTGTTTATAACGACAGATAGTTTCACTTCATTTACTATTTATACTATTATAAACGTTTTAATGCAAGGGATATCAGCAATTTAATTTTACACTTAAATGGACATAAACTTAAACTACTGAAATGGTTTGTTTCTTCTTTATTAATATATTATTAACATCTAGATCACTTTCTTTCAAAGTCCTTCAATTTCCCTCAAAGTTTTAGAGAAACTCCCAAAGCCATTACTATGTTGAGTATTTTGTTTTATTATCGATTATAATTGGAGAATATTAATTTAAGCATCTAATTATCACATTAAAATTAGTGAAAAGTATTACTACTCATAACCTTATAAGTGTTCATCAAACACGAAGCATTAATAAAAACGCCTTCCAAATATTTCCTTAAATATTGGTTAATCATCATAGATAATTATGTTCATGAAAATTTGGTATTTTCATCTGTTGGACCATTTTCTTTTGTTTGCGTTAAAATAATTAATAGTAACTTGAGAATTACTACTAGAGGGATTGCAATGGAAAATAGAATAACGCTATATATTTAGCGCTTTCCTTAAGTATAAATTTCAAACACAAATGTTTGTAAATGCAACATTTAGAACATTTTCCTGGGTATCTCTTAAATCAGAAATACTTAAATATCAACCTAATTAAAAGTTACACAAATGTAGCTTGCTTCACTGCGGAGAGACTTACTTAACGTGCTGTCTAATATCTATTTTACTCTTACATGCAGTATTACTACTAATACTTGCTTTTCATTCTGAAGTGCCTACTAAATGTGAATAAAATAATGTATTAAAACTTACATTAATTATGCATTGAAGCTAGTTTATTAAAGATCATAGCTAATCAAGTGTTGTTAACACAGGTCCGTCTAATGGTACTCCAATTCTCCAAGATCTTTACTGTGTGATGAGCTGCCATAGTTTTAGGTTTTAGCGCTTTAAATGTAATAATCATTCCGCAAACGTAAAACGTGTGTTTTGGAGTCTAAAGACTCTATTGGCTAACACAAAAGGCGGCGGTTGCTTTTGTCTTCAGTGCAAGTAAAATATCAGCCAACCTGACTTTGCATGACGCTTCTGTTCTTGCTGCATTCAACGTTATTCTTACTCATATGTCTGTCACACCGACTGCGAGTGGTGTAAACCCCACCTAAGATATTTATGAAATTTAACTTGCTATTCCGTGTTAACCGCTCCTCTGTGCCTTCCATCAGCTGTGCCCACGCTTGACGGTGTCCTTTGTACTTACATGCCACATAAAGTTGCTCTGGAGAATCTACAAATATGCTGGCGCAGAATTCCGGCAGCATGTTTCTTCGTGCACCGGTCCCAAATTACAATAATACCTATTGAAGAACTTGACAGCGAAACCTTAGTTCCATATATTTGTGAACAATCTGAATTTTTATTTTTGCATTGCAACAAAAAGTCCGAGGCTGTTAAAACCTTTGTTCGTCGATGTGTATCTTGCTTTATTTTCCACTAGGCATATCGCTTCTGTTTCTCTTTCTATAATCACTCAATTGTTTGGAGGTAATTTTGAAATTCTGACAAATCTATGTTTAAATATTGCTTGTCAACGGCGAAAAAATTTTAAAGAAGAAAATATAGGCATATACTTTTAGTCACAGCGCAAACCTAAATATCTTTTCTGAAGCATTGCTTATTTGACCCTTTTTTCCGCAACTGTAACATATAACTTAATAGCTTGTGCGTAAATGAAGCTATTTTAAGTTTCTGTTTCATTTTATAACTGCTTTATTTGTACTTGTAAATCCTGAGTTATTTTTCCAAACTGTTCACAGTGCTGCACAGTGACCGAGATCGTTAACAACAGGACATTTGCGGTTTAAATGCCTCCAGGACCGTCCCTTTTGACAGATCCTACCAGGTTTTCCTCAGTCTTGATTACTGACAAATAAAGGGGAGAGACATATTCTAAACCGGCACGCGATCCGATGACTGTGGCGCTACGATTCACCCACCAGCCCAACCGTGGCACACCAGCATATCGCTTAAAACTGTTGTAAGAATTCATCAAACTTTATCACCCCAGATATTTGGCAATTATTTGCGTCCAAACACTGTAAAAAAAACCGCATCATCAAATTATAATTCTTAATATAAGATATGATTTTTTTATAAAGCTTAACGTACCTTAACCTGGTTGGTCATATCGGACAATGAATGAAATTGATGAAATGTTGCTCAAATGATCTCGGGGTCCATGGAGCTTCAAGTTAGTCGACATTCGTCTTCTCTGGATAAGGGAATACTCCCCCCCCCAAAAAAAAACCTTATCCGGGTAACTCACCCTAAGCGAAATTCGAACTCACGACCTGTTGAATATGAGGCAGACACGCTACCACCACTCTACCCAGGCGGACAATATGAATTTAATGAATTTATTTGTAGATGCATATTTTCCTTATTTGGGCTGCGCCGTGGCCGAGTGCTTAGACCACTCGCCTCTCACCTAAACTGCCCGGTTTCCATCTCAAGAACCATATGTGAGATTTGAGGTGGACAAAGCGGCACAGGGGCGGGTTTTCTCCGAGTTCTCCCATCAACACATTCCACCGGTGCTCCATCTTCATACATGTATCACAAGTGCCTTCGCCTGCGGTGCCATTGCAGTAAAAGCGAGTGTTAAACACTATAAAAAAACATATTACTTACATTGTTATTAAAAGCATGTCTCCAATTGTACAAGTTTGTTGCTGGACCTATTGCATTGTTACCTCAGATTACCTGGCTCCGTGGTCTTTAGATTTACCTGGGAAGCTACCTTAAATTCTACTTCTTCCTCATTAACTTCCTTGTATTCTTCTCTATTTCATTTTCCTTTGCTTTCCAAATCCATTTCTCCTTTACTCTGCTCAGAAATTTCCTTGTACTCCTTTCTACTTTCTCTATGTATGCTATGTAAATTGTGTATTGAGAAGGTATTGTATTCTACCAAAAAATTCAATACTAAGGAATGTGTTCAAATTCCGTAGGAGAAGGTGGATTTTGATTTTAGCCAATTTAATCTAATAAACTAATTAACATATTCAGAATGAGGAGGCATATTTAAACTATATTTATATAAATACTCCTTTGTTGCCAGTAATACCTGCACCAAAACTTATAGTTCTAACGTTAATACTTCAGAAAATCGCCTATCACTTCATTGTCCCTAAAATACCAGGGTTAAGTTGTTTACTCCACTACACTATAATACCAGGAGAATTAGATTTCGTTTTCCTAAAGAGTTTAATAACGGCATAATTTTTTATTTAATCGTAACATTTTGGATCTTATTTTTCAAACTATAAACTTGAACTAATATAATAATTTTCAGTTATATCACCCGTATGTGGTCTGAAATGATATTGAAATCATGGTTATTCCCATCTTCATATTTCAAACGAGAAAAACAATTAGTTTCCTTCTCACTTCAACATTCAGACAATATTTGGACACAATTACATATTCAGCATTACTTAAATGTGAGACCACTTAAAGATCAATTGCAGTGGCATATCCAGGAGCCATTTGTAAGACTTTCCTGTGATATGCAGAGGAATGTTATAATTCATCCAACAATTCAATACCCAAATTTCAGTGTAAATTTACGTTTTGAGGCCCCTGAATAAAAATAAGCATTTTTATAAAACGGAGCATGTGTATATGTGTGTTTGTGTCGCCTTCCGTGACCTAGGGGTAACATGCTAGCCTCTGCTTTCTAAAAGTTCAAAACCAGCTTAAAAATCCTCATCATGGGAAGTAAAGCTATTGATTCCCTGTCGTAGATTTACGGCATGTAAAGAGCCTGTTAAGGAGCCTCAGAGCAAAATTAAGCGGTCTTTCACACCCAATTTAGAATGGGACGCTGATAACCACACCAGTTAAATAGCGTTCATAAATAAAATTCAATTAATTATTGATAGCTCCAAACTAAAGTCGGTTAAATAACAAAATTGGTCCTATAATTGCAGTATCTTTCAAAGAAAATTTTTAAGAAAATTCCCTAACCCTAAACTACCCTTCACGTGGAATATTTTTTGAAAAATTGTCATTTTTCAAAAATAGTTCTGATGATTTTAATTAAAATTTTAATTAAAAGATAAGATAAGATAAGATATTTTACGACAAATTAAAATATATAATTCAAAATGAAGAGAAGAATATAAGAATAGCCCCTGGAGTTCTCTTCATTCTGAATTACATTTCCGTAAGTGTAATATTACAAAACATGACGATATTTAATGCACATAATGTAGTCAAATAATGCTTTGTGGAGATATCCGAGATATTCCTAGCTATTGCTTTGAACTTTCAAATGCTTATACTTTT
The DNA here is from genome assembly GCA_030762935.1 of Hymenopus coronatus. Classification (NCBI taxonomy): domain Eukaryota; kingdom Metazoa; phylum Arthropoda; class Insecta; order Mantodea; family Hymenopodidae; genus Hymenopus; species Hymenopus coronatus. The sequence goes on along the minus strand of CM060900.1, from coordinate 94,908,578 downwards.
CTCAAATTGTAAGTCAGCTAAGGTTACAGGATTCCTCTACATCCATTGTACCTACAAAAACATGTGTAATGAAATCATTTCTAGAAGCATTTATCTGGATTAACCTGAGTTACATAGAAGATAAAGCTTTTGTAAGAACAGTGTTTCCCAAGCGACCGCTTGTGAGATTTGTGCTGGACAAGGCGGAGCTGGGGAGGGTTTTCTCCGGGTTTTCCGGTTTCCCCCGCCATCGCATTCCACCGGTGCTCTATCTTCATTCATGTATCATCAGTGTCACCGCCTGCGGTGCCATAAGTCGTTAAAGCGGGCGTTAAACACTACCAAAAAAAATTCCTACGTCGTTAAGATACCAAAAGGCCATCTGTGAGCAAAGATTAAAAATATAATTCTAATGAAATCCACCGCCTACGTTTAAATGCTTTAAATGCTTACCTATTTTGGCCATCCATGTTATGTCACTTTTGCCCATCCTCTCCACTAAATATCTTTCAATTGATTTCCTAACAATCTGAAAAGTATTCACTCTTGACACCATACAAATAAATACACTACAAGAGGAAATCCTATGCAAAATACATGTAAAAATTAGGCTGTGCAACCAATATCCGCAGTTTTCAAAATGTCTAAAGCCCATTTAGCAAAACTCTTTCCAGAGTAAACTAAAAAAGGAATACATATTTGTTTTACTTTCTCTAGCACATACGTACAATTTGCATAGTAGAGAAGACATTGTGTTACACCCAAAATTCGTTACCGAAGTTTCCCTGAAATAATATATCTTGGGACCCTCTAAATAAAAACATTTATGGGAAATTGTTAGCGTGTATGTGTTCCTGTGGACAGCATAAATCAAAAAGTAAAATGTCGTTAAATTCAAACTTGGTATTTAAATATGTAGTATCCCCCAAGGATGCGACACAAAAGTTTACAATCCCCCACCCCAAACTACACTTTACATGGAAAAAGCTCAAAACTTTTGGTTTTCTCAAAAATTTCTCCAACAATTTGGATTAAAGTGCCCTATATCAAAGATATTTGCGTGATAAGTAAAATGTATAGCTATCTTGAATTTCTTGAGAATAGTCTTTCAAGCGTTCATCATTTTGAATGTCTCTTGCATAACTGGTAAACCGTAAAAGATAAGACAGAAATTATGGCAAAAATGTAGAGCCCATCAAAACACACATGCCCTTTACATTTTTGTTGTATAGCTAATCGTTTCCGATATAATCTTTAATATTGGTTTCTGTTTTAAAATACTTATATTTTTGTCAAAATAGAAGTTGTCCATATTCCTTTGTTTTACTCCTGACCATGCAAAGGAGTGAATTTCAATGACAAGCGCATAGCGAAAACTTTTAAAACGTTTTGCTTTAACATTGTGTATTCCCTTATTTTTCTTATACTTATAAGGAAATAAGCAATAAGACTATTCCATTAACGCTTACCCTTATTACACGGAGTAGAAAGAAGTGCGTTTATATAACACGAAGAGAAGGTCATGTGAATGGAACGCATGCGAGTTCTTGATGTAATTCCTCTTCCTACTGTTTTGTTAATAACAGTCTCTGAAATTTGTACATTGAAAGTAAATTCTGTTTGCAACTAATATTTTCTACCCATAATTCTCTGAAGAGCCCAACAGTTCTGAAAACTTCATGCAACGTCCAACACTGTCTAAATGACTAACCTTTCTAATACTATTTTGATGTGACGCCAGTTTATTACAGAATTGAAATAAGTTTATTTTCAGAGAAATCAGAAAATACCCGTAGACTTGAACGTTCGGTTAAATCTACTTAGGCGTATTAGTTTCCAGAGAGACTTAACTTGCCAAAGCGGATCTTCGTCGGTAATTCAAATAGTCTCTAAGAAATGGTTTCGCGAAAATGAGTGCTCGTTCCTCTAGTTGTGGCCGATGTTAATTCATTCCTCAATTGTCCTTTCATATTTTTTCCCACTAAAACAATTTTCTCTTGCTCCCTTACACGAAATTCCAAATAGTTTGCTACATCCCCTTCGAAACCTAGTTTTTACGCTATACTCGTTTTCCGTTTCACGCCAGTTATCTAGTTCCTCTAGTGTCTTTCCTAGCCATTTTTTTTAATAATTCTGTATGTTCACTTGAAGATTCTAACTCAATTTTATTCATTCTCATATTTTAGAATTTCCTGATGTCTTCAATCTGAAATTATATCAGTTTGGCTTGATCACATTTTCTATTTATTCAATTGATTTTTGGATGATTTGGATTATAAAGGCATTGTTTAGACTTCCGGATCAAGTTATTCTTGATTCCCAAATATTTTATCTTGAGTTACCGAACTCGGCTCGAATTTTGCTTTCAGCTCAATGTGATTTTCTTTATAAAAGTAATATTTAGTTTATATATAATTTCATACTTATTCTCTTGTAGAATGTTCCCATTTTACTGTGATTCCTTAAGTAGTTTACTTGTCTTCTTATTCTTAACTAAAATTTCTGTTTCCGCCTTTGCTGTATTTAATTACCTTCTGTTTTTATGTTAATCGATCGGATGTAACAACCTTGGTGATTTAACTCCTAGCTTGAAGCAAATTTATAGTAATTTCTTAATATTTTATACATAGAGGCTCCTAAATAAAGGCTTAAATTAAGGGTACGTGTAGTACTTTAAAAGTCAGGAGTAGCCTGGAATATTTAATATTACCAAGTGTTCAATGTTTAGTCCATATTTGTCAAATGAGCCAAACTTGTACATAAAAGGTTGGAAAATATCAATAAGAATAATTTGTTGAAGTTCGTATAGGTTACAACAAGTCCTAATTAGCCGAACAGTATAAGTTTTCCTATATGGGGTTGAAAATAAACAGCCTATATCGAAATGTGTAGGTATAATATTTTGGAACTTGTATGGTCACATATGATATCTGCCAGATCTTTTTAACTTTGCAATGACTTGACCAGCTATATTAAACCGTGCAGATTACTGCATAAGAAGATGATAATATGATTGAGGTACTGTTAGAGACTTATAAACTAGGCAATAATTTTCTTTGATACTGTAGTTTTAAAGGTTGGAGATTTTGTATAAATAGGCAGAAGAATGTTAATTTGTACTTTAGGGGATGAAGTAGCGAGAGCTTTTTTAAGTTTTAGGTTTGCGTATCATGTTTGCTACATTCTAAAATCAAAATAGCTTAAGTTTTGCCAAAATTATCGAAAAATATTCTTATAACACATCTCACAGAGGTCTTACTGAAATTTGGGATTATAACAAGATATGTAGCACCCAAAACTTCAACCCAAGTTTGAACTATTTTAAATTTTGTCAAAATATGCCCTCTGGTATTTATATATATATATATATATATATATATATATATTTTTTTTTTTTTTTTAAAACAGTAACGGAGTCTGATCAGGATCCCTATTTACATTTCCCTCCGTAGGTTTTACTGATTACTGGTATTACTGGTTTTACTGTTTCTTTACAAACATAGACACATTGCACAAACATATAACACCCATGCCCAAGGCGGGACTCGAACCCACGATCCCCTGCCCACGAAGCACCAAAGCGAAACGCTTTAGCGAGCGTGGCCATGGGGACCGGCTTTATTCAATGCAGCTAGATTTTAATTAGTTGAAATGATTTTCAAACACCTAAACTATTCAGTTTTAAAGCGTTTGAAAATATGACGTATGCTTTAGCTGCTTTAGCTGCCATGGGAATCAGTGTGGTGGTTTCCGTACTTATTGTCCACATCTACAAATGTACTAGTATGTTAATGGAGAAATGTGTTTTCAGCTATAGCTTTATCCTATCCCCAAAGGGCTTATTAATAATGTCTTACTTGTCCTCCATTATGGGTTATCAATGGTTGTCAATTTTGAGTTTATTCGTTTGTCAGTGATTTCCCTAAAATCAGGATAAATGTAGAATTTTAAAGGTCCCGAATAGGCTGGAATTTTCAATATTACCAAGCGAGCAATATTTATTAAACAACATATTTATACCAATTCTGATTTTCCATCCATATATCACCCCTTCTTAAAGATCAAAAAATCATGCCATAAAATCTACAGGATGTCAGTTTGAGGTGTCTGGAGTCACGCCTCTTCTAGTCGGCTAGGTCTTCAAGAGATGAGGATCTGCAAGTGTGAATGAGTCTTCTTCCCATCAGACTTCTGTAGTAAATATTAGGGCAACTTCAGACGAAAGAAGAAATCAAGCTGTAAAAGGAAAGGAAAATTGAGCCAGAAGGTGTTTCAATAGAAACGGGAAGATATGGAGAATTACGTCAAAAAATACATTAACTTGAAATACTCATTCTCTTGGTTTGATAAAGACACAGCATTTTTATTCATATTGTGACTATTCAGTAACACAGGCTCAGTGTTGTCCAAAGTAATACATGTATAGGAGAATCAGATTTATTGTTTAAATCCTAAATACCAGCAATTTTCCTGCAGCAGGATGACCTGTCCTATAGTGATGTTCATGACGATCTTTTGACTGTAAATATTCTCCGAGCTTCTATTGTTTTAACAACACAACTGAGCTGAAGCACAGTGTACAATGTGAGAAGTGGGTGCAAATAAAATAATTTTTGCAAAACCGTAGGGCTTGCAAAACACTTGGTACTACTGAGAAAAGATTTATGCATCCAGATGACTAAGAAGTTTTACAGATTTCAGAGTTTTATATTAGGAGGCAGTGTGTAAAAAACTTCTAATTTATTTCTTCATCTTTTTTTTTTTTTTTTTTGTGAAAATATTTCCCAAGATTTAACCTACCGTATAACTTTCATGTGAAATATGTAAAGAGCAATGAATAACGGCACCAAAATCATGTGTTATAATTTGTAACTATGTTTAGAGCGGAGTATAATGTGTGTGATATTCAGGGGTGGAACTGAATGCAATTATTGTGCATTATTTCTTCATGTCCCCATTGCCAAAATTTCCCCTTAGTATGACTGACTTATCAAATCCTCTCCTCAGACTCTTTTAATGTATTCAATTAGTGTACCTTTTCGTGATATTAAGGCTTAGGAAATCAGGATTAAAGTGCACTGTTTTTGCGTTACGCAAATTCAGTAATCAAAAATGCTTATCGCTAACTTTAAATACGTTTGTTATTTTATTCCAGAATGCTATTTATACAATACGAAATAAGAAAAAATTTTTCTGATAAAATTGAGATAAGAATATATATTTTTTTTTTCAAACACCTCATTTAATTTAAAATGTGGAATTTTCCCTATCAGATTCCTGCTCATAATAATATATTAGAAGCGGATACGGATATTTACTACGAAGGACGCATCCCCGTTTTGATAATTCTATTCTCGTAAAATTACCTAATGATCGGATTATAAAAATCCAGAGAATTTCACATTTTTTTTTCTGTTTTTGTTATTTTTTTGCTTTCTCTTCATTTTCTTTGTAAGTGCATAGTATGTAGAGAAGGTATTCTCTTCCAACAAAAGCCTATATCAAGATTTCGCCGGAAATATACGTTTTGAGCTGCCCGAAATTAATTTCAAAAAAATGTTCGTGTGTTTGCACAGCATAATTCAAAAACAAAAAATCGATTAAATGACATACTTGGTATTTAAGTTAATTATTTTTCAAGGATGCGAAACGGAGATTTTTAGGAAAATGCCCCGACCCCAAACTACCCTTTACATGAAAGATTTTCTCAAAACTGGCTCTAACGATTTTAATTAAAGTGCCCTTTATTAATGATATTTACACAGCACATAATATCTATATCTTGAACTTTCTGGGAATGGCCTTTGAAGTCCTCTTCATTCTGAATCACTTTTACGTAACTAATAAATGCTACGAGGTAGAAAAAAACTTACTACGTACACAAAAAGCGTATGTACTGTACATTTTTTGTTCTGGAGCTAACCATTTCCGACATATTCCTTTTTATTAGTTTCAATTTAAAATACTAGTACCTTTCTCAAACAGAAGTCATCCGTGTTTCTTTTGTTTTACTCCTTGCCGGAATTTTATTACAATTGCATAGCGATAGCTTTTAAAACATTTGACTATCAATTTAGCCTAGTGTATTCCCTTGGCTCTCATCTACTTGATTCTGGTAGCATTTGCCTCCATTAGTATGAAGTAGATAGATGAATAATCTTTTCTCAGAAGCCTGTTTGCAGAATAAGTTAATGGAACACAGATTTTAGCTTATGGAACATCATACAGGAGATCTACCTTAAGTCCGTTTTTCCTCTTGATTTCAGTTCTTCACCTGTTTCGACAGGAGTCACATTTACTGGAGAATCACTCATTACTTTGAATTGAAGTCCATCTTTAAAATATACGAACATTTTCTAGGTGATTTGTAATACGTTGCTGCTATCGACTTCAGAAACCTCTCAATGAGAAATCAGCTTCTTACTTGATTAAAGTTTCTAAACAGACAAAGAAAGTTGTAGATGTATTACTAAACTAAAGAAGCCATAAGCTCCATCAATAACAGACACGCCTATATCCCAAAATGGTTCTCGTACAGATGTTTAATTAAAATTCCAATGCTGGCGTGAACTACAGCATGTATAGTTGCTGTAGCGTACATTACTAGTGCAAATTGATTAATAACCTCGAAATTGCTGTTAAGAGTTTAAAAATGGAGTTAAAAGACTTTAACATATAAGCGAAATTGTGACGCCATACTCCAAGTAGATTTTTAAAAGCCCTTTATTTCAGGGTTTAATATAGGTTAGTGATACCCTGATCAGTCGTTCAGTGTTCCGAAGACAAAACGTGGATTAAGGAGAGGTGCTTACAAAAAATGTTATGCCTCTCTTATTTTAGTTTCGCACTTAGGATTGGGTATTTTTGCAAAGCATGATGGTATGAAAGTTATAGGCAATTTACACTATCTCTTACACTGAGTACAGGCTCAGGAACTGGTTAATCAAAGGAGAAAAACAAAATGTGATGTGTTCCATATACAAACTATTATTACAAAATATTATTATTTTATCTACATCATGCTAATCGATATAAACACAAGTAGAAATGGCCCTATTATTTGCTTCCTTGCAACTAGAAGAAAAATAAGGGAACACACTAAGCTAAAGTGATAGTCAGATCTTTTAAAAGCGCTCGCTATATGAAACAATTCTACTCGTTTGCATGGTCCATTTGGAGAAAAACTTAAAATTAAAACCGATAAAAAGAAGCATCTCAAAAACGGTAAACTCTACTAGAATAGCGTACATGATATAAATTAGGTGTTTTAACAATATCTACATTTCTATAGTAAATGTTGGTCTATTCCTTACTGTATAAACATTATGCAAAATTCTGCAAAGAATTTACAGACCTCTTCAGAAGCAATTCCCAGAAAAATCAAAATATGCATTTTATCTGTGATGTAAATATCTTTAATATAGGTACTTTAATCAAAATCTTTAGAGTCATTTTTGAGAAAAGCAAACGTTTCAAAAACTTTCCATTAAAGGATAGTTTGTGCTGGGGTAGGATTTTCTTGAAAATCTTCGTGTAGCATCCTTGGAAGATACTTAACATAAGTACCAATTTTGGCGTTTGAAGCTATTTTCGTTTTTGAGCTAAGCCGTCCACATGTGCACAAACACACGGACCTTTTTCTAAATATTTTTTTTACTCAAAACATATATATATATATATATATATATATATATATATATATATATATATATATATATCCAGTGAAATCTCGACATCGAACTTTTGTGTGGAACACAATACCTTCAACTGTAAAAGTGTTTCCATACATTATGTGAATATTATCATCTAATTATCTTTAACACCTTCCTAAGTAATTTGTCATTAATTAATTTTAAGAAGATAGGTCTATCAGATTTCTCTTTTAAGACCATAGTTGTAAACATCCAGCAGCACTCTAACTTCAGGAATATATTCAAATAGGTTGTTTTGCGAGGTTATTTCCAGATATATATCATTAAGCTTGATTAGTATATACAATTTGCTACTAGAAATCAATTAGGATACTGTTTTTTCTGGAATTTAAATCACTGATAGGCATTCGTCTGTTTATCGAGTTGTTCACCTTATCTGTTCATTTAGAAAAGGAATGTATGGATTTATGGGGTATTTTATCACAGTATAACCATTGCCTTAAACATATCATATATCATACGTAAACTAAACCACATTTTTTTTAAAGCAGTTGACTATAAAGATGTCTAAAATAATGTATTCTCTGATCGTCAATAATTTTATAATAAATTATTATATGCAGCTCAGATTTGATGTAAATGTACCATCATGTTCAAAGTATTGAAATCACCGGAGATGACAGAAGTCGCCACAAATCAGCAGCCTAAACACAGTCAAAACATTGCCAAAAACAACCTGCTCTTACGTGTGCAGTGAAGGTTCTATCTGCAGTCTTGATGGCAGTGTGTTGGGTCAGATAAAACCCCTCGTCCCTATGTAGCTCTCGGATTATCTTTCTTGATAAACACACCGGTTTCTTTGAATTATAGCCTTGTAGTGGCCGTTTGGCATCAATTTACACATCGCCTAAATAAACAAAAGAAACTTTTCCAATCCAATCCCTCCCAAATTTTAGACACTAAACCGCTCTCACCAAATCTGAGACTTCTATCTCAATTCATTACCAACTATTGATGATCAAAGATTGTGTACCTTTTTGTACCCCTCTGTGTTGTTTTAAAATAAATAAGCATCAATGTTTACCCTAGAATGAAGACACGGATAAAATAAAGAAACACAGGGATTTATCATGGTAACGACATTTATTTATGATCACATGAACACAAGCAACCACCGACACAATCTTCATTTCATCTTTTTACAAAGTGAAAGTGCTTAGTATTATAATATATTAAAACAGGTCTCACAGCATGTTTCACATACAATTGTGGAGGCACATAGATTGCAGCCCTTTACCAAAATATGGACTGGTAACTCGTACTAGGGAAATATTACCCGACCAAGGCGAGTGGAATCTGCGTGTCATAGCATTTCTATTGGCGGCTATGTTTCAGGCAGCCAAATGAAACATGAGACTGCGTTGCGCATGCGTCACCGCAGTAATTTACAGCCTTCCGCGGATGCAGTCGCCTTGATCGAACTGTACTAGACTTTTAGGGATGTTAACTGATCAGGAATATCTATGGGAACAGGCAGAATGTCCTAACTACCCTTATGTTCATGATGAAGATAATGAGTTTAATAAAACAAGCCTAGATTTGTGTTTTCATTCACATCCTTTAACTATTTATGGTATTACTAAATATTGTATTATCAGCTGCATCAGTTAAAAAACTCCAGCTCTTGAACAGGAAGTGAACATCTTGGTAACCAAAGCTTGTACACGATATTATGTTCTGCATGTAACATAAACATATGAACTGTATATCTAACGACTATGTAATTGGAAAATAACAGCATAGGAAGAAACAGGAAAGTGCTAGAAGAATTAATGGTTACCTGGATTATATGAAGTTTCATAAAGCGGTTGTTTTAATCGGAATCTTGTGCCACGATTACTCAGCAAAGTCATTGCTTATAGGTTAACTAATCATCCTTGCTTTGAGATCTACTTCACTTATATATATTTTATGTGGATATCATGCACGAGATTCCGACTTTATGCATATATTTATGTTTATATATAGGTACTTATAGCTATGTCTTTCTAGAAACATTATATATTATTTATTAATCTATTCGAACACAAGTAATATTTAAATGTCTTGCATTGAAATAAATGGAGTAATACTATACAATTATTAGAAGAAGAGAGTCGACACAGAGTGATATAGGTACATAACGGAATTGCTCATTGTCGCCATGCGACTTGGTAAATATATTTCTATATCTATACAAGAGAAATGGCTATATCGTTACATCAACACGGGCACACTGAGGACGATATTCATTTGTCCAGAATCATGGAAATATTATGTGCACTTAACGCTACAGTGCCTTATGGTAACCTTAATATATTATATACATTATTTAGAAATGGAAGAAAGAATTAAAGTGTGCTCGTGCTGTCATATATATATTTGACTTGTGTAATATAAGTATATATGTAAAGCATTAATTCCGTTGGCACACCGATTTCTTCAACAGCTTTGCGCTTGGTATATTCTTGTCACTTTCTCTTGGTTGTAAGTTGGCGCCAGAGGCACTGGTAACTTTTAATTTCGTGCGTGCTTTTCTTTGAGACACAATATGTAATGGCGCACTTTCCTATCACATCTTGCATATCGTAGTGTTCAAAAATCCTGGGAGTATTTAAAGCATTACATGTTTTAAAATGTTAAAATACCAATCGAATAGCTATACTTTAATTTCCATTCAGGATCGTGGTTTACAATATTTTCTACATTTTTGAGCTTCAGAACAAACGTGTAGCGTCAAATGTATTTATGAGAACATTTTTACCCAAAATTATCAAAACGCTTTGTGTATAATATATTCTCCAGTGCATATTATAATGTGGAAAAACTTGTTTTCTAGAAGATAAAATAGCAAAAATAGATGTCGAACTATAGTTATATTTTTCCAGAAACTCCAATGTTGCTTATACTACTTGAATGTAAACCTTTAATGCAGAATGACGTAACGCTTACAAAAGGATGTTGTTTTGCACCTAGTTTTACTAAAAATAAAATAATAAATATTTTGGGTTTGTAATCTGGCAGTATTAAAAATAAAACAGTAAAAGGTTTAGTATTTGGCAGGACTAACATACTTTGAAGAAATTTTCAACATAAGTGTAAATACAATTTCTTTTAGTTTAACAAAATACAGAAAAATATATAAATTAATGTCATTATCTTTATATGGGTTTATACAATGTTTCATTTTTGAAAAGCGCAGAAATCTTGAAAGATTGCAAATTTCTCAGATAGCAAAAGTGCAAGAAAGCTATATTTTCACAATCAAACACTTTTCGGGCAGACAAGGATGCATCGTAAGCACAGATTTTATCAAAGATAAGATAAATAAAACTAAAAGATATTACTTGTTGCATGTACACTACAGTATTAATTGGTTTAACATGATTGACATTACGTTAATTTTCTCTACAGAACAGATATGCCATTTACAGAAACGTTTTATTTGAATAAGTTTAATGAGCTGTATGTTGACATTGCTGATATAATTCGGATATTGTATAATTTATTTAAAATGATACTTTAAACTAAAATGCTTTGCATCAAAGTGGCCTTCAGAGAGTGGAAAGCGTTCCACGCAACAACACTGCTCTTACCATAATATGCACATCTTAAAAAGAGATACTGTTCGTTGAAGATACTTAGAGAATGTTCATTCTTGTTGTAATGTGGTTATTGATATGCTTTATTCAATGTTTCTTTTGTTTAAACCTTATGAAATTTACAGGAACAACAAAGTTTAGTTTTACCCAGTCTTGTATCTCTCAAAATTTAGTGAAAAGCGACTTTGCCCGTTAGTATTTACGCTGAGAGTAAATTGAGATTCATAGTATATAAAAATATCTACAGGTAGATTAACGTGCATAAATAGTGGTCCACTCCTTAGATCTCAGAGAGAGAGAGTGTGTGTATGTGTGTGTGTGTTTTTGTAGTGTTTAACGCCCGCTTTTTCTGTTCTGGCACCGCAGGTGATGACACTGATAATACATGAAGATGGAGCCTCGGTGGAACGTGATGACGGGGGAAACCGGAGAAAACTCGCCCCTGCGCCGCTTTGTCCACCACAAATCTCACATGCTCGCTTGGGATCGAACCCGGGCCGTCTAGGTGAGAGGCGAGTGGTCTGACCACTCGGCCACGGCGCGGCCGTGTGTATGTGTGTGTTTCTTTTTTCTCCTCCAATCTCTAACGCCACTCAGCTGATATCGCTTCTCTATCAATCCAAAGACACAAAAAACGAACCAGTGAATGATGTACTCAAAGTGAAAAGGAGGGTTGGTTCGAATACTTCCTCTATGAAAGGGTTTCACTATGATTGGCACAAAAGTAAACGCTAGACCAATACAGAATAATTGGCCATCTAGGGGAAGGGTTGAAGATTTATTTACGTGTGTCGCTTTGGGGAACATTTATATGAGGAAACTCTTCAGCAACATCGAGGTGAAGACAAAAAGATCTTCCTTTTATTTCAAAGTTGATACTACTTTATATTTCACGAAGATTTGCGTACTCCGCTAGTGATATATGGTGTCAGGTGTTATTCTTCGGTAGCTTCGCTATATTTTGGGGGGAATGAAGGTCTCCTGCCAATCCTGTGGCCAGAAACTATGCTAGAGGGACAGAGTAGCTCACGCTAGAAGAGATAAGTGTGTCAGTTGTCATTACCAACATAATCAGCTGGATTCTATTATGGGCCACTTTTTATGCACGTAAGCATTAATAAATAACTAAATTTGGTATAAGTATTTTGTTATACGACATGAGTACAGCATAAGATTAAGCCGTTTTGTGGGGACCTCTTAGAGCTGCGTCATAAAATAGATTGTTTCCACTTTGAACCTCAATAAACATCATGAAAGGATACAGAAAATGTGTTATAAAGGAACAGAATTTCTAGGCTTCTACTTGTATTAAATTTATATTTCTAATATATAAATGCGGATTATTTTATTATTTTTAATTTTCTTTGTGTTGAAGTAGATATTCAGTTCAAGTTTTCTCTCGGTATGTTTCTGCCTAAAATACAACTTACAGAGCAGTTTTTCCACATACTGTGCTTCCTTATTGTACATGCAGTCTGAAATGTGTATTTATATGCTTTTGGAGTCCTTAACGTTCGAAATTTCTGGAAAAATTTTCGAAATGTTGATAAAGCAGAAAAGTAAGAGAAATAAACTGATTAAGGGTATGAAATACATTCTATTCCAAACATTATTTCTTAGGAATGCAAATGTATTTAGACGTTGTAAGTTCAACTTTTAAATTTATTTATATGATTAACAGAATGGTATAGTTCTCGATAGTGTAACATTGAAAACCACGATCACCATTAGCATTCCAAAATTCTACACACAATCCCTTTCGGTTTGCACAAAACAATAAAAGAAAAATATATATTCAATGTAAAAGGAAACAACGCAGCTGGTACATTCACTGATAGGTATGTAAACATTTACAGTTCTTGTATTGAACAGTCTATGTAACAAATTTCTCCCAGAGTGCTTTGTAAGTCTTTTTTTCAGAGTTGTACTAAAGTTCTGTCTTTTGATTTGTGATTACCACAGATATTAAATCAGTTCACTTAAGTCACACGCTCACATGGCGCTTCATATGCAGAGAAAGATGATCGGAGCGCGAGAAAGCTCTTTCACACAGACGACACTGAAACGGCCGATCACCTGTATGTTTGCGATAATGTCGGGTCAACTCATCAGAGCGAGCAAACTTCCAGCCACATCCTTTCCAGCTACATTGGTACGGCTTCTCTCCAGTATGAGTGCGGAGATGTGCCTTCAGGTGCGAAGATTTGGTGTACGTCTTGCCACAGCCTGGATGAGAACATGTATGTGTTGTCAGCTTTTTCCTCCCACAGCTCCGTCGACCCCTTTTGGCTTTTTGTTGGTTAGCTTCACTACCACCCGGAGGAACAACAGCATTTCCACTGCCACCAGTAGCCCCCAAGAAGGCAGGATGTTGTTGTTGTTGCTGCTGCTGCGAAGCTGATAAGAGGTCTACAAGATTGGGTGAAGAAGGTGGTGTCATGATCTTCACAAGCGGTGGCGGTGGTATGCGGTTGTTGGTGACCACCCTTTGCTGAGCTTGTGGTGGAAGGGGAGGATGTGGCGGCTGTAAGTTAGAGACTACAGCTGTAGAAAGGGTGGTGAGACTCCTGGGATAATCCTGGTTTTCTGGACTGGCTGGAGGTGACATTTGTCCGTGATTGTAAGCTACCTGATGGTGATGGTGTGCTCCAGCTGCCGGAACAATGGTCATGAGACCGTTGTACGTGGTGGTGGCTGCTCCCGGTTGCTGATAACCTTGTGTTTCGTCGCCTAACCTCAGAGTTACAGGATCCCCGTTTTCCCTCAAACTGACATTGCTTGTGTAGTTTGCTCCACTATAGTCCATGGCATTTGCCAATGTAGGTGTATCACCTCGCCGAACAACAATGTCATCCTTGGAATCGACGCAAGTGATCCCAAGAAGACTGCTGTTGTTTTGGTGGTTCTGAGGTTGAGGAAGTGGTTGAACTAAATGTGGTGGAGGTGGTGGAGTATAGAAGCTATGTTGTTCAGCCGCGTGGTTGATAAGCATGTCGAGATCAACGAATTCCTCGCCTTGGTAGGTAAGCTGGTCATCATCACCCTCATCCAGAACCACTACTTGGTCGTTGTATTCCTGCGTTGAGAGAGGTTCTGACTGTTGAGTTGCAGTGGAAGTTTCTGTACCTGAAGATTCCGTAGGTGTAGTCGGCTCGGTGACTAGATCATCAGGTGTTCGGAAAGATGGTGGCACAAGAATAGTGCCGGACCCACAGAGATTCACAGGTGAAGCTTGCGGTGGTAAGGGCTGTCCCAGCAAGAAGCTCTCAATATCCTGCCACATCTGAAACAAACAGATGGATAATAATTAAATATACCATTTTGTATAAACATCAAGCAGCATTAAAATATTGCAATTTAAAAAGAAAATTACGAGGATAATACATCACTGCAATACTTATTGTCATTAAAATTCAAAATAACAGATTTTCTCATAGAAAAATCTAATGTGTTACATTCACATATGTAACTATTCCATATATAACTATTCCTACAAAAAATGATTTTATTTACATCATGCTAAACACATAAGCATCAGCAGACTTGGTCTTATTACCTGCTTCCATGTAAGTAGAAGGGAAATAAGGGGATATATTAGGCTAAAGTGATGTTAAAATCCTTTAAAAGCTGGTCGCTATGTGAAACAAGTGAAGTTCGGTTCGCTTTGGATGGTCCCGTTTGAGAAAAGCTACATAGTTTAAAACTGAAACCAAAACAATAAATATGTCAAAAATGATCAACTCTACAAGAGAAACGCATATGACATAAGTTGTGTGTTTTAAAATGATTTACACTTCTTGTGGAGTAAGTTTTAGTCTATCTCTTATGGTTTAACCGTTATGCAAAATTCAACTCCGAGAATACTTCCGAGAATACAAAAGAGAACCGAGTTTCAATTGTTTCACATAGCGATGAGATTTCAGATATTACTTTAGCCTAGTGTATTTCCTATATCCCTTCTACTTACAAAAAAGAAAGTAATAAGACTAATGTTTATCTCGATCAGCAGAATCATTCTTGTAAGGAAAGTTTGTTTGTGGAACAGATAGAGAAGATCATGTAAAAGGAATACATCAGCCTTTTTTATTGTTGTGAATCTGAGTTTTGATGAAAAACTAGCAAAATAATTAAATTGTTCAGATATATTGCTGAGTATGCTATGTTAAGAATATATAAGAATAAATACCGATTTTAGAAAGTAACCAAACCTACATGATGTTTAAGATCTAATGTATCATTCACATTACTTTTTCTACCTCTTTCGTGTGTATATATATATACTAGCCCTACAAATCATAGTACTTCCATACAATCGCGAGAAACAACTGAATAACGAAAGACCCAGAATGCCAAAGGTACCGAACAATTCAAACCATTAATAATGAATATCTCGGAAATGTCTTACGGCAAGATTTTTTTAAATTAATTATGTGTCTTTAAGACATCTGCAGTTTTTGTATGTACGTATTGGTCTATAAATCTATGCATTTATCAGTTATACAGCATATACACAATTCCTTCCGAATGAAGTGAACATCACAAGCTATTTCCAGACAGGTAAGGATACCTATACATCTTTTGTCAGTTAATTATGTTTATCGTATTGCAATCAAATTTGAGATATTATCCTTCCCTTCTGTGGAAGATATTCAACTTATGGGGCTGACATTGGAAGCACTAATCTTATCCTTTCCAAACTTTACCACATATAATATGTGTATATAAAATATCCAGCAAAGTTTTGTGCTTATATGTTAAGTGTTTTCTGAATATTAACATTTTTATAAAAAGTTTACAAAAAAAAGCATAAGTGTGTTTGTAAAGTGCTGCTTATTATGTAATTTTTATACTTGTATTGTCGCAACCGCCTTTCCTAATAACAACTCGGGGAACTCGCTGTGGCTGCGAGAGGCACATACACAACTGCTCTAATCGGATGCGACATGAGGGACGTATCCCCCATGCTAACTTATGGGAAATTAGCAACCTCAGGAGTGAAATAAGGATATGTGGGAACCAAAATCAAACTACTAAATTAAAACCTATTAATTCGAGAGATATTCCAGCTAATCAATTTATTAAACTTTTACCTGTTGACGCTGGATGATGCGTAGCCAAAACCTGGGTGAATACTAGAGCTCCATTATGAGTTACATGATTACTAACAAAACGTGCGATGTGCACCCCACGGTGTCCCACTGAAAAAGAGGCCGGAAAGCCACGCTCCCGTGGTTATATAAGACTAGCCTTTTCTACAGTACAGCCAAAACAATAAAAATTAATTAATCAATCATGCCACACTTAGAATGTGGATCCTAACGCAGTAGTACCACATTCTGCATGTGACAGTATACAAAATTTAAAATGTATATCTATCTTCATAGCGCTAAAAACAATTTTGGCTATACCTCGTATACATTTTTAGATTGATTAGTTTAAATTTTTTACAATTTATGCTTATCAAACTTCGCAGTGCTTGGTAATACACTATAAGCTCATTACAGTAATTATTGTTATAACAAGTTCTATTAAGTATTTATTGGGATAACTAATTTTAAAATTTCACAGTATTATTATTATTATTATTATTATTATTACAATTACTATTATTTTACTATTACTATTATTATTATTACAATTACTATTATTTTACTATTACTATTATTAATACTATTATTACAATTACTATTATTTTTACAATTATTATTATTAGTACTGTTACAATTACTATTATTATTACAATTACTTTTATTATTATTATTATTATTATCATTATTATTATTATTATGGTATTAATTATTATTGTTGTTGTTACAATTATTATTGTTGTTGTTACAATTATTATTGTTGTTGTTACAATTATCATTATTATTGTTACAATTATCATTATTATTATTATTATTATAATTATCATGTTTAGTATTATACTTATCGTTATTATTATAATTATCATTATTATTATTATTATTATTATTATCATTATTATTATTATCATTATTATTATTATCATTATTATTATTATCATTATTATCATTATTATTATTATCATTATTATTATTATCATAATTATTATTATCATTATTATTATTATCATTATTATTATCATTATTATTATTATCATTATTATTATTATCATTATTATTATCATTATTATTATCATTATTATTATTATTATCATTATTATTATCATTATTATTATAATTATCATTGTTACAATTACTATTATTATTATTATTATTATTATTGGTGGTGGTGGTGTTTTATTTGTTCCATTTTTCTTGTTTTGGTTGTTATGACTAATATTAATTTCGTTATTGTTATGATTAGCATTATTAATACTTTAAGCATAGCAAAGACACTAAGAAGAAAGATAATAGATTTCATGCTCTGTGGAACAATTGGAAGAACTTTGAAAAAAAAAAAGCAAGAAAGCTAAAACAAATAAAATTCTGTAAAGCGATGCTGTGCTTAGTCTTGTATATGGTTCCGAACCATGGACAACAACAACAACAAAATCAATCCTACAGGATGCACAGAGAAAGCGCACGCAGGTGTGTGTGTGTTTGTATGTATGTGTGTGTCTGTGTATAAAAGTGCACTAAAATGTATAAAATAAGATTAGATTTAAAAATATTTCCAGTTAATAATAAGATAGAAGAGAATAGAATGAAATGTAAAGATTTTGTTGACAAAATGATAGAAGATAGATTACCAAAAAGTAATTAATTGTGAGCCAATTGGAAAGAGGGATCTGGGTAGTACTCATAAGAAATGAATGGAACAATATCTAATCCTTGAAAAAGTATTCTTATTGTTATTATATTAAACACATCTTAACTGAATCTGCTCGCTCTGTTATACTGATGACCAATATTTAACATTCACGTGACTGAAATGCTTCATTCCATCATGTGGTAGTTAGCCAGATGTATTTTATTACAACATTTGGAGGCTGTACGGCTTATAATTCATGTGCTGCGAGAATCTTGTTATTTAGGAGGAAATCGGATTGTGACTCAAGGCTCCGGAGCGCAGTGGTATGGCGAGTGACCTAGATTTGAGAGGTCGTGAGCGCGATTTCTAACTGGGCTCGGTGCCTGTATCTCGTTAATACGCCTTAATGCAAAAGGGCTTGTCTCACCGGCAACACGTGCGCATCACAAAAGAAAACAGGCCAAGTTTGTACATTTTAGAAGGAAGTATATCATCACCATTATTCTTAGAACATACGGCTGAAAAGAAACTCTTTTCTTGTTCCATTTATATGCCGCCCTTTATATCTAGGTCATATCTTTGGAACAATTGCCCCTGGCAAAGATCTTCCTTCGTTAACTTCGTATTTATCTTCCGATTAGTTTCACTTTGGGTTTTCTATTTAAGCATTTATTTCTACACTCTCGCTCATATAAGGGCTGCATAAAAAGTAATGAGAACTATTTTTTTCTCTGAAATTACTTTATTAACAGAGGTGCTTACAGTTACACGCCTTCAATACTATTAGAAGTATCTCTGTCAATAAGCTCTTTTCAGAGAAAAAAATTGTTCTCATTACTTTTTATCCAGCCCTGGCTACAGAAAAAAAAAATCCTCCAGCCGGGAACTGAACCCGGTACCTCCGAATATGGAAGCTAGTATACTAACCACCAGACCACGGACGAAGTCTAAGATTTATAATACTAGTAATTAACTCTTCTTCCTCCCAAAATTTTTGAGTCATTTAGGGAATTTAATATCCGCTGGTATATTAAAGGTTCGTAGCTCAGTTGGTTAGGGAATCTGGAATAACTTTCGTTCAAATTTCGGCTAGACAGAGAATTTTTCCGTCTGATTCTATCTTTTCAATGTTTTTCTTATATCAGTCTAATGCACAAATGTGCATAAAAAATGGCCAGTAATGAAACGGAGCTGTTTATGTTGGCATTGAAGATATCTCAACCTCTATAAACCTGACCACGTCTTTCTTGGGGCATAACTCCAGCAAATGGAATGGTAGCGTGCTTTAACTACCAGAAAATATGGCTGTACTGCCGAAGGGTAACATTATAACTTAAACCTTGTGCATTCATGCTACAATACAATTTTTTATATCGATTTCGTTACCCCATTTCGATAACGGTAATAACCTTTAACTTTCCTCTCCATGTCGCCGATGAAACCTCTCATACAAGTATGTGGCGCATCTGTTGTCCATTTAAACGACACATGCAAATAATCCTTCAGTCTTCGACTATAATCGGAATAACGTAATTGGTTTAGTTTTTTCTTATGTACCAATCGTAGCGAAACTCATCCGTAGAGCAAGTTGGGACCCGCCAGTTAGCTCTATGTCCCTGTTTGTTTTTCAGGCCAGTCACATAGCGAAGTAATATCGGCTTGAAGGACTCAAAATTTTACCTATAGATGGACCTTGTAGAGAGAAAAAATGCAGATCCCGTTTAAAGTATACAATTTATGTTCAGTACAGCATTTTAATTACGCACTTTCAAGATAGCTATTCCTTTTTGTTGGATTATATTTTACAAACTTGTGTTTTTCTCAAATGGGAAGCCATTATTCACTTTTTCCATCCTTGCCATGCAAAGAGAACTCATTTTCAATACCCTCACATAAGCGACCGGCTGTTTACCACACCTTACATTTAGCCTAGTGTGTTCCCTTGGCTTCCCTTGTGCCTACAAGGAAATATGTTATCAAATCATTTCATCTAATGCTTATCCGGATTAGTATCAAAAGGCTAGGAGAATAAGCTGTTGTAAGCATAGTTTGTAGCAGAATATTGGCGGAAGTTATGTGAGTGTAATACATCGCATTTTAGTTTGAAGTATATACCAATATCACTAATGTATACAAGGTACCTTAAATAGTCATTTTCGTTATTAGTTCATTTATTGCTTCGTTCATCAAGAATACGCAATTAGTTTCAATAATCATTTCATAAAAAAGTTAATTGTCATAAGAATATTCAGTTTTTCGTTTTATCATTTATATATTATTTTAGCGGTCTTCCTTTGTAAACGTGTAACTGAAGTTGTGCAGTGTACCTATATTGCCTATTATTTTGGGATGTTTTCCCTTTATATTTTCATATTTGGACAAAATAAGTTTACATTCCGGTAAATGTTTCTTCATATTGTGAGTAGTTATGAGCGTTGGTTATTTGTAGATGGCGCTACTGACCAATAGGCCTGTGATAAGAGCTCTCGCCCAGCGTAAACACCAGAGGCGCTTCGAGAGGTAATCAGAATCTTCTGGAAGTTTTACTTCTCCTCGTTTCAGGCAGTTTCTGGAACTCTGTGGAAGATTCCAGCTGCTAAATAGGCAATCACTTTTGCACGTCAGTCACTGATATGTGAGTGTGTGTGTGTGTGTGTGTGTGTGTGTGTGTGTGTGTGATGCGACTGTTCTACGAGTAACTTTATGATGACTATTGTAGCTTGCAATGAGCGCTACTACCGCAAGAGTCTAGAGAGGTCCTGTGCTCAACTTCCCAGCGAGTGACTATCGGAAGAATGGTCTGTTTCTCGCATATTGGATTACGCGCCTACCTCACGAAGGAAAGAGAAGTAACAAAGCACCAGATTGCATTGAGATTAGAATTATAATTACCCACGGACGGGATCACCAGGGCACTAGAGCAGAGTACCGGTTCTTGTGGCCCTTTGCTTCTTACGTGACCCCAGGGAGGAATGAGCAAGCATGGACGGGGTCTCTAACGACCAGATTACACTAGTGAAGTGACAGTGTGAACTAAGTGAAGTTACGGGGAAAGTTGAACTAGATACGTTTAATGAACTAACAATTAAACACTGGACTAAGGCAGAGTATTTTGCATGTCTCTACTCACGAACAAAGACTTGAGTTATAAGCAATTCAAAACAGCTTGTCTCCGATGTATAGAAAGCATATTGTAGCAGAAGCATCTCGCACCCATATGGCGTCGTGGTTAACAAGCAACTGGTTTGAGAGATATCTGAGAGCTCCGTTACGTGGCAATATTAAAGCCTGTAATAGGGTATAGGGTGGACAACGGAAGGGAACACCTTACTCACCTACACAGATCTATATGGATAACACTCCGCCAGGGGAATGTAGGAAATTAGGGAGCCGCA
This sequence comes from Hymenopus coronatus, assembly GCA_030762935.1. Lineage (NCBI taxonomy): Eukaryota > Metazoa > Arthropoda > Insecta > Mantodea > Hymenopodidae > Hymenopus > Hymenopus coronatus. The sequence continues at coordinate 94,887,197 of CM060900.1, read as the reverse complement.
GGAGGCTACAGGTCGCAGCTAGAGAAGTCAAAACGACGCGCCTAAGTCTAACATTTTCAGGCACAAAGACCTGTCACACTTGTGGAGCTGCCTAGAGAGGGCGATCAACGACCCGTCGTCCAGACATCCCTCTAGTGTCCATGGGGAGTACTCTTTCCTTTGAGCATACATCTGCGCTATCTGCTCGGTACTAACATAGGCCAGAAACCTAGAAGCACAACTGAAAGGTCGTCCTCCGTGTTCTAGGGGTAACATGCTAGCCTCTGGTTCTCCAGTTCACGGGTTCAAACTCTGTGGAGAGCGATGGATTTTTTTGCGTAAAAGCTCTTAGCATTGTTTACTTCTGAAGGTGGTCCCGTGTCGTAGATTTATGGCACGCAAGAGAACCTCAAGCTTGATAAAGAGGTCTCTGAGCAAAATGTAGTGTTATTTTACCCCCAGTGTGCAACTGGATCTTAAAAACCACAACAGTTAAAGGGAGTCCAAAAATGAAACTCAATTTTAATTTACACCTGAAAGTAAGAAGGAGACGAAATGAAGGGTAAATGATCTAAAGCAAATCGTATTAAATTGTAAACCACCCCAGCATTCTATCTACGGTTCCAAGGAAACCACGAAAAACCCATGGGTTAGAGTGAGTAATCACTGAGATCGAACCCAGCACCTGCTGAATGCTAGTTCGCCACGCTACCGCGGCGCCATCTCTCTCGGCTAAGTATGTAATAATAATGGTATTCCATTCTAATTAACATGCAGCAATACACACACATACATAAACATTCTGACGTTTTAGTAGCAAATACAGCCCATCTCTTAGAAATGATGTCTTAAGGTAAAGCATGAGCTACCGTTTCACGTACGTTGCAAAAGTGAAACTTTATAATCCTCAGTTTGAAATTTATAATAGAAAAGCCTGGCCTTGTGTATCTCCTCGCCGCAAGAAACCTGCCGGGTCTTAAGGTCTAAAGGGATCATGCTTCGCTTCCTTTCCGGGGGGTCCATTTCACTTCTAAAGTTGCCCATATGACATTTAACCGCCGCAATCATCAACACTCACGGTTTAGCCCATTAGACTTGTTCATAGTATTCTTCCGCAGGAGTCCTTGATCCTTTCTACTCGAGGTTAGAACCCCGGGGAGTCTTTCCTAAACTAACTTCTCCATTTAACCACGTTAATTGCCTCCGTTCCGTTTGCGATCAAATGAAATATTTTACTTCGGCATGACTTTCGCATTAACTCTCTCCTCAGGAAGGTATTTAACGCTGTGGTATTATCTTCTAATGCTTCTTGAAATCTCCATTTCTTCCTTTGCTTATCTTACTTAGAAACTGAATGTAAATGGAATAAAATCTGACGTGTTGCATCCACATACTCTTTCTATTCACCTTTCACTAACTATTCCTAGAAAAACGAATTTTTTATGTACCTCTTGTTAATCCAGATACAATTTCAGTTCGCAATGACACATTTCTGATAATACACATATGTGAAACATAAACAAATGACATTCTTATTGCATGACTATGACATAAAAACATATGACGGCTTCCCAGTCCACAAAAGTATAAGTATTTGAAAATTGAAACAATAAGGAAATATCTTGGAAATTATTACAAAAAATAATTATTTGACGCAAAATGTTTACTCCAACAAGGTCTAAATTTTCTGTGCATATAATAACTTTGTGCATCTCGAACAATTTATCAGTTGTGCAAATCTAATTTTTCCCCTTCTTTTTTCCTGTTTTTCACCTAAATTGCCTTTGCCTACCGTTTTCTGACAAATACGCATACATGTACACACACACAAACGCAGGGAAACAACCATGCCCAAAGCGGGACTCGAACCCACGATCCCCTGCGCCGCGAAACACCAAAGTGAGGTACTTTAGCGAGCGCGGTCATGGGGTCCGGCCCATTCAGAATGCAGAGGATTTAGGAGACTACTCCCTGAGAATTCAAGATAGACGTTTCATTTCTCATAAACATATATTTAACATATTATATTTTCATAAAAATTCTTAAACATTTTTTAGAAAATCAAAGACCTCGAAGGCTTTCCCATGTAAACATTGGTTTTGAGTGGAGTGATTTTCTTGAAAGTGTTCTTGTCGCATCCATGGAAGATGTTGAACTTAATATTTAAGTTTGGTGTTTAACAGACTTCGGTTTTCGAGCTATGTTGTTCACAAACACCGACACAGTCGGCCTGGGTGGTTCAATTAGTTAGGCACTGGCCTTCTGATTCTGAAATGGCGATGACCGATGTTTCTTAAGTGTGCTCAAAAGATGCAGCCCATGTCAGTAGATTTACTGGAGTATGACATTACTCTTGCGGGACGAAATTCCGGCATACTGGTGACTATAATAAAGTGTTGACAATTTACAATATCGTTGTTGAACAACATACTTATTTTTATATACATACACAAACGGACTTTTTCTAAAAATATCTTTTTATTCAAGGAGTCTGAAACGTATATTTCCGGATACAACAATACTTCCTCTACTTATTAAAGATAAGTAGTAGAAAAATAAAAGGTCACTAGTAAAATAACATTTGCAGTAGTCCCTTAATGTGACAAGTTCTAAGAGTTTCCCAGCCAATGGAACAGCAGATATCTATTACGTATATTTTTATAGCAACATTGTTTGAATCGGCACATCTTATATAGCGCAAATTACTTGTCCTGCCAAATTTGTTTAATATCAGCTCATTTCACAAAATGGGTTCATAGGCCCGCTATCGTCAAGTACTGAGCAGGTCGGTTGGGAGCTTGCATGCTTAGTACATAGTGTGATGGGAACAACCGAAAGTGAAGCAAGGAGGAAAATGGCATCAGTCACCCTTACTCAGCGCAGCGGAAGTCACAACGAGTAGTTTTCATCTACCATGGAGGTCGGCACCTCAAAGTGTAGGTCATCAACATTAACTGGCCTCAATCCAAAATGGGAGAAAACATAGTTTATTACAGGTTAAGATATTTTAATGTATAAAAAGATGTTAAATATATGAAATATTTTAATCTACAGCCCAGTAGTCGTCTTGCCATGCAAATCAGTATGAAAAATATCATTGGAAAGAAGGATTATACCGACTTAGGATGTAATTTGATCTTGCATTGCCATATTGAATATTGGTAAATGTATTATTTTAATGATGATGATAATAATAATATCATTAGTACACTTCAAATAAGTTTGCGTCGCAAAATCACTCCCGTGCAGGAAATGCCATTGAGTTAATATTCGGGCCTGCTGCTCAGCTTTCCTTGTGGCAGGTGCTAATAGCAGGCACAGCCATCTTCTTGGAGCTACGTATTGATGCTGCCTGTCATAGATGACTCACGACCATTGTCACATTGATGTTACATATTGAGCTGGGATTTTTGGTAGTGAAAGTAAATCGAAAATAAAAATATCTCTGCCCGGTATTCTCCTCTATAAGCCCAAATTGAGCACGAAAAAAATATTCGCAAATGCCCCGCCGTTGGAAACACGGAAGCACCGTCACTGTGAAAACATGAAACTTATTTGCAGCCGATTTTGTTTTCGGCACATCAAGTTCTGGTTGTAAGTTCTCTTTAGAGCGGTCTTGCACGCAGATACTTTTGATCCGTGCAAACCCAATTATTTCCAATGCCTAGCATAGTACTCCAGGGAATTGATCGTTGTGCGGAAGACGGGCCTAAAATCAGCTGTTTTGACTTAAAACTTTAAAAATCCCGCTACCCCGTCAATTAAGGACAGCATGTAAACATTCACAATGAAAGACATAACGTAAGCATTAGCTAAGCAAGAGAGAGCAAGTGAAGGTCAAATTACAGCTGAGTTAAAATGGCTACTTCTGAACAGATAGCAATAGCGTTTATAAATATGCAAACTGCAGTAACTAATTTACTTGGAGTAGTATATTTAAAACTCCAATCTCTCTGCAAAACCAAAGAAATTTTGAGCAGGCGGACTTTCATACTCTATTATACATACTCTAAACACGGCAGCAATGCAGGATAGACTGCTTTAATAGTATCAAGATGAACAAAAGCTAGGTGCCAGTTAAAGAAAATCTCGCAAAGCATTATCTACCATCAAAATGTATTTTACTGCGATTTTATGGATGTTCTAGTGACTCCTGGCCCGTGAATTTACACATGGCGAGGGAACAGCGGATGTATGATGTCTAGTTTATTTTGCTTTATATAGGCATAAAATTGAAAGTTTGAACCTTGCAAGCTAATAGATTTATACTAACTCAATGTTTATTTTTATATTTACATGATTCATTGTGAATGGTTCCATTAGGATATGTATCTAGCTTTTAAGTTTACGTCATGCTTATGCTTAGTTTTCAATGTGTATGGTGCCTTAAACATTATTTCTTTTCCTCCTGGATTTAATGCTTAGAAATTCCTATAACTGGTTATGAGTAATACGTGGCTTTAACTATTTGATGACTATAACTGAGGAACAATATCGAGTAGCCACGAGGCAAATTCATATAAGTTTTTCAAATTGAGGTATAATAAATTACGTGCTTCTTTTAATTTTAACAGATTTGAAGCTGGTATTAATGTAAGCAGATGGCAGGGGCAGACGTAATAGTTCTTGAAATATGTTAGAATTGATGTAGGTGCGCTCTAGTCATCCTACCACGGTCTTCTTGAGTTGACCACAAGCTTGAGCTCCTGAATTACAATTGCCCTTGAGCAATGGCTTTTCCATATTTGTATTTTCAATTGAGCATCACTCAGCCGACGACTTGATGACCCTGTATAAATATATACTGTTTTCCTCTGTCTTTGAGAGTATGTTATAGATTCGTTAATACGCCTTATCTTTCGACATGCTGAAAATTGCTATACAACGTTTAAATTTAGCCGATGCATTAATTATTGTATAGACTGCCTCCGCAATACAGAACTATACGCTCTTCCTGATAAAATATAATGGCCGAAAGCAATAGAAACAGATTTATTTATCATCAGGAGGAAGACATTACTTAATTAAGCCGCACATTACGTTTTAAATAAGCATTTATTTAATATCAGCTTGCAATCAAACTAATAATACGAACACAACCATGCTATTGCCCAGGGCAAGGTACTATTTAATATTTTAATATATGCAGTTTCTCGCTAACACAGGTGTAATCTAATCACGGCGCTATAATTATAGTCTACTTCTGCAAGGATGTCGAAAGAAAATTGCCAGGAAGTTAAATATATTTTCAACCTTCATCCAGAATTCACTACAGTCACCTTGGAGAGTTAGGCTGCGTCAAATTTAAAATATGCCAACATCTCTTATTGCTTCTAATGTATACCTTCACATATAATGTTTTTCTTTAGAAAATTCATGATCGCTAGAAATGAAATTGCGCCAGGGCAAAGGGTTTGCAACCCTTAGCACCAAACATTAGGGTAAATAGTAACGGTACGGACGAATATAAAGGCCCTCGCAAACGAGGAAGCCTACCGCACATAAGCTCCTGTCCCATTGTTCTTCTAGCTGAGATACCTGTGAAGGAGAGACGAAAGGCGACTAGATCGGGATGAAGACGTGTGTAAGCCTGCAACGAGCAGGGGTCCTCCACAAAGGTGCGCCCACTTGGAGGTGGTTCCTAACTGAACAGCCCCGACCGTCGTCACGAAAGAAACATACAAACAGCAAATTATTCACTGCCCAGCCGCAACATGCCGTACGCCATCGCTGGTTCACAGATGAAAATGAAGGATATTATGGTTATAAGAAATGAGGGCCAGAAAATATATGGTGGAATAAGAATCACCCTAGAATTCATGTTCCGACCAGGAAAACCACATGGGTCAGTGTGGGCGGTCCCCAGGGATCGAAACCGGGATCTCGCGAATGCGAAACTGGCCGTCTTCCGCGGTGATTATTAGAGCAATTGCAATAACGTTCATCACGACCAGCAGGCAACGAATATGAAAATATCAGCATGAATTTTATTATACCTGGTTGTCCACCAGCACCTAATATTTTGGATTTTATAATTTAAGTTTTATAGAAAACCTACAATAAACGGCTTCAGTTCACCTATAGGAATTTTAGAACTGCACATCAGTTACGGTCTAAAAACACCATGGAGTTAAATTTAGTGCTGAAAATTAATAAACCATTGAAATGATTGAGAGTGAGTAAGAATTTTTAGATACTCTGACATGCATGAAGAATGGCATTTAATATGTAGAACATAAGTGTTCATGTTGGTATTGACAAATCTAGATCCACGTAGGCAGTGAGACCACATGCACGTGCCGGTGCATTGCAAAGGATGAGTTCACTAGGTTGACCAGACTGCAAAGGTCAATAACAAAATAGTGCAAAGGTTATAGATTTTGAACAATAACGCTGTCTCTCTCTCTCTCGTTCCTATGCTTGTCCCACGCTCCGCCTGTCTTTCCGTTCCTGGCCTTTTCTACTATTTCTGATTCACTGCGAAATGTCCCTGTCTAAGACCTATATTACATTATCACATTTCTGTGTCACATAAATGTGATCAAATAGATATGATAAAGCATTTTACAGTGTAATATAGCATCCTTAACCACCTCTAGCTGTGACATTCTTCCGTGATAAAGGCTACATCCGCCATCACACCTTTGATCACATCTGTGATTAGCAAAGAAAATGGAAGACATTGCACATATTTAGTGGCTAGAGCCAAACTCTCAGTTCCTATTATTAATCACATGAAATACATTACAATTCAAAACATAATTATTATGAAAACAGAAACAAAACACTAGAAATATATAAAAGCATAGAAGAAGCCATTAGTGAAGGACGTGAAGGATATATGGCAAATGATGCGAGGAAATAATTAAAATAGATTGGGAAGCCCATATTTAGAAGCACAAAATAAAAATTATTATGACAACCATTAATCAGTATTTTTTGCTGCTGCCTTTGTTATTAATAGTCATGAATGTAGTATTCGTAAACGCGCTCTAAGAAATTGTCTAATTGAGGTTAAGTTTTAGGTTAGGTTATAGAAAATGTTGCAGATGAATGTAATAGAAAGTTAAAGTAAATTTATTTCTTAATATACACTTTAATGACACACTCATATCCTAACCAAAACAAAACAGGAATCACTGCTACGGCTCATGTTATTAACTTTAGATTATCCTTTTTAAAACTGTGATAAAAGGTTTGGCGTAGTGCAATATACCCAACAACTTAACATAACATGTGATAAAATGTTTGGAAGGGAAGAAGAAGAGCAGACGTTTCGCCTAAGTTTCACATCCTCTTACATGAATATCGGGCTTTTTCACCCATTCTTAGGAACGAATGTTTTGCGAAATTACAGCCATAAAGTTAAACAGAAGAAACAGAAAAACAATATAGAGTTACATGATTCCTCTGATTTACTTTTAAAAAATGTAGTCTAGTTTCACGCATTTTAAGCAGGAAGTTGACGTGATTTATCAATTTTTCTGGTCAGCCTGTAGATCCCAACATGCTATGAACAGGAGTTTAAATGTTTGCTAATTCTCCTACTGTGTATATTCCGCCAGAATATGCACCCACTCTTCATTTGAACCTCAGAATGTTCAGGTACACCTTTCAAAATCGTCAGTTTTTTCTTAACCCTCCAGTCTCTCAGTCTAAACCACGTCATTCCGGGAGCCAAAGGCTCGTAGCCACAGAATGAAGATCCTGGAACGAGTAGCCGGCCCGAACGTGAGGAAGCGGATGATATGAAATGAAAGCGAAATGGATGATAGAAAAGGTGATGATGGAGCAATTGGTGAAATGAGGACCCGGTGAAAACCCGCCCATACGCCGTTTCGTCCACCACAAATCCCACATGAGAGCGCTTGGGATCGAACCCGGGCCGCCTAGATGAGAGGCGAGCGGTCTAACCACTCTGCTAACCATTAAACACTTTGCCACCTCTCACATATTTACTCCAATTAAATTGTATTTTATATACTATATTAGTAGAAGGTCTAATTTTGCCATTTGATATGATTTGGTATTCCAAATGGTCGGAAGTGTATTCACAAATGAATATGGAAACGTCTGTATTTGGGTAAATCTTACTTTTAATAGTACGTATTTATAATATATATGGCAGAAAGAAAACGTATTGTATTCTTCCTAAAAATTCGAATTCCGAGATTTCATTGGAAATACACGCTTTGAGAGCCCCTAAATACAAAAAAGCATTTATAGGAAATTTTCACACGCGCGCGTGTATAAGTTCAGCACCTTCCAAGAATGCCATACGAGGACTTTCAAGAAAATTCCCCCAACCCACACTACCCTTTACATAGAAGCATCTTCTACGATGTTGATTTTTCTTAAACATGCCTCTAACGATTTTGATTAAAATACCATATATTAAAGGTATTTATATGGCAAATAAAATGTATATCTTGAATTTTCTTGCAATAGTCTTAGAAGTCCACCCCATTTTGGCTGACTTTTGTACAACTGGTAAACCATAAGAGATAGACAAAAACGTATTACTCAAGGTAATATAGGTCTTGTTAAAACATAACATTTATTTATAAGTTTTTTGGGTTATTCTTTGTAATGCTTTCCAATTTTAAAGTGCTTAAACTTTTCTCAAGCGATATATTGTCAATATTTTTCCATGTTACTTCTAGACATGCAAAAGGTACCGAAATTTAACCAAATAGTAACCAACTTTCAAAAGACATGACGTTCGCTTTAGGTAGAGTAATACTTTATTTCCCTTCTAAAGAATAATATCAGTTCTGCTAATGTTTATCTCGATTAGCATGAAATATAAGAATAAGTGTTTGTAATAATAGTCGTTACAGAATAAAGTAGTGGCATTAATTCTCGATACATTTTGGTTAAATTAACTTTCAGGTTCCAATATTGCATTCAGCTCTTGTTCAGGATAATTCTTATCTGATAAATTATAACCAAGAAGTATTAGCATAATACATTATTTAACATTTTACCATAAACTGGAGCTACTTTGGCCCTTGAATGGGCTAATTTGGCCTACTTTTTTAAAATATGTTATTTTATAAATATACACCAAAACACACACACACACACACACACACACACAGACATATATATAATTTTATACTGTACCTAATGTGAAATATGGAATTATTACTGCATGTTATCATAGAGGAACTCAAAATTTGGAGAAATATATTACCTAATTTTTCGTATTAACACTTTACACAATGAATATCGTAATATTATATAGCAAGTTTTCCCTATTTTTGAGCCCCTGTTACAAAAGAGCAATAATTCATTATATTACTAGATGCAGTATAATTTTCAAGTTTACTTTTTATTATATTTTTATTGAATATAAAACATGAGTTATTAATCTTATATAATAGGGGGCGCAAAATTGGGGAAATCTCGCATATTTAAGATTATGGTGTTCATGGTATTGAAATGTTATAATTCTAAAATGACTAGATTTCCATACATTTTTAACTCTTTTATGAGAGCAATCATTCCAATTTTATCCTTAAATATAGATAAAATAATATATATATATAAAATATTGTATTTTCAAATGTTGGGACAAATTAGTCCATTAAGGGAAAATTAGCTCTAGTTTGTGGTAAAAGGTTTGATAATGTATTATGCTAACACCTCCTGGCTATAATTTGTCAGATAAGAATAATTTTTAATAACAGTGTTTATACTCATATACTGAAATGTGCTCATTTACTGTTAAAAATCTATATCAAAATGAATATCATTTCCATACAGATTTTCATTTTGATATAGATGTTCAGGCTTGCGCACTGCGCTGCTGATTGCTGTTCACTGCCTGCTAATCTGCATAAAATTATAGAAACATTTTACGCGTTGAATAACCTCCAAGAATATTTAATTATATATAAGAATTATAAGAATATATAATTATTTCCCGAATATAAACTCATAATATTACGTAACAAAGCTAAGTAGGTCATGACATTGGCATCACGAGACGAGAAAATCAATAACCCAGGGCATGCGCGCTAGCTCTGCTTCCAACAAAAATATATATTTTTACGAGAATAGTTATATTTGCATACCGTTATTGGTAGATATGTACTGTCGGGTGCTTCATCAATGAAGGCTTTAATTTCATCTGTGGGAAATATTTAAGCTTTTTTCCTACTGTACCCTACCGATTTCTGTTTAACAGGGAGTACAACTTCTTATATTGGGATATATCAATTCCATATTTCACATTTAGAGTAGTCTTCAATACTAAATTATTTGTCCACAAGGTTGGGGATCCCATTGTTTTCGACATTTCTTCAAAGTAAATTATGAGGAATTTTCCGAGAATGAAGTTACATTTTTTGTTATCCTTTTGTAGATATTTTTTGGTTTCTGTGGAAGTAAATTGCTAACATTACTCGCCTCCTCTCTTACATCAGGAGGCGTGGTACTAAATTCCATATCATTATCACTAGGCCAAAATACCCCAGTCTCCATCTTGCAAATCAACTATCACCGTGAAGCGATTTTCATTTGATTTCGACGCATGCGTACAATACGCACAGCTGTCGGCAGAGTTCGTGTTTTGTATGTAGGATATCTAAATATTAAAAATGTGTTGTATATCTACATGTCAAGGAGAAATTATGTTTGCAACTCTCATATAATGGCCATTAGAATACTCGTGAGGTTACCTCTCTCTCGTATTCCAATAACTACCATTATAGGATCGTTACATAATAACTATTAATACAACATTGTAACCTAAAAGTTAGATAAACCAAAAAGTATCCAAAATTGATTCCACCACTGTACATAAAGTTATGTGAGGAGAACACATCAGGTTTTTATTCTAAGCAAGCGTACCAACACTTTATTATGACGGTAGGCTACCTAAAGAACCACAAACATGCTTCGAATAACAAAGGCTAATGACTAGCTTGTTCCCACGTTACAGTGAGTGCATCTCATTGGTTAATCCGGGACTAGGATCAAGTTTCGAAAACCGATATGGGTGTCTTGGTTCCTTCTCGAGCGAAAACGTGTACACCATACCACATTTCCTAGGAACTAGAATTTGCAGCTGGGGATTCTGTGAAGATGAAAGTTACTGCATAAATAAGAACCATGCCAGTCGAGAACCCTCAGAAATATAACACCATGGATATGTCTCAAGGTGTCCTAAACACACACTGTTAAAAGCCATACTTAGGAGAAATTCACCAATTATGGGTTACCGTTTAACATTCTACAATATTTAACAGTAAAAATCTGGTGTGTTCTATGCACATGACTTTTTTTTACAACTCTGCAACAAATTAGTATTAGAAAGCTTATTTTTTTATTTACGTCATGATAATCGAGAAAAAAATTAGCAGAAACCATCTTATTACTTGCCTCTTTTTAAGTAGAAGAGAAATAAGGAAGTACCATGGTCTAGAGCGGTAGTCGAATCTTCTGAAAGCTGGTTTTTATGTAATTGTTTGTATGGCCAGGATTTGACAGATTTTCGTATAAGGTAAGTATAGGTATTTTAAAACTGAAACCAATAACAAGGAGTATCTCAAAAACGGTCGGCTCCACGAAAAAATGTATATCACATAAATTATGTGCTTTAGCTAGCTCTACATTATTTGTTAAGTCAGTTTTTGTCTATCTCTTACGGTTTACCAATTATGCAAAAATTCCGCCAAATTCATCCAGAATAGAGAGGCGATAACCAGAAACTTAAAGATATGCATTTATCATGTAAATATCTTTAATAAAGATACTTTAATCAAAATCGTTAGGGCCGTTTTTGAAAACATTAAAATTTTGGAACATTTATCCATGTAAAGGCTAGTTGGGGTGGAGAGGATTTACTTGAAAATCTTCGTGTCGCATCCTTAGACGATACTGGACTTAAATACTAAGTTTGGCATTTAACGGAGTATTCGTTTTTAGTGCCATGCTGCCCACAGACACACACGGACATTTTTCTAAAGGTGTTTTTTTTTATTCAGGGGGTCTCAAAACATACATTTCTGGTAAAATCTCGGTATCGAATTTTGGGTGTAATACAATACCTTCTCTATACATGTACTTACATAATGTGTAGCGAAAGTAAAAAGGCTCAAGAATGCGCTATGTTACACAGAAAATCACAAAAAAATGCATAGAATTGCATTTGCATGAAGGGTGACACCAAAATAGACTACTGAATAAGCACTAGCTTTTGTTACTAAGTTTCAAAATACTTTCGAGGATTCTAAATCGTAACACGAAACAATTATTTAGGTGAGAATACGCTTCACGTAAACTGTGGCAGGATAAAGTGACTGACTTAGCCGTCTTAGGACATAAACAAATTACAACAAAGCTATGCGCATGGCACTTTTACATTATAGATTTTATAAAAGCAGCAACATTCCAATCCGATCTTCCAGAATTAATAAATTACTTTGGCAGTGCCGTGTGTGGCTGTTCTCACGGTCACCTTGTTAACAATGTAACAAACGTCTTTTTAGATAATTTCTGGTAAAAGCCCTTCTATTACCAGATGTCAGTAGTGTTAAAAGTAGGCCATGTGTCACTTAATGTTTAAAATTAAAACACTCCAATGTAGCAGACTTTGGTTTCTTGTAGAACGTGACTACAGCCTCATTCAAGTAGGCCGTGAATCTCACTTAGAGAATGTATCGATCCATAAAATGGCGGATGATATGAATGTCGTCACAATGGATTGGTGCACAACCAGACGAAATTTTGCAGAAACAGCAAGATTACAATTGCTACCAAGAATGTCAAGAAATTAATTCAACATCGCTTACAAAAGATACAAAGGTGTAGGATAAAAACCATGTTGTTAACATTGATGCTAAGCGATGCAACAAATGAATTTCGCAGCACGTGACCATCAAGTCCGTGAAATAGTAAAACAAACTATAATCTATAATATATGTGTAAATATTCAGTACTGCCTAAAAATAGTGAATGTTACTCGTGTTCGAAGAAATTTTATTCTGTTCGTAGGATTGCTCCACACGGTGTGCTCGTTCCTCAAACATTTCTTCTTGTTCGTAGGCGGCTTACCCTCCCCATATTTAGGACTGACACCCCCTAGGAATCACAAGTGGATGCCTAGATGTCAGAAGCCTATGGGGGAGCCAACGACACGAAACCACAGAATGGAGAACAGGATCGAGGGATCGGCCCGTAGCCAGGCATGAGCGTATTAAATGCAAGCAAAATGGATGATAGGAAAGGTGATGATAGAGTAATTGGTGCAATGAGTGGCGGGGGAGACTGGAAGACCCGGGGAAAACCAGCCCAGACGACGCTTCGACCACCACAAATCCCACATGTGGGCGCTTGAGGTTGAACCCTAGGTGGGAGGCGAGCGGTCTAACCACTCGGCCACGGCTCACATTCCATATTTCAGAATAAAATTCTCCTGCTTCCACTTTATCATAAATAACTATTATTTGCTTCAATATAAACACACTAATGAGTATTTTATAGTTCGAAGCTAACAGAGCACACACTGTGTTGTAAATATTATATCAAAATCTAAACGGGTGTCCAATATGAACCAAATAAAATTTAGATAATTTTAATTCCTCACAAAAAACCACATACCTGTACTCCCGATACCACACTTAACAAACAGAAAACTCACAAACCATCGCTGCCCATTCGCACGTGTAAAACTACAAATATATACCAAAAATAAAATATCTGACTGTTCCATTCACATGAACTTCTGTAACTATTCTGCAACAAAGTATTCGTACAAAACTCTTAATCTTATAAATACTTCTCGTTAATCCAGGTAAACGTTTGAATAAATGCGTTTTAGACAGTTACTGGTGAAAGCAGGTGTTTTACCGGAAGACATTGTAGTTTTGGACATCTGTAAGTGAGGTGTAGTACCGCAATTCTTCTAGTAGACAGGAACAAGTGTGGACATCTATTATTCATGTCTTTTACAGGTATGCCTTGGCTTTCAAATTTTCCGCTAATAATTGCTGTTAATACTGGATGTTTGGAATGTAAACAAAAAATGTATTTATAGAGCAGTCTTCATTAATTAAGGAAAATCGTACTGTTAATATTGAGAGATGTAATACAAAATTAGTATGCAGCATTCCTCTCTATTTAAAAAAAATGTAAACAAAAAACTGAATTTGTAGAGCAGATTTCATTAATTAAGGAAAAGTGTACTGTTAATATTAAGATGTGGGATTCGTGGTGGACGAAGCGGCGTCTGGGCGGGTTTTCTCCGGGTCCCCCGCCATTCATTCCACCAATTGCTCCATCATCACCTTTCCAATCATCAATTTCGCTTACATTTCTTCATGTTCTTGCCTGGCCACGGACCGACCCCTCGTAACAGGCACTCCATTCTGCGGTTTCGAGCCGTAGGCTCCCCGACAGGCTTCTGGCCCCTAGGCATTGGCTTGTAAGTCCTAGGGAGGTGTTAGTCCTACAATTACGGGGAGGGTAAGCCGAATACGAAACTAAATATTAAGACTTTTACCTAATGCAAAAAATAGTATGTAGTATTGCGACGTGTAATGAAGCATACTCAATAAAATATTAATTTAAAAAAGAACAAATATGAACAGAACGTGGTCGTCTCCTTAGCGCGGTGGTAGCGCAGCTGCCTACCAAGCGGGAGACCTGGGTTCGATCCCCAGCACCGGCGTGGGGATTTTTCCCCCGCTGGGAGACCTGGACCGGGTTGCACTCAGCCTCGTGAGGTCCCTGGGGGGCCAATTGAGGAGCTACCTGATGGAGAAGTAGCGGCTTCAGGTTGTGAGGACCGCATTAACCGGCCGGGAGGGGCTCGAGGCGCTGACCACGTGTCACCCTCCAATACTTTACCCCATCCATGACGTCTGTAGTGGACCGAGATGGGGGACGCAGCGGCCGGGCGGTAGGCCAAGGCTCCCCGTGAGCTGTCGTGCCATGGAGTTATGAACAGAACGTTATGAAAATATGCAAAAACTTATGCGTGTGAAAATGTCATTCGAATATCCCGAGGAATGCCTCAATGCAGACCATTTTGCACTTCTAAGGTTTAGCATTCATTAGAGTGCATGTTGCTATCACTCATGAGAAAGTGACTGACGCTCTAGAAGGGACAAAGTCCTTAATGCAATAGACAGTATCTAGACATTCGCTGGGGAGGCCGAAATGCTTTCCTATGCACTCACGTTTACACATCAAGCCAAAAAATCTGATGTGTGTTACATACACTCACAAGACTTTCTCTAACTGCTCTGCAAGCTTCTTACAGAAGATTCTTCTTTCTACACAATGCTAATTGAGATAAACATTAGCAGAGGGTACTTATCAGTTAGTTCCTTATAAGTAGAGGGGAACTAAAGGAATGCGCTATGCTAAAGTGATAGTCAAATGTTTTAAGCTATCATTATGCGATTGTCAATGCAAATCGCTTCCTTGCTTGGCCAGAGTTTGAATAAAAGAAAAATGGTTAATTCCAGTCTGAGAATAAGTACTTTGCAATTGAAACCAATAACAAGGAATATCTTGGAAACGGTTACCTCACAACAAAAATGTAAAGGACATAAATTGTGTGTTTTGACGAGATTTACATTTTTTGTGTAGTACGTTTTTGTTTATCTCTTATGCTTTAGCAGTTAAGCATAATTCGGCAAAGAATAAAGAGGTCTTTAGAGGATATTCTCAGAAAATTCAAGATGTGCATTTTATTTGGCATGTAAATATCTTTAATATACAGATTTTAATCAAAATCATTAGCTATTTTTTAGAAATTCAAAAATTTTGAAAACTTTTCCATGTAAAGGGTAGTTTGTGGTGGGAGGATTTTCTTGAAAATCTTCGTGTCGCATCCTTGGAAGATAACAAACCTAAGTACCAAGTTTAGTATTAAGGTACTTTCGTTTTTGAGCTATACTGTCCACAGGCACACACGGCCTTTTTATGAAAATGCTTTTTTCGGACTCAGAGGACTCCAAAACATACATTTCTGGTGAAATCTCGACATAGAATTTTTGGGTGGATAATAATACTTTCTCTGTGTACATACCGGGCTACAGAAAGTAAAAAAGTCACTCACTCAAGGCAAGTTCGCGTTGGTGGTATAAGGGCATTGGGTTATAATTATATCTGCTTCTCCATTCACGAGTCTTAGGATACAACTGATATGCATTCAAGTGCTTATTACTTTCAACTATTTTCGAAAGGAAAGTAGATCGCTGGAAGCAACAGAGCCACAAGATGGACGTCACAGGCTGTACAGGTGTACCATCAGCGCCCAGATTACCCCGTGCGCAGTCGCCAACATTACCTAAGGCTTCTCAATAGCACTTATGCCTTGTCGTTTGTTAGGGAGATTATTAAGCTGTCACGGAGGTACTATATAGTTGCCTATGCACCTATATGAAAGCATAAAACATGGCATGGTTTGTTGGCAAGCATCACTTCGCCTGGCGAGGTGAAGCCCTATGCTGACGGGTTATAATTATGCGCTTTACTCGAGCGAATAACACTTTGTAGCGGTGTATAATGTTGTTGATCAAAATCCCCTAACGTCAGTTGGTGTTCGAACGGCGGCAGTGATTTAAAGGTCAACTAGCACCGACCTGTGGCATTGGGGCAAGCGAGCTGATATTATGGAATGAGGAAGTTATTACAGATAAATAGAGTGCTGGGTTTCCATTATGTTTTCTTGGGATTATATTCCACTTTAGAGTTTCTGCACAGAGCATCTCGCAGAGGACGTGGGCATTTACCGTCTTTCCTATGTGCAGGGGTCAGGCCGCTTGGGGTTGTTAACCCTACACAACTTCTCTATTTTATGCTTTGGAGATAGGATAAGCTTTATACTGACATCACGAGAAATATAATAAGCGGATCTGAACTATGGGTCTGTAGCCCAGAAATTTGTAGGGTCATCCCGATTTAAGATTATTGGGCACGATTCCTAAGGTTCCGTCTGTTTTTAAGAGTTTCTATGATCATAGCTATATTCCACACTATCCGTTTAACCTTTTCATGTGCATGGCTTGTACAGTCGAAAGAAAAAGAACATGTCAATGCTTTTGGTTCCCTAGTATTTCTCTTTATTCAGTGTTAGCAAAAAGTCCTTATCAGTTGTGTAACACCCCTACCCGGCCTCTTACGAGAGGATTTTACCTCAGCGGTTATGAGACACTCGCTAGATTCTTTTGTCTTCCATTGGTTGTAAGTAAAAAGTCTGTCATTGGAACCTTAAGCAATGAACAGAGGTCGTTTCTTGCGCAGGAACGAAGGAAAGGATGGGGCTGTAAGAGAAATATTATCTGCAGTAGATGGATGAAATTGTCTTGTCCTCTTTATTATATATGTCATTAGAAGGGAACAAAGGACATGGACATCAAACCAAAAACTACCTAGAGGAAGAAATACCACGAGAGATTTGTTATTAAAGAGAATTGTACTACAAATGTAATTTGTAAGGAAATTATATCTACAGAAATGAACTACATAAAATGAAGAACATTAAAAAAACGTCGCAATTTTGTATTACTTAAAGGGGATTGACAATCTTCTTTATATTAATTTTCTTGCAAAACTTGATAATAAAATGTATTTAAGTTAATTTTAATTCCGAAGTAATTATGTTTAGTTGTAACGCGAACTATCAATCATACCATATCCTAAACACATCTATATAATTCTAATTTTCTCGGTAAAAAGACATGGCAATCTGAACTTTTCTCGAGATAACTTACCCCAATGTCGACTTAAATAGTTTTACATTCTGATTCTACCTCTTCTTCTTACGGAAGAACAATTAATAATCCTGAATTGATTATGTTTTCTTAAGGAAACAAACAACAGTTTTGGAACCTAGACATCGCAAAAAAGAATGAGCCAACCAACTTAGTTAGCTAGAACTAGATGGAGCCATGAATGTGGGAGAAGTTACTTAAATAATCCTTAACAACTTAACACACAGCTCCCTATATCGGCACCTTTTTCTCTTTCTTTCGTGCGCGCGCCCGACAGTACACCCCGGAAGCCAACCATAGTTTTCTTTGTGTGCCTGTTTAAAGAACTGCATCAGTATGTAAAGGATAACAAAGAATGATAATGCTGAATTGAATTAGGTCGAAATCTCCAAAAATAAACAGTTTAATATTCACACAAACATTTTCAATTAGTATGGAATTTTGGAATAATAGCATATGATACCATATACTCTCTCTCTCGGGTGAAAAAATAAATAAAGCAGGCTCAACTACCCACGTGAGTGGCGAAATGGAAAACTTAACTACCCGATAATTTTTAAAGGATGACTCTGTTTTTGAATTCTAGAAAACAGAGATTCATTTGTTGTTAGTTCTATTTGATATTTCTGACTGCGAATTTTTCCGATGTATTGTATACTTAAGTTTTCTAAGTTCTGCATTTTCTGTCCAAATGTATTTAAGTCGGTGATTTGTCTAATTTGTGATTAGTTCTTGCCAATTTGCTGGGGTATTTCAGGAATCGTATTGTGACTGATCTGTGAGCCTCAATTATAGTGCAGAAGGCGCCTATCGACGTACCAACTGGCCGGTTGATGAGATAAGGAGAGATAAGTAGACGGAATGGGCTCTCGCCCAGCGTAAACACCAGAAAATCTATCGAAAGAAAACGGAATTTTTCTGTAAACTTATTTCTCCCCACCTCCCTAGAACAGTTTAGAACTCTCCTGTAAACCCTTAACTGCTATATATAAGCAAACGTGCAAGTGTTATTAAAAGTTATTGAGATGGTGAGTTGTTTATTCTGTATAAAATGCTAGCTATTTAGAGCGTACTCCGAATGACAGGATTTAAAGAAACTTTAGGTGCGAACTGTGACTCAATTAAAAAGATTAAAAGAAATAAAAACAAAATAAAACAAAATTAAAAACAAAAATAAAAGATTAATGAACTAACTAATAAAGTGTGTACCACTGCTTTAATGAAGTATTAATAAATAACTGTGTGCAAATAAAAAAAAAACAGATAGCCAAGAGCTAACTACCGAAAACTATATACGGTCTTTAAAATTGCACAATCTCTACATGAAATTTTGAGAAACAGCTGAAAATCAACAATAAGTGAAAAAATGAGATTGCGACTATAGTTGTGACGTAGAGAGCGGACGGCTATTGCAAGGAATTGGAGTCTTACCTCGACTCTCCAGTGAGTGAAACGGAACGACGATAAAGGAGGGTGCTTCACGTGTATTTCGTTACGCAGCATTGCGAAGAATAAGGAAAACTGAACTAATTCATAACATTGAAGTGACAGTGAAAATCCTTCAGTAATATGATAGAAAAGTCTTTTGATTTTGAACTATGCATCAGTAGTATGCAGCAATGTCGTTTTGTTCGTGAGTAAACAAGCTGAAGAGAAACAGAATTGGACCATCCAGCTTTTCCAGTTATAACTTGACTAAGACATCGACCAGAGATATTTCAAATTTGATCTTTATTAGATATAGACTTTGAGAGAAATTTTAATTAATTCGAAACATTAGCCTGCGTGTCATAAACAAGCCTGCTGCATTTAGTAAATTAAGGAATAAATTAGTCTGTATATTCTCGAAAAGGCTTCTGAAGGCTGTGGCGTCTTCCATTCTTAAATTTTAATATACTGACTTGCCTGCTGAAAAACAGCAGAGTTCACTGTCCTCTTAAAAGATTCAAAATGTTTCCCTGAAGTTGTATTTAAAAGAGAAATATACTGAAAGCCGTGGTTAAAGCAGAGTACGTTAATAAACTTATCACCTGAGCTGTAGCCATCCATTACAACAGACTCCATCTCAACTTCCATATAAGGTTGAGGAATTCCAGATAGCATCTCTAAAAGGATACAGGACTGACAAAAAATCTGGTATACATATCTGTGTACTACCACAAATTAGTTCCATTTATTTTTTTAACTTGTAAGGTTAACCAAAAGAGATCTTGAAATGTCACGCCTGGAATACTGAAAGCACCGAAACAAGGAAGTTGTCAAATTGGGGATTGTCACAAACTCTTTGCATTTCTCTGCAATGTTTGGAGCATGGAATTATCGTTCGGTGTCTTCTTGAGAGGTCCAATTGGCGGCAGAAGAAAAATGTAATGCATGTTCTTAGCAATGCATCTTCTTGAGAGTTCATGGATTTCTTCTTTATTTACAACAAGATTACGTAGACATATATAAATGCTGTCCTATTTCCCTGGAGAGGTCCGATAAAGTCTGGTATTTCACTCAGGAAGTATAAAATATGAATAGCAACGAAGTAATCCTGTTGTAACATATTACTGAAGTTCAGTGAATAATTGTACACTTAGGGCTTCAGACAAGAGTACATGAGCGTCTTTTTAATCTAGTGTAAATGAGTTTGTTCTTCACTAAATGGAACGATTAGAAGACTTTTGTTTCTCTCGCTATTTTTGCAACAAAAAGCATGAATCCTATTGTTGCCTTCAGCTGCATTAAACTATAGCCTTATTATTTGTTCTTCTAGTTACTATTTTAGCTGAGATTCTTTTTTACTTTCTTTAAGTATATAGGCATAACAGGAATTGCTCTCCACCCAAAAGTTTGATTCCGAGATTTCACTGGAAATACACGTTTTAGAGTCCCTGTATCCATAAAAAAGGATTTTTAGAAAAATTGTGTGTGTGTGTGAACACGATAACTCAAAAACGAATTATCAGTTACACACCACACTTGATATTTAAGTTTAGCATCTTTCAAGAATGCAATTCAAACACTTTAAAGAAAGGTCCCCACCCCAACTTACCCTTTACTTGCAAAAATTTCGAAAAGTTTGATTTTTTCTGAAATGGTTCTTAATGGTTTTGATTAAATTACCATATAATTAAAATATTTTCATGACAAACCAAATGTATATCTTAAATTCTCTGTGAATAACCTCTGAAGGCTTCTTAACTCTGAATGCCTTTTGTTATCTGTCTGATAAGCTGTAAGAGATAGGCAAAATCTTACTGTAGAAAAAATATAGCTATCATTAAAACAGATACTTTATGTCAAACATAAATGTTCTTCGTTATTGGTTTCAATGTTTTAACTTGAAACCATTTTTTTAAAACGGAAGCCATATTCTCTGTCATAGTTTTAATTCCTGGCCACGCAAAGGGGACTGAATTTCAGTTGTTTCATACAGATTTGACTATAACGTTGTTATAGTGCACTCTGTTATTTCCCTTCTGGTTATAAGGTAGCAAGAAATAAGGCAATTTCTGCTAATGTTTGTCTCAATTAGCATTATGTAGATACAAATACAATCTTTTGTAAGAATAGTTTGTACGAAGAACAGGTGGAGAAAGTTATGTAAGTGGAACACATCAGATTTTTTTCCAAAGATTAGGATACTATTTCTCATTTAGGTTCTGTACTAGAATTCCTGAATTAGGTTTTATTATGCGTACAAACTTGCATTTTAGTGAACATCAACATTTTTCATCCAAAGTTTACCCGTTAATATTAATTATGGGTATTACATATGAAAAAATTGCTACATAAACGTATTATTTATTTTCCTTAATGCGGTAACATTTTAATGGATAATTCACGTTACAATTAAGCTGAAGAGCAGCCAGAATTTTTATGATACGTATATTGTTGCAGAAATAAGGGAATGTTATGTATAATGGTGCACATTCGAACTTCTTTATTTAATCCCGTAAGCAGGAATCTACAGTGCCTAGTTTATATTTAGATTATAAACACACATTAGCTTTCCTTCACAAGTGCACATAAAAATCAATTGCACAATTGCACAATTATAAAGTTGTATGATCCATAAATAATGATTAAAAGATTAAATTACGTCTTATTTTCACATTACATTCTGCACCCTCTAATCGTTTATAGTGAGCACACAGACTATTCTAACCAAAGCCAACTCGTCAATCTCATTTTAATCTAAATAAACCTTTGCAGAATTGATCTACATTACATATTTCATTAGCACATATAGGGAACTGCGGCAATCAGATGTTTAAAAACTGGACGCTATATGATGACCTTAAAATTCAATACCCTTTCTAAGAAATCCGGAGAAATAAGCATTGCTTAATGTTTACCAGTTATATAAGATTATACAAAAATCTCTTCCGTATGAGGAGGACTTCACAGGCTATTCCTAGAAAATGCAAGATACATATGTGTCCTTAATATATTTTAATCAAAATCCTGAGAGCTATTTTCGCAAAAATGAAACATTTCTAACATCTTCTATGCAAACTGTAATTTGGAGTTGGATTTTCTTTTAAATTCTCGTATCACAGCTTTGCAACATACTGAACTCAAATTACAAAGCTTGGCAATTTTTTCGACTTTTGTGTTCGGGTTATGCTGTTCACAGGCACACAGATATGGCCCTTGTTCTAAAAAAAAATCTTCTTTTTTATTCAGGAGGCCTCATTTCCATTGAAGTCTTAATATAGAATTTATAGCTGAATTTGGAGCTCTCTACCTACTATTTACATGGCAGAGAAATTAGAAGAGAGTCCTAATAAAAGAATACTCTGTGAGCAACTATAATGTTGTCTAGAGTGCTTCATTTGTCTGATTCTCTGTTAACAAACACAACAGAAACCTTCGGTGCTACCCTTGGAATATGCCACTTAGCATTTGGTCATAGATATAAACTCTGGCGATTACAACTTTCGCGCACGAAAAGAACTGTTGCTTTTAATGAGGAGAGCAAAAACATGTGCCGATGCATTTGGTTCACAACACTTTTTCTTTATTTAATGTTGGCAGAGTCCCTTTATCTGTTGAGTTGCACGACTATCCGGTCCCTCTGGATTAAAAAAGTGAGAGCAAAAGGTGTGGGAAACGGAAGCATTTTATCTAAGTGGCTAGAAGATGCTCGCTAGAGCTTGGCACTCAATCTCTAACCAATAAACAAAGGTCAATTCGGGGACATGAGAGCAGGAAAGAGGCCTATAGGACAACATTAGGTGGAGTGGTTGCATGAAATTTACAAAAAAACATGACAAGAAACACAAAATTATTGAGCAAGAAGTTAAGTGTAGTTTTTCAAGAATGGGCCTGGACAGGCGGAAGAAGCACCATGAACGGGGTTAGTGGACAGTTTTATACTAAAAATAAAAGTAGAAAATTATGCCTAGGAAGCAAGGTTACACAACTGAACCTGGTAAAGCGAAGAATCATTCAAAAAAACTTCGTAATTTTGCATTACATTGCAAAGGCTTAACAATCTTTTTTATACCCATTTTCTTACAAAACATTGATAACAAAATTTATTAAAATTCCAAACTAATTGTGGAAAAGTAGAATCGGAATAAAAAAAAGTCATAGTCAGGATTCGAAATACTAATATTCGATTTTCCAGTTCGCTACTCTTCCATTTGAGCTACGAAATCGATGCTGGCAGGTCAGAACATTTTCCGTTACTAGAATATTAAAACTAAAATGCAAGACATGCTCAATTTCTCTTGAAATAACGTACACCATTGTTGATTTACATATGTTTTTATTCTGATCTACTTTCTCAGCTTACGGAAGAACAATCAACAGAACTACATTTATTATTCTTTCACAAAGAATCTAAAACTGTCTTGGACCCTGGCCTCTGGTGCACACATGCTATCACGAAAAAACGATAAGCCAGTCATCTGGCTAGCAGAACAAGGTGGAAATATGGATGAGGGAGGAGCTGTTTTTTTTTTTCTTTCTTTTTTTTTTATCATAAGCCACCTTCTGAAACTTTCAGACCCTTGTCTGCTATCAGCAGTGTTATTATGTAAGACACCTGTGAGAATTATTTCAGCTGTGGATGGATGACTGGAGAATGAGAAAGTTTTCTCGCGATATTTTGTTTGCATGACAGAGTGGTCTGAATTTCCAGTACATGCCTTCTGTAAGCTTCAGGTACGTGCCTCCTGGTAACAATACATCAATCAAGTTCCTATACACCAGGTAATTGGATAGAGCATACCATAATGACTTGCAATATGGGAAATGAAAAAGTACTTCTTATAAAACCATTAATTCGTCTCGAAGGAAAGCTATGTGTTACTTAGGGTTTCCATTACATTTATCAAAGTTGACACATATATCTAGAATAGATAATTTTGGTTATTCCAGATTATCACCGAATGGTAAGGCTTTGTGGCAGCGTGTCAGGCTTGCATTTGGGAACTCCCGGGATGGATTTCGGTCAACCGTACACTCTTAACATTTGGTATTTTCGTGGTTTTCTCTGATCGGAACGCAAATTCTGGGGTAGTTTACATCTCCTATGCTTTATTTACAATCATTCACCTTTCATTTCGTTACCTTTCATGTTTTAGGTGTAATTCTAAGCTTCGTGGCGTTGAGCGATGCCACATAGATGACGCGGATGTATGCTTCAAAGAAACACTATTCCTCGTGGACACCACAAGGCTGCTTGTTGACTAAGAATTCTTAAAGACCTCCGTGCGTTCTGTGGGCTATAGTCTTTGGCCTGTAATCTTCCATGGTTCCTTCATTTCATTCCTTCCTCCTGAGGAAGTGATAGACGGAATAGGTTTCACATAGGTTGTAGTGCTCTAGGTGTTCCGCTCCGTTTTATACCTTGCAGTAAAGCAAAGCACATGAACATTATAATACAAACAAGATGGAACTTCATAGCTTTCTACCAGTGCAGAATTAACGCAATATTTAGCAGTTCAGGTAAACGTTGAAGCTTATTGGAGTCCGAGCGCGAGCATTCATTTGAAGCTACCACGATTAGTACTTCCAAATGGGAAAGTTAAGTCTGAGCTTGCGATGAGGCCCGTCTCCCATACTTATGTATGTACAACTCTAATCGTTATCACTTCCTGCAGTTCGCCCTCAAGTTGTATGAATGGGTTTTTAGTTTCATAGCTTAGAAATATTAGCCACTACAATGTTAGTCTGAAAATCTTGCGTTCTTGTTTTGCGCCGGATCACTTCAAAATAAGGTGTAGTTTCTTGGTTGAATGTAAAAACATTCCTGTCTAACCACATAAAGGAAGTCACGCAAATCAGTTTCTTAGATAGAAGTGTTTGTTTAACGGCAGTGGTAATATAATTCTAAAAATGCCGAATTTAAGGCACAGTGAGAGGTGGCACAGGCGGTGGTACGTGTGACTCGAATTGTGGAGGTAATGATTTTAATTACCACAGCCAAACTTCCTGGTCCTTTATTTTCGGGGATTTCCACGCGTCTCCAGGTCATTGCTGGGAAGGTTCACTACATCGTTGAATTTCCTCCTCGGACTTGTCCCTGGGTTGGCACGCATCCCTGAGTAGTCAAGTTATGCACGCTTGTTTCAGATGTCCCTCCAGGTGATCTCACGTCTCGTCTCATCTTTTATCTGGTGGATCTGTTTCAGGGCTGTAAGTGTAGGCGGGGTTCTCTGCGCTGGATGCTTTCTGATCAACTTCGTCCTCTGGCAAGGCGGACCCGTAGTGCGATATCTAAGCCCGCAGGAGGGGGAGGTAAGCCTGTTGAGACGCCACCGGGGAGTTTAAATCTGGAAATAGTAGGTACTCTTCCCATTCTCTCTCGTGGCTCCTCGGTTCGACCGCCCTCTGTCTCTTCGCGCCTCATTCTTCCCCTCGGAGGTCCCTGCAAGGGGCATGCCTTTGCTAAGGCACTCCGGTCGCTAGTCTTCATTCGTTAGGTTGAAATTTCGGAAGCAGAGCAACAATATTGAGATATGAAGTATGCTATGCACCTTGATATGTAGTGGTTTAAATGCTAAGGTTTCATTCTGTCTAGATCCTAGAATTCACGCATATGGAAGTTCGCTGTGTTCTATTTAATTATGCGACTAGCTTGCGGTAAAATAAATAATCTATTTCACCATAATGGCTGAGGTATTAAAAGAAACTTTCTTTGTTTGGCAACACTGCGGAGAGACACACAGGCCAGCGAGCTTTTCTTCTCACCCCCCCCCGGGCCCTTACTTCACGTAAAACTTGTCTCCCAAGAAAAGGTGCCCGCATGTTTGGTTCAAAATATCTTCGGTAGGTCGAGGTGCCGAATCACCCTCGCACCTAATCCTAATCCTGAAGAACTTAATTCTTTGCAATTCCGTTTTAGTACAATACTTATGCACACTCAGTAAAAATGTGAACCGTTTTATTTGGATCCATGCAGAAAGGATTGGGGCAACTTTCTGCTGGCGCGAGTAGAGCTGTGATGGTCAATATAGAAGCTACGTCTTGGATGCAAACGAGTGAATGACAGCGAAAATTATAAACAGCAGGAGGTGTTGCTTAAGCGATAACATTCGGGGGCTTTCCAGATGTAGCAAAAACAAGTTTATTAAGGCGTTGCGTTTGAAAAGGAAGTAAATCAACCCCACTCTTGAGTGGCAGGACGCGTGCACAATTACGTCATTCACGTATTGCCTCCCTCCCTTTTTGTGTTATGGATTGTTATACATGCAAGGAGTAAATCATTGGAGTTTATGTAATTACTTTAATCCTAACACGTGTGATTTATAACTTTTCAGCTTCACATTGCTTTCCGATGAAATTATATTTGTGTACTATATTAATATTAAAACTCTTAATTAAGGATTTTACAAGGAAAACAGCTCTAGGGGTTTTGATAACGCAAAAAATGAAGACCATTTAGACTAATTTCTCTTTATTAAATGGTTAAATATTATTCATTTAATTGGTGAATATTTAAATAAACACGGACTGGAGGTTATTTTAATAAGCTACATATATAAAAGAACTAATCAGAGAAATTAAGAACAGGCAGTTTAAAATATAAATTACAGTTGAAAACGACATGTCTTGCGTGTTTCCTCATTAGCAGTAATAAAGCATCTACTTCTTCCTCTAAGAGTTTTTTGCCTTGATACACCGTCAAGATTTACAAGAACACAAATACAAAATAAAACGCTATTCCCGGAAGAAATCCAATTTTTTTTGCACCTGATTTATACTCGTGTTGAAATACTCTTACCGAAAAGTGAAGCTTTACTGGGCCGAGTTTATCCAATGGAAGACATCCCTCGTTTTTACGACTTCGTTGCCAATTGCATATTTATTCCATATTCTTTCAGGGATCACCAGAAAGTGTTTGTCCACTTTTCTCCAATCTTTGTATCGCATGGATGCAGACTAATATTATATAGAATACTAATATTCAGAAAATGTTTGCTTTTATATCGTATTATTCAGTGTAATTCTTCTCGTCTCCTTTTACCAATAAATCTGCTAGCAATGCCGTATGTTACCGAGCAAGATAACTTCAGGGTAACGGCTCGTATTAAGCTCGTATTCGGGAGGTCGTGTGTTCGTTTCACGTGGCCGACCTTCCTGACCCATGGGTTTTATCGAGGGGTTCCCGGTTCACCAAGCTAATGCTGGGGAGGTTTTTTCATCTTCCGAATTTCTCGCCACCTTTTCTTGATAGAAGTGTCGGCGGTTAAGTTGTGCTTTATAACTGCTGTTCTCTCCGCTGGGGTGGCATTTTCGTCGTCTGTCCACGCAGGGGGAGGAGCAGTGTTGAAAGCCGTGTGCGCTGGCTGGTGAAACCTGGTGGAGGGATGAAGAACTATCAGCATAGTATAGGGCCTACCTCGACCGCGCACTTGCTCGGCACATCTGAAGTCTCCCTTCATATCTCGCTTCTACCACGGGGTCTAACATACGAGTACAATAGGGATATAGTGCCCATGGTGGAATTCCGTCTTCACTCAATAGTCCAGTCCAGTCCAGGCCAGTACAATGCTGCATGTTTTTTTCTGAATGCAGGACCGGGTAAAGAAGCTGTGCTCGGCGAAATGTGACAGTATATCCAGTCTATTGGTTCACAGTGCAAAATATAAACAAAAACTATTTGTTGCGGGCCCCTACTCTAACGTGCATAGTTGTCCACTATTCCAGATCGCAAAAGTTCTTCGAACCTCCATAAAACTATTATCTTCAGGTACAAATCTGTGATTCCAACAGCTGACATAAGTTTTCTATGCAATACCACTGAAAAAAATGTGATGTGTTCCATTCACATGATTTTATCTACAAACTATTAATACAAAAGATTATTCTTTACCTACATCGTTGTAATCGTGATAAAGATTAGCAGAAATGGTTATATTAGTTTCTTGTAAATAAGGTAAAACACTAGGCTAAAGCGATTATCCAATCCTTTAGAAAACCGATTGCTATGTGAAACAATTGAAATTCGGATAGGTAAAGTTGACGAATGTCCTGTCGGCATGTTGCCATGGTAGCTCAGTGGTTAGAGCAACCGGCTGGAGACCGGGAAACCAGTGGTTCAAATCCCGGCAATGGCATTGAACTTTTCAGTCTGACTCTATCTATCCAACTGCTGTTCTATACACGTGAAAAAAAAAAGTTTGTGTGGAAAACGCAATTAATTAACACTAATTCAAATTGGGTTCGATTTGCACGGACAGGAATAAAACAAAACAGAAATAAAACGAAAGATGGCTTCTCGTTTGAGCAAAGTTTAAGTAGCTTAAAATTGAAACTAATAACAAAGTAAATTTCACAGAAGGTTAACTACAAAAAAGAATACATTACACATATTGCGTGTTTTAGTCAAATATACATTTTTATATAGTAAGTTTTACTCTATCCCTCACGGTTTACGACCTATGCAAAATTCATCCAGAATGAAGGGATCTTCAGGGGCTATTCTCAGAAAATTCAAGATATACATTTGATATGTCATGTAAGTATCTTTAACATACGGTATTAATCGTTACTCATTTTTGAGAAAAACAAAATTTTCAAAAACTTTTCCGTGTAAAGGGTAGTTTGGGGTGCGGGATTTTCTTTTTCTAAGGACTCTGAATTAAAAAAAATTAAGAAAATGTCTGCGTGTACATCATAATTTAAAATCGAAAAATGTGACAGAGATTTTAATGAAAATACTCCCCCCCTCTACCTTTACATGGAACATTTTTCAAAAAGTTTTATTTTCTCAAAAAATGGCTGGGAATAGCCTATGAAGACCTCTTCACTTGGCATGGCTTTTGTATAACTGGTAAACCGAAAGGGATAGGTTAAAAAGAGTGTGAGAGAGAGAGATATTTAACATACAAAATATGTATCATATACATTTCTTTAAACTTAACTATTTCCGAGATATTCCCCGCTATTGTTTTCAATTTTAAAATACCTGAAGTTGTCTCAAACGGGCAGTCGTCATTCGTTTCCTACCTCTTTTGTTTTACTTCTGGCCATGCAAACAGGACCGAAGAAGCTGTTACAGTGTAGAGAAAGTCGTGTGAATGGAACACATCAGATTGTTATCTAGTCATTTACCTTGGTATTCCCGTTGGCCAGATTGGATCGAATTATTAAAATTATTTCACAAACATTTACTGCATGGATAGTTCACCGTGCAGGCATATTTCAGATAAAAGTTAAAGGTGAGAAAAGCAAAGAAAAAGAAAATGCAAAGAATTTAAATAAATTACTCAAGATATACGAAAAGTAATATGGCTTAGCGCACCTTTGTCAGAAGATTGCACATGTTTAGCCAGTTTCTGTGGTCAACCAGTAGCTCCCAACATGCCAATCTCCCTCTAATAGGACTTAAGCAGTTTTATTTTAGTTTAATTGTGTGTTGGTTATCCCACTGTGTATCTTCCGCCACAATATGTACCCAATCTTCATCTAGACCACAGAATGGGCAAATGCTGCTACCAGATGGGCTAAACCATGCCATTCCTGGTCTTTCCTTTCTTCCCCTTGACTTCAATTCAACTTTTTTCGTTAAAGGTATTGATGTTAGATAATCCGGGAAAATCGCTAATTCGGCACGGCTGCTGTCCCAGACGTGCCGGATTCTACTGTACTTCAGATGTTTGATTTCTGCATTGTAAAAGCGCTAGCTTTTATCGTCGTTGGAATGTTAAGGAAAGAAAAGGGGGGGAAAATGCTGCTTGGTAGCCACTTTCAGTTCAATTACAAAAATTGCAGTTTTTAGGGAAATGTGTCGGTTTTCTCTTCAACTGAAGAAGGAATTTCAAATAACGGCGGGTTTATGGTCATTAGTAATCGTTTCTTTCGACATTTGTATCTCGGAAGCTTTTAGTATCTGTTGAAATTACCTGCACTGTTATTTCCCTAAGTTATCCACGTAGAAATAACAGTTTATTCGTTTTAATGTAGCATATTCCAAAGCCCCTTTATGGCGAAGAATAACAGTGTGTGTTAATGACAAAAAGTCTCGTATTCATGACGTTTTCTTATACTGTTAATTTACAAACTCCACAATTCCGTGCTTTTTATTACTTTGGGCTCCACTCTTTGCAGACAACTTGTATTTTAGACTTTCTTTTTTTAATTCACTACAAGGAACAGGTTTACTTGTCTTCATAGAGGGATAGGTAGCAGTATATAGCAATTTTACAACTACCAGTTTATCAAAACGGTTTGTAAAAGTAATGCATTCTGCATAAGTACATAAATATTTGGTGTTGAAAAACTGCAAACATTTGCCAACATTAACGCAATATTAATTGATAAAATGTAAATTTTTACTCTTTCTACCGAGTACTATGCAAAATGTATATAGTGGGTGGAGAAAGATTTATATTGCACCCAATAAATTCGAGAGCTCACGAGAAATAAATGTTTTGAGGACGCCTGAATACACAAAAGAGCATTATTCGAAAAAGCTCGATCTGTATCTGTGTGAGGAGCTAAAAACGAAAAATCCGTTGAATATCAATCTTGGTATTTCATTTTAGTACTTTCCAAGGATGCGACACGAAGATTTTCATGAAAATCCCCACCGAAAGCTAAGAAAGCAAGAAACATTTTTTGAAATTTTCAATTTTCTCAAAAAATTGCTGTAACGATTTTGATTAAAGTACCATATATTTAAGATATTTAGTGACAAATAAAATGAATATCCTGAACTTATTGGTAATAGCCTCTGAAGCCCTTTTCATTCTAGACGACTTTTGCATAAATGGTAAACCGAAAGAGATAGACAGTCTTGCCGCAAAGAAAAAACATGTAAATCTTGCCAAAGCACAAATAATTTATGTCCTGTACATTTCTGTTGTGGAGTTAACCATTTCTGAGATATTCCTTGTTATTAGTTTCAGGATTAAAAACTTATGCTGGAATTCAGCGTGTTTCTTTTGTTTTACTCCTGATCATGCAAGGAAGCGAATTTCATGAGAATTCATAGCGACAACTTTAGCATGTGACTATCGCTTTAGCCCAGTTTCCTTCTACTAATAAGGAACTGAGTAATAAGGCCATACTGTTGATGTATATCTTGATTAGTAGGAAGCAGAAAGACGAATAATCCTTTGTAAGAAGTTTGTTTGCAGAGACGATAGAAATTCATGTGCATGGAGTATATCAAATTATTTTAATCCTCTGTTTTATCTGCTACACTTGGGTGCAACAATTTTTTAAAGTATTAACGTCCTTTAACCTGGTAGGTTCATATCTAAGTATAGTATTTAGGATACAAAAGCATTTTTTTCTGGCATTCGAAAGTATGCTCATTTGGCTAGCTAGAACGGAAGAAACTCAGCACTGAAACCGACGAGGTTATTGCACACAGGTATCGCGAGGGAAGTAGGGACAGATTGGTTGAGACACCGGATGGCTGGAGTCAGGAGTGACAGCACAACAATGACAGCTCTCCATATTTACTACACTGAGACTCCCCGACAATCGGACAGGCAGACTTGACACTCTGCCCAGCATAGGGTCAAAGGAGCCTAAGAAGCTCCTTATTCCCCCGCAACCAGCCGAAGGCTGGGTGACGTTGAAAGTTCTAAATAACATATTTTGCCCTGTCACGCCGCACTGAAGCACCATCACCGATACTTCAACTCTGAAACAGGTCCATGGGGCGAAGTATGGTTGGAACCACATGGAGGGTCAGTAAACTCGTGAGATAAAATAAACCACTCCAACGTTCTGGGGAAACCACAGAAAAACTCATGGGTCAGAGTAGAGGATCACCAAGATTCGAACCCGAGACCTCCCAAATGCGATCCTCAATACGATACCGCGGCGCCTCCCCGCTCGGCCAATTGGTATACGAGTTGATTATTACATTTCCAACAATTTAAATATATTTCATGTTGCATATAATGCATATTTTACCTGTTATTAGTAAACCTAGCTGTTCAGCAGTTTACAAATTATTTTACATATTTACTTTTTTACATGTATACTTTATTCAATTTATGTTTTTGATATTATCTATTGACTTGTAAAATATGACATGCCCTAATACTACGTTGGCAACTCAGTGTCCAGGCTTGGCAACTAACATGGTAGCTCACATTCACTGGAATTAATAGGTCATGTCACATCGGTGAATTTCCGCCTTATCTGGTGGTACTCGTTTCGTCACGATATGAAGGTGGCTTGCCAAGGAATTGTCGGAAGTGAGTTAATGTGTAGTGGGTATACACATAATATTAAATTTAGTTTAAAATGTATTGTTAGTAACACTTACGATTGATAAAAATTTAACCAACTAATATACAGAAAGCGAAAAAAAGATTAAAAAATTCAACCGTTAACTATTCAAAAATTCAACTCCTAATATATGTCTGAAGGTTTGCAAACGTTTTCTAGCTAAACCTCTCGAACATTCAATTCAGTGGTGTGGTGCTTGTTTATGGTGAATGCCTTGTTTTCGTAAAATAAATGTAAATGGCGTGTTATTTATGGACGCTGTTTAACTGCTGTGGTTCTCAGCGTCCCATTCTACACTGGGTGTGAAAGACCGCTTAATTTTGCTCAGAGGCCTCTCTATCAGGCTTGAGGTTCTTTTACGTGCCGTAAATCTACGACACGGGACCAATGGCTTTACTTTCCTTCCGAAGGAAGCCATTCTACGGATTTTTACACCCGAAAAAATCCATCATCTTCCGCCGGGTTTGAACCCGCGACCTTGGGTATATGAAGTTAGCAGGGTAACCATTACACCACGGAGGGTAACTCTGGTTTTCGTGTAATGATTCCAAAAGTACAAGACAGGGCTACCAACATATTAATTCTTCAGTATTAATTAATAGAAATTGTAATGAGTTATGTAATTTGTATCATTTCAACCATAGTTTTATTCATTACATAAAATTGCCTTAAATAAATACTTGGCTGTGTTTGGGCATATTTATTCCGGCATAGATATATATATATATATATATATATATAATAAATGTGTGAATTACGCTCAAATGAGCCCGGGGTCCATATGGTTTAGTATGTAGAAGACGTGCTGTATTCCACAAAATAATTCGAAGTCGCGATTTCACTGGAAATAACCGAGGGGGATGGCTCAGGCGGAAAAATCGGCGCCTCTCATTCGGATGTCCGAGTTAAATCCTTGGCGTTCTCTATCCTCTTATCATTTATTAGTGGTTACACAAATTATTTTGACGAAGGCTGTTTTTCTATCTACTTAATTTTAACCCAAATCAACATTTGCATAAATATCTGTATTATACATTTATTTATACAAAAGCAATTAGGATAGACA
Organism: Hymenopus coronatus; assembly: GCA_030762935.1. Classification (NCBI taxonomy): domain Eukaryota; kingdom Metazoa; phylum Arthropoda; class Insecta; order Mantodea; family Hymenopodidae; genus Hymenopus; species Hymenopus coronatus. The sequence goes on along the minus strand of CM060900.1, from coordinate 94,853,726 downwards.
AATGATTTAAGAATTGGTCGCTATATGTAGGCCTTAAAATTCTCTACTCTTTCGTTGCAATCGCGAGAAGCAATTTAATGTAGACAGGACTTTAAAAGAATAGGTATTCAGAAATTGGAACCAATCATAAAGATTCGAATCTCTTCGAAATGAGCATGTTGTTCTCAGAAAATTCAAGGCACATTTTATTTGTTATTTAAAAGTGTAAAATATAATATAGTACTTTAATCGAAATTCTTAGAGCCAATTTTGAGGTAATCCAAAATTTCGAAAAATGTTCTATATAAAGGGTAGTTTGGGGTTCTGGAATTGTGTTGAAAATCTACTTGTGACATCTTTTAAAGATACTGCACTTATGTACATACTTACATACCCTCTACATTTCATTTTTGAGATGTGCTGTTTTTACTACATAGAAACACACAAAATATCGGGCCTATTTCTTAACATACTTTCTTAAGGAGCCTTAAAGCACGTATTTCCGTACAAAACTCGATAAAGCAGTTATATGTGGAAGCTACCTTCTATATATGTACATGTGAGAGAAAGTAGAAACCATTTTTGTATTACTAAGGCAATCGTTAAAATTAAAAATGGGCGAAAAATTGATCCTTTAGGTGACATAGCGGATGATGTCATATTTTGAAATTTGTAACTTGTTGTCTACTTCAGGTGTAAACAAATAGTTAAATTCCGTCCGTCGTAATCGAAAAGCGTGTCAATCAGTTGCCTGAATAGAGTTTAAAAAATAAATCACATCATCTTACACATTCAAATGTTTCAAGACGTTACGCATTGTCACTACAGTTTGTACCTAGTTGCTATTATGCATTCCTTGTGTATAAGATATAATAAATTAACGTTAACTTAAGTGCGTTAGATGTTATACATGTAGTAATCCTCAACCATATGTTACGTATGAACTGAGAAGTCCAGCGGATCACTGTCTGGAAGACCTCGCTGACCTAGTTGATACCTGCTGCGAAACCTTATACTCATTTCTTGTTTCCTCATTTACTTCTCTGTTTTTGCAGAGCCAAGTATTATTGTAACTTCACCTTTTTACGCCCACAGAATGTCATCCTACCGTGTTACGCAGTTGGATATTTGGACTGTAAGCTGATAAAAGAACACTAAGACGATATTAATACTGATTTCGAAAGAGAACTTCTTTAAAACTGGCACTGGAATCACAAACAAGAGCAACGTGGGAGGGGAGCATTATACAACCAAAGTCAATCTTAAAGAAGAAGTGGTTTCGCAAAGGAGTAACATAATCGAGTCTTTGGTTGGTTCAGTATGAATTTCTTTTAACAGTAGTTGTCACAGCGTTACGTAAAGAACTGGTTTTGACATACTATAGTTCCTGCTGCTGCTGAGAATACAGAGAGAGTTCTGAACCCTACAGGCCACGAGTACATCCAAATGTTGTTTATAATCTGATCACTTCTTACGTGATTACTTCTCCTGCACTACAGGACCAGCTGATGGCAGTGCACTCCTTGCATTTCAATTGAAAATATGGCTATGGAACAGCTGTCTCATCTAGATTAACGCTAAGATAATTGAACTTCCATGTAAATTTAACCCGGAAAAATATATTTAGCCCGCTATTGTGAAAAAACAATGAATCCAAAGCTGGAAAAGTGTTATTTTCGTAAGCTGTTGATTCTGTATTCTCTGAAATGAAATAACGTTCTAAAACAACAGAGAAATATAATTTTCGTTGTTGTCTCTTACACCTGGGGAAACCTGATCTGGAAGCTAAATTGAAAACACGATGCTTAGAACATTAGATGTCGAAAAGTTATACTTATTAGGATACATAAGGGCATTGAGTACGAGTTGTGGGAAACCCAAGGACAACACCATTTGAAACTTCCTGCATTCCATTAGAGCAAGACCGCTATTGAAATGCTGGGTCACTGCACTAAAAGTATAAAATTCAGCATTAAATTTTGGTGACGGCAATAAATACGCTATATATTCAACTTTATTGATTATGAAAGTAAACAACATTATCTTAAATGTTTAGAAAAATGTTACCGTTTGGTTGTTACTTTGCTGTTTACAGAGTGACCTTATGTATCCCCACGTATGAAACCATGGTTAACTATTACTGAACATATTTTCGATTCAAACTACTTTTTCCTCCCACTGCAAACTAAAGTTAGCTGATGAATTAACAAACTGGGAATAACTTAATGTAGGATGCCTTAAAAACATACTTCGTCTTGTAGATAATTTGTTAAAAGTGAGCAAGAAAAGCATATCCGTTGTGTTTTATGCAATACTTCTTGATAGCTTTATAATATGATATTTGGAACTACCTACGCTTTAAGCAGTAATTTATTACTTTCCCAATAACTACACCCAGAATGAAACCAGGCAGCTTTCATCTAAAGATGTGTGCGGTATTAAGCATTAAAATGTTCAAATGCATAGTCAATCAAATCTGTAAGTTGTTAACTAGAATTGTTTTTTCTTCGTTTAAAATTCTCTTTGGGCTTATGAATATTGTATTTCTGCAAGAGTGCTGCAAATCGCTTCCTATAACCGGTCATGAGTTTTCTGAAAGAATTATTGGGCAGCTTACCGGTTACTTTGCCACGTTTCTCGCTTATATCTGGATGCCATGTTTTATACTCGAATTATAACTTGCTATTTTGTATAGGTTTACATGTTTTAACAAGGCTAGCCTATGTTATTTTTAAAATAAGTATTCTTTTGCTTTCTGTATTGTTATAAATAACCTAATGCAGAGAACAATTGCGCAGTTTTGAGAATAGTTGTGAAGTTATACAACAATAGTAAATGTAGGTAAATTGCAAAGGTAAATATGGCTACCACAAAGGAAGAGAACCAAAAATAGTTAATAGAATTCAGCATGGTTTTTCTGCTAATGCGCAACAATTCTTTTTTTTTTTTTTTTTGCCCTCATCTTTCCTTTTTACATTTTACCTATATTTCCTTTGTTTTCCATTTTCCTCGCAAACACCCACACATTGCAGACATACAAACACCCATGTCCAAGGTGGGACTCGAACGCACAATCCCCTGCGCCACGAAGCACCAAAGCTAAATGCTTTAGCAAGCGCGGTCCTGGGGACTGGCATGTTTAAGTCTCATTGCACTTTGTATTTTAGGTAGATTAAGTGGATATGTCCAGCAATATGAAGTTAACAAAAGATGTCGGCCTCCGTGGTCAGGGGGTAACATGTTATCCTCTGGTTCCCAAAGTCGCGTGTTCAAACCTGGCGGAGGGCAATGGATTTTTCGTGCGTGAAAATCATTAGTATGGCTTCTTTCGGAAGGGAAGTAAAGCCGTTAGTCCCGTGTCGTAGATCTACGGCACCTTAAAGAACCTCAAGCCTGATAAAGAGAAAAATTAAGCGGTCTTTCACGCCCAATGCACGAGTAGAATGGGACGCTGTTGTTTAAAGTGTGCCCATGCATAAAATTCAACTTCAATTTAATAAAAGACTGTTGTGTGGGACTTAGAGGTTTTCTCCGCAGTTTTCAGTATTTCAGAAATGTTTGCAGGAGAAGTTGCTGGTCGTTCATGCTGAGTTTTATCCAGCTTTGAATATTTCTATACTTTCACATTTGCAATTAGCAAAACTCAGCATGGCATCGTTCCTGTTTGAGGAGTATTTGGTTAGGTGGGATAGGATAGGATACGGACGGAGGGGACTCTGCACCGAACCCACTAGAGGGTGCCCCCGGAGAAAGGGATATAATGAGAGGATACACCGGGCGGCTGGAACCAGGAGCGGCATAGCAATGACAGGGTCCCTTCAGTTTCCATATTGAAGCACCAGTCAAAGTCGGGGGATGGAGAAAGTCACAATAAGCATTTTCACTATCACGCCGCACCGAGCACCATCGCCTACACTTCTAACTCTGGAAGAACTCAAGGGGAGGAATAAATCTACCCACCATTCGCCGTGCGACCTGGGGAAACCCCAAAAAAAGCTCATGACTCAGGTAGGTCAGCTACGGGGATCGAACCCGCGTGTGAGCCATCCCGCGCAGTATCTAGTGCGGTAAAGCGACAGACAAAGAGAGCAAGAGAGTATTTCGCCACTGTTCTACTGGATAGCTAAAAATTAATGACCTGCTGTGGACTTAATCTTGTCAAGACGAGAAACAGGTTCGACTCCAGCTCTCTCCAATCAAGCAATCTACATTTTCATGTTTTTGGCCTGAACATTCTCTCTCTCTCTCAGGCTAAAGGTAGGTAACGGAGGCACCACCAATAATGGATGCCTAAAGTTAGAACATCTCTAAACGCTAGCACAGGGGAAAAAACGTGCATGGCAGCGCTAAGTAGTAAATTGATGTAAGACCCAAGTAAACACCATCTGAGATTTTATGATCTTGTTGCGTAACGGCATAATTTCCTGGGCTACTGTAGTCTTTTTGAGGCAGGCGACAAATTTTCGCCAGTAGAGCGAACGCCACGGGGTACCAGAGTTGTCAAGCCAGTCCTGGTTACATGCTGTAGACCTTCGCAAGGTTTTTTTTCCCCCATCAGCGAAAGGAATGCCCCCACAGTAGGCGATGACATAAATGAGACTGCTGAAGAGAAACAAGAAGATGCTTCTAAAACTCAATTATCCATGAAAATGACTGTCCGCATATCTTAGAATACGATCCTTAGCGAAAGATGCAGCTTAGTGTGAAACAAAATTATATCTTTCAATATATAGTTTTTGTGCCGTCAAAAAAGTAATGTTTAATAACACCATCATGGCGCATTTATACTTATATATGAATGAATATTACAAGCAAAAAAGCTTATGTGTTCCATTCACATGACTTTCTCTATCTTTTCTGCGAAAGATTATTCTTATAAAGGATTTTTCTTTTATCTAAATTATGCAATCAAGATAAATTACCATATATAGAAAGAAAATAAGAGAACCAGTACGCAAAGCAAGAGTCAAACCTTTTGCTATCAGATTGTCATCGAAGTTCCATTTTCTTTCCATGGTCAGGAGTAAAACAAAAGATGAATCAATTAGGCATGATCGATCATAAAGTAATTAACCCGTATTTCGAGTTTAAAAAATCAAGCTAGTGTTTTACGTTTAAAACCGTGTGCATATACAACGAAAGCAGAATATACTTTGCTTTATTTCCCCTTCGTATGTGAAAATTCTCATTTATTTGCTAGCATGTGGAAGTCATACTTTAGTGTCCCGGGCAGTAGAAACATTGTGCAGAAAATTTTAGAGTAGAAATGCTGTAACAAAATAAGCAGTTTGAGAATAAGATTAACCAGTTGCAGAAGATTTTTCTTTTCAACATTATAATTTGAGTATACGGAAACGTTGTCATTTTCCATTTAGTGTCTGTGTAAGTAACAAATTCCAATACTTCGGAAGAATTAAAATAAATTCACTCAATTTCGGATATTGAACTCTCGATTTTGAATAAAAACTTCCTGAGAATACACCAGAAATGTTTGGACAGAGGATATTTTCATAGTCTCTTATGATAAGGTGTGTGTTTATTATCGCTGTAAATGTAACTGTGAGAATGTGAGACGTTGGCGCGGATATTATAACCATTCCGGCGTGAGTTGAGCTCTAACTACCGGCGCGCGAGCAGTCGTGCGTTGGCCACGGTGTGAGAGAAAAAGCACTGTATAGCCATACTGTTAGATACCGACATGGGTAACCGAGGTCGTTGAGGTGTGAACCCTTAAACGCGTGTTCCGCAGATCAAATACCGTCAGAACCGTCCTCCTTACATGAGGTTTCTTCCAAATTTTCCTCAGTCCTCATATCCTACAAAGATGAGTAAGTACCTTAAACTTAATTCTGAAAAGTTACCTTCTTGAACCTACTTTTCTGAGTGCCATTTCATTGCTTATAGCATCAGTGGCGCCATGTGTAGTAAGAAGTTAACTTGCTGGATTCACGCCAACGACTATAGTGTTTCCTCATATTGAGACGTAAGCTTTGATCTGTCATTGAATGCCAACGCGTGATTGTAAGTTAAAAGTGTGGAGTTACATCACCACGTTGACCAGCAACACCTTAACTTACCCTATTATGCTTTCTTGGAGTATTATGATAATATGCTGACAAGTTAAGTCGACAGCTGGCCAATGTTGTAACAGGTAAGCTAACTAATATTTTGTAAGGCACTTCAAGGATTGTCATAACCAGTGCTAAAATATAAATAAATAAATAATTACGCTGCAGTCAAGTGGAAGGATTTGCCTTCCGCTTTTTCTGTAGCCACAGCAGAGTTCTCCGTAAAGGTAATAAAAGATGTATACACTCTTTGGGACGAAACTTCTACAACTTTTATTTTCAGTCCACTCGGACGTTTTAGTTGGGAAGAAATAATTTCTGCAGTAGCTAAAATAACTAATAATGAGGTTACAGAGAAATATAAATAGCTAATACTCGTAGTTTCCAATTTCAGATGTATTAGAATTTCATTCTGCTCAGTACAAGGTCAACTAATAATTCTTAAACTTTGATATCATCTACTTATTTTAATATATTCTGTGATCGTACCACAGGGACAATTATTTAATGCAACATTAATTGTGCAAAAAAAAATTCAGTTAACGTTTTTCAGTCTTACATACTACATTTGCTTTACTTATGCCCAAATATTTAAGGAGGAGAAAACATATTTGTTGTATTCGAATAACTTACGAATAAATGTTCGAAACACGGAGAATTTCCACCTTGCCAAATAAGGGAAAGGAAGAAAATAAAGAAAAAAGGTTCTCTCTTCAGAAGCCTGATAGCGGGTGGTATGCTTGAACACGTTTAACCACAAAAGGTCAATCGTATTTTAAGAAATGGAATGTAAGTTTGAAGGCGCTGGGGCCGGGTGGTTAGATCCCTCAGTTCTCACTAGGTGGCCCGGGTTCGATCCCAGGGAACCACATGTGGGGTTCTGATGGACGAAGCGGCGTCTGGACAGGTTTTCTCCGGGTTCTCGGAGTTCCACGTCATTCATTCTACCAACTGCTCCATATTCAGCTTTCCAGTCATTCATTTCACCGCCACTTCATATCATCCACTTGCTCATTTTCATACCAGTCATCGGGCTTATCGCCCATCCTGGCATATCTCTGCTGTAAGAGCATCTTTATTAATGTCAAATTATTAAAATTATTACACAAACACTTAATGCATGGGTCATTGACCGTGTATGCATATTTCAGATACAAGTTAAAGGTGACAAAAGAGAAATTTGAAGAAAATGAAGGAGAAAAACATAGAGATAACTTGTCTTTGACTGAGCAAATTTTATCTAGCTTCTCACACTTTACGTAAGAAACTTCCCATGTGTTGCCAGTTCTTTTGGCCAGCCAGTAGACCCCAACATGCCAATCTCATTATGTGTGACTCAACATTTTTCTTTTAGTTTAATTGTTAGCTGGTTCTTCCACTGTATACATTCCGCCAGTCTTCGTTTAAACTACAGAATGGGTAGATTATTCTATCATTTTATGTGCCTTCCAACCTCTCGGCTGATCTCTTCTGTCTTCCTAAGTGAAGTATATATGTCTCTTTACTCCAATTCAGTTTTATTTCGTTTGTTAGATCTAGAGAGGGTTTAATTTTATAACTCGATTTAACTTCCTGCCAGATGATGTCTATTAAACTTCTATTGACTCCTTTCCATATGTTTTGTCATTTGTTTTGACCCTGTGTCCTATTGAACCCATTTCAGACTAGCCGGCAGTATACACGACATAAGTCAGTTTCTTTCTACATATTAGTCTTAAACAGTATATGACACCCTTTCTTTTTACTTATTTTCCTGAAAGATGGTTTCATAGAATGCTTTGGCACCCACAACGGATATATTTGCTTTTTTGTCATGGTTTTCGTGTTTCAGTGAAACTGCATTCTCCATATCCATGAAGTATATTTTCTCCAGGTCTGAGAATTTCTACGTTGAGAGCCCCATAAAAGTTAACTTTATTTCTGCCGCAGAACAAGTTGTAGTGTTTCTTACAAATTACATTGCTGAATTACAAAATTATTGCAGTGATTATAGGGATAAAATAAGCTAAAATACAAGCTTCTAAAATGCCCTCACTTAGCAGTCCATTCGATCATATTTTAATACATTATTATGAAGCTATGAGACATATTTTGCCTCTCTGATGTTTACGAATTCATCAAAATCTCAATTTTGCAGTTAGGAAGTTTTGAGAAAATGGTCCTCATTCCGCCTTTCGGTGCTATGATGTTTCAATACCCGCATCGACAAACCAGCTATGTGTATGTTACTGACTACTTTCTCTACAACTACTATGTATGTGCATAGCGTATACAGAAGGTATTGTATTGCACCTAAAAATATGATGTCGAAATTTCATTGGAAATGTATGCTTTGAGGTCCCCTGAGTCCAAGAAAAAAACATGTTTATAAAAAGGTCTAGTATGCCTTTGGACAGCATGTGTCAAAATCTAAAACAGCGTTAAATACCAAACTTGGCATTTAAGTTAAATATCTTCCAAGGTTGCGACACCAAAACCTACCAAATGAAGACCAGGGAGGGGAGCGTCCAAGAAAAAGTGTGCGCATAATAAGCACTTTGGTGATATAATGAGACAAAAGATGTATGTAGTAGGGATTGTAAAGATACTTTTCACCAAGGCTGCGCCGTGGCCGAGTGGTTAGGCCACTCGCGTCTCACCTAGATGGACCGGGTTCGTTCCCCAGCGAACGCACGTGGAATTTGTGGCGGACAAAGCGGCGCAGGGGCGAGTTTTATCCGGGTTCTCCGGTTTCCCCCGCCATCGCATCAGTGTCATCGCCTGCGCTGCTATTTACAATGCTTTTCACTGCATGAGTTCATGTCTCCGCCACATTCAATAGTTCGCGAGTTCGAATCTCACTTAGGGTGCATTTCCCGGGGTTTTCCCTTATTTTGAGAAGACGAATGCTGAGTAAACTTAAGCTCTATGGACCCCAAGATTATTTCAGCATTATTTCAATCATTGATCATCCGATATGACCAACCAGGTTAAACGATGTTAAGCTACAAAAAAAAAATATATATATATATAAATACCATCTGTTAATATAAAATAATAAAAATCGGGTTTCAATTATTCAAGGGATTTGTACCAATAACCAGTTTTGGGAATTTCTAAGCATTAAAGCCAGGACGAAGGACGTGATCGTTGGCACGTTTGGCGTTGACGCTCTGCCGCGAAAGGGCCGGGGGTTTGATTCCAACTATTGGCATGGATGCCTAATGTTGTGTGGTTCTGCGTTTGTATTCTATGCAAGTCATTCTCTTTCACCTGATGACCAATCAGGTTACGTCTGAAGGCCAAATATGTGTTAAAAACCAATTTGATTGGACTATAGGCAGGGAATCGCAGGTAACAAACCAAGCCGTCCCATCCCCCTTACAGTTTTTCGGTGTTTGCAGACAGCACAGTCATGTTTTCCCCTGCCTGTTACTGGCACTTACCTGCTATTATTTACGTCCTTTGTAATGATAATGCTTTGAGTGTTATTAACTTGAAACCAGCTGTTTAAGACTATTTATGTCTGCTACTGACAAATGAAGGCAATATCACCTGTATCTGCTGGTGAGAGACAGAAGGTTACATTGAATAACTTCCACGACTGTTTTATACTAAGTACATTTTCAATGAAATCGGAATCTTCAAACTCAGATTATTTATCATAAATACGTTAAGGATAATTAATGAATAATATTTACATATTGAGGGCCGTATTGAATTTAAGCGTAACACCCATTAGATATTAAATTGCCCCTAAATTTGTATTTTTCATTATGGAAGGAAGATACGTTACGAAAATAATGCTAGTATCTATAACAATAAAAACATATAAAACAAACAATATAATAAAAGATAAAGTCTATTAATATCATGATGTGTTCGGGTTCAGTCATGAAGTTCAGGCAGTATAAATCCACTACCTTAAATTCGGAGTATCAAAATGTATTACATATTAGGGTATACAAGCCGGTTAACAGGTTACCTTACTGAAAATTGTGACTAAATCTTATAAGCGCACACTTTCTTGGGTGCTAGTTTTACGGGGAAACATGGGCGGCGGGGGGGGGGGGAGAATAGTCGCCCGCCCAGCTGCCTTTCCGCAGCATTATCAACCAAAGATTTTTTTTTTTTGAGGCCCTCCGCCATTATGGTGAATAAGTTAACTAATTTACTGCAAACTCCTGCATCATTAAACGAAACACAGAGCTCTGAGACCTACATACAAAATGAAACCTCAGCATTGAAGGCATTAGATGCCAAGGTGTATAGTGTACGTGTCTGAATGTTGTCGCTCTCTCTTTCCGAAATTGCGCGAAACCTACCGATTGAGGACGGAGAGCCGAGGGCCCAAGAAAAGGCGCGCGCATAGTACAATGTCCCTTTGATGCACCTTTAAAGGAGACTTACACAACGACGGTATTCACTAGATAATGTTAGTTGAGATAACCCGAGTAATTCCCATGCATTGCTTTAATATACCTGAGTTTCTCTATTTAATAACGCACTTAAGAAGAGTGCAGCTAAGTACCAGCTACCTATTTATTACTTTCTCTAGCACTTATGTGCATACAATGTGCATAGTAGCTAGAGAAGATATTGTATTCCATCCAAACGTTCGATTTCAATATTTCACCGGAAATGTATATTTTGAGGTTCCCTGAGTCCAAAAAAATCTTCAGAAAAAGGTCCGCGCGCGCGTGTGTGTCTGTAGACAGTATAGCTCAAAAACGAAAATGCCATGAAACACCAAACTTGGTATTTAAGTTCAATAACTTCCAAGGATGCCGCACGAAGATTTAAAAAATAAATCTATCCACCACAAACTCACATTCACATGGGAAAACTTTTGAAAATGTTACTTTCCTCAAAAATGGCTCGTAACAATTTTGATTAAAATATTCCATATTAAATATGTTTACAGCTAAAATTTATATTTGAATTTTCTGGGAATAGCCTCTGAAGACCTCTTTATTCTGGGTGAGTTTTCCAGAATTTTGCAAAACGTTTAAACCGTAAGAGATATACAAAAACTTAATACACAAAAATGTAGATCTCATTAAAACACATAATTTATGTCATATACGTGTTTCTTGTAGAGTTGACCGTTTTTTGACATATTTCTTGTTATTGTTTTCAATTTTAAACTATGAAACTTTTCTCAAATGGAACCATGCAAAGCGGACCAAACTTCAACTGTTACACATAGCGACCAGGTTTTAAAAGTTGTGGTTATCGTTTTAGCCTAATGTATTCCCTTCTGCTTGCAATAAAGCAAGTAATAAGACCAACTCTGCTAATGTTTATCTCGATTAGCAGGAGTAAAAATAGTTTGTAATCGGAACTGCTAGAGAAAGCTACGTGAATGGAACACATTCAGATTTTCACTTTCTCTTCATGTATTGTGTACATAGAGAAGGTATTTTATTGCACCCAAAAATTCAATACCGAGATTTCACAGAAAAGATATGCTCTGAGACCCCTGAATCCAAAAAGAGCATTTTTAGAAAAATGTCCGTGTCTGTTTGTCTGTTTGTGTGTGTGTGCGTGTGTGTCTGTCTGTGGGCAGCATAGCTCAAAAACGAAAAAACCGAACTTAGTATTTTCCAAGAATGTGACACGATGATTTTCAAGTAAATCCCCACCCCCAAAATAACCTTTACATGGAAAAAATTTCGAAAATTTTGATTTTCTCAAAAATTGCTCTAATGATTTTGATTAAAATCTCTTATATTTAAGGATTTACATGAAAAATAAAATGTATATCTTCGATTTTCTGGGAATAGCCTCTGAAGACATGTTTATTCTGAGTGCATTTTGCGGAATTTTGCATAGCTGGTAAACCGTAGAGATAGACAAAAGCTTACCAAACAAAAAACGTAGAAGAAGTGTAGAGAAAGTCATGTGAATGGAACACACCAGAGTATTTTAGTATATAAGCACATGCTTTTCCAAAGAGATAGTTTGGTTAATGTTGCATGGTCTACAGTCTGTTTTGCATAACTGTAGTCTGAACACAATCATACACAAATGACATTCTCCTACAAGATTCTTGGTCCAGGACCACATGGTAGATTTGACCTCTTCTATAAACAATAGCCTGGAGTCTGTGGACAAATGACCAGCACTATCATCATGGTGGATATCTGTTTGAACGTCCCGTTTCAAAGTAAAAGCTGGAGGCTCAGAAAATTACGAAATTTGCATTGAAATATGACTCCAGATTATCAGGTAGCTACAATAAATTAAATACTGAATCAGCCATTTCAATTTAAATATGCGGCTGAGCCGGGACGTATTACGTTTGGCTTTTAGCCATTGGACGTGCTTGTTTTAACAAATGCCGTGTGCTCAAGCGATATTTCTCTGCTGTGGCTGCAAAAGGTGGCCTTCAAACTTAGCGAACTTGCGTTAAGATGCCCGTTGATATATTATTTTGGCATTTACCCCTCCTTGATGGACGGAACTTTTCAACTTGAGGATCTTATCATGGATTTAAATAATAATAATAATAATAATAATAATAATAATAATAATAATAATAATAATAATAATTTCTACTACTTTTGTTCAGCTACAGAGAGGACATTGGGAAGCTACTCGTACCTTTATAACATTCCTCGTCTTAAACCAAACACCGTAAACGTAACTCCATGGCACCATAGTCCACAAGGGTCATTGGCTTACCTCCCGGCCTCTGCAACTCCCATCACGGCCCGAAGGCGTCATGAATGGGGTGCAATACTGGAGGGTGAGACTTGATCAGCTCGAGTCCCTCCCGGCCGGTTGATGCACTCTTCTCGATCTGGAGCCGCTACTTCTCAATCAAGCACCTCCTCAATTGGACCCCCAGGGATCTCACGAAGCTGAGTGCACCCCGGAACAGGTCTCCCAACAGGAGAAAATTCCCCACGCCGGTACCGGAAACCGAACCCAGGTCTCCTGCTTGTCTCCGCTCTAGGGAGACAACCAAACCAAACACCACCTCGCCAAAATTTTTACTCAACTCTGTAAAATTGCACAGTTAAAATGCTGTGATTCGCTGACTGAACCGCTCATTTTTACTTTCTCTGCGCACATGGTAGATACAGAAGGTACTGTGTTTCACCCAAAAATTCGATACTGAGATTTCACCTGAAATACATGTTTTGAGACCCTCCTGCATCCAGAATGTTATTTTTATAAAAGGGTCAGTGAGTATTTGTATCTGTGTTTGTGTCTTTGGACAGCATAACTAGAAAACGAAAAGTCAGTTAGTTACCAAACTTAGTATTTAAGTTTAGTAACTTCCAAGGATACGACACGAAGACTTTCAAGAAAATCCTCCACCCCAAACTACCCTTTATATGAAAATGTTTCGAAATTTTTTATTTTCTTGAAGATGACTCTAAAAGTTTTGATTCAAATTCTGCAGTTATGACAAATAAAATTTCCTGGGAATATTCTCTGAGATTCTCTTAACCAATACAACATAATTCAGCCTTCTAGAGGAAGGGGATGAAGAATTAATTGTATGCGTCGTTAAACAGGACGGCAGTTATGATATGTAAAGGAGAACTTTTATCGACATTATTTATATGTTTTATTTTATTTTTGCACAAAAATTCAACACTGCATTGACTTAGCATTGCTCCACTATTGAGCACATGAGAAATGTATTCTAATGTTATCCCTCGATGTTTTGGGGAAGTAAATTACGTAACATTGCAACCTGTGGATCCTGTTTTGGGATTAGACACAAAGCCCAAATTTAGGATGTAGATCAAGTCAGAAATTACATTAAATGGTGACGCTTGATAATTGTTAATACATTTATTTACAAAGACTAACTCTGATATTGATTTTTCAGAGGCGTCAATTTTGTGTAATTTACAATTAAATGTCTGTTTCCAAAAATAAATTCGTACAGTATGCATTCTTAGAATATTCATGTGTATTATATTTACAACACTGGATTAATTATCACTAGTATCTTTTGATAGAGTGAAATCCTCCTCTTTATAGAAGGAGTGAATAATGAGGTATATTTTTAATTCTGACCTAAACTTGTTTTTGTCATAGCTCATTGAAACCTACAAAGTCTGCAAGTACTTAAGTCCCGGCTGTTATAGTTAACTAACTATTAGTATTGTGCTAATGCAATGAATTAGGCTGACATTGGCAGAGGGAGGGGATGGATTTTTCATTACCAACATAAACAGCTGCGTTCCATCATGGCCACATTTTATATTCATCAATATGCCTATGCATTTGGAAGATGAAGTGCGTTCGCTCGTCAACATTCGAGGTGGTCCATGACCACACAGCGCCGTGGAAAGAACATATCTGGCAGAAATGATAGGTTATGTGTTAATCACTGCCTTATTCTCACCCGACCTCTCGGAGCAGACATGAATCCTCTCCTTGTGCATCTCTGAGCAGAATATGCAAATAATAAGAGAAAATATTGCTGCCATGAGACAAAAAGGCGGAGTTTTGCGAAAAAATGACCTTGAGAGCATGACTAGTTTGTACGTACTGCTGCTATTAATTTCATCACATTCCTGGTTAACATCTTTTCTCTCGCTCTTGCAGACAAAAAGAAGAAAAGGAAATCTGGTGCTTTTCTAGATAAGAAATCGTCCGGACATGAAGCTAGTTATGCAAATGCAAACTTGGCACTTCATCTTTTCTTTTCTGCCATTCCGAGATATTTAGTGGCAAATAAGGCCTAACAAATCACTTTCATGTGCATACGAATGGTTATATGATTTTCCCAGCGTCAAGTGAAAAGTGAAGTGAGCCTATACATTGTCTTTGCAACAGTTTGCTTCATAAATTTATAGAAATTATTAACATTTTAGTTTCCTTAACCTAACATTTGACGCAAATACAGTATACTCAGTATAATGACAGCGTTATTTGTACTTCCAGTAAGAAAATTATTCAAAGAAAAATGAAAAAGTATGCAAATATTGATATAGTGCCTACATGCCAAATACCGGCATTTGAAACTAGTTTTAGGATTTGTCAAAGGTCATAATTTAGGTTGTGACTTGCTGCGACTCGTCTTAATCAGTGTTATACGTATGCGGTGATCGTTTCAAAATTGAAACATTAACTTGAGATAATTGCAATAGCCCTCCTTGAGAATAACCCCCTGAGGAGATTCTCTGGTTATCTCTGTATTCACAGGAGGCCTTGGCCCTAGATGGGAGGCTAAATTCATTTATATATTTGCATTACAAACTTCCTCTCAACAATATCTATGAACCTGAGTTATTGAATGATTCGAAAGCCATACAGATGTCTCTTTCCAACTCACCGTACTCTATCTAATTTATCACTGCCATTAGTATCAGTAGTATTGTAGATAATTATATTTATTATTAATAATTATTACTTACAATTATTATTAATTATTACTATTCTTTTATTATTATGAGTATAATTATTACAGTTATAATCATTATATTAATTATCAGACTATTATCCTATATCAACATCTTGATTATAAGCATTATTATTCTCATCGTTGTGATCATTAACTTCATTATTAGTATTATTATCATAATTATTATTACGAATAATATTGTCATTATTACGGTTATTGTTATTAAATGATTGATAAATTAGGTTAGGGACTTCATCTTTTCCCATTCCGAGTACATAAAAAATACAGTAAAACAGCTCACTGCACCCCGTTCCTCGCGGATAACCATTTTTTTTGGCGGATAATCGATGGTTACGATTTATAGCAGCGGAAACGACATAATTATATTCTAAATGTATGTAATATTGTTGTATATAAGCTTATTCTGTACACAGAATGGTATTTAAAATAACATTTAAATAAAATCAGTATTTTTCTGAACTTCTTTATTGCAATGCTTACCAGCAACTAGATACATCATGCCAGCATTTGATAAGCATTGTATTTGCTTGTGTTGACTGACTGCTTATTTTCACAAAAGGAAGGTAACCTAAAAATGTGCTGTTGATAGTACCGTAAAATGTTTCCCGTTTTAAATACGAGGTTTTGATCTCTCATCCGCAGTCAATCCGTCGCTAATGCTTTCTAATGTCTGTTCCACATAACTTTGCCTCGTATCTCTTAACTCCCTCGTGAATAGTAACCTCTCATTGGCTGCCGTTGTGTGGTACAGAGTATGTCCTTATTTAACAGGAATATATACGTTAATATACCCGACTAGAATTATCAAATTTACATTTTCACCTCGCTTGAATCATATATATTATATAATAATATTAATGCTTCTAAAATACGCGTATATTACTCAAAATATACACATAGGAGTATCTTTCGTTTTAACCCTGCCTTTCGGATGAAGACAACACACACACACATCTATCATGAAGGAGAGTTTATATCGTTTTTATCGCCTGACCTTGCACTGGATAGGGTTTGTATATCACCATTCAAAGGTGTACTTAGACTGCAGAAAGGGGAAGTAAATTGCGCGCGAAGGTTTATATATCAGTGGGCAATTTTATAAGAAACAACGATTAGTTTCTGTCGAATACTAATTATGGCACGCTTTCTTTCCGCTGACATCTAAAACTTACACCAACAGTAAAATAATAGTGGATGCACGCAATGAATGCCTGCGCAAGCAGTTAAAACTTGTTATATTATAATGGTACAATAATTCGTGTAGTTGGGTAGGGGAAGAGGATTAAACATGTATAATAATACTAAGTACCTATATTGGAATTTAGGGTGAGGAAAAAGACGTCGCGAAATGTTGTAGAACGCTATTTTAGCATCTCGTATGTTTTCACTCACTAGTTCTTTTCCTTTTTTCTTTCTTTCTCTTTTCCTTTCCTTTCCTTTCCTTTGCCTTTTTGATTAAGGCAATCCCGCAGTTCGGTTAAACTGAGTTTGATGTATTTGAACAATTGATTATAGAATTGTCTTCTGTTTGATAATTTACAAACCTTGTTTCACGAAATGCACAGGCAGATACAGAAACAGGGTGGTATGTGAGTAAGCGCAAATATATTTATCAGCATTTGAAGATGATGTGATGATACAGTATTTGCAGTTTTTCACTACTTTTTAAAGCTATTTCTATAAGGAAATGTTCATGATGCTTTTAGGATGGCTATTATTTCTTGTCTCAGAGGTTCAGTTGTTTACGTAACAGGTCACTTGGTTGACCCTCCTCTGCGCTTTTCCCTGCCCGATATAGCTGGTGTGATGCATGTAAACACAGAGACGATATAGCTCAATACCGTTCAAAACACATTAGACCCTGAAATTTGTGCGTCATTATGACAGTGTTTTAGTAAGCGGGTAAAATGTGATACACTAAATGTAAAATTATTTGCACTTATTCACCTGTATGTCAGAATATAACCATACTATCACCTTTTTCTGATTGTTAAACCTCGAAAAACGAACCTTCGGATATGATTTGTGGTTACAGTGATAAACGTCTTGTAATACACTCTAATGGCACTACCAGTAACTTTCGGAGAATGAGAAAGAGCGTTAATTAATAAAAGGCCCTCATCTGCTTGCCTTGGCTTTCAGGTACTTGCTAACACAGAGGAAAAGTGGAAGGGGGACTTTTAAGATGGACTGGACTCTTTTGAAGTCGCCTGAGGAGAGCGTGTGGTTGTAAGAGAGAGCAAGCAGTTATTAAAGCATGTTTTGCCGGTCGGCCTTCCCGTAGCAAAGGTTGCAATTTCTAGCTGACCTCCATTTTAGTGCAAGAGACGGTTAGAATGTTTACTGTACAACATACTTAATGATATGATTCCTCTTATCTACGTACACAATCTTCTGAATTGTTCCCTGCATTTTTTCTCATCGACTCTCCACGTACCTACTGTTCAGAACGTATTCAAGACTATTAATCTCCATCGCGACGTGAAGCCGCGTGAGCTCAGAGAAACGCTAGTGAACATGTTCCACAATTTTAAATACAACAAAAAGAAAAAGCGTGATGGATCAGTGATGACAAGGATAATAATATGAAGCGTAATGAATTCACTATTGATAAAACTAACTTAACTGATGTTAACGTTACAAAGCAAGAACCTACTTATTGCTTTAGGAGGCATTAGAACTTAAAAAATTCTAAGGTGTTCCATTCACAAGACTTTTTCTACGTCTCTGTAACAAATTATTGTTAAAAGCCTTATTCTTCTATCTACTGCAAACGGATCAAGAAAGTTAGTAGAAATCGTCTTATTACTTGCTTCCATGTAAGTAGAAGGGAAATAAGGGAGTACCAGACTAAAGTGATGCTCGCTATGTGATTGAAGTTCCTTTGTTTGTACGGACAGAGGATGACAAACTCCCGTGTGAGAAAGGTATAAGTTTTTCAAAGCTGAAACCAAAAACAAGGAATATCTCAAAAACAATAAGCTCCATAAAAAAGGGCATATAACTCAAACTGTGTGTTTAAACGTGCTCTACATTTTTTGTGTGGCAAGTTTTTGTCCATATTTTACGGTTTAGCAGTTATTGCAAAATTCCATAAAATTCATCCAGAATAAAGTAGTCTTCGGAGGCTATTCTCAGGAAATTCAAGATATATATTTTATTTTTCAGCTAAATATCTGTAATATACGATACTTTAATCAAACACGTTAGAGCCGTTTTTGAGAAAATCAAAATTTTCGAAAAGAGTACCAGGTGAAGGGTAGTTGGGGAGGGGATTTTCTTGAAAATCTTCTTGTCGCATACTTGAAAGATACCAAACTTAAATATCAAGTTTGCTGTTCCACGGTCTTTTCGTTTTTGAGCTCTGCTGTCTACAGACACACACCGACCTTTTTCTAAAAATACTTTTTTTATTCAGGGGGACTCAAAACATGTATTTCCAGTGAAATCTCATTATCGAATTTGAATTTTCTGTGTGGAATGCAATACCTTCTCTATACACTATGTACATATTACGTGTAGAGAAAGTAAATAGTGTTATTGATCAGTGATGACAAGGACAATAATATGAAGCTTATTGAATTCACTATTGATAAAACTAACTTAACTGATGTTAAAGTTACAAAGCAAGAACCTAAGTATTGTTTTAGGAGGAATTAGAATTCAAAAATATCTGATGTGACAGAAATTATTGTTAAAAAGCTTATTTTTCTATCTACTTCTTGATAATCGAGACAAAGATTAGCAGAAACTGTCCTTATTACTTGGTTCCTTGTAAGTAGAAGGAAAAAAAAAAGCTAAAGTGTTCCATTAACATGATGTCCTCTACCCATTCGGTAAACAAACATTCTATTCCAAACATTAATCTATTATCTCTATCATGCTAACCAAGATATACATAAGCAGAATTAGTCTTATTGCTAGTTGCCTTGTAATTAAAAGGAAAATAAGAGAATTCACAGGCTAAAGCGATAATACCGTCCTTTAAATGCCGGTCGCTGTGTGAAACAATTGAAATTCCAATATCTTTGCTTGCCAGGAATAAACAAACGAGACACGTGAAGAAGGATGTCTTTGCGTTTGAGAAAGTTTAAATGTATAAAATTGAAACCAATAATCTGGAATATCTCGAAAACGGTTAACTCGACAAAAAATGTATATGACATAAGTTGTGTGTTTTAATGAGATCTACATTTTTTGTGTCGTAAGTTTTTGTCTATCTCTCACGGTTTGCCAGTTATACTAAAGTCATCCAAGAGGTCTTCAGAGACTATTCACAGAAAATTCAAAAATATACATTTCGTTTGTCATGAAAATATCTTAAACATACATTATTTTAATAAAAATCATTAGTCATTTTTAAGAAAATCAAAATTTTCGAAACATGTTCCATGTAAAGGATAGTTGGGGTGGAGAGATTTTCTTGAAAATCTTTGTGTCACAGTGACCTTGGAATATACCAAATTCAAATATCAAGTGTGGTATTTAACGTATTATCATTTTTGAGCTATGCTGTCTACAGGCACACGCACAAGGACCCTTTTCAGAAAGTGCTTTTTTTTTGGACTCAGGGGGACCCAAAACATGTATTTCCGGTGATATATCGGTACCGCTTTCTTAAGTGCATTACAATACCTTTTCTATACACTATGTACATACATAGTACGTGTAGAGAAATTAAAACGTAGTTCTCATATGGTATAAATGTATTTTTGAAGGAAAATATTTGAGGAAGTAAAAGGTTACACATATTTCAAACCTTTTCTACTCAAACCGTACTTACAGCAACATATTTCTCTCTCTCTACTGTTCATATTTTTGCACTTCATGTCGACAGAAGATCAAGAAAGTCTATTCTGGCATGTTTTATTGCTCATGCTGGCGGATAAACTTCCCAAGATGGCGGATTCAGACCCGGCGGAGGGCGATGGATGTTTTCGGTCGTAAAAATCCTTAGCATGACTTCCTCCGGAAGGAAAGTAAAACAGTCCCGTGTTGTAGATTTACGGCACATAAAATAACCTCAAGTATGAAAAAGAGACCTCTAACTAAAATGTAGTGACCTTTTCACGCCCAATATAGAATGGGACGCTAAGAACCGTAGTTGACAAAGAGCATTCATAAATAAATCTCAATTTTTATGATTTATTGCTGCACACCAAGTGGCCTTTCAGCGCCGATTGGTAAGTTAATACAGACAACCATTCAAACAGAGGAAAACATAAAAAACATAGACTACATAAACTAATAATAAAATACCTGAAAAAGTATTTTAATCTGTAATAAATTTACACTTTTGCGTATAAAGTAATATTTAAAGAACACTTCATGAAACTTATAAACACCTTATACAAAACTGACGTAAAAGCGTATTACAGTTGAAGATTCAAACATTTCTTTAAGCTTTGAAACAGAAACTTAATTTTTTTAGACTGCAACAATATTTCACTTATGCGTTGTTCTAATCACTAAGAGAATACCTAACCAAGAGTAGGTCCTGAGAGTTCTATAACAAAGTGAAAATTCTATACATATGAGGAAGTTAAAACCGTTAAACAGTAAATTTATTTGGAATCTCTGGCATATTCAGTGCTATATTTAAGGCACTTTTATTAATGCAATGATATTTAACAGAAACATTTTAAGAAAGCGTGTTATTTTGTATTCGCTGTTCATAATGACTCCAAGATGCTTGATGAAAAAAAAAGTTAAGTGCTTACAGCCTTCCCTTTCTAGTAGACTTATGATTTATTTTCTCTAAAAGTTTCCATAGTAAACTGATATCTACTATTTGGTTAAACTTCCTTCGTTTGAAAAGAGAGATATTCACATGCTCCAATTTTTTTATCTTCTTGGAGTATTGTTTCCTCTGTTAGGAATGTCTAGTTTTTCTTGTTCTTAGGTACTCTGTAATAATTCCTTAACTGTAAAAAGAAAAGAAGAAAAAGACTACGATGATTCGGTAACCCACCACAACCGGATTACGAGATCAAGGCGAGCATCTTAAACGAACACCTTGTAAGAACAGTTTTTGCTATCCAGGTGCAGTGATTTTACCAACCGAGCTTGCACATTGCGGTCTGATTAAATCATTTTATTGCTTAGGTCGAAAAGAGAAAATGCTATCTGTAATTAAAGGTATCAAATCCTCTGTGGGAAACCATAAACTTCACAACACTCGTCATATAAGGCACATTACTGTAATAAACACGTTTGTTGCAGAAGTCTGAGTGAAAACATCTTCACTTGTGTACCAGCTGTGAAATTGGTGAAGTCTTAAGATATGTGAACTGCGATCTCATAACTCCTGAATTCATGTTTATAACTCCATGGAACGACAGCTCACAAGGAACCTCGGCCTACCGCCCGGCCGCTGCGTCCCCCATCTCGCTCCATGACAGATGTCATGGATGGGGTGCAGTATTGGAGGGTGAGACGTGGTCAGCGCCTCCAACCCCCCCCCCCCCAGGCCGGTTACTATGCCTGTCCCCTTGGTCGCGCTCGCTAAAAAGCCTCGATTTTATGCTTCGTGGCGCAGGGGATCGTGGGTTCGAGTTCCGCCTTGGAGACGGGTGTTTGTGTATATGTCTGTGTATTTGTCATAAAACAGAAAACGGCAAAACACAGGAAATTTAGGGAAAAAGGATAAAAGAGGAATAATAAAAAGAAATACAGCGCTGGAGTCCCGACCAGACTCATGAACTGTTTAAAAAAAGTGCGGCCCTCATGACCTGGAGCCGCTACTTCTCCATTAAGGGACCTCACGAAGCTGAGTGCACCCCGTAAATTCATGTTTGTACTGTTGAATACAAATGTGTAAAGACCTCCATAAAAATGTTCCGTTCCCCTAGATCGTAATAGCGGTTTCCTCCATAAGGTTTCCACCTTCATGCGATCAATCTTTGACTCTAAACACCCAGTATCACTTCTCTATGTGACTTGCTTAAAAACAATTCAGAAATATAGAAACGAATCAGGCAACAATGTTGTAACCAACGTGAAATGAAGGGATGGTTCTGGTCCCGCAGGCATGTCCAAATTAATGGAGCAAAGGGGAAGGTGCAGCAGTTTGTTCCACTTTTTTTCTTCTTTTCCTCCCTTTTTCTCCATTTACCCAATATTTACTTTGTTTTTCTATTTGATTACCGTTTTTGTTTTTGCTTCTAATACACACTTTTACACATTTACAAACACACATACACCCATGCCCAAGGCGGGACTGGAACTCAAGATCCCCTGCGCCACGAAGCACCAAAGCGAGGCACTTTAGCGAGCACGGCCACGGAGACCGGCTACTTCGTTTGAAGCATTGGGGTATGGTCTGTGCGACGCGATATATTATTTGTGAAGGTCTTCCTCAATACTTTTATTATTATTATTATTATTATTATTATTATTATTTTCTTTTTACTTCGATGATATGTTTTAATTTATACGAGTTCATCAATATCTGCTGCCAAGGATGACGTACAGGACTTGAATAGATGAACCAAATATCGCGATGTTGGTTTTTAATGTAATTCAACTTAGAGAAGCATTGCTCGCAAATGCAAATGGAGCCAGGCATGGGTGAATGTCAAGGCGATTTGAACGAGCTTTACAAACAGCATTAGCGTTACCATTTATGTTTATAATAGAGAGCACGGAAACGCACCAATGTTTCTGGTTTCCTTTGGTGATTTATTTATTTGATGTTGACACAAAACTCCTTTTCATCTGTGTTCGACATCCTCAGTGAGGCTATCTCATATTAGTTGAGTTCAAATTGACACATACGCATTAAGCCGCGAAGAAACGTGATCGGCGAAAGGAAAGCAGCAAGTAACATTTCACCAAGGTGACTGGAAGCCCTGCTTCATCACGATTGTCCACACTAGCCCCTGGAAGAGTCCGTCTCGAATTGGTTTGATTTTTAAAGTTTTGCACTCAAACATTAACCTATGAATAAAGATTGTATTCAGGTTTAGGAGCGAAAAAAATGGTGGAATAAGACAGATTTTATTGGGATATGGCAAATAAACTGCAGCAGATACATTACAAAAGAATTCATATTTTATTTAACTTTGCTTTATGTAATTTGGGTGAATATTTTATTTATTTATTACTTTATTATTTCTTTCGCTGTTCAAGCTCTTCAATATAGAACTTACATCCCGAAGACTTACAATACAGTGCCTGGAGTCAGATGCCCGTTGACGAGCAAGAATGGGTAATAAGTCTAATACCTGGTATGAAGTTGAGGAAGTGAATCAGATGAAATGTGGTGAAATGAATGGCAGGAAAGATGATTACGGAGCAACTGCTGGAGTGAATGGCATGGAAAGACGGAGAACACACAGAAAATCCGCCTAGACGCAGCTTTGTCCACCACAAATCCCTAATGCGGTGCAGCCAAAGTGAGAGACGAGTGGTTTCCCAATTTGGCTACAGTGCCGTGGATATGTTTTAAACTACAATAATAAGACACGTGTGTGGCAAATCTCAATAAAATTGAGCAAATATTTTTGCCTAAATTACATGGTAGCCTGTAAAACGTAAACTTTATTTAAAAATAATCTTCAGAGATAATTATTTGAAATGTTGCACAATATTTATTAGATTATAGTACAATCATTTCTTGAGTACGGCTGTCTATTGCAAAGAATATGGAAGGGAAAACCAGGAAGAAGAGGGTGTGTGGGAAGACCAAGAAAGAAATGGATAGAGGATATACAGGAGGATATGAAGGAATTGAATATAAGAGAATGGAGGAAGAGAATGCACGATAGAAAAGTATGGGTTTCGATAGTCAGGCATGCTGTAACACCACGGAGTAAGTAAATAAGTACAAGAATTTATTGTAAGGCCTTTTTCTGTGACTTTTGTTTTATTTTTCGACTTTAATCTTCCAAAAGTATAATTTGTTCCAAATTGTGCCCATTGCTGAGGTTTATGAAATATACTTAACACCAATCAAAATGTTCTAATCTGGAATTGAAACTTTGGCATTGTTATACCTATGTGCAAAGTTTCACCAAAATCTATTCCGTAGTTAAGGAAATATGGGTACATATATTGATAAAAATGTAACTTTCGGATAACAAACAAACAGTTTTACGTACACAAGATAAAAATCCCCAGGGGATTACCATATGAATACTGAGCGACAACTTGGCCTTTTTTTTTTTTTTCTTTTTTTTTTTTTGTTTTGAAAAATTGATTAAAGTATAATCAAATGCTGACCCCTGGTACACAATATAGCCAAAAGAACGAGGCTTTTGTAGCAACAAATCATTGCCAGTAGTGACCGCGCCGTGGCCTAGTGGTAAGAACACTCGCCTATCACCTATAGGGCCCTGATTTGATCCCAAACGACCGCATCTGAGATTTGTGGTGGGCATAGCGGCGCAGGGGCGGATTTTCTCCGGATTCTGCGGCTTCCCCCGCCATCGCATTCCACCGGTGCTCCATCTTCATTCCATGCATCACTAGTGTCATCGCCAAGTAGTAAAAGCGGGCGTTAAACGCTTTTAAAAAAAATTGAAAGTAGTAATATAATATCTGTGGTAAATTTTATACTTGTATTAAATTTGAGGCATTTTCTGAGGAAACTTTGAAATAAAAATTGAAAGAAAGATATAAGAATTAAAATATTGACAATTTTGATTAGCAAGTGGGGTGCAAAAACCAGGTAAGAACTGTGGTAGTGGCGATTTAGTATTTCCTTACCAACATAAACCACTGCGCATTAATATTCATGCACGCGACTGTACATCAAAATTGGATTTCTGAAGGTTTACGTCACATAAAGGGTAATTACTGTCTAAAAGTTTTATACATAATTATGAAGTCGTTCTCTGAATTACATATTTATAAGCATGGGTTAAAACCCAAAGTGACATTTATAGAAAATTAGCGGATGAGTTACAAAATCACTTCGCTATCGGGAAAAGTCAGCCGCATAAAAACATGTTTGAAGCTGTGTCTCTGTTGCCCATTGACTGTAAAGTAGCAGTCGTTTTTCCTGTTTAGAATTGCGTATGCAGGGCACGAAGTGGAGTTGCATACTGGTTCGCACATTTTACCAAGCAATAGCACTTGGACTGCATTTGACTGTCCTTTTCGAGTGATAAACACGCGTGTTTACTTTCTTTAGGATCTCCAGGCCTTAGTGCAATGGAATTATTTGCGATAACTAGGTCAGATAACTTAGGGTTAAAGCCATAATTGTAGACATAGTCTCAGTAGGGTACATAGAAAATAAACTTGGCTTCCAAGTACGCGCATGCATTTGTCGAGATTGGAATAATGGTTTTACAATGGAATAATCAACAGAAAAGGTTATGTTGCATCGCGAAATGCACCAATCCATTGCTGATATCAAATATTCATCAACAATGAGGGTTATACATTAAGGAGATACTAAACGGTGAAAATTGCCTAAAAATAACGTTTTAAACGTTTATACGGTTTTGAAAATGGGAATATTTATTTTGATGCCTATATGTTTTATCATTGTATTCACAATATATAGGTTTAACGCGTGTGACACTCACGCGGGAGATCCCGAGTTCGAACCCATGAATCGTGGTTTGCTTACGATCGGAAGGCGAATGCTGGTGTGGTTTCTCATACACCACGATTTTTCTTTCCATTGTTTATCAGTTATTCTGTTTCTTTATTATCTTTCAAGTTGCTTATATCTTATAATAATGTAAATAACTTACAATGTAGTATTTTAAAAACATATAACATTAAAAATATGTTACGTTACGTAGTCGGCTTACCTTTCCCGTATGTAGGACCGACAACCCTCTAGGGCTTACAAACGGGTGCCTAGGAGTCGGAAGCCAGTTGGGAAGCCAACGGCATCTAACCGCAGAATGAAGAACCTAGAACGAGTGGTCAGCCCATAGCTAGGCATGAGCGTGAGGAAGTAAATGATACGAAATGAAAGCGAAGTGGATGATGTAATTGTTGGAGGAGCAATTGTTGGAATGAGTAGCAAAGGAAACCGAAGGACCCGGAGAAAACCCGCCTAGACGCCTTTTCATTCAACACAAATTCCACTTATGGGCGCCTGTGATTGAACCCAGGCCGTCTAGTTGGGAGGCGAGTGGTGGGAGGCGGGCCTTAAAAATAAGTTATAAGTACAGTTTTCATATATTATAAGAAAACTATTGGTAAATAAAGTATATTAACGTATGAGAAAATCATTGTTTTATAAATAATTTAATATAAGGCAATTATAGGAGACAATATCAAGAAATAAGAACATCTTAAAATAAAATATAAATGTGTCTGTAGCAATTGAGATTTTGTTCAGTTTTATGCGTTAAATAAGTGTTTTTGAATTGTACATTTATTTTTAGTTTATTTTTGGTTAATAAATGCAGTTTATTATCTGTTGAATAATTGTATAAAATCAAGATAAAGAAACCTTTATAATAAATAGAAAGATCTAGGACATTAGTCCTGGTGTAAAAAAGTACGTGTCAGGGTATGCTATTCAGATTTTATGTTTATTTTTGTGCTTCCAGGTTCGTAGTATATTGCGGAGCGGGTAAATGACGCGAATACAGTCCTAATGGAAAGCACACCTCGTGGATGATATAGGGCTGCTAGGTTGGCGGGTCGCTTGATCGCCCTCTCTAGCGGCTCAAGCACTGGGACGGGTCATCGGGCTTGGAAATGTTAGGGACTTCCGCGCGTCTCTGTGGCCTGTCTGACCAAAGCGCGTAGCCTCCTATTGTTCCCTCACTTCATCCCTTCTTCCTGGGGGTATTAAACACAATATATTAGTGTAGGTCGCAGTGCGAGAGGTGTGCTAATCGGTTGTATACCCTTTACCCTCTATTTATCAGTGGGTATATATGATAATCTTAGGGACTTATTGAATATCTCTATTTCATTTAAATCAAGATAAGCCTCTACAGTAATAGTTACATTACACATCTCAGTATAGATACAATACAATATCTATTGATTATCAGAGGTTTAAGAACTGCACCCTCATACCCTCTCTATACAATCAAAATAATTTAAAAGCAATTGCACTTAAAATAGTGATTGAGGTTTCCATTAAATCGACCAGTTCATAATGAATATCTCTGAAATGTCTTATGCGAAAAAAGTATTCGAAATAAATTATGTTTTAAAGCGATATACCTTTTAAAGTAAGAACTGAAGCTTTCTTTTAAGTACGTTTCCGTTAATCGATTAACGTTTACCAGCTATACATAATTATGCAAAATTCCTTCCGAATGAAAGAAACCTCACAGCTTATTTTCAGAAAATTCGAAACTATATTTTTATTATGTAAATATATTTAATAGGTGGTATTTCAATAAACATTTAGAACCTTCTTATAAAGTCATAAACTTCAAAAGGTTCCATGTAATGGAAACTGTTCTAGCTTTGGTGCGCGCAAAAAGAGCAGCGAGCAACTGTGACTCACAAGGGTCTACCTACTATATGCAATATGACGCAGCATTAAGGACAGCATATCGTCACGGGTGAATCAAATGTTGGAAATGAAGTGGCAGGACGCAAGTGTTGCAATATGACCTTCGGCCAGTGATGCATTGGGTACCACGCTCACCTTTCCTCTGCTCTGAGTTGTTGGTTGAGTACACGTGTATACTCTGGCTCAGATAAGTTGAGTTAGAACCGCGTGAAATAAAAGGTAGCTTGAAGTGGGGTGCGTTTCTTTAAATCTTCCTGTCACACCTTTGTAAGGTGCTGAATTTGAATACGACACCTACTTAAATGCTTTGGTACGTTTCTGAGTTATGCTATTCATACGAATTCACTTGTTGTATTCAATGGATCTCAAAACAACATATTTCCGGTGGAATTTAGGTATCGAATTTTTTTGGTTGAATAAAACTCCAATACTGTGTAGGTGGTAGAGAAAGTAAAAATTTTACTTCATCTGCCATTTTGTAGGTAAATGTTGTAATGAAGGAAAGTATGGTTCCTACACCTTTGTAATAGAAATGAAAACTTCAGCCTATCTATTAGAGAAATGTTTTCTCTAGAAATTGGCTGTTAGTTTTTGTAACCTCAACCCATGTGATTTATTTCTTTGCAACTATTTACTTTTTCCCCCTTAATTTTTACCTTGACATTTTCTGGCATAAAATTCAGTATTTCCAGGAATAGATTAGATTCTAGAATGAAAAAAGAACTTCTAAGTGCTATTGTGGACTTTCTTTGAAGTTAATAACGTGATTGCTTCTTTTTAAAAATCTGATGTTCCATTGAAATGACTTTCTCTAGCTGTTCCATAAACAAAGTTTCCTTAAAAAAGATTATTTTTTTATCTACGTCATGCTAATCAAGATAAACATTGCCAGAATTGCGATAGTCCGATATTTCAAAAGCCGGTCGCTAAGTGAAACAATTGAAATTCGATTTTTATTTATTACTAGGAGTAAACAAAAAAGATTGTCTTTCGTTCGATAAAAGTTTAAGTACCTTAAAACTGAAACCAATATTTCTAAATACCTCAAAAGCGGTTAACTCTGCAAAAAGTATATATGACATAAATTGTGTGTTTTAATGAGATCTACATTTCTGTGCTATATGTTTTTGTCTCTCTCTTACGGTTTACCAGTTATAAAAAGATCACCCAGAATGAAGAGATCTTCAGAGGCTATTCCCAGAAAATTCAAGATGTGCATTTAGTTTTTCATGAAAACACCTCAAACATATGACATTTTCATAAACATCGTTATAGCCATTTTTGAGAAAATAAAAATGTTTGCAACATTTTCCACGTAAGGGGTTGTTGGGATGGGGAATTTTCTTTAAAATCTTCATGTTGCATCCTGGAAAATGCAGCACCTAAACACCAAGTTTGGTATTTAACCGACTTTCTGTTTTGAGCTATAATGCCCACAGACAGACAGACAGACAGACACACACACACACACAGGAACGCACACACACACACAAGGACATGCTTCTAATATTGACTTTTTGGATTCAGCGAGTCTCAAAACATGTATTTCCGGTCAAATCTCGGTATCTAATATACCTTCTCTATCCAATATGTACATTGCACATACGGGCTAGAGAAAGTAAAAAAGGGTAATTGCTTATAAATTTTAATCGAATGGTGGTTTAATTGAGATAAAAAAAAAACATGTTCTTTAAAGAGGTAGCTTGTTGTATAAAAGTAGGTCAGTGAACTCGCAATGCATTTGCATGCGTCCAATAAAGCTTTCAATCAGATATGATTAATACTTTCTGGATAAAGGGGTCATGGAATTAGAAAATTTAGCATAAACTGGTTAGATCCCATAATCTCCCTTTACTTTAGGACCAAGTTAAATCCTTCACAGCTAATAACTTGTTGAGGACAACTGCATGCTCTGGGGGGGGGGGTGAAACACAATCACGGTACACCCCATGTAGACCAATGTGGAAGTTTATGCTTCGAACGTGACGTCTGGGGGGGACAAGTGGATGAGTGGACATAAACCAAGAAGCAGCGACCTGAATATTTAGGTGTGCAAGTACGTGGTGTTTTTTTCCCATTAGAACCTCGTTATAATTTTTGCTTACACAAGAACGCCACTTAGGTGCATCAACCCCATATAGAATAACTTCCATGAACTTGGTGGGGGCGACAGCTAATATCTTATGTCAACCAAGCTCCCCAGGTTAGTTGCCGGAGGATATTGAGGCGTCTCACAACCCCTCCTAGATGTACACAATCTCCCATGGGCATCGGCAATCACTGCTCCGCCGAGCCCAACCCAATACGAACTGCTCTCTGACGGGAGAGGTTCAGATGTATGTGTGAATGAGTTTGTGTGAGAGAAAGAGAGACAGATTCCGGAGGGGATTCCATACCTCAGTCACTGGCTTATTGCGATTCAAACCCCATGGGATAGGATGAGATGAGAGAAATATCAACGGGCGGCCGGAACTGGATGGCGGCGGAAGAACCACCATGGAAGGTCTCTAACATGTTACAAACTGTTCTTCATCTCGACTTGGGGGCGCTAGTACCCTGCGCCTCACATCCGACGGAACTCCTTGTGTCTACAGATGATTTCCATCGCCATCTCGCCGCCGAGACCTGTATTTACAGAGCGTATTCACCACTACGGAAGAGCGACACCACGCAATCCTCGCCGACACTTACAACCCTGAAAGAGACCGTTTGGATGAAATGGAGATGGAAATGAAGGGACAGAAAGTTCGGAGGTGTGAAGAAACCTCCCCAGCCTAATGACCCCGGAAAATCCTTTAAAAGCCCATGGGTCAAAGATGCCGGCCACGGGAATCGGATCTCCCGAATGCCAAACTCAGACGTAACGCCTGAGTCACCTGGCTTGGTGTGGCTCGGATGTTCGGCTCAGCGTTCTTTTAGTAACTTCAGAAGTAACGCGAGTTCGCAGCATTCCCACCAAAGCAGCTGAAGAGGCCGGAAACTCCGCCGTTTGTGAAAAGGTACGAAGGGTGACCAAATTTCGAAGACGACGTGCGCTAGCATGGAAAGGGTTCCTAGGTTACCAGATTTAACGAATCCGCACCGTTCAAGCACACACACATTCAAACCTTAATCCTCCGCAGATCCTCTGAAGGGACGCCTGCTCTGACAGCATCCAAAGGCGGGTTTGTGAGCAGTCCGACCAGGGAGAATCTTTCACAAAGTCTACCTCTACAGCCCAGCCGCAGCACATCATTGCCTGGTCCTTCCACCTTGAAACAGACGATGCTGAAGAAAATTGTGGGTACAGCAAATAAAAGAGTTGGAAAAGTCGTGGTAGAAGGGAAATCTTCAGTGCATTCACCTACCGACCCGGGAGAACCACTAAAACCCATGGTAAGAGTGAGCTGTCAAGATCTTCCAAATACAAGCCTCACACTTTACCGCGAGGCCAATTCGCTCGGTGCTCTGCGATGTACCAACTGTCTGTCCTGAAGTACTAAAGTCTTTGGCCCCAATTCTTGGCTTTTATTATGGATATTAATACAATTTAGTGTTTCGCTCTTTACGCATAAAAGTGTCTGTCTTTATTTTATACAGACATTACTTGCCTCGTTAAAGGCAATATAGGGGTTCGAAATTTGGTTTTATGGCAATTTAATATACCTATTGAATTGCCGTTCACGCTTCATAATCGTCTTCATATTATCGGCCGTTTAAATGCCAATATACGCGTTTTAAACCCCGTTTTTTGTGATGGGCGTTGTTCACAGTATGGAAATTCTGACATTTCTTCAATAAATAATGAGTTTATTCATTGCATACAGATTACTGAAGAAACTCTTATTATAGAAACTTAGTTTGTAAAATTCTGGCAACTATTTCCAAAGGTTGGTTGATGTTACGCAGGAGTGTCTTTTATTCGTGTAAAATTAATATAAAGCATAAAACTGTGTGATGTCTTATGTTCAAGACTCAATTTAAGGGAACTGGAAAATGAAAAATGGGAGAAAAAACTTCTATTTGTAATGTAAAATAATTCTCGATTCTTTCTGATTCATAAGTTATTCAGATATCATTGAAGCTGCTTTTTCTTCGTCTTCTTCCTCATCCCGCTTTGCCTTGAAGCGTAGAGATGGTGCCCTCAACCCATCTTATGCATTCTTTGTTAACCTTATCATTCTCCTCGTTTCTTCCACAGTCTTATTCCTTTGTGTTCCAGTCCTTTCCATTAGTCTAGCTATTGACGGATATTAATAGGTGAAATAGATTTTTTAATTGCTTATGAATCTAAAGGTAAATATATTCTCCAAAAATAAAGACTCTATAATTGATGTGGAAGACATGTTAGTTTTCTCCGTGTTTTTAAACTTCTCTTATATCATCACTGACTCTAGCACAAGCCTAGAAACCGCCTCTTATTCCTTCACAGTTTACGCTGACATGCAAGAGGCGTAGAACGAAGGTCGCTCACGCTTTCAACACCACTGACCGCCGTATGCTTGGATTTACCCACTGGAGTTCTGCCATTTTATCAACGCACGTTATCTGCTCATGCGAAATATGGCACTGCTGGTCACCCTGGTATAATTTTCATTCCATATGAAAGAGTCGGGAATAATACCGATTGTTATGGATGTATTTTTGTCTTCAGAGCTCTTTTTCTCTTTCCTAGCATATTTTTTTTTAAATGTATGATACATCCTATGTTCTTTCCGTCCCCATTTAGTATTCCTTTATTCTTTCACCCACCACTAGTTATAATTATTCTAAATACACATATATCCACTTTTCCTAGATTTTCATTCCTCTGTTTAACGGACATTTCCTGGCCAGCTTTTTTGAGATACACATAGCTAATTTTATATACATTTATTTCCGTTCCCTTACTATGGAACTTTTCTCCCCATTCCATAATATATCTATGTAGTTTCTCCTAGCTATCTGACATCAACAGTATATCAACTGCATAGATCAGTGCCTCTTAGCTTTTCAAATATACCTTCCGTTGGTTTAAACAATTGAGTATTATGCCCTTTTGCTAAAACCTTCTCAGGGCATATTTTCTACTGAATGACCATAGGCTCCATCTAATGTATCCCCATTTAAAAATACATAGAATTAAAAGCAAGGAGACAGCATAGAATTTGTCTAATGATGACTACTTGCCTGTAGTGCATTCATACTGTGAACTTAAATTTAGGACAAATCTCGGCTCTCTGCTTTGACTAATCTCAAAGACGAAATAAAGACAATAATTTGGATAGGTAAGTTAGACTGAAAAATGTAATTCTATAGCCGGGATTTGAACCATGGAACTCCCGACTTCTAGGCGATTCTTCTAACCACTAAGTTACTATGGCAACATACCGGCAAGGAATTAAATTTCTCAACTGACTCGCATGTTTCCCGTAACCCACAAGGTGATCTCAAATTATTTGAGATGACATGCACCAATAGCGACTTACAATGTCGTAAGTGCTTTACGGTGACAAGGTAGTCTGAACATTGGGAAATTACACCTTAAGTGAGCTGAATAACCAATGCTCTTAAAGTTCTCAATGCTTTTTCCTGACATTTTTATGAGTTTTTCTATAAATTACGAAAATTATTTCATATGGTTATTTGCATTGATAGGTTATGTGATTGAGCCTGTAAAAGGTATTTCAGTCAGCATAAAAATAATGAAATTTTCTCTTAAACCATGTGAATTTATGTACCCGTTTCTCTGATAATTCTTACAATATAGAATCAAACATTCCCATGCTTGTTTTTAGTATAATCAGCTATCTTCTAAACCTGAATTATTTAGTTACCTATATAGTTTCACTAAAAGCTGAAAGAAAATTATTTGCAAAGATAAAAAACGTTAAAATGTGGAAATTTTGCATTGTTGTTGCTTTTTTAATATCACTAATATATGTATATTATAAAATTATGATTGTGGCTCAGAAAGTTCAGCTATGTTGTATACACTTACTGAAAATTTCAGCTCTCTAACGCTTACACTTTCGGAGAAAAAGGAACATAAGTATCTAAAACAGTTGTTTTCAGAAAACTTAATTTTAAGATACAGATGTTCTAAAAAGGAACGTCACATGACAGCTTTAAAGGACTGCAGACTAGCATTTAAATGCAGTTTAAATGCCTTAAAGTCCTCTTAACCCTCAAATGTATAAATTTTCTGAAACTGGAAATAATAGAAATTTTATTAGTGCCTGGAACAAAAACTTTGATTTTTGACCATTTCAGAGTACATTGTACCCTTAAGTCCCCGGCTACATATTTTAGCCAACTATCCGTGGTTCAAATCCCGGCTATGGCATTGCATTTTTCAGTCTGACTCTACCTATCGAACTCCTGTTCTACACACGCCTTGTACGAAAAAATAATTGAGTAAAGACAAGTTGTTGTCCGACATCTAACTAATCTGTTTCTAGATATTAATATTTTTTCAGGCATATAATAAAAAAAACATATAATTATACAAATTTAAAGAGAGATACAAGTTATAGATATGCGAATAATGCAGTACCTACGTAATTGTTTTTCATTGATCTGACAGTCATAACCAGAGATATTCATTTTCCTTAGATTAGGTGCATGTCTATGCAATGCTTATATTTCTCACTCCCCTTAATTCTCTCTTCCCCTCAGGCGACCAAATATTTTGTTTCAGAAACAATAAATGATAGAGTAATTCTAATATAAAAACGGTTAAGTATACAGGAAACCGGTAATCGTAGCGTTTATGATATATATTTTGATGGTGACCGAAACGGAACGTAAAAATTATACGTATTAAATTGTGAGTTTATGCAAAGGGCGTTTGTCCTTCATTGTTTATGAGAGACAATTTGCATTTAATTTTATTTCAACGGCACGTTCACAAAACTTTCTAAGGTCCTCATGGCATCCTGCTTAGATCCAAGATACCGAAGACAGCAAAATGATAGCCCTTTGTTTTTATGATTTTGATTTGTAAATAGGTTACATATAGCAAATCAAGAACGTCTGTCATCTATGGAAATGTCTGTCGTGGGCACTAAGTTAACCCGTTCTTCAAGTTATAGAACTTCAATGTGGACAACACATTACTCATTATAACTGAAAATGCCAGTATTCGCTTTCATTGCATCTCTGGAATAATTTATAGCCGTAGCTGTATAACCGATACGTAGCTACAAGTTCGTAATGTGTACTGTCGAGATTGTAGATCTCTCCTTCTCAACTCCATTTCTATTAGTGCGATAATTTGCTGCAGTGCAATGGACTTAGAAACGAAGCGAGTGATGGCGATGTATGCCTGCTATACCTTACATTAATGACGACATGATCTACGCATTTTTACTTTCTCTATCGCGCATGTAAGACATACACAGTTGTTGGAGAAAGTACTGTATATAGTAACTCCATGGCACGACAGCTCACAAGGAACCTTGGCCTACCGCCCGGCCGCTGCGTCCCCCATCTCTGTCTATGACAGACGTCAAGGATGGGGTGCAGTATTCGAGGATAAGACTGGTCAGCGCCTCGAGCCCCCCCGGCCGGTTAATGCGGTCATTATGACCTGAAGCCGCACTTCTCCATCAAGTAGCTCCTCAATTGGCCCCACCCAGGGACCTCACGGGGCCGAGTGCACCCTGGTCCAGGTCTCTCAGAGGGGGAAAATTCCCCACGCCGGTACCGGGAATCGAACCCAGGTCTCCCGCTTGGCAAGCAGCTGCGCTACCACCGCGCTAAGGAGACGACCAGAAAGTATTGTATTCCACCCAATAATTACATACAGAGATTTCACCGAAAATACATATTTTAAGGGCTCCTGAATCCCATGCCATGAACAACATAACTCAAAAACGAAAAGTCCGTTGAACATCAAACTTGGTATTTAAGGTAATAAATCTATGAACTGTTGAAACTGCACAATATATAAGATACCTTATTGAAATTTATATCTGTTATTATGCACAATAATATTAATCTTATCGCCACGTATCAAAATTCTAGCTTGCGTTTTTTTAAATAATAATTCTTTACTGCCTAAATTCATTGTTCTAATAAAAATAACCCACGCAATGCATTTTTCAAAATATCTTTATACAAAAATTTAGGTTTACAGTAAATGAGTATAAAAGTATAGTTTTCATATTAACATGTTTATATTAGTCATAGCTTAGAAAAATTATTACTCTTCGTACTCTTCAAAACTAAAAAATCTAATAAGTTATTCATCAAAAATGGAGAATTATTTTCAAAAAGTAATACTATTATTTTCTTTAATGTACTCCTGGTTGAAAGTATAAATATTTTGAAGCATATTACACGTAAATTGCATCGTGTGGAACATTTTGAATGCGAAAAGTTTTGGAAAAAAATTTGCGAGAAAATAAGATTTAAAGTTGAGAGTGCCTATTAATAAGCTATGTCTATAGCTTCTGTTAATTGTTAGATAAAGTTAACTGAGTTAGAAAAATGTAATGTTTTCTTTAAGTTTAAAATTTATATCATTTTATTTTGAAACAAAGTAATTTTTACATTTTTAGCATTTTTGAAGACAGTACACAGATATATCACCTTAAGTTTAGTAACTTTTAAGGATGTGTCACAAAGATTTTCAGAAAAATCCCTCTACCCGAAACTATCCTTTACATGGAACATTTTTCGAAATATTCAATTTTCTAAAAAATGACTGTAGCGATTTTGAATAAAAAGCCTTATATTAAAGATGTTTACACAGAAAATGAAATGTATGTCCTGAATTTTTTGAGAATGTCCCCTTAAGTCCTTAATTTTGAATGACTTTAGCATAACTGTTAAACTGTAAGGTAGAGACAAAAGCTTACCATACAAAAAGTGTATTACTCGTTAAAACACACAATTTATGGCATATGCATCGTTTTTACAGAGATATTCCGTGTTATTGGTTTCAGTTTTAAAGTAGGTACTTGAAATTTACTCAAATGGGAAGGGTTCGTCCGTTCCATCTCTCTCTTGTTTTTCTCCTGGTCATGGAAAAAGAATCAAATTTCAATGACAATTGCATAGCGATATTTTCAATAGATTTGACTATAGCCTTAGCCTAGTATATTCTTTTGTTTCCCATCTACTTATAAGTAAGCCATTTCTGGTAATGTTCATCTTGATTAGCATTATTAGACAAAAGAACCTTTTGTAGAAATACATTATTTGCAGAACAGATACAGAAAGTCAAGTGAATGGAACACACAAGATTTTGTAGTGGTAAATTCTCTATTTAATCTTACTCTTTATTCATACAACTGACTAACTGATCGTATATACTCTAACAATGTATGTATAACAAGGTGCATATTTCAACAAGATATACTCTAACTCAGGTATTTCAACGGCGAGAAAAAAAATCTGATATGTTCCATTCACATGGCTTAAAGGATCGCCTGAAGAACGGCTCTGTAAATTAAAAAACTTTCTTTCACTTTAACTTATATCTTGGGCGCATAGCTGAAACATACAATGTCTCCTAGTAAAAATCTTCCAAAACTACACCAAAGTTGAGACTTTCAACTTGCAGAACATTGTATTTTACACGTTATCTGAGAACCAACGTGTTGCACATAGTGTATTGAGAAGGTATTGTATTCCGATACCGAGACTTCACCAAAAATATATGCTTTGAGCTCGCCTGAGTCCAAAAAGGAAGCATTTATAGAAAAAGACCCGTGTGTGTCAAAAACTAAAAGACCCTTAAATACCAAACTTGGTGTATAATTTTAGTATCTTCCAAGGATGCTACATGAAAACTTTCAAGATAATCTACTCACCCCAAACTACCCTTTACATGGAAAAATCTAAGAAAATTCTATTTTTCTCAAAAATGACTTTTAACGATGTTGACTAAAATACCGTAGGTATATTATACATATTTACATTAAAAATAAAATTTATATCTTGAATCTTCTGGGTATATCCTTCGAATACCTGTTCATTCTGAATGAATTTTGCATAACTAGTAAACCGTAAGAATTAGACCCAAAAAAATGCTACAGAAAAATGTAGATCCCGTTAAAATACACAATTTAAGTCATATGCATTTTTGTTGTAGAGTTAATCACCTCAAAGATATTCCTTATTATTGGTTTCAAGTTTAAACTACATAACTTTTCTGAAACCGTTTTAACATTCCTGTCATCTCGCTTTTGTTTCTTGCGGCTGTTGCAAAGCGAATCGAGCTTCAATTGTTCGCATAGCGACCAACTTTTAAAAGATATGACTATCGCTTTAGCCATATTTCCCTTCTGTCTACAAGGAATCAAGTAGTAAGGCCATTTTTGCTAATGCTCATGATGTAAATAAAAGAGCATCTTTTGTAAGAATAGTTGGTTTGCAGAACGGGTAGAGAAAATCATATCAACGGAACAATTCAGATTTTTTTTTATTTTGAGCGTTGTTGACCAATTTTACCTGCACATGGTCCCAAATGCTGGTTGGCACTTTGAATCTTCTCGAGGACTGAGTGCACACCCTTTCTATTTTTTTTATTTATTTATTTTCTTTACCTACTTTATCGGGTTTGTCAGAGTAGATGTATTACTAATTTATGCCAAATTTAAGTCAGAATCGATTTTCCTATAAAATCACTGATTTGACTACATCAAAATAGAATACTTAATAGGACCAAAGTCAAAGGTAACAAAACATGAGGTAAATTACGGCAGCTCATATTTAAGAAATTGCAAGATGACTTTGTCTGTTATATTTTTTTAATAAATTACTTCCTTTTTTCAGTTTCTATAAAATAATATATCTACATATTTTTAAAAATTTAAGAAAAATTTTAACATATAGCAAATTATTTTATTTTTTTGCAATAAATGCAAATATGAAAAATGTAAGTGATTTTGAACATTCGTTAAACTCTTTTTAATGGAAGGTGAAAAGCAGAGAGGAAAATCCAGTAGAAGATGGTTGAAATGCATAAAGGAAGATCTTAAGAAGAAAAGCTAACAGAGAGAGAGAGAGAGAGAGAGAGAGAGAGAGAGAGAGAAAAGTGCAACGAGGGAGTGTTTTTATTACATTTTTTTTCATTTTAATTTACTTTATTTTTGTTGCCTTTCTTTGTTGTTCCTATCTTACTTTTTGGTGAATGCTGTGCTAATTGTTTGTTGTTTTTTAATTTAGTAGAATGAGTCTTCCTCAAAACGGCGGGAAGCTTAAGCCAACTGTATTTTCCTTAGTGTTATAGGTTACTGTAAGCAGATGGGACACAAAATGTTAGTTTTTAACCTCAAACCGCGAGATAAAAGGCTGCACATAGCTGACAAACCAGGACTACGTGTTGATAAAGTCTATTCTGACGGTTTCTTAAACGTTTAATTTCCAATAGATAATAAGATGCCGAAAATGCAAAATAAAAGTAATCCATTTTCGTTCATCTTGAGGCAAACGAATTTATAACCCATCCGGCAGTTTCTACGATGTCTGAGAAATCAACTTCTGGGCCCAGCCATGAGTAGTTTAGTTTAGCTACTATTTATTACTATTTATATTAATTCCAATTAATGAGATGCCAGTCATTAGTGCTTCCGAAGAAAGTATGTTGGCCTGGTTTCTCTTGCCGGTGTGGTATGGCATAGGATATGAGGATGTGACGCTACACGCCCAGCGTGTCATGGTTCTCGGCCGCACTCAACTAGTTCTATTTGTTTTCTTTTTCTATTGTAACAACTTGTTGAGAAATGTCATCGTTATCTGCGTCGACTCGAAACGTACTTTGAGTAGCTGCTGAAGCTTCATTGGAATGCATTGAAAAGATCATATCTTCCTTGCCTTCATTTCTCTGTTTATTTATTTTTTCTAGTTATAGCCTTTATGGTTGAGCAGACTGTCTGCACGGCGCAGAAATCACATAAGTGCAGTTGTACGAGTTGCCGAGAGAATCTGAGGGTCTGATGTCCCCATCAAGTATTCAAATTCGGTACCGCAGGACGTGAAATTGCGCATGTTGTGCTTGGTGTAATACAAGTAATTATTTTCTTAAAGCTTGTAACATCTCATGTCCGCTGCCAAATTTCTTTCAGATGACGAATGGCTTGTTTAATGACAGTATAACTGTGTAGAGAATTATTCGGCGCCTTAAATTAGCTGGCATTTCGCAATCACGTTAAGGACAAGATGTGAGTCAGCTTTCACCTTAGTGAACATGTATTTATTTGCATTATAGTAGTGTGGTTAATATTTACATATTCTTCAGCAACGTTATACACACCTGGGTGGAAAAAGGCAGCCCATGTAGAAACGAGGTGATTAAAGTTGGTGACGAAATGTTTAGCTGCATCCTGCAGGAGTGTCTGACACATTCTACCACCCTTCTAGCAATTCTAGTACCTAACCTGTTTCTTATAAGTTTGCTTGGTATCGCTCAACGGTCACGTGAACTAATCCTTTTTCCTAAAAGCTGCCTCTCACAATTCACAACCCCGTTCCGCTAATTGGCTAAGTACACCTTTGAATGTGAAACACAAATCCTACTCAGAGCGATAAAAGTGATATAAACACTGTAATAGGTGCTTTTGTCATCCGAGAGGAAGGTTTACAACGAGGGATCCTCGCGTATTTCATCACACCAGCCAATGAGAGGTGACTTGTCACGTGATAGGGGCAAGCTCATAAGAAACAAGGTATAGTTGACATGATGCTTACCCTACTCCAAAGATGAGCGAAGGACAATCCTCAACTAGTGTTCTATATTGTGACACTTGATTACAAGCGATGTGACAAACTGCTATTTTCCGATAACGGTTATAGATTTGGCAGTTACAGTGTGTTAAAGGTTGCATACCAGTAACGATTACGTTATTTATTTTCATGGTTACCACCTTCACAGATACATTGTATTAATGTTACCTATAATGATCACACTAAA
This sequence comes from Hymenopus coronatus, assembly GCA_030762935.1. Lineage (NCBI taxonomy): Eukaryota > Metazoa > Arthropoda > Insecta > Mantodea > Hymenopodidae > Hymenopus > Hymenopus coronatus. Next base: position 94,812,981 of record CM060900.1, on the reverse strand, counting down.
CTGAATATTTGGACTATACTGATGAACTATAACTATAAACATCATGTAATGCAGACAAGGTAAAGGAAAATACATCACTATGCCAATGTCGCTCTCCGTGGTGTAATGGATACCATGCTAACTTCATATATCCAAGGTCGCGGTATCAAACCTGGCGATGGGTTTTTTCGGGCGTAAAAGTCCTTAGTATGGCTTCCTTTGTAAGGAAAGTAAAGCCGTTAGTCCCGTGCCGTAAATTTACGCCACGTAAAAGAATCTCAAGCCTGATAAGAGGCCTCTGAGCAAAATTAGGTGGTCTTTCATGACCAGTATAGAATGGGACGCTGAGAACCATTGCAGTTAAAGCGCGTCCATAAGTAAAACTCAATTTCCATTTACTATGCCAATATCAACATGTTCTAAATTAAGCGTTTAGTCGCTTAGATAAAATGTAGTATTGACATTTTGAAACGTATGTGATTTAAGCCGAGCTTGATTAATACTCAAAGACTTAAAATCATGATTTCGCCACGTGTTTGTGGTATCTTCAATTCATTTGCACGACTGAGTATTAATCAAGCGCGACTCAAATTACACATGAGAAGAAACTTCACTATTTTAATTCCTGTATTTCTATTAATTTTCAAACGCGATGTTATAAAAGGAAAATATTAACATTGTCTGACAATAGTTTCAGATAATCTTAGTTTTTATGTGTGTGAGTGTGTGTGATACAGGATTGGATTGAATAATTCCAAAGATTTAGTATTTATTAGAGAACAATGCGTATAACACAACTGCCTCACTTTGTCTGCTTACTAATAGCACTTTTATATATGAAGTACATGTTTCAGCATCTAATGTGTTTTAAACGGCTCTCAGTCATGCCTCTACTGTGTTTACATACACCACACCACCTATAGTAGGGCAGAGGAAGGTCAACCGAACGTCTAAGACAGGGACATCCTAAAAATATCGTGGAATTTTCCATATGAACATAACTTTAGAAAATAGCGAAAAAACTGCAAATACTGGAACATCACAGCGTTCACTTATTCACCTGCCACCTTTATTTAATATGTTATCATACTAGTTCAGTGAGTATTTTTTTCAGCAGATGGTATATTAGATCCACAGTACCTCCTGCAGAGGAAATTAATATGAGTAAAGAGTTGAAGTGGCCAGCCCCCAATAATTGATACCAATACACATGCAGTGAATGTCACTCGGTAACCTATCTGTTACTTTAGTAAACCTAAACGGAATAAGTAACCACTATCTTTGGTAACCGTTATTGGATAACTGGTAACTTTGTACTTTTTACTTCTGTATACATTAATTGTTAAGTATTTACTCTCTGCTCCATTATTTCTGTAACCATTAAATGCAGGTAATCGTTATGTTACTTAATGTCCATTCCTAGTGACTATCCTTAAGTCAATAATGTCAGTAATATAAGCATTATTACGTTGGTATCTAAATGGTCATGGATCAACTTGACAACTAGGAGATAACTATGACAAACGCGGAGACGATGGCAGCAATAAGAAAAGCTTATAAATAAAAGAACTGAAACGGAAGTAAGGAGCTCTACTGAATGTATTAAAACTAGTAGAAGTATTTTATCCCCTCATACTGTCATGTCTGCTGTCTATTCGAATAAAATGGACGGCGATTCCTCCTACCAGCGTCGCCGAATGTGGTACACGCATTTTGTGTGGCTGAATGAGTGACGGTCTGCATTAATTACGATCGCATAAATATTTTAAGAAAGTAGATGCCAGTTTTATAATTTGGGAGAGTTTTATTTTTTGGTCATGGCCATACAAAAACCGATCCTTGATATTAGGACGCCAGCTGAGCACCTTTTAGGTATTCCACATCACTCGATTTTTATTCAACATAACCGTTTATCTCAATCCAAGCGACCACATGTGGGATTTGTGGTGTACAAAGTGGCACAGGGGCGGTTTTTCTCCGGTTTCCCCCGCCATTACATTCAACTGGTACTCCATCTTCATTCCATGTATCATCAGTGTCATCGCCTGCGTGCCCTAGTAGTAAAAGCGGACTACAAAATGTTTATCTCAAATAAAACATAAGTATAATATGGAAAAATCTTTTGTTCCATTCAGATGACCTTCTCTGTCCTACAAATTATTCCTTTATCTACTTACATAATGCTAATCGAGATAACAGTTGGCAGAGATGGTCTTATTACTTGCTTCCTTCTAAGTAGAAGGGAATGCACTACGCCAAACGACAGTAAAATCCTTTAAAATATGTCACTATGCTATTGTCATTGAAATTCTGTTCTTTGTCTATGGCCAGAAGTAAAACAATAAGAGATATGAAACGATTGAGGGCTTACCGTTTGAGGAAAGTTAATTATATATGGCATAAATTATGTGTTTTAACGAGATCGTCTTTTTTGTGTAGTAAGCTTTTGTAAATCTCTTACAGTTTACTAGTTATTACAAAAGTCATTCAAACTGAAGAGGACTTCGTGGGCTGTTTCCAAGAAATTCAGGATAGATATAATTTTATTTGCCACATAACTATTTTGAATATACGGTATCTTAATCAAAGTCGTTAGAGGCAGTTTTGAGACAATCGAAAATTTCTAAAAATGTTTTATTTAATGGTTAGTTGTTGGGGATTTTTATTTAAAATCTCTGTGTCTCATCCTTGTAATATACCACACTTAAACGCCAAGTTCGGTATTTAACCGAGTTTTCGTTTTTGAGACACACACACACACACACACACACACACACACACACACACACAGGAGTATGTTTCTAAAAATGTTTCTTTTCCATTTATGGGGTCTCAAAGCAGTATTTCCGGTGAAATCTCTATATCAAATTGGAATACAATACGTTCTCTATCTGCTAAGTACATTGTACATACGTCCTAGAGAAAGTCAAGATCTAAAATATCATTTTCGCCTAAAAACTGTGTATTATTGGGCCTTAACTGGTTCTCGAGTCAGAATGTGAAAATGGCACCGAGCGATCAATGCAGTTCACCGGAGAAGGGTGTGACGTGACAAATAACCATGGGGGTGATTGCAGGGTTTGAACGCACGCGCAAAACATTTACCAAAAGAGTTGGTAGCTAACCGACGAGGGGAGGGGCTCTGATGTTACAAAATGGCTCTACTTTTATAGTGCATGTATGATCTGCTTGCCAGACATTTCGGCAACGGGATTCCTTTCAAACTGCTCTAATGTATAATTACCTCCTAAAAGCCAGGAATATTTTGCTTGATGTAACACGCATTTGAGGCCAGTTACAGCACTAATTGTTTTGAACATGCTGTTGTTAAACGCACTCATCGCCGCCAACAGTAAAAATAATTGCGCTCTCGTCATAAAGGTTGCGTCATATAGAAATCAATGCTAACTTGGTTTACAACGGTGAAGCTGCCATGCTCAATAGAATGTCAATTATCAGTTCATTACAAACTGGTAATAATTATATGTTTGGGTACTATAAATTCACGGGAAACTATCAGTGTTCGAAATAGACTTTCTGACGTGAGGAAGGGGGACATAAGAATCAGTATTTGTTTATATTTATACCAGTATAGCACTATTGGTGGGTTATATGCATAGGCCAGTAGTGTTGTTGTTATTATTATTATTATTATTATTATTATTATTTATATAATAGTAGTAGTAGTATCGATGGTGTTTTTATAGTGTTTAAAGCTCGCTTTTACTACCATGGCACCGCAGACGATGACACTGATGATGCATGGAATGAAGATGAAGCACCGATTTCGCCGAAAATATATGTTTTGGTGAACCCCGAATCCCAAAAAGCATTTTTAGAAAAAGAAGTGTGTCTGTGCGTGTGGACAGCAAAACTCAAAGAACGAAAAGTAGCTTGAATACCAAGCTTTAAGTTCAGTCAGTACCTTCCAAGGATGTGAAATCGCCCTTCCCAAACAACCGCTTACGTGGAAAATTTTTCAAAATGTTCGATTTTCTAAAATATGGTTCTAAAGGTTTTGATTACACTGCCGTATATTAAACATATTTATATGGCAAGTAATATTTATATATTTTGCAAATAAATATGTGAAAAGGTTCAAATCATAAATATAACATCCGAATTTTAAGCATTTCTTCTTAAAAACAAATGCTATAGAATATATCAAACCATTGTTGAATAAAAAAACTGAAGTGCATTTTTGGACATACAACCAGGGAGATAAAAAAACCTTCCGTTTACTTTGTCGATCTATAAAGGACTTGTGCTGAACTGGAAGAAAGCTACATCGTCTGTAAAATTTGCAACTATGAAAACTGCTTAAAATAATTTGTCTTTCAACCTCTTTACTCGTTTTTTACCTGATTTTCTGCTCTTGTTTGTAATAAACTTGTTCAGTAAGCTCATTTGTGGTATTTCTTCCTACAGTTTGGCCTTTGTTGACATACTTCATTTAGCTCACAGCTCGGATTGTTACCCAATGTCCTTTGTTCCTTTAAAATGCCATACGTAATAAAGAGAGCAATTTGTACAACGCAACTTCATTCCACATAAAGTTTGTGTTAAGCCCCTCTTTCCTTCGCTCTTGACCAGAGAACCGAGCTCTGTTCATTGGTTAGGGTTTGAGTGCCAGGCTTATGATATATGTACTCAACTAGCTAGTGTCTTCCAGCCACTCAGGTAAAATGATTGTTTCCCAACCCTTTTGAGCTCACTTTGCTTAACAAGAGATTGGGTAAGTGAAGAATGTAATACAACTGATAAGGGATTCTACCAACATTAAATAAAGAAAATCACTCTAGGGAATCGGCACGTTGCTTTGCTATCGACCTTACTTGGGTTATTTCCTCAGTAAAAGTGGAGCCATTAGCGATCCTGGGTGGTTTACACTGTGCTCAAAAGTACTTCCCAGTATGTTGCTCCAATGCATACCATGGAGCTCTTGGAACAGCATCAGTAGATTTCATTTGTACCCAAAATCAACTTCATTCCTCTATCTTGAAGTGTCTACAGCAGTGAGATGGAATGTTGGAGTGAAAGAACTCGTAGGTAATGATTTATGTTCATCACACCAAGCTTCTGTAAACAGATCCATGACGAATTGACGTTACTTCCCTTCGGGAGATCAAAAAGCTCCATTTCAATGACTTGTATATTTTTACGGCTTTCCTGCACGTCACGCCAAGCGTTTCAGTTCGTGAGTGAAGCCCTCTGGCGTTATGAATTGTAACGACTCTCTTGGAGATGTTGAAAGTGACGTGTTATTGAACGTAAATGTATGTCATTCAGAGAACAATGAAGATCTGAAAACACAGTTAAGACAAGTTGGAAAAATGTGCCCCTCTACGCAACTACTATTCTATTTCAAACATTTAACCTAACAAAGTAAGTAGGTTATAACGTTTACCAAGAAAGACATTGATGGCTTATCGAGAATCAAGATAATGAAATAAAATTGAAGTTGAACTTCTTGACTTGTGTACTCTCTATGTGGCTTTCGTCATATAATATGAGGCTATGGCGGTAGTGTAGTGTACCAGACCTCAGCTAGCGATAGGCTTTTTGTACATCGAACCTCGGGAGGAGAGGATGAGATGAGAACAATTACAGAGGTCAGCCGGAACCAGACTACGACAGGGAGCCATCATGGAGAGTCCGCGCCTCAGGTCTGAATAAATGCCCACGAGTATACCAACGACCTCCAGCGCCATCCTGCCGCCGAGTGCTGAGTTTCCAAAGCGGAATCATCTCCATGAGAGGGCGCCACCAACGCAGTCCTGGCTGACACTTAAAACCATGAAAGAAATACCAGACGGATGAAATGGAGGGACAGGAAATTCGGGGGAATATAGAATCCTCCCAGCATTCGCCTACTGACCCGGGAAAACTCCTAAAATACCCATAGGTCAGAGAAGTCGACTGCAGGGAACCGAACCCACGACCTCGCAAATGCCAGTCCCAGAGGAAACGCTTGAGCCACCGATTCAAAGTGGTAACTCGAATCGATATCCTAAAGCACATTTTCGATCATTCATGATTATCTTTCAAAGTAATGATTTGTGACGAATTATTAAGGTGTGATATACGATCAAGTCTCAAAACTTTTTTTTTTTTTTATTTTTGAAAAAAAAAGTGTAATTCTAGTGTAGGTTTATACGGTTTGATATTAATTTTGATCTAGAATGTTTATATTTAATAGGATAGTGCATCCTTAAATGCCTGCCACGCCTCCGTTCTAATTTTTTACTTTCTCTATACGTACTACGTACATAGCAGGTAGACTAGGTATTGTATTGTACCCAAAAATCGATATTGGTATTTCACTGAAAATACGTGTTTTGGGGGCTCTCTGTATCCAAAATAATATTTTTTAGGAAATGGTCCGTGTGTGCGTTGTGTGTGGTTGTGGACACCATAACTAAAAAACGATAAGTCAGTTAAGTACCAAATTTGATATTTTAGTTCAACATCTCCAAGGAGGCCAAAAATATTTTCAGGAAAATCCCCGAACCCCAATTACTCTTTATATGAAACATTCTTCCGAAATGTTAATCTCAAAAATTGCTCTAACGATTTTGATTAAAATACTGTATGCTTAAGTAATGTTGATGACAAACGAAATATATATCTTAAAGTTTCCAGAAGTAGCCGTCCTTTGAAGACCTCTTCATTCTGGATGACTTCTATATAACTAGTAAAACTTAAAGAGACACAAACTTAATACAAACAAAATGTAGGTCCCATTAAACACACAATTTAAATCACATACAGTTTTGTTGTAGAGTTAACCGTTTCTGAGATATTCCTTGTTATTAGTTTCAATTTCAAACTGCTTAAAGCTTTTCTGAAACAGGAAGTCGCCTTTTTTTTTCTTTTTCTTTACAAAGAGAATCAAATTCTAATTGTTCCACATAGCACCGGGCGTTTAAAAGATTTGACTATCGCTTTAGACTAGTGCTTTGCTTATTTCCCTTCTACTTACAATGAAGCTAGTAATAAGACCGTTTCTGCTAATGTTTCTCTCGATTAGCATGACTTAGATAAAAGTATTCTGCAAGAACAGTTTGTTTGTAGAACAGGTACCCCCTAAGGCTGGTCTTATAATGCCGAAGTAAAAAGTGCACATGATTAAAGAGTGTTGTTTTACGCTATTAGATTTTTAATGGAGAAAGTAAAATGCAGTACAGCTATGACAATGACTAGGGAACGCAGAGCACATCCACGGATCTTTAGGGTCTACTATCTCTAGAAGGAACAGATGAGATGAAGACACCGCAGGAGGCTACAGGCCACAAGCAGAGACACATAAGCTTTCCAGATTGATGACCCGGTCACACCGGAGATGTGCTTCTCAGAGAAGGCTTCCCCCTGGCGGAAACAAGGAGAACTCGACCCACCTAAGTGGGTACAGTGAAGGCAGCCACCAGCACGGCCGACAATATCTTAACAGTGGGCAAGCATCTGCGCTATCTCTCTGACGCTGCACAGGTCCTAAATGTAAAGTTAAAGGTTCATATAACGAAGGGACCCCCAAAACCGAGACACAGTGCCGTACGTACATGTGTCCCTTTGTGTTTTGAATGCAACCTCTGGGAAGGAGGAATGAAAAGCTAGATTGTGGAGATGATACACATAAGCGAGAAATGGGTCCTGAATGTTTCCAGATTTATACTTTTATTGCCACATAAGCCCCTAAACCGCGGGGGAGCCTGCTCCGAGAGCCCTCAGAGGCGAGTTCATGAGAAGTCCAACCTACGCCAGGGAGAAGCCCTCACAAAACGCACCACCACCACCGCCCTGCCGCTACACGCCAAACAGCGTCGTCTAGCCGTTTAACCCTAAAACCGACGAAGATAAAGGAAATGATAGATTGAAGAACTGAGGGCATAAAAGCCGTTATAGAATAGGAAACACGGCAGACTTCGCCTACCAACCCGGGAAACCACGAAAAACCCATGCTGAGAGTGGATAATCGCAGAGTACTGAACCTGCGACACCTCGAATACAAGCCTCACACGTTACGTGGATGGCATTTCGTTCGGCACACGGCCCCAAAGCCCACCTTATACAAGAAAGAGGAAGGAAATTGTAGGAAATAAAGGAAATTCGTGATAGAAGAGCAACGGACCCAGCGTTCGCATTTACAAATAGAAAATACCCCGAAAAATCCATGATCAGTACGGCCCGCCCCAGGAGTCGAACTGACGACCTCACACGTTACCGGCGAGCCATCACTCTCAATGTAATATTCCACAAATATAAAATTTGCCACTTAAAAATGAAACTCTTATCTTCAAAAGAGGTTTCTTTATTTTTTTATTTTTTTTATAAGCGTCGAATTGTTTCGTCATGTTGAACGCCACAAGATTACTAGTGACAAACGTAGGGCTATTATTAACATTAAGGTAATTATTATTTTTATTTCAAGGTTCTTGAGGCCGCCTCAATACTGTTTTACAGGGCTGCCACATATAGTTCACATAATATCGCCAGAATTATTTTAAAAATCGCAAAATTCATATTGTAGTCGCCCAATTTCAAAATGGCGTTTTATTTTGGGGGATGGAGTTGAAAAACGTCTCTTAAGATTAGTTTAGAAACTACTGTTGCCGAATTTTGTCTGTCTTTTTTGACTTTGCACTTTCAAGGTCAGCCCATTAGATTTTTAGCTGCAAACTTTACAAAGTAGAAATAATAAATATTTCTGATATCACTAGGAACTATCTAAAGCTATTTATTTAATTCAGGATAGCAAAACAAACTATTATTATTATGTTTATCATTATGTTTATTATGATTGTATTTATTATGTTTATTATGATTATTATGCTTATCATTATTATTATGATTACTAGTATTATGATTACTATTACTATTATTACTATTATTATTATTACTATTATTATTACTATTATTATTACTATTACCATTATTATCATGATTGAGAGAAAGTAGGCTTCCACGGCCGGAGTCAGTGTAACTAAGAAATGTTTCCGGGCTGTTTTGCCGTGGTCTGCTGGTGTTAGGAGTACCAGACGTTTCGTCCACAACTACGGTGGACATCTTCAGTGGCGCGGTCGAAGTTTCCTTGGAGAAGGTTTCGCTGCGTCTGAAGCGTTGACTGTCGGGATCGTTACTTTTATACTGGCAAGTGGGGGGCTCCGCTTCGAGATGCCGAAGAGGAAGCATCAACGCAGACCAGCAGCTCCTATAGCAGCCACCGCTTCTCCGGCATCCGCCGGTAGGAAGTGCTCGCCGGCATCTCCGCCACCTGCCGTTACACCGGCAGTGAACGCAGCACCTTTGCCGCGCTCACCATCACCACCGTCGCCGACCGCCACTGCTTCACCGGCAGCCAACACTTCATCGCCGCCACCGCTGAGCTCCACGCCGACGCCGCCCCGGTACAGTGCCGTGGTTAGGGGGGTCCCTCGGGATCTCTCCACCCGGCACCTCCTCGCCGCTGCACAAGCTAGATGGCCTTCATGTTCGAGGGCCACTAGAATAATCTGTGACCGGGGCCCGACACCACTAGTAAGGGTGGAGCTACAGGACCGATCAGACCTGGAGGCTGCCTTGGCGTCAGGGTTGCCCTTATTAGGGCGACTTCTGCACGTTGAGGCAAACAGTCAGGAAAGACAACGGCCCTGCCGTCGCTGCTGTGCTTACGGGCACAGCCAAGAAGACTGCTCTTCGCCGCCGAAATGCCACTACTGTGGCACCAACGCATTCACTTCGGAGTGCACTGGGCACGACCTCCGCCGCCGTCACCGGTTCTGTGCCACCTGTGGTGGTACGGGACATTTCACCGGGCAAGCCCAGTGCCCCAGCTACCCAAAGAGCAGGCACTCATCGCCTAAACAAGCCCGGACACCATCATCTACACAGCCATCTCCGCAGACTGAACAACCAACACCAACCATCCTGCAGCAGGAAATCCAGGGCCTAGGTGAGGCCATTCAGGACCTCCACGCGGAGGTCCTGACTCTTACGGCTAAGCTGACAGCCTTGGAGGACAAGCTTCAGGAACAGGACAGCACCACTTCACACACAGAACTTCACCAAGCAATAGCAACAGCAGTCACCGATATCCGACTCATCTTCAGGGAGGAGGTGAGAGCTCTACTAGAGAAGTGGCACCTCAAAATTCCAGGTTCAACATCCAAAGTAGACGCCAAGGGCTCAGGCTCGAAAACGTCCCAGGATACGACGACTGGTTCAACAAAGTCAACCAGTAGTAACTCCATCCTTCACCCTAGAATTCCTTCATTCCTCTCCCGGAATACTCCGCGGTGGCAGTCTGGGCCTCGGTCAAGTCTGTCTCCCGGTCCTCATTTCACCCCTCTGACTGCACCCTGCAGTCAGTTAAATTATCGCCCTGAATCCGCGGGTGCAATAATGCGGTACCGCCTCTCCTTTCTTCCTTCTAATACCGGTGGAGGGGTTTTTTTAGTCAGTATGCCCACATGGGAGAGCCCGACACTCCGGGCTTGCCCGGGTTAGTCCATAAGGTGGATTTTTCCCCTCCACTCGAAAAAAAAAAAAAAAAAAAAAGTCAACGTTTCAGACGCAGCGAAACCTTCTCCAAGAAAACTTCGACCGCGCCACTGAAGATGTCCACCGTAGTTGTGGACGAAACGGCTGGTACTCCTAACACCAGCAGACCACGGCAAAATAGCCCGGAAACATTTCTTAGTTACATTATTATGATTATTATTACTATTCTTATTACTATTATTAATATGATTAATATCCTGATTATTATTATTATGATGACTATTATGATTATTATTACGGTTATTCTTACTATTATTATTACTATTACTATTATTATCATGATTACTATTGTTATGATTACTATTGTTATGATTACTATTGTTATGATTACTGTTGTTATGCTTACTATTGTTATGATTACTGTTGTTATGATTACTGTTGTTATGCTTACTGTTTTTACGCTTACTGTTATTGTGATTACTGTTGTTATGATTACTGTTGTTATGATTACTGTTGTTATGATTACTGTTGTTATGATTACTGTTGTTATGCTTACTGTTGTTACGCTTACTGTTATTGTGATTACTGTTGTTATGATTACTATTGTTATGCTTACTGTTGTTATGATTACTGTTGTTATGATTACTGTTGTTATGCTTACTGTTGTTATGATTACTGTTGTTATGCTTACTGTTGTTATGATTACTGTTGTTATGCTTACTGTTGTTATGATTACTGTTGTTATGATTACTGTTGTTATGCTTACTGTTGTTATGCTTACTGTTGTTATGATTACTGTTGTTACGCTTACTGTTGTTATGCTTACTGTTGTTGTGCTTACTGTTGTTGTGCTTACTGTTGTTATGCTTATTGTTGTTATGCTTATTGTTGTTATGATTACTGTTGTTACGATTACTGTTGTTACGATTACTGTTGTTACGATTACTGTTGTTACGCTTACTGTTGTTATGATTACTGTTGTTACGCTTACTGTTGTTATGCTTATTGTTGTTATGCTTACTGTTGTTATGCTTATTGTTGTTATGATTACTGTTGTTACGATTACTGTTGTTATGATTACTGTTGTTATGATTACTGTTGTTACGCTTACTGTTGTTACGATTACTGTTGTTATGATTACTGTTGTTATGATTACTGTTGTTGTGATTACTGTTGTTACGATTACTGTTGTTACGATTACTGTTGTTACGCTTACTGTTGTTATGATTACTGTTGTTACGCTTACTGTTGTTACGCTTACTGTTGTTATGATTACTGTTGTTATGATTACTGTTGTTATGATTACTGTTGTTGTGATTACTGTTGTTGTGATTACTGTTGTTATGATTACTGTTGTTGTGATTACTGTTGTTGTGATTACTGTTGTTATGATTACTGTTGTTATGATTACTGTTGATATGATTACTGTTGTTATGATTACTGTTGATATGATTACTGTTGTTGTGCTTACTGTTGTTATGCTTACTGTTGTTGTGATTACTGTTGATATGATTTCTGTTGTTATGATTACTGTTGTTATGATTACTGTAGTTATGCTTACTGTTGCTATGCTTACTGTTGTTATGCTTACTGTTGTTATGATTACTGTTGCTATGCTTACTGTTGTTATGCTTACTGTTGCTATGATTACTGTTGTTATGCTTACTGTTGCTATGATTACTGTTGCTATGCTTACTGTTGTTATGCTTACTGTTGTTATGCTTACTGTTGCTATGCCTACTGTTGTTATGCTTACTGTTGTTATGCTTACTGTTGTTATGATTACTGTTGTTGTGCTTACTATTGTTATGCCTACTGTTGTTATGCTTACTGTTGTTATGATTACTGTTGTTGTGCTAATTGTTGTTATGATTATTGTTGTTATGATTACTGTTGTTATGCTTACTGCTGTTATGATTACTGTTGTTATGATCACTGTTGTTGTGATTACTGTTGTTGTGATTACTGTTGTTGTGATTACTGTTGCTGTGATTACTGTTGTTATGATTACTGTTGTTATGATTACTGTTGTTATGATTACTGTTGCTATGCTTACTGTTGTTATGATTACTGTTGTTATGATTACTGTTGTTATGCTTACTGTTGTTATGATTACTGTTGTTGTGATTACTGTTGTTGTGATTACTGTTGTTGTGATTACTGTTGTTGTGATTACTGTTGTTGTGATTACTGTTGTTGTGATTACTGTTGTTATGCTTACTGTTCTTCTGATTACTTATGTTGTGATTACTGTTGTTCTGCTTACTGTTGTTGTGATTACTGTTGTTATGCTTACTGTTGTTATGCTTACTGTTGTTGCGATTACTGTTGTTGTGATTACTGTTGTTGTGAATACTGTTGTTGTGATTACTGTTGTTGTGATTACTTTTGTTATGATTACTGTTGTTGTGATTACTGTTGTTATGATTACTGTTGTTGTGATTACTGTTGTTGTGATTACTGTTGTTGTGATTACTGTTTTTGTGAATACTGTTGTTGTGATTACTGTTGTTGTGATTACTGTTGTTGTGATTACTGTTGTTGTGATTACTGTTGTTGTGATTACTGTTGTTGTGATTACTGTTGTTGTGAATACTGTTGTTGTGATTACTGTTGTTGTGATTACTGTTGTTATGATTACTGTTATGATTACTGTTGTTGTGAATACTGTTGTTGTGATTACCTTTGTTATGATTACTGTTGTTGTGATTACTGTTGTTATGATTACTGTTGTTATGATTACTGTTGTTGTGATTACTGTTGTTGTGATTACTGTTGTTGTGATTACTGTTGTTATGATTACTGTTGTTATGATTACTGTTGTTATGATTACTGTTGTTGTGATTACTGTTGTTGTGATTACTGTTGTTGTGATTACTGTTGTTATGATTACTGTTGTTGTGATTACTGTTGTTATGATTACTGTTGTTATGATTACTGTAGTTATGATTACTGTTGTTATGATTACTGTTGTTATGATTACTGTAGTTATGATTACTGTTGTTATGATTACTGTTGTTATGATTACTGTAGTTATGATTACTGTTGTTATGATTACTGTTGTTGTGATTACTGTTGTTAATGATTACTGTTGTTAATGATTACTGTAGTTATGATTACTGTTGTTATGATTACTGTTGTTATGATTACTGTAGTTATGATTACTGTAGTTATGATTACTGTTGTTATGATTACTGTAGTTATGATTGCTGTTGTTATGATTACTGTTGTTGTGATTACTGTTGTTATGATTACTGTTGTTAATGATTACTGTTGTTATGATTACTGTTGTTAATGATTACTGTTGTTGTGATTACTGTTGTTATGATTACTGTTGTTGTGATTACTGTTGTTATGATTACTTTTGTTATGATTACTGTTGTTATGATTACTGTTGTTATGATTACTGTTGTTATGATTACTGTTGTTAATGATTACTATTGTTAATAATTACTGTTGTTATGATTACTATTGTTATGATTACTGTTGTTATGATTACTGTTGTTATGATTACTGTTGTTCTGCTTACTGTTGTTGTGATTACTGTTGTTATGATTACTGTTGTTGTGCTTACTGTTGTTGTGATTACTGTTGTTATGATTACTGTTGTTATGATTACTGTTGTTGTGCTTAATGTTGTTATGATTACTGTTGTTGTGCTTACTGTTGTTATGATTACTGTTGTTATGATTACTGTTGTTATGCTTACTGTTGTTGTGCTTACTGTTGTTGTGCTTACTGTTGTTATGATTACTGTTGTTATGCTTACTGTTGTTATGCTTACTGTTGTTATTATTACTGTTGTTATGATTACTGTTGTTGTGCTTAATGGTGTTATGATTACTGTTGTTGTGCTTACTGTTGTTATGGTTACTGTTGTTATGCTTACTGTTGTTATGCTTACTGTTATGCTTACTGTTGTTATGCTTACTGTTGTTATGCTTACTGTTGTTATGCTTACTGTTGTTATGCTTACTGTTGTTATGCTTACTGTTGTTATGATTACTGTTGTTATGATTACTGTTGTTGTGCTTACTGTTGTTATGATTACTGTTGTTATGAATCCTGTTGTTGTGCTTACTGTTGTTATGATTACTGTTGTTGTGCTTACTGTTGTTATGATTACTGTTGTTGTGATCACTGTTGTTATGATTACTGTTGCTATGATTACTGTAGTTATGATTACTGTAGTTATGATTACTGTTGTTATGATTACTGTTGTTATGATTACTGTAGTTATGATTACTGTTGTTATGATTACTGTTGTTATGATTACTGTTGCTATGATTACTGTTGTTGTGATCACTGTTGTTATGATTACTGTTGCTATGATTACTGTTGTTGTGATCACTGTTGTTATGATTACTGTTGCTATGATTACTGTTGCTATGATTACTGTTGTTGTGATTACTGTTGTTATGATTACTGTTGTTATGAATCCTGTTGTTGTGCTTACTGTTGTTATGATTACTGTTGTTGTGCTTACTGTTGTTATGATTACTGTTGTGATCACTGTTGTTATGATTACTGTTGCTATGATTACTGTTGTTGTGATCACTGTTGTTATGATTACTGTTGTTATGATTACTGTTGTTGTGATCACTGTTGTTATGATTACTGTTGTTATGATTACTGTTGTTGTGATCACTGTTGTTATGATTACTGTTGCTATGATTACTGTTGCTATGATTACTGTTGTTGTGATTACTGTTGTTATGATTACTGTTGTTATGATTACTGTTGTTATGATTACTGTTGTTATGATTACTGTTGTTGTGATTACTGTTGTTATGATTACTGTTGTTATGATTACTGTTGTTATGATTACTATTGTTGTGATTACTGTTGTTGTGATTACTGTTGTTATGATTACTGTTGTTGTGATTACTGTTGTTATGATTACTGTTGTTATGATTACTGTTGTTATGCTTACTATGACTATTATTACTATTATTATGATAATTATTACTAGGTTTATTATTATCATTATTATTATTATTATTATTATTATTATTATTATTTGTGGTGGTGGAGGTGGCGGCACCTTAATTATTATTACTCTCCTTATTATCGTAAGAGCGAGGCATTTTCCTCTGAAATATATTGCCTATCGGCATTGATGTGAACTCGTGTATTGCTGACATTGTGTTTCTGTTTCTCTTTAGATTGTATTCGTTATATCACACACATTCACTCTCCGCCCATACTGCCACACTCCGGGGAGGATAAGGAATAATCTGGGTAGAGAAAAATTCCCTCCATTTGTCACATTTTCTCCAGTTGCACATTATTTACTCAAATTACTGTATATGCACTATATTTAAACTGCAAGTACAGAAAAATGTATTGCTGAAACACTTAACAGCATTCCATAAAATACTTGGATACATTTGTACTGAATATTTGATTCAAATAATTCTTATAAAATCCGTGGGACTGCGCAACTAGCGACAAATTAATCAAAACAATATGGTAGCTAATTTATTTTCTTGTGATTATAGGTATTTTTCAACTAGCACTATCTTCATAGCAGTTACTAAACAAATATACTATCAATATATCCAACATTATGTTAATTTATGAAACAATATGAAATCTAATTTAAATAAATTTAAATTATTTTCGTGCGTTTAGAAATAGCGCTAAGATACGCAAATCATCTCAATTAAAAATCTGATATGTTTAATTCGCTTAACTTTCTCTGGTCGTTCCAAGTACAAACTATACTTAAAAAAACATTAATCTTTTATATACATCATGTTAATCGAGATAAAAATTATCAGAATTTGTCTTATTACTTGCTTCATTGTAAGTGGAAGGAAAAAAGGGAATACATTAGCTAAAGCGATAGTCAAATTATTCAAAGTTGGTCGATTTCTGAAACAATTGAGATTGGGTTCGCTTTAATCCGCATGGTCTCGTTTGAGAAAATAACAAATAATATTTCAAAACCGGTCAACTCTACAAGAAAAATGTGTACTACAAAAATTGTGTTTTAACAGATCTACATTTTTGGTGTATTAAGTTTCGTTTATTTGTTACAGTTTAATCGTTATGCAGAATTCTGCAAAGCTCATCCAGAATATGTAAAGAGGCCTTCAGAGGATTTTGCCAGAAAATGCAATATATGCATTTTATTTGTGATGTAAATAACTTTAACATGCGGTATTTTAATCAAAATCATTGGAGTCATTTTTAAGAAAAACAACAGGTTCCAAAATGTTTCAATGTAAGGAGTAGTTTTGGTGGTGGGTTTTTTTTTAAAGCTTCGTGTCGCATTCTTGGAAGATACTAAACATGAATACTAAGTTTGGTTTTTAATGGTCTTTTCGTTGTTGAGCTATGCGGTCTACAGACACACACGGACCTTTCTCTAAAATGTTTTTTTTCCGACACAAAACAAATATTGCTGGTGAAATCTCTACATGGAATGTTTGGGTGGAATACAATCCCTTCTCTAGCTATTATGTACAGTGTATCATCCTTGAGAAAGTAAAAGTCGGTCCCGAAGACGACCATTAAGTGGCTGCAACTTTTCGCCCAATCTGACAACCCTGCTGATACTGCTAACTAAATATTCCCGCACGTGCTGTGTCTCTTTCGGTGAACGTGAGGTTTACAGGTAGTAGATGCTATGATAGGCAGCCGTGCATACACGCAACTCCGACGTATAATTACATTTTCCCGGAAAGAAATTAATATGAGTAAAAAATGGTAGGTGACAGAAGACTTAATACTAGCATAAACATGACAACGGTGTTTTCCTTTTATCGTAATTAAAAACCTCAGCTTTGTATAGGGTCTTTCAACAAGAGTGTTCTATCTTTGAACTTAAATAAAACACGTTCCATAAATGATAGAAATTCATTTCTTGTTTTATTTTGGAACATAATTAATGTCATTACCTGTGGAAGAGTACATCAGTTAAGTGACTTTGTTGGGTTGCGCGTATACGATTCGCCCAATTTTCAATGACAGAAGAACGTAAATTAGGTCCAACTTCACGAATAACACGCGTGATGTTATTCATAAGATTATTTATTGTTTCTGGCTTGCTCACATAAACTCGAGATTTAACATAATTCCACAAAAAGTAATCCAACGGCGTTAAATCACATGACCTCGGGGGCCAATTCACATCACCACCTCGGGAAATGATGAAACCTCTGAACTTCTCTTTCAAAAGATCGATTGTTTCGAGAGTAGTATGACATGTAGTACCATCTTGCTGGACAGAAGTTTCTTAGACCCATACCATCCAATTGAGGCAAAAATAGTCCCTTATAAGAGCCCGGTATCTTTCTCCATTGACACTGGGAGCTTCTCCATCTTAGTCTTGGAAATGTCACAATTCCTACGCGTTGCTGAATGCTGTAACGTTGCATGGCTATTTTTCAATTACAACTGTAACCACATGAAAAAAATGACCGCTGTAACTCCATAACAATGGCAGCTATCACATGTTAAAGATAGGAGACACTTGTTGAAACACCTATACTTCGCTCTAGAAATATACGACTTACATTTCCTTAGGTTTACAGTGCCTCCAAACAAAACAAATTGTAATATTTCTTGTTGACTTTATGTGACATTACATAAAATATATTCCACTCATACTTCATTAGAACGTCGGTCGTATTTAATTACAAAGACTAATTAATTCAAACTAATTAAGATATGAAAAGGCACATAAGAATGCTGTTGTAAAGCAAATAATATGCATCGTTGGAAAAAATAAAAACTGAAACAGCCAATACCTTTTCCGACTGCCTACTTAACCCACTAATCAGCGGGTTAACTTCTCACCTAGAAGTACCGGGTTTGATTCCCGACTGAAGTTGATATTGTACTCCACCCAGAAATTCAATATCGAAATTTCACCAGAAATACACATTTTGAGACCCCACTGAATCAAAAAAGTCATTTGTAGAAAAAACTCACTGTGTGTTTCCATGGACAGCATAGTTCAAAAACGAAAAGTTCGTTACATACCAAATTTGGCATTTAAGTTATATCTTCCAAGGATGGGACACAAACATTTTCAAGTAAATCCCTTTACCCCAAACCGTCCTTCATGTGGAAGCCTATTTGAACATTTTTATTTTCTCAAAAATGGCTCTAAATATATTGATTAAAATGTCGTATATTAAAGATGTTTACATAGAAAACAAAACACATACCTTGAATTTTTTTGGAATAGCCTCTGAAGATTCCTTCATTCTGAATGAATTTTGCAGAAATAGACTAAACCTGACTTAACAAAAAATGTGGATCTCGTTAGAACACACAACTTACGTCATGTACGTTTTTTTATCGTGAAGTTGACCAATTTCCTGGTATTCCTTGTTGGTTTCAGTTTTAAAATACTTAATCTTTTCTAATACGGGGAATTTGTCAACTTCTGGCACTGCAAAGAAATGAATTTTAATCACATAGCAACCAGCTTTTAACCGATTTAACTTTTTAGTGTATTCGCATTTTTCCTTCTACTAGCAAGGAAACAAGTAATAAGACAGTTTATGCTAATGTTTATTTTGATAAACATTATAGAAGAGTAAGCTTTTTAAGAATAATTTGTTGCAGCGATGTAGAGAAAGTCATGTGAATGGAACAAACAAATTTTTGTTTAAATTAGAGTTATTCCCTACCTCCATGGAGTCTGGGTATGAGAGTGAATGTGCGAGTGAAGTAGATTACCTAAAGTGCAAATTGAAGGCTCCGGATCGGTACGTTGGTTACAGGTGAGCAGAGAGGGGAGAGGCAGAAGTTCCGGACGCTACTGAGTTTATGCTATAGGTGTAGATGGGCGCAGACGTATATAGTTCTTAGTAAAAGTACGCTTTTTATAGCAACATAAATAACGTGAATAAGATAATTAATCTGTACTGTGACAGATGAAACAATCAGTTTAATATGTGACAAGCGTGGACATATTGTAATGGATTACTTTACATTTTTTTACTGTATCTAAAGCAAAACGTATTATGTTCGAGTTCGTAACTTCAGAACAGACTGTAAATGTGCAGGTCACTGCTTAGAGTGAATGGTTGGCAGTGCTTGGGAAAGGGGGCGCGGCCAATGAAACCCTGTGTAAAGTAACCATTTTCCAAGCAGAGTAACCAAATAGCAACGCGGCCTACCAAAGAGTAAAAATGCAATATTTCAGTATAAATGCGCCCGATATGATCACAGTAGTTAAAAGGGTTATAGAAATAAACGATCAAAAGGTTTCCATTTAATATTACAGCTGTACTACTAAGTCTTAGCACATCTATTTCTCTTGTTATAACCTTAGGAATGCAGGTCGTTCTCCATGATCTAGGGGTGCCATAGTCTCCGTTTCCGAGGTCATGAGTTCAAGCCCGGCGGAGGGCAAAGGCGCATTAGCCAATGAACGAAGGTCAGGCCTAGGTGAACGGCAAATGGGAGGAGTACGGAAACACCTCCATCCGAGTGGCTGGAAGCCTGCTTCGTCACAACGGTGCACAATGGTTTGATATCAAAAGTCTCACACAAAACATTAACTTTTTAGAAAAACGAGGAAATAATACAAATATTAAGTAGAGTGGTAGAGTAGAATTTCCTTACCAACATAAACCATTGCGCATCTGGCACGATTCCACGTACTCAACTGTACATGTAAATAACTCTTGCAGGACAAAACTTTGATATACCAAAGATCCTGATATAACCTTAACATTTGCTAACCTCAATAAATAAACTTATAACCCAAACCAACCTTTTGCCATTTTAAATTGGCAAAAACAAGAGTACCGAAATTCTGATTATTGTTATTATTCATTATTATTATTTATTATCATTATTATTATTATTATTATTATTATTATTATTATTATTATGACTATATTTATGGCAATTATTATCATCATGATTGTGATGATTATCGTTATTAATTTATTTGGCAGAATAAAATTCAAGTATAAAAGATTGATAACGAAGAACATGCAATCATAAGAGCACAAAGTACAGTGAGAATTTACCTATCTTTGTGTTTGCACGTTTTCGTTACAATATCTAGATGCCTTTTATTTCCTGCAGGGGTATAATAATAATAATAATAATAATAATAATAATAATAATAATAATAATAATAATAATACAGTAAAGCGCTACATGATCTCATCCATGCTTTCTGTTACGGCGCCTTAATGTTTTGATTCAAGCCTACAGTGACTCTAGTCTCTAACGTTAAACAAGAACGTGTGTTACACAATTGCAAAACTAGATATTAGCCTATACTGATAGGTGAAATAGACTTTTCAATTGTGAATCTAAAATGTGACTTTATTCTCTAAAAAGTAAAGGCTCTGATATTGAAGTGGAAATCATGTTAACTTTCTCCATGTGTTTACACTGTTCTTATATATCATGGACTCCAGTACAGCCGCCTTTCAATGACCAATTCCTTCATCCTTTAAGCTAATAAGCAAGAGAAGCTCTCTCTTACAACGCCACTGACTGGCGAATGCTCGGATTTACTCCCTGGAGTTCTACAATTTGTATAACGCACGAAGGGCTATCTGCACACACAGAACAGGATGCTGTTGGGCCACCTGGTATAGCATTTCTGAGTATCTCGTTTAACAGCGATTTCCAACATTACGAAACAAATGCATCTCCGAAACTGCATTCAGTAAAGAGATCAAGCTTAAATGTTGCAAATTTTTATTAGAGAGCAGAGTCCAAATAATCCACTACAACAGCTCACTAAGCTGCAGCTGTGGAAACTGCTGATAATGACTGGAGTTGAAGAAATAAGAGAGAAGTGAAAGGTTATAATGAAATGATGGTGCAGCAAGTTTATAAACTACCCTTTAATTTGCAATCGAAACTCCAGAAGAAACTCAATGAACAGTTCAAATTAATTTCTTAAGAGTGCATGAGGCAGACAAAGCTCTATGTCGTAGCGATGATCCGTGGATAATTTTAGTACTTTGCAGATAGTTATAGTTTTACTCCGGGTTTGAATGCACCACTTACATTCCGTTCTAAGTGTTTTTCCTCCACACTGACTGCATCATCAGACAGGTAAGCTGTCTTTCCATTCGAAAAGTTTACAGTAAAACACTTAATATAAGACTGAGAAACTCTAGTTCAAAGATATACATGGGAGTTTTAACAATACTGCTTAAGGAGTGTAAACAAGTTAAAGGCATGGCCTCAGAAGCCTAGTATTTATTTTATTGCAAACAGAAGATGATCTCCTGTTCCATAACACCACTCATCTAACTTTGGATCTATTTGAAACACTTTTTAGTTTATCTAGCACGGTACAATGTTCATAATACGCAGAGAAGGTATTGTTATTTCACCCAAAAATTCGATATTGTGATTTGACTGGAAAAACATATTTTGAGGACTCCTGAATCCAATATTTTTTTTTAGAAAAAGACCAGAGTGTGTGTATGTGTTTGTGTTTGTGTATGTGTATGAGTGAGAGAGAGAGGGGGGGGAGATGGAGAGTTTAGCTTCAAATGAGATATTTTTCAATTGGAATAATATTTTATTAACTATTATATTTTCACCAATATCTTCTTGTGAATCTATCATATTAATTCTACAAATTACTCCATAAACTTAAACGTAACTTTAGAAAATAGATTAACTTTAAATCTTTCACCCAATAATTTTTTTACTAAAAATATGTAACATAACAAAAGAAAATTCGGTTAAATAACAAACTTAGTATCTTCCACGGACGCGACTCGAAGATTTTCAGAAAAATCCCCCCCGCCCATTCTACCTTTTACATGGTTTCGACGTTTTCGACTTCCTTAAAAAATGATTCCCCAGAATGATTTTGCATAACTGGTAAACCATAAGAGGTAGAAAAGAACTTGCTACACAAAGAAATGTAGATCTCGTTAAAACACTGAATTTTTGCCATATACATCTTTCCTAGGTTTAGCCGTTTCCATGATGTTTCTTGTTGGTTTCAATTTTTGACTGCTTAAACTTTTCAAAAACGGAAAATTATCTTTCGTTTCATCTCTCTTTTATTTTACTCCTGCTCATTCAAAGATAACAAAATTTCAATTATTTCACATAGCGAGCAACTTTTAAAGTTTTCTGGCTATCATTTTAGCCTAACGTACTCCATTATTTCCCTTCTACTTATAAGTAGAGCTCAGTCCGGGACACGAAATTGCCGGATTGAGGTTCGGTGCACACAGAGTATAACTATGACGTAATGGAGAAGGCGTTGTCTCTACAAATCGTTTCGAAACGTGTTGCAATATCTTACATTGCTCACTGCCTGGCCTCCTGCAGTTCCTGCTAGCAGTTAAACCAGTGAACACTGAAGGAGAGCACAGATTGAAAAATATCGAAAATATGGAAGGGTATGCGTTCTACACTGAACAATCATGTGGATGATTCAAACATATTTTGAGTGACAGAAGAAGAGCTTTTTCTTTCAGTACAGTAAAGATGGATCTTATAATTCACTGCAATGAATCCTGAGTGAGTTTGGTTAATTTATGTTCATTATTTTTTCAAAGGTCTAGAGATTATTAGCCTGAAGTTTTTTTTATCGAGTTTTATATTTTTTATTTGTAAAAGTACAAAGCGTTTTTATTTTCTAATCATATAATGAAATAGTTATTTTACTATTACTTTATGAATTAGAGCATTGCATATAATGTTGATACAGATAATGAGCTACTTTTGCAACAGATTATACCTCAACGTGTGCATGTTTACGCTGCAAACTCCTCCCCAGTACTATCTCTTTATACCGCTGACTGCTCTATGCGTTTGTAACTGTGCGCGCTTCGGAACCCAAAACCGAGCTGTACTTATCAGGAAGGAAGTATATCATAAGACCAATTCTACTAATGTTTATCTCGTTAAGCATGATGTAGATAAAACAATAATGTTTTGTAAGAAAGTTCTTTGGAACAGTTAGAGAAAGGCATGTGAATGGAGCACATAAGACTTTATGTAGTGTGACTTTTATATACTTCGTTAAATATATCCTAAAATAATAAGGAATTTGTTGCTAATCAAAATTACTGCAATTGTGCTTTCTTGCAACTCTAACTTGAGCTGCGTCTACCTACAGTGTCGCAATAAACTTCAAAAGAATCCATTTACTTCTATTAATGAAAATCCTTGTTAGAAAGTAAGTCCGTACTTCATGCAGCAATATCTGTAACTCTGTCCCCATATATCACATTTCTTGGCACAGCGCTCCGTATATAAGCAACGGCTATACTGGAAAATGATTTATAGGCATAAGCCGCTATTTTAAATAAATTCAAATATACTGCATATTACAAATCATAGAAAAGCGCCATATACCTATCATTGCGTTCAACTGCACGCGCTACAGTAAATCTGTTAGGTTAATTGGTTTCTGAAGGTAATTTTCTTTTGATTTAGCATAGATACAGAGACAGTAGTTGATTATCATGTATTTAATGTTGTAAATATATGGTAAATTCGTGTTAAATATTGCCAACATTCAGAGAATGTGATAATGGCTTCACGCTTAATAAAGGAAAGTTTAATGTCTTGCATTTCTCCTTAGAATTTGTAACTTCAAAGACAATAAAAATACGCCTGGCGCTGTGGTTTTGCTGAAAATGTGAACGTTTGATATGAGAAATAAATACAAACCCGATTGGGCAATCCACCTCTTCATCTTTCAACCCCGCTCGACGCTCCTTTACAACAGATTGACTTGTGTAAGCAGTGTACTAATTTTGTCCACGATGTGGGCGAATCACCTTGGCATTAGAATTTCAGTATGTAGCGCAGAGAAAAGGTTTACCTAATTTTGTATCACCTGGTATCAAAGATGGCTTGTTAACCAACAGAGAGTTTGGTAATTTGTCGCAAATTACGTTTCATGTGCCCCGTTTTACCCTTCGGTAACGTGACTTGTCTAGTATGGTTTAAGAGTACAGCAAGGTTATACCATAGCCTCTTTTGAATCAGAACGTGGCACAAGAAACAACCAGTGCCCAAACAAGTGGAAGACATGGGCGGAGACAGCGAAAACAGCTCGCCTTACGATAAGTATTTCCAGATGTATTTTTAATGTCTTTAAATTTACAAGGAGCTTCCGCAATTATTTTATTCAAACGTTTCATGACAATGGTCCTCTCGCCTCAGAAGGCACAAGGTGCTTCTGTCCATATCTGACGACATCCAGATCTGCTCTCAGGAGTAATGGAGGATACCACACTTTGTATTGGAATATGCTCATACTTCTTCTTTATCCCATCCTAAATTTACTTCATGCATATGTGCATTGCAAATTTATATTGCGTTATCGATAATTGTTACCTATTATTTGAATGCGTGTATTCGATACCAACAAGCCAGGTGGCTCAGAAATTCCCTCATGGCCTGGCATTCGGGATGTCGTGGGTTTAGTTCCAGCAGCCGACCTCTCTGACCCATTAGATTTTTTGGAAGTTTTCCCAGGTCACTAGGTGAATGCTGTGGAGTTTCTTCATTCCCCGAATTTCCTGTCCCTCCGTTACATCCGTCTGGTCTTTCCTTCAGGGTTGTAATATTGGTGAGCATATCGATGGTGGTCCCCTCAAGTGGAGATGATTACGCTTTGGAAATTCAGCTCTCGACGCACTATGGGTGTCGGTATACTCACGAGCATTTATTCAGACCTGAGGCGAGAGATCCTAGCGCTCAATGCTTCGGAATGAAGGACTGCTTGTATACTGTTAGGGACTCTTCACGGTGGCTTCCTGTCACTGCCTGGTTCCGGCTGCCCTCTGCAATTGCTCTCCTCCTGGGGTCTCACGTACAAAAAGCATAATCCCTAGCTGAGGTGTAGCATCTCCTGCGGTTTTGAAACAGCTATTGATATTTCGTTGATGTAGTTTTATTATTTGTTTATGTTAGTTTGTTTTGTAAAGACCTTTCTTTACCTTTCAAATGCCAAAAGGATATTATTACTTTCTCTATCGTGTACTGTTTGTAAGTACATAGTAGTAAAATAAGGTACTGTAATCCACCCAAAAATTCGATACCGAGATTTCACTGGAAATATATGTTTCGGGTGCCCCTGAATCCAAAAAAAAAAAAAAATAAAAAAATCTTATTTTGTGGTAGCCCATTTCCACTATGTCCTTTCTTTTTGTCATTATAGCCAGATTCGTAAATTGATATCTACTATACACAGGACTATCCCTTAATCCTAATTGATTAAATTGATATTTATATATTAGAACATTGTTTTCTTTTCCGGTTAAAATACCAATATATTAGTCATTAAACCATTTTTAAAAAAAGATCCGCGCGCGTGTGTGTGTGTGTGTGTGTGTGTGTGTGTCTATGGACAGCATAGCTCAAGGATGCGATACGAAGATTTTCAAGAAAATGCCCTCTTCTCTAACTACCCTTTACATGGAACTTTTTTCGAAAATGTTATTTTCTCAAAAGTGGCCCTAACGGTTTTGATTAAAATATTGTATATTAAAGTTATTTACATCAGAGATAAACTGTATACCTTGAATTTTCTGGGAATAGTCTCTGAAGACTATTCTGTATGAATTTTACGGAATTTTGCATAACTGGTAAACCGTAAGAGATAAACAAAAACTTACTGAATAGAAAATGTAGATCTCGTTAAAACACAAATTTATGTCCTTTGCGTTTTTGTTGTGGAGGTAACCGTTTCCGAGATATTCCTTGTGATTGGTTTGAATTGTAAAGTACTTATACTTTTCTCAGACAGGAAGTGTCCGTTTTTCTTTTGTTCTATTCCTGGCCAAGCAAAGAAGCGATTTGCAATGACAATTGCTTAATGACAGCTTTTAAAACATTTGACTATCACTTTAGCATAGCGCCCTAATGCTTATCTCGATTATCTTTGTGTAGATAAAAGATTAATCATTTGTGGGGAAAGTTTGTTGGCGGAATAGCTAGAGAGAGTCATGTGGTTGAAATACATGAGGTTTTTTGCGTATATTTTGCTTTCGCTTCGAATTTATGCAAACGTTAAGATTGCCTAGTAAGAAAGGAAACCTAATAAACGTTTATAGCTAGCTAACTTACCCCCTTCCTTTGTAAGTTTGCGTCAGGGTTAAACCAGGGTCGGTTGGATGTGGTACTTGATCCGCAGTCCCGGATTTGTTCCCCCCCCCTTTTGTATCCTTGGTTGTTTATTGGTACTCCGGCGCTGTATTCCTTTTTCCTATTTTTACCCATTTCCCCCAACATTTCCTAGGTTTTCCTATTTGATTACCGTTTTTGCTTCTAATACAGCGACACATACACATTTATAAACACACAAAACCCCATGTCCAATGCTGGACACTTGCCCACGATCCCCTACGCCACGAAGCACCAAAGCGAAGCACTCTAGCTAGCGCGGCCATGGGGACCGGCAGGTTAATAGGTTTCGGTATATTATAATCATTGTTTTATGAAAAATAAAAATAAAACTCGTAAACATCACCTGTATGGTATTAAAGACTTAAAAGATTTCGAATTGCGATATTCTTGTAACCCCGTTGTGTTAAAGCACTTAATGAAAGAGTAAAGCAGTGGTCCAGTTCTAATTAACTGCAAGAGACCTTTGGGCCACAATTGCTGGATTTTCTTGTGTGTATTTCATGGCTGGATCACAAGCGCTGTTCATTTGTGATAATTAAGAAATTTTGATAGGTTCGCCATTTATTTTTATTGCGGCGATTTCATAAAATATTATAGCTTTACAAAGAGCAGTTACGGAAAGTAGGAAATAAACGCTAAAACATTATTTATTGCACGGCCATACGCAGCAGTAAATTCTTGTAGTTGCCAATTTACTCATTAAAAGCGTAAGCCATGGAGGTCTTACTGTGAAGCTTGGTTAATTAGCGCATCGGGTTTTGCTTCCTACTCCTACTCGCCTCTTCTTAAGCCTCTTAATAAATTACTTTCATGGCCTAATTACTTCTACACTACTACTATTGGCGTGGCACAGGGCATGCAACTTCTCTTGCTCGAAATTAATATCAACTCCTAAGGTAAAGAAACGGGTTCATTTAAAATGCGAGCTTTTGGAAAAGTGCCACGATTTTCTTTGTGTTTTATTGCACAGATGTAGATATAGATAGTAACGTTAGCGCAGTGCATACCAGGTGGCTCAACAGCGCCGTATTTCACGTGTGAAGATAATCCTTCGTACATTTAAGAATAGCAGAATTCAACGGGGCAAATCCAAATAACACCGGACAGTGATGGCATTAGTGCGAGTGACCTGCGGGTTGCTCCTCTTGCAAATAATAATAATAATAATAATAATAATAATAATAATAATAATAATAATAATAATAATAATAATTACCTGATGCATGACTTTTGTTGCGGCGCTTTAATGTATTGATTTAACCCTACAGAGGGTCAAGCTTCTAGTGTTAAATAAGAACAGCTTATTTACAAACTAGCTACTACCGGGTACTGATAATTGAAATAAATGTTTTTTTTTAATTAATTCTCAATCTAAAATTCGAAGTTATTCTGTCAAAAATAAAACCTCCGTAACTGAAGTGGAAAACATATTAACGTTTTCGATCTGTTTCTATGTTTCTGTATACAATATCACGGCTCTAATACAATTCTGGGAGCTTCTATCAATGAGCACGATTCCCTCACCGTTTTCGCTGATATCCAAAAAAGGAGTAGAGCACAGGTTGCTCGTGCTAATATCGCCATTGACCGATATTTACGTGGTTTTGCCCCGTTGAACTCTGCAATTCTTTAAACGCACCAAGGGTTATCTACCTACGTGAAAATACGGCGCTGTTGAGCCATCTGGTATACTGCGGATTAAAAAAGTTCCTGAATTTAAATGTAAAGAACATAGAAGTCATGGATGTTGATATGCCTGAGGAAAAATCTATAAATCGTACTGTACTGTGACTTGCACAGTTTCCACTGTCACTTCACTAACGTGAACTAGTTCATAATTACCCTGTACATTTCAGTAAAGTGAACTTGTTGAAATGTTCCTTGCACACTTCACTTTACTTTCTTTGTGATGTAGCGATGTGCTGAATTATGCACAACGCAGTTCTTCTTCGGATGCCTTACTCACTGCGCGTTATAGCAGTAATCGCAAACTCGGTCGGAGAACAGCATTTTCTGTCGCACCAGAAACGCACTCGTTTATTCATTTGGGTGCTCACTTATACAGCAACGGTTTAGAGTTCCAGAACATTCTATAAAGAAAAACTTCCAGAAGAAGTAATCCGACGATCCCGCTTTGATATTTACGCCGTCCAAGCGCGCTAGTTATCTGTGTTTAGCTCTCCACTGCTCGCGGTCGACCTCTCGATACATTGGGTCATGACCGCTATGTCACAGTGCTAGAGTCAGATGGTACTACAGTACATTCAAATGGGATGAGGTTTGTCCTTGAGGCCACCATACCGGCAGCCAATCGGAGTGCTGTTGTGTTGACATATTGCATTCCCGCTTAACTGGGAGTAACGCGCTAAGTGATTACGTTTCTCATAAATAATACTCGCGGGAAGACAAAGTGTTCAAATTTTGCAAAAAATAATTCACGAGGAAGATAGGGAGTAATGTTTATAGCAGAACCGTAAAAACGACGGATTTTTAGCTAAAATAGTTTTCATAATACACATGAATAAACATTATGTCGCCAGGCAGATTTGCATGCTCAGTGTGCGAGTGAGAGGGAAATATGAAAAGAGTGAGGCGACCTGGCAACGTAGAGCACGATAACGCATCTCATTCGCTGCAGAGTAGAACTCTCTCATTTTAGAAACATAATAGTTGTCTTGCCCGACATTGTTTATATGCCATCTATAATGTTGAGGTTCTAAGGAGAGATTAAATGTCCTGTCCCATCATGGTTAAATCTTTTAAATTCTTGAATCGGTATTTCCGAACCCTTTAAGATATCACACTGACTTTTTATAGCACACAAATGCATGCCTTCTATATTGGTTTGTCTACCTTTATCCATAAGTTTGTTGTTTTTTTAAAGAAGAAAACCACCAATTTTTAAATATACCAGTAAACATTCCTTTATACTCCCGTTACCTTTTCTATTTGCGGTTCACATCACTTTTCATAAACGCGTCTTGCTATGTGTTCAGTCTGCCGTCCAACCTCGACACTCCAACCCTGTACGCAAAGCCAATGTACGTCATCCATACTTCGTAAGTTAACCGAACATCCGTTCTCGCCCTTGTTATGATGCTAAAAATGGATGCTTTTATCAACAACTGTTTTTAAAAAATAGCCAACTGCTGTTAACACGAAAGTGGATCCTCAACAGCAATTAGAGGTTTTTCATCATCTTATTTTTGTTTCCTTCCATATTTACTGACAGGTATTTAATGCCAGAAAATGCCAGTCACCAAAAAGCAAAAATTGGTAAAACAATGTCACATATATTTAAAAGAACGAATCCACATTTCTACCATTTTATACATATAAACATCTCCTAAAAGTGGGCTAAAGCTTGCTTCTATTCAAATATATGTAGGGATTGTGATTTTTAATGAGGTAATACAGAGTATAAAGTGGCAGATGCGGTACATTTTAAAACATCACTACTGCGACTACAATGATTAGACTTATATCAAATTGAAGAGAAAATCCAATTGTAAAGAAAGAACAAAGAATTTAAATTATCCTTTTTGACATTTACTCTGCTCTTAAATAAAGAAAGCGATTTTTTTTTAAATCGTGAGCAGGCTATGATTTTCATTCGTATCTAAAGCGTAAGTGTCCAAAGTTTTGTTCAGTTTTGTAAACCATGAAGAGTTGTATATAGGAGGTTGGAAATACAGTCCTTGAATTTATAAGTTATCCTACACCTCAAAAGTACGAATTATATCCTGAGTGTCCAAGCAGTATAGCTTGGTATAAAAGTGGTTAAAAGTAAACAGTAATGCTCCTTTGTTTTTTTTTTTTGGTTTTTTTCTCTTGTTTTTTTATTTTTTTTTTTTTTTTATAATTTAGAGTTCAATAGAATTTTGTATTCCAATTCAAAGCTGTTGGAAGAGAGAGACAGGTGTATAGTGGATACCAATAAAGAAAACGGAAGGGAGACAGTATGGCTAAGAGCAAGTTGAAAGGTCAGCAAAATGACTCTCCACAGACTGAATGTCCATTATGAAGGGAGAAAGATGTACACCACATATTTCAAGTAGGGAAAATGAGATTTGGAGAAAAGGTGTATAATCAAGATTGACGTTTTTTAGACAAAAACTGCAACCATATAAAGAAATAAAAATAAATATAAATGGCTTGTTAAGTCATAAAACAACAATTTATATTAAAGTAGTAACATGCAACTAGTTTGTAGCACAAGATGGGTTACCAGCTTCAACTGTTTCCAGGCTAGTCACAGTGGCAGTTCAATTGTTGTATTTGTTATTATTATTATTATTATTATTATTATTATTATTATTATTATTATTATTATTATTAGTAGTAGTAGTAGTAGTAGTACTATTGTTATTAATATTATTACTATTGTTGTTATTATTGGTATTATTAGTGCTGTTTTGTTACCATTGTTGTCATTATTGGTACTATTACTCTCATAATTATTATTGTCATTATCCTTGTCATTATTGAAATTATCATTGTTATTGTTGGCATTATTACTATCGACATTGCCATTATTATCATTATTGTCATTGTTATTACCATTATCATAATTATTAGTATCGTTATTGCCATTATCATAATTGTTATTATTATCGTTATTGCCATTATTATTACCATTATCATAATTGTTATTATTATCGTTATTGCCATTATTATTACCATTATCATAATTATTGTTATCATTATTGAGATTATCATTACTGTTATCATTATCGTCATTGTCATTATCATTATTATTAACGTCATAATTATGTTTATCATCCTGATGATTATCATCATTATTATCATTATTATATCATTATCAATATACGATTTTTATATCATTGCTATAATATCATAATTATACCATTATTACTATATCATTATACTGTTATTATATCATTGTTACATCATTTTTATATCATTAATATATCATTATGATATTATTATTGTTATTATTATTGTTATTGTTATTATTGTTATTATTATTTTTATTATTATTATTATTATTATTATTATTATTATTATTATTATGTGATTGAAAATAATAGTTGGTTAGTTTACGAAAGCTGTAAGGTAACCTATGATATTTACAAAGTCCTACAGTATAATAATTATGCAACATTTAAACCAGATGGATTTGACATTGCAGATTTCTACACAAGGAGCAGGAAAACGGTAAGTGTAGCTTTTGAAGGTTGTGTAAGGTAGTCTATACTTTTGTTTGGATCCATAAAGCGAAACAAGTTTTATCTAGGAAGATCAAAGAGCACTAATTTATTAGGGGTTGAAGTTAGGAATAGTAGGGTAGGCGTTTGAAAGTTTTAGGGTAGCTGATAATTTTTTCCATGTTCCAAAATCTAAGTGTATCCGTTGTTGTCAAAACTATAGCGTAACTGCTTCTACTCATTAACAAATGTTTGCAAAATTGGAGTGAAACTTGGGAGTGTGGACAAAATATGAAAAGCTCTCCTTCAATAATTCACCTTAAAACATCTACCATGTCAACCTGCTTATCTCTTTCGGCTATAAGTCATTAAAACTCTGCAATGTTTGCAATAAATTTCCAAAGATGTTCTGGGCCTTAAAGTTTTCTCTCCTAAGTGCTTAAAACATACCTAGGGTCATGCCCGCGAGCATGACACACAATAGACCCTTGACGAGATGTATAAACACGACTTGCACCTTTTACTTCAGCGAAATGACCCTTGTGGAAGTCATGCGTTTACAACAATGTGACTAATGTGGTACTCACGGCTTGAAGTACAGGGAACAAGAGATTCACACAGCATCCAAACTCACTTCCTCCAGTAATTACTTCAGTGATATACACATAATAGGCCCTATTCAAAGTTAGAAATTAGGCTATTAATGCCCTGCAACAGTCACGATGTTGTTGGTGATAACACCCAGAGATGAAGTGAGTGAAGGCAATTACTTCAAACACCTTAAATAAAATTGGTCTTGGGTCGTGACCCCGCGTTCCATGATGGCTAAAGCAATGAGCCTGCAGAAACAATCCATGCAACAAATTTGGCTAAGAGTAATTTCTCTTTGCTGGGAAAGCTTTTATATTTCTGAGAGAAATGCAACAACCTTGTTCCCGCAATTTTAAGATCACGCGCTTAAGATACTTATCTCATTAGTATTTACCCATATTTTTACTTTTTGTAACACTGTGCACAATGTACATAGTAGATAGAAAATGTATCGTATTCCACCCAAAAATTCAATGCCGAAATGTCACCAGAAATACATGTTTTGAGACCCCATGATTCCAGAAAAACATTTTAGATACATGTCTGTGTGTATGTAGGGAGGAGAGGAGAATAGCTCTAAAACGAAAAGTCGGTTAAGTAACTAAATTTGGTATTAAGTACATTATTTTCCAGAAATGTACACAAAGATTTTCAAGTGAATTCCTCCACCTTCAAATACCCTTTACATGGAACATTTTTCGAAAAGTTTGACTATCTCAAAAATGTCCCTAACGATTTTGATTAAAAAGTCATATGTTTAAGATATTTTCATGACAAATGAAATGTATATCTTGAATTATCTGGGAACATCTTGTGAAGAGCTCTTCATTCTGGATGACTTTTTTATGACTTGTAAACCGTGAGACATAGACAAAACTTAACTGCACAAGAAATGTAGATCTCAGTAAAACACACAAGTTATGTCATATACAGTTTTCGTAGAGTTAACCGTTTTCGAGATATTCATTCTTAAAGGATTCAATTTTAAACTACATAAACATTTCTTAAGCGTGAAGTCACCTTTCGTTTCATCTCTTTTGCAAAAGAGAACCGAATTCCATTGCTTCACATAGCGACAACTTTTAATAGATTTAAGTATCGCTTTAGCCTAGTGTATTTCCTTGTTTCCCCTCTATTTACAAGGAAGCAAGTAACAAGACCATTTCTGCTAATGCGTGTCTCGATTAGCATGATTCAGGTAAAAGAGCAAGTATTTTGTAAGGAACAGCTAGAGAAAATCATGTGAATGGAGCACTTCAGTTTTCTAAAAAGTATCCCGAGATGGGGAGGAGTACCACAAAATGCGTCACAGAAAAACAATAATTGGATGTGATTGCCTCCGTGGTCGAGTGGTCAGCGAGCTAACTTCTCACCCGTAGGTCCCTAGTTCGATTCTCGGCTGCGGTGGAAAATTTTTGTTTAGCTAGAATTATTCCTTATCTCCCACAGAGTCTGGAAGTATGTATGTGAGAGTGAATGTGTGTGTGTGTGTGTTTGAGGAAAATAAAATGATTTAAACCTACAGCCAACGAGCTTTTTCTAGTGCAAAGCCCCCTATATGACCTTAGATGTTAAAGGGGGCTATATAAATGAAACAATAAAAAAGAAATACTTGAATGCAAGTTACAACGATCAAATTTTGGATTAAAATCAATCAATTAATGGCGAAATTAGAGGAAAACTTTCCGAACTTTTTTCCCTGAGGTTATTTTTGGCGATAGTCTGTGTTCACAGGCATTTGGAATTCCCAATTCTTTCCAACAGAAAAATCAACATTCATTAAAAATAATAAAGACAAAATAAACAAGTTTTGAATTATATATCAACCGGAGATCATCAGATTTATAATGATATTGTAACTCCCACGCTTTCATTTTCTCTATAATATATAACCTAATGTAATATATAACATTCCCACTCAATTTTACGGCAAGGTATTGCTAATACATTCACAAATTCTGTTCTTTTTTCCATAATAACATTATCATATTATGTTAGGTAAAGTTTTTGAGCAAACTCTAAATTATATACATTCTGGAAGGCATTTATATACTTATGTTTTATATATTATGAACATTCAAAATGTCTGTAATACAGTTTCGAGCATTATACAAAAATGGCTATGGCTTATCTATAGTAAATATAGCCAGGTGTGGGGAAACCAGATAGTGAAATAAAAAAGTCATTATAATTACTTGTTTATTTTGTTGGTAATGCTGATACATTTTGAAAAACTAGTCAACATTTGAAACTCTCGGTTTTCATGTGTTTACTAAATACCTCCTTGCATATTTAAAATGTATTTAAAATAGTTTTAAAATTAATTCTTTCAAATTGTTAATGCTTTTCCTTTTTATTTTCTCTAGCACGAATGTACGTGTAGCTAGAGCAGGTATACTATTCCACCCAAAGATTCG
The DNA here is from genome assembly GCA_030762935.1 of Hymenopus coronatus. Lineage (NCBI taxonomy): Eukaryota > Metazoa > Arthropoda > Insecta > Mantodea > Hymenopodidae > Hymenopus > Hymenopus coronatus. Next base: position 94,778,222 of record CM060900.1, on the reverse strand, counting down.
ATGTCGAAATTTCACCGTAATTATGTTTTCAGGTCCATTGAGGCCAATCAAAGCATTTTTAGCCCATCCTGAGTAGTGTGGGGGTAGCGTGTCTGTCTCGTATTCAACAGGTCGTGAGTTTGAATCTCGCTTAGGGTGAGTTACTCGGATAAGATCTTTTGGGGGATTTCCCTTATACTGAGAAGACAAATGTCGAGTAACTTTAAGCTCCATGGACCCCGAGATCATTTGAGCATCATTTCACCAATTTCATTCATCGTCCGATATGACCAAGCAGGTTAAAGGACGCTAAACTTCCAAAAAAAAAAAAAAAATTAAACAAGGTCTTTGTGCCTGTGGACAGCATAGCTCAAAAACTATTAGACGGTTAAATACCGATCTTGGTATTTAAGTTTTGTACAAAATTTGCAAGAAAATATCCCAACCCTAAACTACTCTTTATATGAAAAACTGTTTGAATCTTGTATGTTTCTCAAAAAATGGTATTTTTCCACCCAAAACTTCGATGTCGAGATTTCACCGGAAATACAGATTTTAGGACCCCATGAATCCAAAAAAAGCATTTTCAGAAACAGGTCCGTGTGTGTGTGTGGACAGCATAGCTCAAAAACGAAAAGACGGTTAATTACCAAACTTGGTATTTAAGTTTTGAGTCTCCCAAGGATGCAACATGAAGATTTTCAAGAAAATCCCTCCCCCCCGCAACTACCCATGGAACAATTTTCGAAAATGTTGTTGTTCTTAAAAATGACTCTAACGATTTTGATTAAAATACCATACATTAAAGCCATTTCTATCACAAATAAAATGTATATCTTGAATTTTCTGGGAACAGCTTCTAAAGACCTGTTTATTCTGAATGAATTTTGCTTAATTTGGCATAACTAGTAAACCGTAAAAGATAGACAAGCAATTATTTTAGAAAAAAATGTAGATCTTATTAGAATACACAAGTTATGTGATATTTTTTTTCCTGGAGCTTACCTTTTTCGAGGTATTCCTTGTTATTGGTTTCAATTGTGAAGTACTTATACTTTCCTCAGACGGAAGTGTCCGTTTTTCTTTTGTTCTACTCCTGACCAAGCAAAGAAGCGATTTACAATGACAATCACATAATGACAGCTTTTAGAACAATTGTCTATCACTTTAGCCTACTGTATTCCCTTAGTTCCATTCTATTTATAATGAACTAAGTAATACAGTTTTGCTGTGTTTATCTCGATTAGCATGGTGTTGAAAGAAGAATTATCTGTTGTAAGAAGTTAGTAGAGTAGCTAGAGAAAGTCATGTAAGTGTAACACATAAGATTTTTATTATAATACAGTATATTAGAGATATTTATATCGTAAATAAAATGTATAACTTGAATTTTCTAGGAATAGCTGCGGAGACCTCTTTATTCTGGATGAATTTTGCTGAATTTTGCATAACTGATAAACCGGAAGAGATAGACAAAAATTTACTGAACTTGTTAACTGGTTTCAGATTTAAACTACGCTAACTCTTCTCAAACATCAAGCCACATGTTGTTTCGTCTGTCTTGTTTTACTGCTGGCCATGCAACGCAAACCGAATTTCTTGTTTCGCATAGTGACCAACTTTTTAAAAAATGTACTATTGCTTTAGCTTAATGCATTCCCTTATTTCCCTTCTACTTGCAAGAAAGCAAGCAATAAGTTAGTGTTTATCTCGTTACGCATGCTGTAGGTAAAATAATAACATTTATCCTATCCTATAGACTTCATGTATATATTTTATGTATCCTAGGAAGCGAGTCTTTTTCAACGTGAAATAAAGCGAGTACTTTATTTCATTGTAAACTGTTTTAATTCCTTTAGCAGTTCCCCATTCTTTAAATAAGGACAATTCCTTGTCATATGGGTCCTTCGACTTGCTGGGTAACAAACTAAGCACAGGGTTTTTAGCATAATCTAAAACTTCTTCAGAAACTTCCATTTTCATTCATTTATTGATTTATTTGGTGCCGTTTAAACAACCAGAATTGAAACTGTTTATTCCGGCGAGGTTACGCAACAACGAACAAACAAGGTACTATCTAGTCATGATTAAAGTTCAATCCCTCGTTAACAGATGGATAATATTAACATTAATAAATATAAGAATATCTTAGTTGATATTAGGATAGGATAAAACGTCGCATATCACACGTGGCTTATTAGACTATTATAAGATATGAGAAATTAAAACTCGCGTTTACGCGCTCGTGTACTAAAACATCCCACTCAGAAATAGAAGTCTCTTTAAGCCATTTATAATATAAATAGAAGCGGCGCCGTGGGTGAGTGGTTAGACCGCTCGCCTCCCATCTAGGCAGCCCGGGTTTGATCCCAAGCACCCGAATGTGGGATCTGTGGTGGACTAAGCGGCGCCTGGGGGTATTCTCCGAGACCTCAGGTTTCCCCCGCCACTCCTTTCATCAATTGCTCCATCGTCACCTTTCCAATCATTAATTTCGCTTATATTTCATATCAACCACTTCCTCGTGTTCATGCCTGGCTTTGGGCCGATCCCTCGTAACAGGTTCTCCATTCTATGGTTTCGTGCCGTAGACTCCCCGACAGGCTTCTGTAAGTCCTAGGGACGTGTCAGTCATACAATCACGGGGAGGATAAGCCGATTACGAAACGAATAATATAAATAGGTGGCGCCGTGTGTAAATATCTAGACCGCACGCCTGCCATCTAGGGTTCGATCCCAAGCGTCCCCATGTGTGACTTGTGGACGACGAAGTGAAGTATGGGCGGGTTTTCTCCGGGTCCTCCGGTTTCCCCCACCAATTGCTCCGCCGCCACCTTTCCAATCTTTAATTTCGCTTATGGGCCGACTCCTCGTAACAGGTTCTCCATTCTATGGTTTCGTGCCGTTGACTCCCCGACAGGTTCCTGACCCCTAGGCATTAGCTTGTAAGTCTTGGGGGGGGGGTTGTCAGTCCTACAATTATGGGGAGGGTAAGCAATTACAAACGAAATAATATAAATAACTATTCTAAGAATTATTATATGTGAAACGAATAGAGAATGTTGTGTGAATCGAACACACCAGACTTTTTTATGAATTTCCTTAATTGGTTGAAGTTCTGTCGCACCTGAAAAAATAAATGAATGTGTTAACCTGTTCCTTGTGCTCATTTTTACGAATCTATCATTATTAAAATAAAAAGAGCGAACACCTTTGACAGAGCATATCCTATTAACTCTCCATCACGGACACAACAAGAAGAGATGAGGACAGTCGGAGATTAGGTGTCGGCTTGTTAAATGACATGGGACACATGCAGACATGTTCGTGCAGAAACGTGGACGGCAGAAAGTAAGCAAACGCCCAGTGTTTGTCTGTTGTCTGTCGATACCTGCTAATTATTCTCTAGGCTTTCTAACGTGGCATGTCTGCGAAACCCTCTGATATCTCTTTAACGAGGCAAATTCGGACCTATGCACGATGATGAAGGGCTGTACAGGTTTTGGCCAAACAGAGATACCTCAAAATCTAATTTAAAAATCTGATGTTTTTTACATGAGTTTCTCTACATCTCTACAACATATTATTGTTAAAAAGCTAATTCTTCCATTTCTTTCATGCTAATCGAGAAAAAAATGAGCAGAAATAGTCTTTTTACTTATAATAAATAACTCCATGGCACGACAGCTCACAAGGAACCTTGGCCTACCGCCCGGCCGCTGCGTCCCCCTTCCCGGCCGGATAATGCGGTCCACATGACCTGGGGCTTCTACTTCTCCATCAACTAGCTCCTCAATTGCCGCCCCCCTCCAGGGACCTCCCGAGGCTGAGTGCACGCCGGACGAGGTCTCCCTGCGAGGGAAAATTCGCCATGCCGATACCGGGAATCGAATAGGTCTCCCGCTTGGTAAGCAGCTGCGCTACCATCGCGCTAAGGAGACGACCCAGTCTTTTTACTTGCTTCCTTGTAGTTAGAATGGAACTAAGGAAATCCACTAGGCTAAACCGATAGACAAATATTTTAAAAACTGGTTGACATATGATTGAAGTGCCTTTGTCTGTATGACCAAAAGACCCGTACGAAAAAGGTATAAGCATTTTATAGCTGAATCTATTAACAAGGAATATCTAAAAAATGGTCAACTCTACGAAAAAAAAAGTTCAAAACATAAAGTGTGTGTTTTAACGAGCTCTACAAATTTTGTGCAGTAAGTTTTTGTCTTCAGACGCTTTTCCTAGAAAACTTAAGATATACATTTTGTTTATCATGTGAATATCTTTAATATACAATATTTTAATCAAAATCGTTAGACCAATTTTTGAGAAATTCAAATTTTTCGAAAATGTTTATATGTAAAGTGTAGCTGAGATTTGGGTGATTTTCTTTAAAATCTTCCTGTCACATCCTTATATACCAAGTTAGGTATTTAACAGTCTTTTCGCTTTTAAGCTATGCTGTCGACAGACACACACTCACGCGCGCACTCATGGACCTTTATTCTAAAAAGGTGTCTTTTTTAATTAAGGGGGGACCCAGAACAAGTCTTTCCGGTGAAATCTTGGTATCGAATCTTCGGATGCAATACAATACTTTCTTTATACACTACGTACATAGTACGTGTAGAGAAAGTAAAAAAAAAACTTTAATAATAATTGCCTCAGTTCTACCTTAGGCATTAAATGTCACTGTATTAAGTCGTTGGCTTAAATTTTTCTAACGATGTCATTGAAAGACCAAAGGCAACATAGAGCTCTCAAGTGATTAATTCAGTTTAGCCTCTTCAGAGTCCAAAATGCAACATAATTACCACGTTTTCATGGGGAATTAAAAACGATATGAGTACTCATCCACACTGAATGATGCACGAACATGCGGATTCGAATCGTATTGAATCTTGGATACGATTCTCTTAGAAAGTAGGATCGGACTGAACTATGTTGCATGGAAACACCTCCGTATTCAAACCGTACTGAATTCACGGCAGAGGCTATATTCCACTGCACTCTTTGTAACACACGCTCGTCATTGTCAGTATATGGTATAATTAGACATGCAAGATATATTTTTTATCGTTCTGACGATCTCTTGATTTATTTCCCCCCCCCCAAACATTCAATAACCTCAAAACCTACTTATAATCCGCAGAACTAGCTTTAACCGTTTCGCCAACGCAAATCCAAATCCAGCAAATAAAAGCTGGACATATTTATTTCCGAACATTCCGTATCTCATTTTGTAATGAATTTAACCCGTGAAACGCGGATCGTATTCAGATGTATTTGGAACTCAAATCGATTTAAATTCCACATGGAAACGTGGTAATTTATCACGTCATATAGAACCACCCACAACATCCCATCTAGGATGTATACAGAAAATGTCTGCGCACAAAAAGCCTAAATATTTATCATTTGAACTTCATTAGTTTAAAAAAGTTATATATGCACCATTATATTATACTAATATATGCGGTTAGTTTATTTTTGACTGCTGTATTGGATATTGACCAAGTAGACTAAAGTACATAAAATGCGACCCAATCCCCTAGATCGCAGTAAAGTTTTTACTTCCATAAGGCTTCCATCTTCACATAACCAACCTATGTTGTCAGTTTTCTATGTATCTGGTCTGAAAAACAATCCAGAAACACGAAAGAAAGCAATGAAAGACATGAATTGAAGGGGTGGTTCTGATACCGCCTCTATAAAAAAGTTTCATTACAATTGGTGTAAAAGGAGAAGCTATATCATTATGGCATAATTCAGCCTTCTGGAGGAAGAGGTGAAGAATTGCTTGTGTGCCGTTAAACTGAACAAAACCTATTTATATTGCGGCTTTCATCAGCAACTTGGAAGTGAAGACGAAAATATTTTTCGTGTTTGTTTCTGTTTTATTATATTTTAGTTTGTTTTTGTGAATAAATTGAAGGAGCATTGCTTTTACGGCATTCCGATAGTGAGAGCATAAAATGAGTGATGTAGAAGAGTATAACATCGACATTGAAAGACTTGCCAGGTTACAATAAATACCTTTGGGGCAATTTTTTTTGTGGGGGGATAGTGTTTAACGCCCGCTGTTACTACCATGGCAGCACAAGCGATGACACTGATGATACTTGGAATGCGATGGCGGGGGAAACCGGAGCACTCGGAGAAAATACCTTGCGCCGCCTTGTCCACCACAAATACCACATGCGGTCGCCTATAATCGAATCCAGTCCGATTAGGTGAGAGGCGAGTGGTCTAACCACTCGGCCACGGCGCGACTTGATAGCAATGGTGATAACGTTAAGAAATAGAGTAAGGTAAATATTTTTGTGTTTTATTCCATTATTATTTAGTTATACTAAGTCCTTTTCTGATCTCCAAGGTCTCTTGTATGTCGACTATGCCTATGGCATTATTTATGTAATGACTGTAAGTAAATAAACCTGAAGAAACGCACTAGATCATTAGCACGTTTATAAATGAGGAGCTTAAAAATATCACATGTATCCTTCAAGCATAGTTTGCCAACTTTTCATGTTGAAAAAAAATTCAAAGCTGTGTAGAATTTCGATGCAGCGCCCATAAATATTGGATCTAGCTTATCAATATCAGAACATGAACTACAGTTTACAAGGGAAACGGAGATTGAACAATAGAAATAAAAGCAGTTCAAAGAATAAGGTCACTGAAAGCAACACGAATCTTTCAACATCGTGTTATCATTGGATATCTAAGAGAAAGAAGTCAAGTTACTGTGCAAGCATTGATGTGGAACAGATAATTCCCTGAATATTCTTTTGATGAAGAAATAAAGTACAGTCACTTTCTGATAGCTACACAATACACAAAGCTTCCATATATAGCATAAGGACGGTTCCATAAATATTGCATATCTTTATCTGACTTCATAACTTGCTTCTAATCTCGTACCGTTTGCCTCTCTAAAACAATGTTCGAATGTGTACAAATCGTATAATGGCCTAGAGAGAGAGATATTATCAGATCATAACATACAGGCTGCATGCCTGCCATATGCAAACCATTTGAAGCAATGCTTATGGAAGTTTCGATTATGAAGGTGCAGCTCATATAGTCAATAAAATGATATCTAGAGGTATAACCAATATTGAATTCTCTTTCACAAAACCATCAAGGTGGTATTTAGGTATTTCCTCCTTTAGGTATAAAAGCGCTAGAAAAAACTGCTAAGACTGCTGTTCTCATAAAAATAACTGATACAAGGGTTTCAATAACAGTCGCAAGTATGTTATATGATTTACCGAGCGTGGTAGCATGTGCAACTTGCTTTGGGGAGGTCGCGGGTTCGATCCCCGTCAACTGAGTTGAGGTTTATCGTGGTTCCCCCTTGTCACTTAGGAGAATGCTGGGGTGCTTATTCTCCACAAGTTCTTTTCCCTCATTCCCTTTCATGACATTCCCTTATCATCTTTCAGGTAAATGGGTTCATAGTGTGTGGCAATGCTGACAGGTGGCGAGCACTTGTATGTGCTTTATGAATGCTGTTCTTGGCGTTGGGGCGGCGTTGCTGTCGTTGTCCTTGCGGGAGCGACACCCCGAACTCTGGTGTTGCCAGCTGCGTGGTGCTTCTGGCGCCGAGATGAAGTATTACTCAAACTGTTAGGGACTTCCGCATGATTCCGTGGCCTGTCTACACCCGGCTTGTGTCTCCCTCACTTCAACCCTACGCACAATTGATCGCTATAGGTTACAATGCGTGAGGTTTCCCCTGTCATTCTCTAGCCTTTACCTATACTTTAAATTAAGTTAAGCTTATCCTTTTGCTGTTACACGTTTCGCACTCAGTACAAATGTGGGATTTATGCGGAATAATTTCCAAACGAACTGGGACCTAGCACATACCTTAAGGAGACGATACCTGATAAAATACACAAAAAATAACATAATCCAGAATAATATCATTACAAAGATGTGAGGTTAATTCATCAAGTGATAAACCATTTGCGCATTCCTGTTACGTAGATCGCTGTGGTGTCAATATCAAATTCAAATGCTTTCTTCGAAGTGATTTCTCAATCTCATGTGAGTGATAGTCAAAATAAATTGTTATTGTACATTCTGTGATTTTTCACTCTGAACTAAGTGATAGAAAGTCCCACCTTTTATTAGGTGAAAAATATTATATTTTTGAATGTTCGGGGTTGAAACCTGCAGAAATTTACCAATAACTAAAGGAAGTGTATAGGGACAAGGGTAATGCACGAATGAAATTTAAGAAATTTGTGTTAAAATGTTCAACAATGGATGAATAAAAGTACATGACGAAACTCATCCCGGATGTCCGTCACTTAGTATAGAGATTTTAAAGAAACAAATGAAGAATGAAATCGCATAAGACAAGAGGTTCAACCCTAGATGAGCTTCTCAAACATTTCTCGTCCTTTGCTTGGAGAAATTGGTCCGCACATCTTGGCTTAATAGACTTTGGCAGCAACACGGGAATTCTAAAGCTCGTCGACATAAATGAGAAGTGTTAAACAACCGAGATGATTAAATGGGGAAATATATAAAGTGAATTTTGGAAGTTACATTTCTTTTTTTAAGACATATTTTTTTCTGAATACGTTAAACCCAAACGATCATTACTTTCAGGACAACATAGTTGAACTTATGCCAACATATAATTAAAACTACAAAACTAGCATCACAGAATATATAGATTTCGAACAAATCATAACAAACCATGAATCAAGACAGAGCTCGACAAATATGTGCAGTGACTTCAGAAAATATTTGTCACCAATTTGAAACCTATAGCTTCAAAATAACCCAGGGAAATACAAATTTAGTAACCAGAAAGACCAAATGAAATTACAATTTGTATGCACTGGCGATTTACAATATGCTTAATTTTGATAACTTTATAATGTTTTAAAAATGGAACCTTAAAAATGTCAATATTTTTACAAAATTAGTTTACATGCGCATTGTAGAGCATCTTGTTTGCTATAATAACTTAAATTGTGGAGAAAAAATATCAAAGTCAGGAATTATCAACGTTTTCTCTGAACTTCTTCATTGATTGCCAACTGTTTGAGGCTTTCAAAGCATAGGTTGCTGGCATTGTTAAGTATTCAATTTTGGCATAAAATGTGTCCTTTAATCAAAACTTCATTTTTTTTTTTTTTTGCTGTGGTAATATCTATTAAAGTTTATAAGTTATATTAAATTCTATCAAAATAAAGAGCACTTCAAAGATTAATCCCAGAAAAATTAAGAAATACATTTTATTTTCCATGAAAGTAGCTTCAACAGATGTTATTTTCATAAAAATCATTGTCGTCATTCCGAAACAAGAACCAGATAAGGAGAAGGAGATTTACCGAAGCGCATGACCACTGTGAAGCTCTTATCGGTTCTCAACCGAAACACTCATCATGGGAATGGAGAAATAGTTCCGCCTTTTCTTTACGTTATTTTTGTCTAGAATGTTTCAATGGAACGGAGCAATACAAAGTCACAGTTCTTACATCAGAAACAGTCTAGCTATTTTTTTTTATAAAATCAAATATAACAGTAGTTTTTATGTGGGGAGATTTTCTTCAAACCCTTGCTGCTACATCCTTGGAGGATGCGAAACTTAAATACCAAATTTAATGTTTAACTAACTTTTAGTTTTTGAGTTATGCTGTTCACAGACACATGCACACGAGGACTTTTTCTACATTTGGGGGGGGGGTTCAAGGGCTTCAATACATGTATGTATTTCCGTTTGAGTATCTATGTCGAATTTTTGGGTGCAATAGAATGCTTCCTCCTCTTACTGTTTGAATTATTAGATATATTATACATAAATTTTAAATATAAGTTTGGTATTTACAATGATAAAAGTGTATTCCAAATTTAAGACCACTTAGAAAGCTAAAACTGGAATTTTCATGAATTTACACCATTTAGTCTCCCCTTAAAATGTTTTATTCTTGTTTCCACACAAGTTTTAAGCCAACGACCCGTCCTGAGGCTAATTATTAAATTCGTATTGCTCACTCCATGTTCACAGAGGTCTTTCTGGACCTCCCGAGGTCTTTCTGGTGTATATAATAAAGCTTACTTAGGAAATCCGCAGGGCGGCATTCTTATAACATGTTCGTTCTTTGTTTCTTTCTCTCTTTTTGTAATTATTCGTTTCTCCAAGCTGTGCACGAACATCCTGATTTCTGTTTCTATTCCGTCGTATTTTTTTGAATATATCTCGTAAAGTACATCTGTGATGTCTCTAAATATCGCCAATCTTGAGCTCCTAAAATCCATGTTTCACTACTATACTTCAAAGATGGTTTGGAGGCTATATCATATTATTGTTGTTTGATTTCCACTCTCATGTTCTTTCCGAAATACTTTCTATACATCCATTTAATTTATTTGATTTTATCATATTTCCTTCGTGTGTTCTGTACTTGTTTGATACCTTTGGTTAAATGGATGCTTTACTGATTACGTACCATTATGCAACTATATACTATTTTGCATTACAACTCTTAATATTAAGAGTAACATTTTTCTTAACTAATCAAGTTTGGTGTATAAATATAATATTCTATTTATTTGTATTTTACAATCAGAGTGCATTAAGTCTAGTGTTTTGAAAAATTTATGAAAAAGTTTCAGATATTTATTTATTAGTAATTTCTCTGTCACTGGCCATTTGCTTTTCTGGAGTTCTTTAGCTTGTTTCAGATGGTTTCTTTCATTTTGTAGTTTTGGGCAACTGTAGATGAGGTGTTGTACCATCTGTTCTTCTAGTAGACAGGGACATGTAGGGTCATCTGATATTCATATCTGGTACAGGTATGGATGGCTTGGTTTTTCCATGTCCGCCAATAATTTCTGTTAATGCTGGGTTGATTGGGATATTCTGTTTCATTCTTTGGATTATAGATGGATTTAACTTTCTGCATGAAGCGGCTTTGGTTGTGCTTGTCCACTCAAGTTGCCGTCGAAGACGTCGTCCATTCTGAGCCTTTCGGAGAATTGAAGGTTTAGGTCGTTTATCACATGCTAGACCAGTGTTGGTTTCAAGAACAGCTTCCTTGGATAATTTTTCAAACAGTTTTTTCCCCCTATGAAGCCAGAATGAACTGTGATCCAGTAAAGTGTAGTGTAGTGTACCGGAGAGGAATCCTTACCTCCGCAAGTGATTAAGCTTTTTGTATTTCAGACTCCGAGAGGAGAGCAAATACATATAAAAGTCGGAACCAAACTGCGACAGGGAGCCATCGAGGAGAGTCCCTAACAGTTCCCAAGCAGTGTTTCATTTCGACGCAGTCAGCGCTAGGGGTCCGCCCCTCAAGTCTGAATAAACGCCTCTGAGTATACCAAAGACCCCAACGCCATCCTGCCGCCGAGAGTTGGGTTTCCAAAGGGTAATCGTCTCCACGAGAGGACACCACAACCACCGGCACTTACAACCCTGAAAGAAGACCAGACGGATGAAATGGAAGGACAGGAAATTCGGGAGAATGAAGAATCCTCCCCAGCATTTGTCAAGTGACACGTGAAAACCGTAAAAAAAAAAACATGGGTCAGAGATTTTGGCCACGGGGAACCGATCCCACTGCTTCTAGAAACGCCTGAGCCACCTCCAAAGCTGTAATTTTAACCTTATTATTTGGTCATGAATCTCCCCTATAAAGTAGTTGTTTTATAATTATTTTTAATAGTCGTAATGTCATTTGGTTGTCTGTGTACCTTGCAATGTTTCTTTCTTCAAGTATCGTATCCAAATTTTGTAGTGGTCAGCTCTCTAATTGCACAAATGACGATGCCTGTTCTATAAGCACATTTTCTACTTTAAGGAATATGCTAAAGCTTTGTTTTGCATTGCTTCGAGATACTTCTCGTCATAAATCAATTTCTAGCTAACTGCTGCAATGATACACGCCAAAGCTGAAGAAAATTACCTTAAACGCAGTTTATAATTGTAATTGGCCGTGTATCCACAGAGGTTTAAATTGTTTAGCACTCATTAAGAACAGCGAATTCCGCATGCTTGACTGACGCTTATGCATCGCAAGAAGTGGTACAGTGGAATGCACTTGTATAATTTCAGGTGCTAAACACATCATAAAGAAAGGAGGAGTTATTGTCAAGGCAAACTCGCACATAAATTGTATTTAATAGCGGTTCATTTTGATGGTTGTCTTACACAATCAAGATTGTTCGATCATGAGAAATGCTTGTTGTTGGGTAAGAAAGAGGCCAGCAGTAAATGACTTATAATTTGGGACCCGAAGGTAAGACAACCCAGTAATGCCTTGAGCTGCTCTAATTGGAGGAGCATTTGTGTAAGGAAATTACTTGCTGTGACGACTGCAATTATCTAGATCGTGTTATGACTACTAAATCTGAGCCGTGGGCAGGATTTCTAAGTGCTATGATTTTTAAGTCATATACCACGCTTGCCTGTCCCTCCCTCTAGCTTTCAAACTGTGCTATGTGTATTTTGGAGCGTTTTTTTTTTTTTTTTTTTTTTTTTTTTTTAATTTCTGGAGTCTGGTCGGGACTCCTGTGCTGTATTCATTTTTCTTATTCCTCTGTTATTTCCTTTTCCCTAAATTTCCTTTGTGTTACCATTTCCTGTTTTATGACAAATACACAAACATGTACACATTCACAAACACACACGCCCAAGGTGGGACCTGAACCCGCGATCCCTGCTCCACGAAGCACCAAAGAGAGGCACTTTAGCAAGCGCGGCCATGGGGTCCCCATGGCTTGTTAACCCTACTGAAACCTTAAACACTAAGCTGGCCGTCTATTGTAAGAACCTATTAATGTGCATTAACAACTTGAAATCGAAATACGAGATTTGGGATTTTGATTTTGTGGCACATAGTTTTAAGGATAATATTAAAAATTATAACAATAATAATAATAATAATCAAATAACAGACATAGCAGTAAACCCAGAACAGAAGAAAATTAGGTTGAACTGTTACTGGTCTTTATGCTGTGACGCCTTATTTTTTGTACTTGCTTTAACTTGAAACATGGTAAGTAGAAAGAGATAGCAATATATTCCACACTGTAGTTGGCAATCCTCAACTGCCTAATCTCAATACCTGAGTGCAAAGTTTTTACTCATTTCCCAGCTCACGATTGGAACAGAACGAAGGCCAGGGAATCAAGAGCACCGAGAGATGTCAGCATATTATTTTCCGTTTTTCACTGCCAAAAAAGAGCAAAAAAAAACAAGTAAAACTGGTAACAACAGAATCACACTGATACTCAAAGAGTATAGGATGACTATCACAGGTTTTCCACCACTCAGACCGTCATTAACCTACCCAACCTCCTTGACCGATCAGGTAGCAGAAAAATGGTCATGTTTCAATAAACCTCACGTACTGAAGATGAATCACTGTTATCCTTCTTACAGTCTGTGGGGTATGCAGATCTATCACGAGACCGGCTTTACCTGCAGTCAGTAACTCATGGTCGCTGTTATGTAGGTTCTACGCATTGATTATTATTATTATTATTATTATTATTATTAGTGGTAGAATTAGTATACGTATATCCTTTTTTGCAGTAAGCAGTTACTACTATCATTTCAGTCCTTCTAGTACTGTCATTTAAAGCGAGGTCATCAGCTTCCTCAAGTACTTGTGCGGTGATTGATCGGATCTTGTTGCGAGAATTTTGAAATAATTCTTCATATGGACAAGAACCCAAAACTTGGGTAACATTTTCAGTTTCTGTGCAGAGGTGGCTGGCTTGGGTTCTGCCAGCGGAACGTATATTAACCGCCATTTTAAATGTTTCTTGCCAATTATTAAAGGTTAAACCCGAGAGATCACGTATCGAAGAGTTGGTGTTTGTGGCTATTCGTGTTAAAGAAAGGCGCCAAGTCCTTTTGGGAAATACATGACCAGGATTCTACTTCTCTTTTTCTTAATGTTTTCCTTATGCGACGTGCGTCATAAGGTCCTTTCTGTCAGGTTTTCATTCCTTATGTGTGTTCACTAGATGAAGAAATTTTGTGTATTCGGTACTCTCGTCTTCAACATTAGACCGTAGGAATTTAATGCCAGTAAACTGATGTTGCATGAGCTAATGTGCTATAATAAAGCTTCCTATTTTGTGCTAAAGACTCCTAGGCCTTTGTACTTCTTAAGAGAATAAAACTTACTATATAGTGTGTCTGTTTGGAAATGCGGATGTTTTAAGTACTTTTGATAAGCTTGTCGCAGTCATCAAGAAAAATACACTATTTTCTACCTTCACCTAAGATGCGGTATCTTGTATCTATAAAAGAAATTAATGTGAAAGTTACAGATATCTGTATAAAACTGATAGTTTCTTAACCTCGGAGGTTGCTGCATAGGTTATTTCTCTGTTTACATAATATTTTAAGAAATTCTGAAGACTTTTTAAGATATAAAACTTTAACCGCCGAATGCCACTTGGCAAACATTTATCCGGAGTAAGTCTGAATAGTAATATTCCCTCACACAAGTGCCTCAATACTCAAGCTTAGTTTAATAGCAGACAAATATATTTTGATGGAGGAGCAAGTGAAAGCGAACGCAAAAAATAAAACGAATATTTTGACAAACGGGGAATTAAAATGGTTCCTTTACGATCGAAATACGATCCTTCAACAGCTGTAGATAATGTGTCAGTGATGAAATCCGTCTTCAGATTAAAGCTCCAGAAAAAATCACTGAATGGAGTGGCACTGTCAATCTAGCCCATAGCTTCGATTAATGAAAACGACAGATCTAAAGACATTTAAGCTTGTAAATTCTGTATTTTTCTAGTACTCGTCAAGAGACTGACTTCGAAAATTCAAGATCACAACGAACCGTTCTTGTTAACATAATTGAGATGAACTAATTAAGTGTACAAAATGTTCAAAGTACGCCACTGTTCATCTTCCGACTGAGGTCTCTTTCCAGATCTGCCCCAGTCCTCTGGCCAATGCCTAGGTATTCCTAAACTTAGGACTGAGCGATTCGTTCCCAAATGTCCTATTTATTAAAACGCCATTAAAATAGGTTCACTCTGCTTCCTAAACTTGAAGCGTAAAACAAGTTTTATCCAAAAGATAATTGGTAATTTCTGTCTTACCTTAATAAATTAATGCAGAGAATGAATTTGCACTCCTCTCTGCTGTGTTTGATGACCGTCCATGATGCAATCTTGCGGACCACCAACGAGACTATTCAATTGGCTTAATTGTGTCTGCAGGAATTTGTATTGGTGATAAATTAAAGAAATCTGGGCAAAATTGTCGCTGAAATAATACAACTCATATCTTGCATACTGCTCACTGGATTACTTGTTCTATCTTGTGAAAGAATTCTTGCTATTTCGTTTCTTTATGACATCTCTAGGGAATCTATTCCCATGAAGGGCAAATGAATTCTCGTAATCAGTGTGGTTCGTCCAAGGATTTCAACATGTCGTATGTCTTACACCTTAGGACATTGTTGAGTGGACATCGAAGTTTAAGTCATCAAGTTATCCTGAAGGCATATGATAACTCTCTTGCTATAGATGATTTAAAGCTAACATTACTTCCATCCTTGTCTAGTTGAAGGAGGACAAGACCAGGAAGAAATAATTAAGCTAGCACTATTGTAATACAGAGGTCAGCCTTCCTCTATATGCAAATAGTAGTCGCCGATAAAAACCCTAGTGAATAGATACAAAGCGAAGGCGTACTATAATTGGCTACAGTGCACATTAACTTTCCGATGATATGTATATTATTAACATGCGACAGTTACGATGTGTTCATGACGTTATTGAAACCATAAAATTTGTAACGACTGCAAACTTAACATGCCACTGCAGTAATAAGCATACAAAGAGCATTATGCATTACAATAGAAGCAACCCCGTCAACGCTTTACCGTTTCTTATAAACAACATAAGGCATCTTAAACAACCAGCCTATACATCACCCAGTAATAAAACATAAAGGACGTTGTGCTGTATATCATAAAAGCATGGTAATGGAGGCCTGCTATGAAAATAATTTCTTACATAAAGAATTAGTTTTGCTATAACCTTAGGGAAAACCGATTACGTATCCTCAAAGTAAAATATAGGTGCATTTGACGTTTATACTTAGAGAGAAACATCACAGAGATGCATCCATATTTCTAAAGACATTCTATTACCTGCCAACCTCAGAACTAATTAAAGACACGCAAGAATAAATAATTCCATAAATACTTTAAATGTTGTATAATATATGAGTAGTTAGAGAAATAGTTTTAGGAAATAATTCAAGTAACCGTTCACATTGGAGTCGGGTGGCTCAGGCGTTTTGGGATTGGTTGCCCGCGGAACACCACTGACCCATGTGTTTCGGATTTTTTTCCGGGCCACTAGTCGAATGCTGTGGAAGTTCGTTCATTCTCCCGAACCTCCTGTCCATTTATTTCATCCAACTGTTCTCTTTCAGGGTTGTAAGCGTCGGCGTACACTGCGGTAGTGGCTTTTCCGTGATGATAACGAGCTCTAGAAATACAGCTCTCGGCGGAGGGTTGGAAGTCGTCTGAGGACTCAGGGAGTTTGGTCAGACCTGTAGCGCAAGCTCCTGGCGCTCCCCGGGTCCAGATGACGAACGGTTATGACCCTTCACGGTGGCTTCCTCCCCGCTGTCCGGTTCCTGCCGCATCTGAGATCTGACGTACAATAAGCCAATGGTAGTGTGGAATCTCCTCTGGCATCACATACACACATATCACCACCACCATCACCTTATGGAACCAACAATTCAATTGAGAGCTCCCTGTAATGGTGAGGTCGCGAATGTTAGATTTGGAGACTAAAGATCCTCTAGAGAGAGGTCTCGAGAGTGGTGTCCGGGTAGGTAATGACGTGACTCTCTAAGATGGTATATTATAAATGAATAGTGACACTTAAAGGCGAGGGATCCGAACACAATGCTATTAAAATGTTTCATGGATACTTTAGGGATGCTTTGAACTGCTAACAAATACAGTGTAACACATAGTTTAATGAATAAGTTTTACGTCGTATTCTACGTCAAAGTTGTAACTTCTGCGTCATTTAATAAATGAACTATAACAGCATATAGTATCCAGGATGTGTAAATGAGCTTGAATATGCCACAAGGCAAACTGGATAAATTTTAATACTTGCCTTCTTAGCCGGTAAAGAAGCCCGCACTAATTATTGACAATTCCTGGCGCTGAATTGGACTTTGATCTAGCTAATTACAAAAAAAAAAAAAAAAAAAAAAAAAAAAATGGAAATATTTGATATGTTTCATTTACATGCCTTTCTCTAGCTGTGGCATAAATAGGCTTTCCTTAAAAAAGATTCTTTCATCTACGTAATGCTAATTGAGGTAAACATTAGTAGAAAGTTGGATAGGTAGATTCAACTGAAAAATACAATGCAGTAGTCGGGATTTGAACCACGGATATCTCAGTCTCTAGCCGGTTGCTCTACCACTGAGCTACCATAGCCGCATGCCGGTATAGCATTAAATAACTCAACTGACTCGATTGTTTCCCGGCAAACCACATGATGATCTCAAATTATTTTGAAATGACATACCCCTATGGCGACTTACAATGTTGTAAGTACTTTAAATCCCAGGATTCATAGTATAACCAACTATTTTGGTCAAATAGTATTGATTAAATTGTTGTTGTTTTTCACACAAGGTGAGTGTAGAACAGGAGTTGGATAGGTAGTCAGACTGAAAAATGCAATGCCATAGCCGGAATTTGAACCATGGATCTCCCGGTCTCTAGCCCTTTGCTCTACCACTGAGCTACCATGGCAACATGCCAGCATAGCATTAGTAGAAAGTGTCTTATTACTTCCTTCCCTGTAAGTAGAAGGAAATAAGGGAATACAGCCCGCCTGGGTAGTGTGGTGGTAGCGTATCTGTCTCACATTCAAAAAGTCGTGAGTTCGAATCTTGTTTAGGGTGAGTTACCCGTATAAGGTTTCTTCGGGGTTTTCCCTTATCCTGAGAAGCCGAATGTCGAGTAACTTTAAGCTCCATGGACCCCGAGATCATTTGAACATCATTTCACCAATTTCATTCATCGTCCAATATGACCAAAGAGGTTAAAGAACGTTAAACCGGAAAAAAAAGAAAAAAAGAATACATTAGACTAAAACCATAGTCAAATTGTTAACAGCTATCGCTATATGAAACAATTGAAATACAGCTCTCTTTTCCATTCCCGGGAGTAAAACAAAAGAGGTGAAACAAAAGTTGACTTCCCTCTTCTGGATAGTTTAAGTAGCTCAAAATTAAAACCAATAACAAGAACTATCTCGGAAACAGTTAACTCTACAAAAAAAAGTATAGAACATAAATTGTGTGTTTTAATGAGATCTACATTTTTATGTAGCAAGTTTCTGTCTATCTCGCACGGTTTACAAGCTATACCAAAGTCATCCAGAATAAGCAGGATTCAGAGGTTATTTCCAGAAACTTCAAGATACACATTTTCTTTGTCAAAAAATATCAAACATTTTAAACAAAATCGTTTCAGCCATTTCGAAAAAATGTTCCATGTAAAGTGTATTAGGAATGGGGAGATTTTCTTCAAAATCTTGCCGTCGCTGAACTTCAATAGCAAGTTTGCTATTTAACCGACTTTTCATTTTTGAGACATGCTACCTACGGACACACACATACAAATACACTAACATTTTCCTAAAAATGCTTTTTTTTTTGGATTCATGAAAGTTCAAAACATATATTTCCGATAAAATGTCGATATAGCATTTTTGAATGACGTGCCCTACCTTCTCTAGCTACTTTGCACATTATGCATATGTGCTAGAGAAAGTAAATAAGACGAAATTTGCTTGCTACAGTAACCAAGTGAACATCATTGTCGAGGAGCAATAGCTCAAAGTGGCAAAGTCACCGACCGATATGGACGCAATGTTAAAGGCAGCACGTAAGTGGAACACACACAAAAGAAAGACACCATGTCTCAATCAAGTTTTTTTTGTTGCTCTCAGCATTTAATTACTGAACTGCTGTGTTTATTTTGTCTCAGAAAGATCTACGTTGCGAAAAGTACATTCTCATGTCACAAGAATAAGTGAATTATCCTTGTCCTGTCCGCGCAATGGGTGACAATCCATTCCAGTTTAAATGAGCTACCAGACAATTAATTCTCAAATGCTAATACATACATATATTTCGGTGGCATAAGTTTTGGTGAGGAGTTCTGTTAGTGGACAATTATTATTATTATTATTATTATTATTATTATTATTATTATTATTATTATTGAACGTAACACACCTAGTGTATCATTTTGAGTCAGAAAAACAATGATGAAATGCAGAGGTTAAGCTCACTCTAATTAACAGCAGATGAAGATAGGTTCAGAGTTTAATGATACCAATACCCATAATGGTGATGATGATAAAAATAATATAATAATTTGTATTATTACATTATTATTATTATCATTAGTAGTAGTTTTCTTTATTGGTCACTGTACACTTTGTGGCAGTAGACCCTGTCAGTATTAGTTTTACAAATTGAAATACAATTAAAAGTAGTAGTAATAGTATTAGTAGTAGTTCTTGTATGTCCAAGTGGAGCAGAGGGCATTGTTACGATGTTTCCATGATCGGATTTCAATGTCTAGTTCGTGAGTTCACCACTATGCACCATAGTGCGAGGGCAACCACAGATAGCACTGTAGGACAAAATTGCGGACAGTTTTGTCCAGTAACCTTCTGCTTCCAAAGTATGAGGTTCTTTTACATGCAAATCAGCATTACATAGGACCACTGGCTTTACTCTCCTTCCGAATGAAGCCATGCTAAGGATTTTTGCGTTCGAAAAAGTCCATCGCCCTCCGCCAGATTTGAACCTGCAATCTTGGGTTTTAGAGGCTAGTGTGGTTACCATAATGTTCTAAACTCCTTAGCATGGCTTCCTTCGAAAGGAAAGTAAAGCCGTTGGTCCCGTTTCGTAGATTTACGACACGTAAAAGAACCTCAAGCCCGATGAAGAAGCCTCTGAACAAATTAAGCGGCCTTTCATGCCCAATATAGAATGGGAGCCTGAGAACCACAGCAGTTAAAGTGTGTTCATAAATAAAACTCCATTTCCATTTTTCCATGTAACCACTACACCCTACTATAATATTATTTTATTTTTTTAACTATATTATTATTGTTGTTATTGTTATAATACTGAACTTGTATCAGATAATTAATGTTGCGCTACCGAAGCGGTTTCCACTAGTCCACACTTCTGCTGTAAAGTGTCGCTTTGGTGAAAATGGCACCTTGGCATCTTCGCAACTGTACCGAATCCCCAAAGCGAATTTCTTCGTTTCTGTCCTTTTTTTCCACAAACATAAGTATTGCTCGCTAACTTTAATGACCCCTGCACAGTTCTGAATCTGCACACGGGAAGAGAATGTTCGAAATGCCATCTTAGTTGTTATCTATGCAAATGTACGGCAATAGCACACAATATGCTCTGAATACAACTGATCCACCTTCTATTTGTTTCTGAATGACAGTGCTGTTTATTCAGCCAAAGTTAATCTACATGCCGTTATAATTTACTGTTACACGACAATGCTTGTGTCTTTGTTTGAACTAGCACTAAGTCACTTTATCTCTTTTGTTTTGCTCCCTCACTCTGCATATTGTTACTCTTAACAATAGCGAAACACCATACTTAGCTCAACTCAAGGTATGTTAAGTATCCGTGATACAAGTTAACGAGGACACGAACCTAAATCCATTGTCTCCTACCCAAGGAGCAATTCGCTAACCTTATTCCTTTTCTAGAATTAAACGGTCATGAAGCACGAGAATGAATTGAGAAAATGTTGGAAGCCATAATTTAGCAATGATAATTCCTTTTTCTTTTACATGTGTGTTTATTTATACCCGTACAGCAGGTCACGTAGAAAGCACAATAAGGCACGATAAAATTGTTAAAACGTTACCTTGAAACTGATTTGAATTTTTACAGGTTCTGTATCTTATGCTTAGAATTGTAATACAAATTGAACACGTAAAAGGTAGACAACGGAAGGGGACACCAAGCTCACTGCAGACCAATGCTGATCTTATTTGACTAACACACCACAAGAGGATGGGATGAGGGAAGGAACCGTAGGAGACCACAACAGAAAGACCACCAGAGGCGTGCGGAAGACCGTAGAGTTTCCAAGCTTGATGAACTCTTCCACTACCGCTTCGCAAGAGAGGGCATGCAAGCCACCTAGTGTCAACGGGGAGTAATATTCCCCTTGGGGATGCATCCGCGCCATCTGTCCTCACTGCCATACAACATGGACCTCGAATCACACCTGCAAGATGAGTTGGAAACGGGGTGACAGGAAATTATGGAAAGGAAATCGAGGTAGACGAAAGGCTACCCCAGTATTGGCCTGGCGAGCCCGGGGACACCACGAAAAACCCATGGGTTAGAATTGGTGGCCACCGGGGATGGATACTTGGACCTCCCGAATGCGATCGCACACTTTAATGATCTGGTTTGAACAGGTAAAATACAGTTGAACCTCAGTTTTACATTATTTATGAAGATATAGGGTAATTCCGAGGGAGATAGCCTTACAGGAGTAATTCTAAAAAGAAACAGTTTCAGCTCCATAGGAAAATTCACCTTTCCAGGTAGGTAAAAGTGAGATTGCTTCAAAATAACTCAAACTTAAAAAGAACAGTTCAGTAGTTCAAAAACATGATATCCTCGGGGTTGAATGGTTTACTACCTTTGGTCGTACATATGTTTAGCTAAGATATTGAAATGATTTTGATGTAATTTGTGCGTTGAAATTCTGAGCGTCGTAACTGTGCCCGGTGCGTTTAGCCTCTCACCAGTGACATCCCACAGATTTCTCTACATCTGTGAAATTTGAGAAAAAAAATTGAGGAAAAATATTTTTTCATAAGAAAATTATATGAATTCCAAATGTTTACAAAATATTGTTTTTCCCACTTGGTGGGAATTAAATGATGCTAAAACAGGTAGGCGCATGCCTATTAATAAGCACTCCCAAGTTTAAAACTTATTTTCTTGTAAACGTTTATCCACTCTATTCCGTACTCAAAATGATCCATATGACGCAATTTTTACTTATTTTATTAAAAATGTTATACACCTCACAAAAGTATATTAAAGAAAATGGGCATATACTTTTTTTTAATAATGCTCCAATGTTGAGAAATAAATTAACTTTTGGAGAGTGCGAATGTGTTTTTCTATATTAATTAGGGCTAATATAAAAATAAATTATAACAGATATATTTATAAACTTATTTACTATAAAAGCGGATTTTCTATGTGAATATTTAAAAAAAACATCACGTGGCTCATTTCTATTGGAACAATAAATGTAAACAATAAAGTATTATTTAAACAATAATTCGAGCTAGAATGTTTATTCATGGCAAAAGTATCTATATTATTGTGTATAATAACAAGTATAAATACCAATAAGGTATAGCATGGAATTTTCCAAATTCCACAGATTCATCACCTTAATGTCGCCGACTACATATAAGCTTTAAGAGTTTACCTATAGATTTCAGTGCCGCTATTTTTAAGAACTACTTCAGAAATATTTCAGATGTATTTGGTTCTGTCCTTGAAATTGTTTTCCTCTGTTGCGCATCTGAAGTCATGATGGTGTAACTGGAGTACCAGGGACACACATCTAGAACAGTTGAGGTTGTCAGAAGGTAGTTTCCCACTCTTACCTGTAACAAAATACAGTCGGGATTCTTTCCCAGCATTTATTGGAAAATGAAGAACGTTGTCGAAGGTTTCTAATATATAGTACCCACAAAGCGCAACTGCAAGTACCCTACTGAACGGCAATAATTATCAAGCCTTTTTTTTTTGTTTTTGTTTATATCCGACAAAAATTAATTACCTTGTATATTAAATCTGGTTATAGAAACAAATGAACATGGAGAGGTAGAGTCAGACTCAAAAACTCAATGTCACGGCATTGATTTGAATCACGGATCTCCTGGATTCTGTCCAGCTACTCTGACCACTGAGCTACCATGGAAACGGCACTAAATTCTCTGTGCTGGCAGGCGTTTACAATATGAAAATCACGTGCGAAATGCATCAGTTAATATAATATTAATTTTCAGTATAAATGGCAATGTAGCTTATCGAAAGAAACTGACGTATTCCATTCACATAACTTTATTTAGTTGTTCCACAAACAAATTTTTCTTACAAAAGATTTTTCTTTTATCTACTTCATGCTAATCTACATAAACATTAGCAAAATTGGTCTTATTATTTTATTACTTGTAAGTACAACGGAAATAAAGCGATAGCCAAATCTTTTAAAAGCTATCGCTGAAGCAAATAAAGTTAGTTTCGCTTTGTATGGTCCCATTTGAGAAAAGCTAATCAGTGCAAAATTGAAACCAATAACGATGAATATCTCGACATACATGACCTTAATTATGTGTTTTAACGAGATCTACATTTACTGTGTAGTAAGATAGTGTCTATCTCTTACGGTTTAACCGTTATGCAAAGTTTTGCAAAACTCTTCCAGGATAAAGAGATCTTCAGAGGCTATTACCAGAAAATTCAAAATAAGCATTTTATTTTTTATGCATATATCTTTAATATACGGTATTTTAATCGAAATCGTTTTTAGGAAATCAAAAATTTCGAAAATGTTCCTGGTAAAGGGTAGTTGGGAGTGGGGGATTTTTCTGCAAATCTTCGTGTGCCATCCTTGGAAAATGTTAAACATAAATAATAAGTTTGGTATTTAAGCGGCTTTTCGTTTTTGATCTATGCTGTCCACAGACACATACTTAAACAGATATTCACGGACCTTTTTCTAATAATACTCTCTTCGGACTCGGGAAACCTCAAAACATACAGTTCCGATGAAATCTTGGTATTGAAATTTTGGGTGGAATACAATACCTTCTCTATCCACTAAGTATATTGTACGTACCTGCTAGAGAAAGTACAAATTATCGGAACGTACGATCCAAACGGCAAATATACGTTAATTTTAAATTCCATGTACTATTCATGGAACGGAAAAGCTTGTTAATACTCACTGTCAAGTGATAGGCGAAAAAATAAGCAGTCCTTCGCGTAATAAGTATAGAACGCCTTCGACTTTTGAAGTTGTATTTTTTAAAAACTTTTCCACGGCAATAAATCCGGAAAGTTTTATACAAATTGGCACATTGATTTTCAATTTCTCTACACGTACTATGTAGATAGTGTATAGAGAGGTTATTGAGCTTCACCCAAAAATTCTGAGTCGAGATTTCATCGGAAATGTGTATTTTGAGGTCCTCCCAATAAAAAATGTTTTAGAAAAAGGACAGAGTAGCTCAAAAATTAACAGACCATTAAATACCAAACTTGACATTTAAGTTTAGTATCTTCCCCAAACTACTCTTTACATAGAAATTTTTTGAAAATGTTTTTCTCAAAAATGGCTCTAACGATTTTGATTAAAATACCGTATATTAAAGCTATTTTCAACACACATAAAATTTATATCCTGGATTTTCTGGAAATAGCTTCTGAAGACGTATTCATTCTTGATGTATTTTGCTAAATTTTGCATAACTGGTAAGATAGACAAAAACTTAATTTACAAAAAATGAACATCTCCTTAAAATACACAATTTATTCCTTGTTTTGGTTTCAATTTCTTCTCAAACTGGGCAACTTTTCTCTTTATCTCTATCTTGTTTTTCTGGAAATGTAGAGCGAACCAAACTTCAATTGTTCACATATCAACTGGCTTTTAAAAGATTTGAATATCGCTTTAGCCTGGTATATTTCCTTACCTCCCTTCTGCTTGTATGTGGAAAGACCATTTCTGCTCGTAGGCTTTCACGGTTGGTGTTATTAATAAAATAACACAAGCCCGGACATGTTATATTTTACTATGATAAATTCTGTTAATGTTTATCGCGTTTAGCATAACGTAGGAATAGTTTTTTTGCAGAACAGTAGAGAAAGTAATGTGAATGCAATACGTCAGATTTTTTTCCTAGAAGATTAAGCGTATTTCAATAAAATTACTTTTTAAAAGTATAATATAAATAATTGTTAAATGGTGTTGCATTATAAAGAATGCTGTGAAATAAAGAAAAAAATCCTACAAAAACAATTATAATTGTAGTGTTGCCATTGAACAGACAAAATTTGAGAATGTTCGGTTAAGAGAATATGTGAAAACGTGTTTTCATGCCCTTTTCTTTCTTTCTTTGAAAGGAAACAAAGCTGTATCTTCTTAAAGAGAAAGGCAGGATCAATTCATCTCCAGAGTTTACAAAATCAAAGCACAAAACGGTACACTTATATGCAATACTTTAAGGAAAATATGCGTTTAGCTTCGTGTCAGCCTAGAATTTCTACATCTGGTAAGAACTTGATAAATATATGCTTGCAACGTGGTGGGGTTTGAATTATGCTCATATAAAAGACAGCTGAAACCATCTTTTGTGAAATACTCCGTGCAAAGTAACGTTAAATAAGCAAGAAATAAGACAGGCCTTCAATATGTCGATGCTATGCAAATTAAACCTGTATTTTTACAACAAAATACGACATTTCCATATCCTTTGAGATGAGTCAAAAAAAGAGCCCGAGTGAATGCCGAACTGAAAGATGTTTCCTTATTGCTATTTTATGTACTACAAAGTGAGAGGTGTGTAATTTATGTGTGTGTTCTATTTGAGAAGAATTATTAGAGTTTGTCAGAAGTTTCATATGCAACAGTTGAGTTACGACTTATTCAATCGTTTACATATATTGTGTTGGACAAAACAAGAGCTGGACATAACTCTCCAACCACAATATGCTCTAATGAGGCTAAGGGCACGTTTATGATCTTCAGGATGTAAATGCGAGGCATCTGTTTATAATCCTCTTGCTACGAAACGAGTAGAACATCTTTACTGGAAATTTCTGCAGATAATAATTATTATAATGTGCTGTCACCCTTTTATTCACAAGACACGTGATGAGGTAGGGAAAGGTAAACTGGAAGCACCGTTGCTTCAAAACTCAGAGAAGTTAGAAAAACGTTCATATCTATTACTGTAGTGATGGGAAAAGTTGTTCTTTTTGAGAAACGGTTTAATCTGTTTCTGTTGCAACCTCGAAACAGTTTCGAAATCACAGTTTCCTACAACAGAAATTCTCTAAACTGTTTCGCCGCACTGATCAGCTGCAAAACTACTGCAGACCTGTTGTCTACCACCAAACACTATTAAGATAAATACAGCCCATCGATAAAATCGCAATACGTCAAATGCAACCACTCACTAGGTACACTGAAGAGAAAATTATGCAATTACGGTACCAAGGCATTGTTGCGCGTTAACGAGAGGAAATGAGTCTAATTAGTATATTGGAATTTCGCGGAGAGTATTAGGCCCAACTCTAAAATGTACAAAGCCGCACCTTGCGGTAAACTTTGGAAGCAATAACAAAATATTTACATTAGTGGAACTCGACAACCGCAGCGTGGCAACTGTTGCAATAAATGAAACAACTACTTAGGCGTTGTCTTATTGTTGCATATGTCTGTTGCGGGGAAGCAATACCTTAAAGAATAAAACAATTTCCAGAAGTGTTTTATAAAACGGTTTTAGTGGTGAAGCTGTTTCAAATAGTTGCTGTGTTGGTAAAAATATTTTAAAATAGTTGTCATATTTTTGTCTTACTATATGATTGCAGTAAGCAAAAGCTCAAGAGATGTTCTTAAACTTCAGAAACAACCACAAAGTATACATTGTGACTGGTGAATAAATTTACTGATGAGCATTCAACATGTTAATTATCTCGAAAAATGTCAGATACTGGTTATAATATGTAGACCTTTATATTAAACCACTGACTGAGTGCTGTCCTGCCAAGGTTATTGTATCTACGCCTAGAGGGCGCCCCCAGGAGGGAGGAATGAGGTGAAACTATACCGGACGGCTGGAACCGGAGATTGAAGCACCCCGATAGTCGGACCTCCCGCCCAATTAGGGTCCAACGCCCCCACCAGGAGTGGCATCCCGTCAACCAAACCAAATCGGAGGCCGGTGACATTTATTCTGAGCATCTTTTTTACCTGTCACGACGCACCGAGCACCATCGCCGACACTTCCAACCCTGAAAGAAGCCAACGTTAAGAAGGATGAAGGAAATGTCAATAGAAAAGGCATGGAGGGACAGGAAATCCAGGGGATGAAAGAAGGCTACCCAGCATTCACCAGGCGACCACGGGAAGTAAACCCGGACCTCCCGAATACGGGCCACAGACCAAACCGCCTGAGCCATTCCACTCGGTTGTCCCGCCAAATTTTGTCATATTTTGATTTTCTCTACTGCTTACCTACAAAAAAAAAATAGAGCCAGTATTGAATTCCTGCCCACTGAAATTTCACCAGAAATACCCTCTTGTTACGCCTTGAATCAAAAAAGGTAATTTTAGAAAAAAATACCCTGTGCGTGTGTGTACGTGTGTATGTGTGTATCTGCGTGCGTGCGAGTGCCTTTGTGTCGAGCAGCTTAACTAAAGGGATCTGATGTGTTCTATTCACATGACTTTCTCTACGTACTCTGTATCAAAATATTTTACAAAAGATTATTCTAATCAAGATACACATTAACAGAAGTTGTCTTATCACTCAGTTTCTTATAAGTAGAAGAGAAATACTAGACTAAAGCGATAGTAAAATATTTGAAAAGCTGGCTGTTGTGTAATTGAAATACGGTTCTCTTTGCATGGTCAGGAATAAAACAAAAGAACCAGAAATAAGAAATTTCCGTTTCAGGAAAGTTTTACTGTTTTAAAACAGGGAATAATTCGGAAATGGTTAGGTCTACAAAAAATGTGTATGATAAATTGTATGTTTTAACTAGATCTACATTTTTGTGTATTCAGCTTTTGTTTATCTCTTTCAGTTTACCACTTATGCAAAAGTCACTCAAATGAAGAGGACTTCAGAGGCTATGCCAAGGGAAGTTAAGATATTCACTTTACCTGACACGAAAATGTGTGTGTGTGTGTGTGTGTGTGTGTGTGTATGTGTGCGCGCGTGTGCGTGTGTGGTATTTGAATCAAACTCCTGAGCCAGTTCTTAGAAAATCGAATAATTTGGAAAATTCTTGCATGAAAAGGGTAGTTTGGGGTAGAAGATTTTCCTGAAAAACTTCGTGTCACAACCTTGAAAGATACTGAACTTAAATGCCAAGTTTTGTATTTAACAGACCTTTGTTTTTGAGTACTGCTGTCCACACACGCACTTTTTTTCTAAAAATGCTCTTTTGAATTCAGAGGTGCTCTAAACATGTATTCCTGGTGAAGTCTCGGTGCAATACAATAACTTCTTTGCCTACTATCTACATAGTACATAGGTGCTAGAGAAAAATAGAAACGAAAAGTATGTTAAATACCACGCTTGGGCCTGTGGCATTAAGTGTTACCTAACTTGAGTTTAGCACATGAAATTAATCACAAGTTATAAATAACTTAGAAATATTCTTTGTATCATAATCCTTTGTTATTTTAGCTTAACAGAAAGTTACATCTAACTAGCCAATTTTCGCAAATTAAATCATGCTAATCAAAGTTTAGTGGAAGTTCAGGAAATATTGCACAGGAAAAGAAGTAAAATACTGCTTTTATAAAAAAAATGATGAATTAATTGAAATGTCATTGTAGAAACAGTATTGTTAATATTTTTTGACCATTCTATAAACGTACAATAGATGATCTACGTTAATTAGATCTATCTAACAAAAACTAACTTTATTTTCAGGCTTCAGACTATTCTGATATTTCATCAAATATTTCATCAAATATTTCACGAAAGAAATTATCCGTATCTAATAATCAATAGGCAACAGTTTGAAATGTGTACTAAAGAACTGAAACAGAGGTTTCGTCGCCATACAACAAACAGAATTTAAAACCTAGTTAAATAAGTTTTGTATTGGTTTTCAAAGAACAACTGCCATAGAAAATATTCTGAAATAGAATAGCAGTGCTTACCTCTTTACTGTAACAATCGTAGAATACCATATCGCTATCTGATTTGGTAAAATAGTCTCCTTTAAGGTGATGTATCTGTGAAATATGACAAAAAGTTTGAACAATTAAAAATTATATCAACAATAAGATAATATGAATTATAAAACTTAAGAAAATATATCACTTTTCCATTTGGCGCACTTACACTTCCACATTGCAGACACATGCTTATTAACAGGCAGTGCCAACTTCAAACCCTGTTATCTCACGAAAGTTTTCCAACATTATTCTGTACTCAAAATGCTCCACATGATGCAACTTTATACTAATTTGTTAAAAAAAAGTATATTCCCTCTCAAAAGTACATTACAGTTTTCTGAAATTATGCTCCAATTTTGAGAAATAAATTATTGCAGACATCTACAGTTTTATTATTCTATAGAAATTAGGGTTAATATAAAAATATGATAGATCTATTAGTAAACTGATTTAATGTCAAAGTTGAATGCTTTATGTAAGTATTTTTAAAAATGCAGCATGTGGCTCGTTTTTATTGGAACATTGAGCTTAGATAGAAAGATGTATTGTTTAAATAACCATGCAAGCTTGAATTTTGATACATGGCAGAAATATCAATGCTATTGTGTTTAATAACTTAAATAAATTTCAAGAAGATATTTTACATGTTGTGGATTTTACAAATTTCACAGATGCATCACTTTAATCTACTGTGGAAAGGGTGCACTTTTGAAAGCTTTAGTATCATTTTTTAAAACACATATTTAGCCTTCAGGCGTAACCTAGTTGGCCATCAGGTGAGAGAGAATAACTTATAATACGGAAAATCACAACACTAAACATCCATGCCTATAGCGGAGTTCAAAGCTGCAACCCTTTCGCGGCAGTGTCAACGACCACGGCTACTGAGGCCAGCGAAAGCTTTAGTTGTATGTCAGCCACATTAAGACTGCAAACAGCATAAACGAATACATTAACTGCTTAAGAGCATTACACAAAGCTAAAGCAGTTCAGAATCTAATTTGCTATTTACTAGTAGTTGAAATAGACCCTCTACAACGTCCCCGAAAGTTGGACCGGTTCGAAGATTGAGCGCAGTATAAGTGCCAGTTTTCCTCAGATTTGTAACTAAACAGCCTTGGACCGACAATGGCCCACCTCCCTATAATAGCGAATTTTTAACCTAAATTATTTTTCGGTAGTTACCTTGAATCTCTATATTTTCTCTCTACTATTATCAAAATATAAGATTAATCGATCAATCCATGATGCGCATTCTGCAGACGTAGAGGGTCGTCGATAAAGTGAACCAGGGAAAGCTTTTTTCTCTCTCTGTTTTTCCAATCCTGATTCCTGAAGTTAAAAATATGACGCATAAAAATAAGAAACGTATGTGTTCACTCTTCTTTTTTTTTCTTTTTTTTTTTTCTGTTTACCCTCGTCGTGTATAGGACTTGTACCCACCAACACCTGGGGTCAGACACCTGTCGAGGATCAGAGAGAGTAACCGGTGTGGGTGATCAGCCCGATGCCTGGTGTGAAAGTGAGGAAATGGAGGAAATTATATTGAAAATAAAGATGTTTGTTGATCAGTTGGTGGAGTGATGGCGGGGTAACCGGAGAACTCGGAGAAAACCCCCCTAGATACCTTTTCGTCCCCACAAATCCCATTTGCGGTCTCTGGAATCGAATTCGGGCCGTCTAGATGTAAGGCGAGCGGTCTAACCACTCAAAACCATTAAAATATGCATTTAAACTGAATATAATGTATATTACCTGCATAATTAAGTTAAATAAATAATTATGCATATTTTTATCACCAACAGTTAAAAAAATGCAAATATGCAAAGATCAATTACATATTTGGAACCGCAAATTAATGAAATGGATAACTAGGTATTAAATTTGTCTTACTTAATGTGCGGCTGTTTA
Organism: Hymenopus coronatus; assembly: GCA_030762935.1. Classification (NCBI taxonomy): domain Eukaryota; kingdom Metazoa; phylum Arthropoda; class Insecta; order Mantodea; family Hymenopodidae; genus Hymenopus; species Hymenopus coronatus. The sequence continues at coordinate 94,747,269 of CM060900.1, read as the reverse complement.
CCAAGCTGGAGGCCCGAGTCCAGTACCCGGTACCAGTGAGGGGATTTTCTCCTGCTGGAAGACCTGATCTGAGGTTCAGTCAGCACCTTGAAATCACTGACGAGTTACTAGAGGGGAAAGTGGCGGCTCCAGGTTGCGTGGACCACATTAACTGGTTGAGAGGGTTTCGGGGCGCTAACCACGTCCCACCCTCCAGGTGTGCTTGTAATAGGTAGAGGTGGGTTATAGTCCTTGGCCCGACTTCCAGCTCTTGCGCCACGAAGTTTATTTTTAGTTTTACTTTGTCCCTATATGTCCTATAAAACAATGAAATGCAAGCGCAGATGTAACGCACCAAAAGCGCAGGCGCGAGGAAGACCAATCACAATGGAGTTGTAAACGTATCGCAAGAAGTTGGCATGGGTTTCTAGGTCCGTAAATTACACGCGGAAATCTTCCAAGCGCTCCGCAAGTTTCAAATTGAATAACAAAACCAACAATATCATATAAGAAAATATACTCCAAGTTTTATAAATAAATAAAATAATAGGTTATAAAAATAACAATAACTGATTGACTAAAATACTGAAACGAGGGCAAACATGGGGATTGCAGAAAAATATTAAGATGTACATTTAATGCAATGTGCGTTATCTCTTTGTGCCTTACGATTTGTGAAAGTCAAGAAATCAAGACACAAATAGTGAGTACATCCATTAAATCTAGAGAGTATTCAGCAAGGAAACCTCTTGAGGGAAAAATAGAAGGGCAGCATGTTACAGCAGGATCTGTAAAATTTCGCATTCCAACCGTTTGCTGTTGAACAGCAAGGAATACATAGAGGAAACAATGCAGAATTCTTCCTCTATGTACGCAACGCAAGCATAAAGTTTGGAGTTTTCAAACTCTTGCACTACGTAGCGTGTTGCGTGTGTCCATGTGAAGTTCACATTGAATAACTTGGGTGTAAAGGTTTGCATTTACGCTGCGCCTGTCTTACATCTGTTTGTGAATGGAGCATTATGCTGGTCATAGGCACATAAGCACCTTTTACTAAAAGTGCAATGTGCATTTGCGCTGAAATCTCGGGATCGAATTTTTGGGTGGAATGCAATACTTTCTCTACTTATTATAGTATTATAGTAAGAAGTGGAGAAAGTAAAAATGACTTCCTCCATACATGTGAAACTCTTTTTGTTTTTAATGACTGTAATTATTTCTAATCAAAAAGCCGGCATCTTTTAAGCAATATCGTAATGGAAATATCCTACGACAAAAGCCTCACTTCCGGTTTCTGTCGTCGAGGAACATCCAGTATATCACGTCAGCTAACAGGTATTGAAATAGTGCTCTTTGTTTGGTAGCTATTAGGCATAAGAGATGGTCACGAGCGATATTTAAGTGCCGACACTTACAGCTTCCTGCTTTGGCAGAAAACGAACACCAACCAGCATTAATCCGGAGGCCATATCTGTCCCAGAGAGAGGCCGACCTCTCTTGGCCTTCTCTGGCGTGGTTTCCTTACAATTGCGTCCACACTGACCCTCATCTGCTATACTTGCGCAACCGACCACAAATCCTCGAGTCACTGGCGATCCAAGTATTAACTCTTTCACTTAATTCTCCACTGTTACATCACCAGCACTGAAATTTCCGCTAGAAGATGCAGGCAACAAAGAAACGGATGATCAAAGGTGGCAGTATTATGGAAGTTGCAAAATCACATGGAACGGAAATTTAAGTCACTAAGAAAGTTAAATCACTCAGTAAAATTTGCAAATTAACCAAGAAGATAGCTCATTATTCAGTTAGGGCCGAGTCTGCAATCTACCGATAATTTGCCAATACTGGATTTCTAGGCGATTGGCGTTCTACAATTCCTCGATAGCTTTACTCAGATGATATCTCTGCCGATAAGTTTTGGACTAGCTGTAGTAGCCGATACGTTCATTATCCAACAAATAACAAGTTTTCACGTTCACGACTCACAATTATACCAACAACAGTACGAGTAATCATGGCACGATTATATTTATTGGAGATGACGACGAGCAAATAATGATAGAGTAAAAAACGTAAGAGAGAGACAACATTCATAACCTTACTTTGACATTTCACGGGCCGCTTTTTACACAACAATCACTTTTTAATCAATTTCATATATCTCCCGCTGTTCTTTATGAAATCATTTTACGATCTTGAGGACGTTATGGTTAATCCTCCCTCCATGTCCCTTAGATTTGCAATTTCCAACAATCCAGGAATTCCTAATAAAAGAGGAAAAACCCCTTGACTTCTTAACCTCTACTCGGGCAGTCTTCACAAAAAGCTCTTTTATAACTTCGGTGTGTTCATTTTGTAGAAAATCTTCGCATCGCATCTTTGAAAGACGATAAAATTAAGTACCCGGTTTGGTGTTTGTTTGATATTTGGTTTTCGGGTTGCTACACACGAGCACATGAGGCACATGCACACATTAATTTCTGATGAATTGTTTCATATTGAAGTTTTGGAAGGAATATAATATCTACTTCCACTGATAAGTAAACATTTAATCGCATTTCCTGATTAAGAGCTGCAAAACGAAACAGTTTACAAAGGGTAAGGTGCAGAGATCGGCAGGAATAGTGTCTTTCCTGAAAAGTTAGTATAGGAATGTTTGCAGTGCCATCTACATATGTCAACGACAGATGGCGGCCTATGTCGTTTTACGTGTTTGATTAGGAAAATATGACATTATTAAGAGTTACAGAAAATCATAAACATTTGATGTTAAAATGCATCTTGATGATGATATACTGTAATAGTTAACTGTTTTGTTAGATAATTCGCAAGAGTTTAATGTGTTCTGCTGTTATATCTCACGGTTGAGCATATTAGTCATTAGTAACAGGGTATCTGGATAAAGTCAGTAGACAATTTCTAAAATCTTCAGTATTTTCATTATTAGAAATTCAAATGTATCCTAGTTACTGCTAGTCAAAGGCTCTTATTTATAGTAATGTTGATTTTTCTTTGCTTTTTATCTTGACCAATCATCTTACTGTTTATGAGGGGTTTCAAAAATAGCCTGGGTTGGAGTATTACTCATATATACTAAGGCAAGAGTAGACTATAAATTGGAGGTACAGCTCCAGTGTTGCCAATTTTTGGTGATTAAAAGTGGCTAAAAGTTGCTCAGAAAGCCAGAAAGACTATATATAAGTAGTATTTATATCTGTGTTATTATTGTGATGAAAATCAAGCTTCACATTACTGTGTTTGCTGATCCATCAATTTTTATTAAATGTAATGTAATTTAATCGACTTATGATATTTTAGTGATTTTAATTTAAAATTAGACAATTGAAAAAGGCCTAATACTTTGAAAAATGGCTAACATTGGCTAAGTCGCTTTGTAAAATGCCTGGAAAAGCACTTAGTGTTTTTTTTTTCTTTTTCTTCAAAAACTAGTGGTTAATCACAAAATAGATAAATTAGCATCTCTGGTTCGGTATGATAGGCACATCTAACTTTACAACACGTTGCAACGATCGAGTTAGTACAACATAATTAAATTTAAATTATATGAGAAATGACCATGATGAATAATCGAAAATCAGCAAGTTGATGTTACGATGCTGTAGTATCTAGCTGTTACTATTTATCTCATGATTCGATACAATTTTGACGACATGCCCATGATTCATGATAAAAACACCACACCGCGAAGATTTACTATATCTATTTATTCCTTTTGCATAAAAAAGCGCAGGTAAATATTACTATTTAGTCTAGATATTTGCCAGGAGAGTTATTAAATAGGTTAGATTTCAGGCTTTCAGCTAAACGCTACTATGAAGATGCTAAATTTACCCAAAAATGGCTACACGACCAGAGCACCACGTGCTAGCTCGCTAAATTACGGCACAGGACTATATTATTCGGTTACTACACCATGTTGTGCAGAATTAGTCATCATCAGACAGAACATTGAATTGGATTGTAACATGCAGCTTTCTCTAAGCCTAGCAAATGAAATGCAATTTAGTTGGAATAAACCGGCATAGGAAGAAGCAAAGATCAGGAATGACATGGTTTAGACACACACTCGGTAGTTTGGGGTAGCGTGTCCGCCTCACATTCACTCCGAATCTCGTTTAGGGTGAGTTAACCGTTTTTTTTTTCTCAGAATTTTCTCTTATCCTAAAAAGGCAAATGTTGAGTAACTTTAAACCCCGAGATAATCTGAGCATCAATCCCCCGATTTCATTCATCGTCCGATATGACAAACTAGGTTAAAGGACGTTAGCTTACAAAAAACAAAACAAAAAAATGATCATTCTGGCAGGAGAATGTGTCCAATTTGTGGTATGCATGAATATGGATTACTAATATTGGCGGAATGTGCCCAACGAAAAATTAATTCCAGAAAATAGTTTTAACTCCAGCTAGAAGAATATTGCATCTTTTGGCTGATAAGAGGAACTGGCAAAACACGTGCAAATGTCTGGCTTGAGTTCACGAAGATGCCTTTCGCGTTGACGTTCAACCGCGAAGGGTCACCGGTTCTATTCCCGCTATGGTCATAGATGATTAGTGTTGTGTGTTTCGCGTTTATATAGGTACTAAGGCAATTCTATCCTCCTGATGGTCCAGTAGGTTACGCCAACAGATAAGTTGCGACAGATTTTTCTCGTTTGTCGGGACTAATTAGTCTCTGTATGCTCTTTATTTTTTCACCTTTAACTAATGCACTATATATATATCTTTAATTTTAAACTTTCTAAATTTAATTCTTTATTTTTTCACCTCCAGGTTATATATGCATATACGGTCAATGATCCACGACCTAAGTGAGTAATAGTAAATAATTTGACACCAATAAACTTAAAATTTACACTTTTTAGAACAATGTCTGCATATGTAAATTTAGTTCTATAATACATTGATCCCATTTCAATAGAACAACTGACTATCTAGCCATCTAAGTATTTTATTTTCTACATGTGTAGACCTATCTAAAGTATGCTAATACAATATTTAACGTTGCAAGGCTTCTGGGAACCACAATCTATAGTGATTTTACATTTAATTTTACCCTCAGAGAGCAAGTTGAGTATTTTACAAAATAACCTTATCATTGCATGCTGCAATACTTTGTTAAGGTTGCATTTGCGCAATACCGAGCAATTATCTCTATTCCAACTTGTATAACTTTCTACAAGAGAACAGGAGATTTGATACAGGTTCAGTTTTACCAAAAGAAAGTGGTTGCGTCACACACACACACACACACACACACACACACACACACACACAAAGCGAAGCTCTGGAAACCTGGCCTGCTTTGCCTGGAGCAACTTCAGGGTTTGCGATGTATTAGAGACTACAGATGTCTTACTCAACTGTCAACTTATCTACCTATTTAAATCTATAATGTCTTTGAAGCAGCGCAGTTTATGTAACTATTACGGAGTTCAATTTTCCCTATAGCGTGTTATAGATTAGTAAGATTCGACTTCCCTATAAACCTTTTCTCCATTATTTATCCAAAGAGATTGTCACCTTGCAATTTCTTAAATGGATATTGGTGATATAGGGCTTTAAGAGGCAAATTTAAGGTTCATTTATTAATATTTAGTTATATGGTATTTTGATATTTATAGTTGATAACTTCAAGTATGAAGTGAAATAATACATTATTAATTTCTGCATCAATTACTGAAACCACGCATCACTTTGTATGTTCACTAACTTACACGTTTATTTATTATAAAACTGTTCCTTCCTTTTCAAGAATCAAATGCGTTTTTTCTTTATAACTTAAGATAAGTAACCTTAAATTATAGCAACGCCCTCCATGGTGTAGTGGTTACCTCTTATGTACAAGGTTGTGTGTTTAAACCCGGCAGAGGACGATGAATTTTTTTCGGGCGTGAAAATCCCTAACATGGCTTCCTACGGAAGGGAAGTAAAGCCGTTAATCCCTGTCGTAGATTTACGGCACGGAAAAGAACCTCAAGTATGATAAAGAGGCCTCTGAAAAGTTTCACTTAACAACAGCCTTTTTCCTCTAGAACCCTTTAAAGCTTCATACCTACCATTAAAATTCCAAAGAATATTTATTTATTTATCTATTTCCCAAAAGAATTGGCGCTAATTTACAAAATAATGCTAGGTCTTTAGCTTACAACGTTGTAGCAGTGTTCAGATTGTATACATAAATTATTGAATAAGTAATTACATGAACAATATTTATATCAATGATTTGAAAATACGGTTAATAAATTAATTGTTTCCTTCACACAAGCCGTATGTAGGACAGGAGTTGGATAGGCAGAGCCAGACCCAAAATTAAATGCCATAGCCGAGATTTGTACCACAGATCTCCCAGTATCTAGCCGGTTACTCTAATCACTGAGCTACCGTGACAATATGCTGACATGTCATTTCAATTCCATGACTGCCTCGCATTAAATTAAAACATGTAAAAACATTTTCTTTTGAATATCTGGTTATAGCTGATGTGAAAGATATGTGGCAGAATTTAAGATTTTGCTCTAAATTATATTACGTTCTACCAAATATTGGACAGTCGAAAAGTAAATAGATGACACGTTGACAAGAATTCGGACAGGAATATAATACTTCATTTAAATTAATTATTTGATAACGTTCAGAATACGACTTGAATTTTCCATGTCCAGTATAAACTGAATTAATTGGAAAGAAAAGTTCATATTGTTTGAGATAACACTGATTTTAATGAATTTTTGCATGGCTTCCGTCAGAAGAGAAGTGAAGACATTGTACCCGTATCGTAGATTTACGACACGTAAAAGAATCTCAAGGCTGATAAAGGGACCTCTGAGCAAAGCTAAGAGGCCTTTCACGCCCTGCAACTATAGGTAGAATGGGGCGCTTAGAACCGCAAAAGTTAAAGAGCTCCATAAGTAAAACCAGTTTCAATTTCGATCACTAAGAATACATTTTTTTTAAAGTTACGTTTTAAGTTTGAAAATGTATTTCTGAGACAACAAGAATAGTTGATAAAATGCTATATGCCAGTACTATTCGACTAAAATGGTAATGTTTTTATTTTTTCAAAATTTCGATTTCTGTATCGTGTGGAACACGGCTATTTAGCATAAAAGTAAAAAATATTTTTTTTCTTCAAACTATACAGTATGTATATTTGTATAAAATTTAAAGCATGCTTATAATAGGGATATAGCAATATGTGAAAATTTTATGAAAATATTCCATAAAAACTGTTAAGATTAAGAAATTTCAGCGATTGGTACCCTTAAATCTGCTAAATTCATGACCCATTATCTCGAAAATTAGTAAGGTATCGGACAGAAATGATTACTGGGAGTAGATGCAAGCCTTCCTTACACTGATGTACTTTTGTCCCATAAATTTGTTTATTAAGGAAGATAGAATTTTTTTATCAAATATATCATCCTTTAATTAAATTGATGAGCACTTCCTTTTAAAAATATGACCAAACATCTTACTAATATCAAAATATATCCACAAAGGCCCTTAAAAGTTGTTATCATCTTAAAATGTGATTTAATTAACTTGAACTTCTGATAAAACGGGTACACATCCAATTAAGGAGGAAATTGCGATTTAAAAGACTGCATTAAAAGTAAACATACAATCCTTTGCCTCAGCTCATATTTTCTTGACCTTGCTGAAATGAAAAGAACGATGTTTCTTCAACACATTTCTCAAAATTTACTCGTTAAAATGAACTAGAATTATTATATGCTTTCTTCTAAGTATAATATCTATATATAAAAATATATTTTTAAAAATTCCGCATACAATATCGAACTGCCAGGAAGATTATCAAATATAGTAAATATAAAACGATATTTCTCGTGCATCATCGTCATAGGTATATATGGACGTGCAAAGTTAGTCTTCATATTCCTAGTAACCCCAAATAAAAATCTGTTGCATTGTACAAAGGTTTATGTTAGAAACGTTGGTCTCAAATATCTTAGGAGAATGCCTAAGTTCATACTCATTTGTTTAACTACTTTTGAAAACTAAAGGTGTAGTTAAGTGAAAGAATGAATAGATTTTCACGCATAGAAGACTTCAAATAATGTTTATTTTGAATGTCTCTAATCCATATTTACATTAAATATTCTAAAGTTGTGAAGATATATGTAACATATGAAGTATCTCAATATGCAATTATATAGAGCAATTTAAGATCATTCTTCTTAGGCAATAATCACTTTTATGAAATATTTCATGAAGATAACAGTGATAGTATACCATGTATTAAGTACATTCGCACTTGTATGAAATAGTTCATGAAGATAACAGTGATTGTATGTCATGTATTAAGTACATTAGCACTTGTATGAAATATTTCATGAAGATAACAGTGATAGTATGTCATGTATTAAGTACATTCGCACTTGTGTGAAATATTTCATGAAGATAACAGTGATAGTATGTCATGTATTAAGTACATTCGCACTTGTGTGAAATATTTCATGTAGATAACAGTGAACGTATACCATTTATTAAGTACATTCGCACTTGTATGAAATATTCCTTGGAGATAACAGTGAAAGTATACCATTTATTGAATATATTCGCTGTAGCCTTCCATGGCATTATGATAAGACAGACAATAAGGCAGAATCATGGTTACATGTCATAGGTCCCCTGGTAAAGAACCTGTTAACCTAGAGGATCAGGGTCTCTAGCATTTCAAAACTCTCCTTGAAAGAAAAAAGATAAAGAATAGATATGATCGCAGCGATAATGACCCTGCAATTTGCTTTCGTGATATACTTTCTCGTTGAACACATCTTTAGAGGGGATACGAGGCAATTGGATTTTATTTTTACTTTCTCTACCCGTACTATGGATGTAGCTGGTAGAGAAGTGATTGTAATCGACCCAAAAATTCGATGTCGAGACTTCACCGGAAATATATGTCTGTCGCAGCATAGCTCAAAAACAAAAACATAAAAACGTTAAATACCAGATTTGGTATTTGGGTTTAGGCTTCCAAGATTGCGGCACCAAGATTTTCAAGAACATCTCCCACCTCAACTACCTTTTACGTGGATAACATTTTGAAAATATTTTTCTCACAAATGGCTCTAACGATTTTGATTAAAATACTGTATACTAAATATTACACATATAGCAAATAAAATGGGAATAGCCTCTAAAGACCTTTTCATTCTGGATAAATTTTCCCTAACTGCTAAACCGTAAGAGATAGAAAAACTTGCTATACAAAAAATATAGATCTCGTTCACAATTTATTTCATATATTTTTTTTTTACAGTTAGTCGATTCCCATATATCTCTTTTTTATTAGTTTCAATTTTAGCTACTTAAACTTCCTTCAAAAGGGAGGTCATCTTTCGTTCATCTCTCTTATGTTTTACTCCTGGCCGTGCAAAGCAAACACTATCAAGTTGTCTCGCACAGCGATCGGCTTTTTAAAAGATTTGACTATCGCTTTAGCCTAGTGTATTACATTATTTCCCTTCTGCTTAGAAGGAACTAGTATAATCATTTCTGCTAATTTGTATCTCGATTATCATGATATAGATAAAGGAGTAATCGTTTTAACAATAGTTTATAGACAAAGTTATGGGAATGGAACACGTAAGAATTTTTCGTATGTGATAGACCAATAAAACAGCTGATGTGCTTCATTCACATGACTTTCTCTACATCTCTGAAACAAATTATTGTTAACAAGCTTATTCTTATATCTACTTTATACTAATTGAGATAAGCATTAGCAGAAACGGTCCTATTACTTAGTTCCTTATAAGTAGAAAGGAAATAAGGGAATACACAAGGCTAAGCCGACAGTCAAAGTGTTTTAAAATTGGTAGCTCTGGGATTGAAATCTGTTTCTTTGCGTGGCCAGGAGTTGACAAGTTCCCGTATGAGAAAAGCTTAAGTATTTTAAAACAGATATCAATAAATAACAAGGAATATATCGAAAACAGTCAACTCCACGAAAAAAATGTATATGACATAAAGTATGTTTTATCGAGATCTACATTTTTCGTGTACGAAGTTTTTGTCTATCTCTTACGGTTTACCAGTTAACCAAAATTCAAAAAAAAATAATCAAGAATAAAGAGGTCTTCTGAGGCTGTTCCCAGAAAACTGAAGATATACATTTCCTTTGTCATAATATCTTAAATATAAGGTATTTTAATCAAAATCATTAGAGCTATTTTTGAGAAATTCAACAATTTCGAAAAATGTTCCATGTAAAGTGTAGTTTGGGGTCCCCCACCCCAAACTACTTTCTTTAAAATCTTCGTGCCGCATCCTTGGAAGATACCAAACTTAAATACCAAGTTTGTTATTTTATGGTCCTTTCGTTTTTGGGTATGCTGTCCACAGACACACTCACGGACCTTTTTTGGATTCATGGAGACACAAAACATGTATTTCCGGTGAGATCTCGGTATCAAATTTTTGGGTACATTACAATACTTCTCTATACACTATGTGCATGGTACGTGCAGATAAAGTAAAAAGGTGTCAAAGGCCTGAAGCTGTATTTACTCCTCAAAAGCAATCTAAATTACCTCTAATTATTGTTCAAAGATTAACAGTATGGTGTTGCCAGAGACGCTCAAACTCACAACCTTACCTAGGCGCTAAAGCCTTGTCCATTTCAAACGATACCCTTAAGTCTTGAGATTAGATTCGCAAAAAATGTGAAAATAAAATTGAAAGACGATCTGGAGAGTACAGCGGATATAGCACTGTTTAGCACCAAGATCCCTGCATCGTCTGTTCAGAATCGATCTGGGCGTTGTGCTCAGAATAGAGGTCTGCAGGGAGTTGGGGCGGATGCAGCCTTAATTTGTAAAACGTTACGCTGGGCGCGGGCTTAAAAATAAATAGGAAGGAAAACTACATTTTATTGCATCCAATATGGCGTTTTATTTTCTATATAAATATCTTAAACTTTTGTTATTTTTCTCAAAACTATTATCGCCATTTTTGAGAATGTTAAGAATAAGAAAAGTTTTACACGTAAGGGGAAAATAGGACGACAAAAATTAATTCATCGCAGTGTAGGTCGACTACGTTGTGATTCACGAAATACCTCAGTTACCGCAGCATCCAGATCTAAAAAAAATTTGACGTGTTACACTCACATGACCTTCTCCAGCTTTTATACTTTTTTCTTACAAAAGATTATTCTTCTTTCTACAACATGCTAATCGAAATAAGCATTAGCAGAATGTTCTTATTACTTAATTCCATATAAGTAGAAGGGAACCAAAATAATGCGTTTTGCTAAAGCGACGGTCATATGTTTTACAAGCTATCGTTATGCGATTGTCTTTGAAATTCGCTTCTTTGCTTGGCCAAGAGTAGAACAAAAGGAAACTGAGCACTTCCTGTCTGAGAAAAGTATAAGTATTTTAAAATTTAAATTAATAACGAGGGTCAACTCTACAACAAAAATGCATATGCCATAAATGGTGTTTTAAGGATCTGCAATTTGTGTAGTAAGTTTTTGTCTATCTGTTACGGTTTGATCGTTATGCAAAAATCTGCAAATATCAACCATAATAAAGTGCTCTTCAGAGGCTATGCCCAAAAAAATCAAGATATGCATTTTATTTGTGATATAATATACGGTATTTTAATCAAAATCGAGATTTAACCGGAAATACATTTTTTGAGGTTCCCTGAACCCATAGAAAGCATTTTTAGAAAAAGGTTTATATATGTGTAGCATAACTAAAAAACAAAAGGTCTTAAATACCAAATTTGGCATTTAAGTTCAGTATCTTCCCAGGATGCTACTCTTAAGTTTTTCAGGAAAATAATTCCATCCCAAACTACTCTTTACATACCTACAACACTTTTTAATGTTATCAAAAATGACTCCTGACGGTTTTGATTAAAATACTGTATATTAAAGATATTTACATAGCAAAGTGTATATCGTGAGTTTCCTGGGAAGAGCCTCCAAAGTCCTTTTTATACTAAACCACTTTTGCATAACTAGTAAACCGCAAGAGATGAACAAAAAATTACTACATCAAAAATGTAGATCTCATCAAAACACATAGTTAATGTCCTAAACATATTTTTTGAGCTAACCACTTCCGAGATATTGCTTGTTGTTAATTTCAACTTTACGATGCTTAATACTTTTCTCAAAGAATAAGTCGTCCGTGTTTCTTTTATTTTAGTTCTGGTCATTTAAAGAAGGGAATATCATATACAGTTGCATAGCGACAGAGTTTAAAATATTTGACTATGGCTTTAGCTTATGTATTCCCTTAGTTTAGTTCTGCTTATACAACCGAGTAATAAAACCATTCTGCTAATGCTTATTGACATGAAGTAGAGCCGGTCCCTATGGTCGCGCTCACTGAAGTGCTTCGCTTTGGTGCTTCGTGGCGCAGGGGATCCTGAGTTCGGGTCCCGCTTTGGGCATGGGTGTTTGTTTGTTCGTAAGTGTGTATATGTGTGTGTGTGTATTAGAAGCAAAACGCAACAACGTAATCAAATAGAAAAAAAGAGGGAAAAGGAATACAGCGCCGGATCCCGACAAACCTCCGGAACTGTATTTTTATTACAAGAAAAAAAAAATAGTTTCTGTGAACACTAAAAATAGCTTGTGTTTGCAGAGCAGGTAGAGAAAGTCGTGTGAATGGAACACATACTTTTATTGAAGCTCCAATACTGAAATGCACTCTGAATCTTACACCATCGACTTAAGGGAGGAGAAGATGAAACATAAGAGGTGGGAAAGAAGACAAGCGTGCTCAAGCATCTAGAAATAACATTTTACGGCACGTTTACAAGCACATAACCGAGATAAAGGACAATACCAGTGCACAAGCTCCATCATTAGTTACAACGGGAGCTGCTGATACAAGAGAGATAGTGTGGATAATGGCTTTATGAGGTTCTGATGACCGTCCCTACAAACTTGGGATCACCTGAGAATTACTTCCACTTGCCGCTGTGATTTGCGAAGGCAAGCTGATACTCCTTGGTCTGCTATACATAGTCCCTTACTGAAAATGGAAGAGCAAAACATTTCTACCGCTTTCTCACTTCCCAATACCCTTAGAATTTAGTGAGAAAGTGGTAGTACGTTGGTGATTCTGCACAACGGCTCTATTAGTTCTACCGTCTGATAAACGGAGACTACATTGGGGTATCTATAGTATGAATGAAAGTGGAATGTGCAAATTGTGGTGAAAACAATGAAAATAATTTAAAGTCGGTTAATAAATTGAATGTTGCGATTCAGATCCAGCAACGACCGTGAATTCGAAATGAAATGGCGTGATATTTATGGACGCTCTTTAACTATTGTGGTTCTCAGCGTCCCATTCTATACTGGGCGTGAAAGACCGCTTTGCTCAGAGGCCTGTCTATCAGGCTTGAGGTGGTTTTACGTGCCGTAAATCTACGACGCGGGACAAACGGCTTTACTTCCCTTTCGAAGGAATCTATGCTAAGGATCTTTACGCCCGAAAAAATCCATCCACTGAGGGCGAACGGTGAATTGGATTTCAGCCAAATTAAACACACATCAGCTCGAGCATTCTGTCATCTGCTAAACGAAAAATACGTCGGGGTATCTATAGGACAGGAAATAAAAGTGAAATGTGTAGATTGTGGCGAAAATACAGAACAGTAATTTAAAATCGGTTAATAATTAGAAAGTCTACAGTTCAGATCCAGCAAAGACTGTGAATTCAATACCGGCCAAATTCACATAAAGTAGCGTAATTCTGCACCAGCTATTTATTAACCGATGTTCCTACTATAGATACCCCAACGAGTTTCCGTTTTGCAGATGACAGAATTAATAGAGCCGTTGTGCAGAATTACCGAAACGTTTTCTATGTTTACTTTCTGTAGCACTATGTTTAATGCACATAGTCAGTAGAGAAGCTATTGCATTCTTCCCAAAATTCGATGCCGGGATCTCATAGGAGACGTAAGAATAGAGGGCTTCTGAATACAAAAAAAAAAAAAAAAAAAAAAAAAAAAAGGCGTTTTAGAAACAGGTCCGTATGTGTGTCTGTCCTTGTGAGAGTGGCTGTGTATGTGTAGGGGACGCCTAACTAAAAACAAAAAAAGTCAGCGAAATACAAACTTGGTATTTAAGTTAATCCTCCAAGGACGCGACACGAGCATTTGCAGGAAAATTCCCCTACCCCCAACTACCCTTTACATGGAACATTTTTCGACAATTTTGACTCTAAGAATTTTAATTAAAACACCATAAGTATGACATCTTCAAAATAAATGAAATTTATTTCTTGAATTTTCTGGGAATATCCTCAGAAGACCTCTTCATTTTGAATGTTTATAGTAAAACTGGTAAACCGTAAGAGATAGAAAAAAACTTGCAACATAAAAAATGAAGATCTCTTTAAAGTTCACAGTTTAAATCATATGCATTCTTCTAGTTAACCATTTCCGATATATTCCCTACTATTGATTTCAATTTTAAAATATTTTATATTTCCTCAAACAGGAACACCATTTTCGCTTTACTCCTGAAAATTCAAACAGAACTTAATTTCAACTCCAATCGCATAGCGACAGTTTTATAGAAAATATTTTACTAATTCTTCAGCCTAGAGTATTCTCTTATTTTACTTCTACTTATAAGGAAGCAAATAATAAGACCATTTCTGTTAATATTTATCTCGATTCACTTGATGTAGCTAAAATAATCTTTTGTAAGAAAATAGTTACAGAATAGGTCATGTGATTGGAACACATCGTATTTTAATGGAAAACAATTATACGATTATCTCTGATTCGGAATATATATATAGTTCATAAGTTATTTAAAGTTATTTACCATTTAGAAGAAAAAAATTATGTGTTCCATTAACATGACTTTCCATACCTATTCTGTAGCTAAGTATTCTTACAAAAACTTTTCTTCTATCTGCTCCATGCTAATAAAGAATAAGCATAAGCAGAAATGGGCTTACTACTTATTTCCTTGTAAGTAGAAGGGAAATACTAGCCTGAAGGTAGTAAATCTTTTAAAAGCTGGTTGCTATGTGATTCAGATTCGGTTCTCTTTGCATGGCTAGAAGTAAAACAAAAGAAAAGTGAATGACAAATTCCTGTTTGTGAAAAGTATTTTAAAGTGTAACAAATAACAATAAGTATCTATCTCTGAAATGGTAATTTCCACAAACAAATAAAAAAATTATATGACATAAATTGTGTATTTTAACGAGATCTATACCTTTTGGTTGATCTTACGGTTACCAGTTATGTAAAAGTCGTCCAGGATGAACAGATCTTGAGGGGCTATGCCAGTAATAGCCCATAATTCCCAGGTCATAATGGACAATGAGTGAATGAAATCCGTGAAATGATGCTCAAATGAGGACAAGGGAAATCCCGATAACTCACCCTAAGCGAGAGTAGTACTATATGAGGCATACACGCTACCTTCGCACTACCGCGGTGGCAAATATCTTCAATATACGGTATTTTAATCAAAAGAGCTATTTATGAGAAAAACTTCGTGTTTAAATGTTTCCCCCCTGTAAAGTACAGTTTGGGGTGCGGGATTTTCCTGAACATTTTAAATAAAGGTTGCAAGATTTAGAAATGTCACTTCCGAGCACGCTTAAAGCAATGCAGAATAAATTATAAGTCTACGTTCGTTAACCAGTTTTACAGGATTATCTGACACTAGTTGTATAATGGTAATGTTTTTGGAAACTTTAAACCAAAATGCATTACGTAGCATTGTAATGAGACACAACACAACTTGAATAATTTCGGCTTTAAGAATACCAAAACATGCATTATTATTAACCAACATTATTATACAGTCTTACTTTACATAAAAATCTGATGTGTTCCATTCACACGCCATTTTCTACTTCTATGTAACAAATTATTGTTAAAAAGCTTATTCTTCTATCTACTTCATGCTAATCGAGATAAAGTCGCCCTCCGTGGTGTAATGGTTACCATGCTAACTTCATATACCCAAGGTCGCGGGTTCAAACCCGGCGGAGGACGATGGAAGTAAAGCCGTTGGTCCCGTGTCGTATATTTACGGCACGTAAAAGAACCTCAAGCCTGATAGAGAGGCCTCTGAGCAAAATTAAGCGGTCTTTCACGCTTTCCATAAATAACACACCATTTACATGTTTTTTAATCGAGATAAACATTTGCAGAAATGGTCTCTTACTTGCTTCCTTGTAAGTAGGGGAAATCGGGGAATACACAAGGCTAAAACGATAGTCAAATATATTAAATGCTCGTTACCATGTGGTTAAAGCCCGTTTCTTTGCGTTGCCAGGAGTTGACAAATTCCCGTATGAGAAAAGTTTAGGTATTTTAAAACTGAAATAAATAAAAATGAATGTCTCTAAAATAGTCAACCCCATGAACAAATGTACATGACATAAATTATGTGTTTTAACGAGTAGGTTTTGGCCATTTGTTACGTTTTACTCGTTATTCAAAATTCTTCCAGAATATTGCCAGAAAATTCAAGATATACATTTTATTTGTTATGTAAATATACTTACTATACGGTATTTTAATAAAATCGTTTCAGCCATTTTTGAGAAAATCAAAAATTTAAAAAAAAAAATGCCATATAAAGGGTTGTTTGGGATGGGGAATTTTTCTTAAAGATATTAAACTTAAATATCAAGTTTGGTACTTAACGGACATTTCGTTTTTGAGCTATGCTGTCCAAAGACACACATGGACCCTTTTCTAGAAATGTTTTAATTTATACAGGGGACCCTAAAACGTGTATTACAGGTGAAATATCAGTATCTAATTTTTGGGTGGAGCGAAATACTTTCTCTACGTACGTACCGAAGGTAAAAATGTTGACTTTCAGGGTAACCATCACACATCAATGCGTTTCGAAAACAACTGCTTCAGCAGTTAATCCAACATCCATTTCTGTCCACAGTTTCATTCAGGCATCTAGTAAATCCAATTTTTCTGCCACGAAAAGGAAAATGAAAATAAAAGTTCAGAAGAGCCACACCCCTGCAGCAGGCCAGCAACCTTGTGTTTGATTACACTTAGCCAGCATTAATGACGATACCTAAAGAGAAACAGTTGACTTCTGGCGCCCTCTTGACCCAGTGCACCACTGCTCTCTTTTCATTTTCTTTAGCACGTACAATGTACATAGTAGCTAGAGAAGGCACTGTATTCCACGCAAAAATTATACATCGAGATTTGCCGGAAATATACATTTTGAGACATCCTTAAAAATATATATAAAAAAAAATCACACCAATAAAATAGCTTACACATCTACGTGATTAGAAAATAGCTTCCTCTGATATCTTCTCGGCCTTTGCCCATGGGCGTGGATATTGAATCCATCTGCAGCGAATACAGAAAAACCCTAAGCGTTCCATTCACATAACTTTCTCTAACTGTTCAGTGTACAAACTCTTCCTGCGAAAGATTATTCTTCTATCTACATCATGCTAATAGAGATAAAATTGGTAGAATTGGTCTTATTACTTGCTTGCTTGTATGTAGAAGGGAAATAAGGGAATACATTGGGCTAAATTGAGAGTCAACTCTTTTAAAAGCTGGTCACTATGTGACACAATTGAGGTTCGGTTCGCTTTGCATGGTACCGTTTGAGAAAATTTCGGTAGTTTAAAATTGAAACAAATTACAGCGTATATTTCGAAAACGGTCAAATCTACAAGAAAAACGTATGTGACATAAATTATGCATTTTAACGAGTTATATACTTTTGTGCAGCAAGTTTTTGCCTGTCCCTTACGGTTTAACCGTTATGCAAAATTCTGCAAAACTAATCCAGAATAGAGGTCTTCAGAGGTATTCCCAGAAAATTCAAGATATGCATTTTATATGACATGTGAATTTCTTTAGTATACGATATTTTAATTAAAACATTTAGAGCCATGTTTGAAAAAATAAAAAATTTAGAACATTTTTCCAATCAAGGGGTAGTTCGGTCTGGGGGAATTTGCTTGAAAAAGCTTCGTGTCACATCCTTGGAAGAAACTGAGCTTAAATACTAGCTTTGGTGTTTAACAAGTTTTTCGTTTTTGAGCTATGCTACTCACAGTCACACACACACACACACACTCACACACACGGACATTTGTTTAAAAATGGTTTTTGGATTCAGGGGGTTTCAAATCATTATTTCCAATGAAATTTTGGTATCAACGTTTTGGTTAGTAATAATATTTATTAAGTGGAATACAATACCTTCTCTATCTAATATGTACAATGTACATATGCAAAATCAAACCAATGTCCCGGAAAATATCGGCAGTGGAAGCTTAAATTTGAATCATAAAGTTTTTAAATAAATTATTGTCTTTAAGTACTAAGAGGGTAGTGAAATTTATTTTTGTTGCATGTTTTGTCTCCAATAAATTACATACAGAGTTGAAATGTATTTTTACACTGGATGTTGCAGAGTACCTGCTGTGCACTGATTTTTCTTCATTTCAGCTACCTATAAACTTGAGAAATGTGCATATCTCAAGCTTAGTCACTATGCATTATACCGTCATGAAGCTCATTTCTAGGATGCCCCACTTTGGAAAGAGTCCAGAAAAAGTGTAGCAATGGCTTGCACTGAGACATATTTAATGTCGTGTGAAATTTACTACAGTAATAGGGACATGAATGCAAGTTTCAACAACTAAGGACTGTTGACTTCTGCATTCCTCTGAAGTAGAATCCTCTGGCAATTTCAGTGTAAGTGGCAATTCATAATCGCTTGTTACAAAGGACTGAGAAGGTTTACAGTTGAAAGCTGGGTGTGTACAGGCTTTATTTATTTATACACATTAAAAAGGCAGGTATCAGACGTACCTACAGAATAGTTACATTGCAAGGTGTAGCTGGGGATTAATGTTTCCCAATTTATCTCAACATAAACTTTCATATGATTCAGACTTCTTATCAAGTTGCTGGATCTGTTTTTCTGGAGAGTTCGGATACAGATTACTTAAAATTACCTGATTTTCTCTCAGTTATTTGATTGTTTCTATTTGATCACAAGTTGTAGATAGGATTCTACAGAGAGTGTACTGAGGCCACGCGTGGTCACTGGTTCTTTTTATCTTATTTATTTATTTCTGTCTTAAACTACTGTACAGGCATTCGCCATCGTTTGATATAAAAATTGTATGATTACATACTTTGTCAATTAAAATTACGTATTTAATTCATAGCTCTGGAAATCTAAAAATTCTTGTTTGGAATATAAAGGACTTGCAACTAACTATGCATATACTCTGCACTTAAAAGTTTTCTTATCTAGGAATTTAATATATTCTGGCAGTTTATTGTATAATTTGATACAAAATAAATATAACTAGTTTGAGATTTTGAGCATTTAAAATACGGAATGTTTATATTTAATTTTATCCTTGTATTATAATTATGCATATCTCTTCTTAATGTTTGGCTTTTCAGAAAATTTGAGTACGTAAACTTAAAACGTCTAAAATATTAAAGATTGTTAACAATTAAAATACCTAACTCAATATAAAGTGATCTACATGGAGTTGTATAACATTTTTTAATTGCCTTTATAATTTTCATTTGTAAAAGGAAGATTTCCTACATTTTATTAGTACCTCCCCAAAGGATTAAATCATACCTTATAACTGACTCAAAAAATGAAAAATACATAATTCTGGCATATTCGGGAGGAGTGCATTCTCTCAGGTTTCTTATTAAAATATTATACTGGACAGTATTTCTTTAAGATACTCAATATAAGAACTCAAGGTTAGTTGGCTATCAGTATGAACTCCTAGAATATTAGTCTGATAGAAATTAGCTGTATCAGTCTCTAGATGTTTCAAAGTTAGATCGTTCACCTTTCACCTAGACGGCCCGGCTCGATCCCAGGCGACCACATGTGAGATTTGTGGTGGATAAAGCGGCGTAGGGGCGGTTTCTCCGGTTTCCCCCGCCATCGCATTCCACCGGTGCTCCATATTCATTGTATCAGCAGTGTCATCGCCTGCGGTGCCACAAGTAGTAAAAGCGGGCGTTAAACACTATCAAAAAAAAAAGCGTATACACTCACATGAGTGTAGTCTCTGAGAAAGCAATACCCTCGAAGTTAGGTGCCGTACTTTCTGTACTATTCAGAGATATCACTAGGGTATCACTGCTTTGCACTTATAATCTAGGAAGAAGCTAAGAGAGAAGAGAGAGGGAGAGAGTAATAGAACGTATTCCTTTATAATATCTTCGAAGCAGTTTTCCTTGAAATTGTTAATTTTAAATTTCATTATTTTGTTTTTATTGTTGTTTTATCTTGTTTTGGTATTAGGCTTTATTCCCGATAGTCTGCCTATCCTTTAATCATACTACATTTTTATCTACAGTTTTATCTTAGTATTGACATTTTAATTTTGACCTTTTTTTTTTTTTAATTTTTTTATGTGAGCACCCAAGTTTGCACTCTGCTTACAGTCACAATTATAGTCATAAAACCTTCCCGTTTCTTCTAGTTAATGTTCGCACTTTTCACAGCCAAAATAAATAGGAGATAAGCTACGTGAGAAACTAAAAAATAAAAATAAGCCCTAAAATATGAGCACAATGATGGATAGCTAGTGATATTTATATTAAAAAACTGTATTTTCCGCCCTTCTGTGCCCTGTTCGTAGGTTAAAATCTACACCAGACATTTCGCCGAGTTCTACGGTCAGCATATTCAGTGGCAGTCACAAGCTTCCACTGAATGAAGATGAAGCTATCAGTTTATAAGATTTAGTTTGTCATAAAACCAGTGTTCAAGTTAAGCTTTTAGGCGTTCACCTGAATGGTTCGAGTTAGGAAATTCATACCAATGTAATTTCTCAAAAAGTACACAGAGGATTTTCCACTAAGAGTTTTAGCTTCTCATGGGGAGATAATTTCTTAAAAGTATTGAAGATTATTATGCTCATATACACGGTCAGCTTCGTAGGGAGCATCGCTCTAGGACAATCATGCTTCTGCCAATAAATTATTTATTTTATAAAAGAGAACTCTTAGTAATAAGTGATGTTCCTTGAACTCATTGAAACCCCTATTTGTAAGGCTAGGAGTAACGAATCGAGTGAGGGGCGCAGCGCTACGTGGTCGACTCGCACTCTGGAAGTTGCGGGTTCGATCCTCGTCATTCGCGCTCTCTGACTTGGAGTTTTCCGTGGTTCCCCTTGTCACTTATGCGAATACTGGAGTGCTTATTCTCCACGGCTTCCTTTCCATGATTTCCCTTCATGCTATTTCCTTCTCATTCTTTAGGTGTATGTACTTCTGGGGCTATGGTGTGTAGCAGTGCTGGTAGGTGAAGCACGGATGCATGCTGTTCTCGGCGTTGGGGCGGCGCTATGGTCGCTCCCCTCGCGGGGGTCTTGCTGACACCCGGAACCCATGGTGTTGGCGGCTGTGTGGCGCTCCTGGCGGCAAGATGAAGTATCAGCCAAGTTATTAGGGACTTTCGCGTGACTCTGTGGCCTGTTTGTATATGGCCTGTGGCTCCCCCACTTCATCCCTTCCTTGTGGGTGTGGGGGCGCTAACGCGCAATAGATTTGTATAGGTCGTAGTGGGTGAGATGTCCTCCAGCGTTGTTTAGTCTTTACCTTTCCCTTTGGGAATAACGTTGACATCAGTTTTCATCTTAGGCTGTCTACCTTTACTTTCTCTAGCACAAATGTATTCCACCGAAATATTCGATACCGAGGTTTCACCGGAAATATCATTTGAAGGTCCCCGAATTAAAAAAGAGAGAGAGAGATCATTTTTAGAAAAAGAATCCGTGTAGGGTGTGTGTCTGTGGATAACATAGCTAAAAAGCTAAAATACATTTATCATCAAATTTAATGCAACACGAAGATTTTCAAGAAAATCCCCCACCACAAACTGTCCTTTGTATGGAACATTTTTTGAAAATTTTGTTTTGTTTTTCAAAAATGGCTCTTAAGATGGCCGAACTTCAATTGTTCATATAGCGACCAGCTTTTAAAAGGTTTGATTGTCACTTTAGTCTAGTGCATTCCTTTGTTTCCCTTCTGCTTGGAAGGAAACAAGTGATAAGACAATTTCTCTTGATATTTATTTCGATCAGCATGATCTAGATAAAAGAACTCTTCTGTAGGAATATTTTGTGGCAGAATAGCTAGTGAAAGTCATGTAAATGGAACACATCAGATTTTTGTTAACAGGAATATTAACAATACACCATACAGCTCTCGCTTCTTGTGTTTAAAAGAAGTCAGATTTGCATAGCCTAACGAATTCTATAGGAATGTTTCGTTTCGTGAACTGCTTACCCTCCCCATAATTGTAGGACTGACACCCCCTTAGAACTTACAAGCCAATGCCTAGGGATCAGAAGCCTGTCGCGGTGCCAATGGCATGAAACCACAAAATGGAGAACCTCTTACAAGGGGTCGTCACGTAGCCAGGCTTGAACATGATATGAAATGTAAGCAAAATTGATGATTGTAAAGGTGATGATAGAGCATTTGGTGGAATGAGTGGCTGGTGAAACCGGAGGACCCGGTGAAAACCCGTCCAGACGCCGATTCGTCCACCCCAAATCTCACATGCCGGCGCTTGGGATCGAACCCGGGTCAACCATTGCGCCACCCTATAGCAATGTAATGTTCTAATTTTTAGTATGTTTTAGGTAATGACGTTGCCATACATTTTACGTCCAGGCAACGAAGATCAATTAATGACATAAAACTGAAAAATATGCCTTAAAATAGAAAAGGCATAGTAATAAAAATTTACCTAATGAATATTCATTTTCATAATTTGAGTCCCAAGATAACGATGTATGAACAGGCTAGGAATGCCTATGATGCAGGAATTAAAAGACGATGCAATAAGAATCCAGGCCTGATTGTGGATAACAAGTTATAATGCCAGTTTTAAGGTTTGTTTTCGAATTTTAGATCATATGTGGTTAAACTCCTGATTGTTAGAATCTAATTACTAGAAGCTTGCTCATTTATGATACAAGACTGTTCTGAAGATAACAAAACAACGAATGCATACGCTGGGTAGCCTTGAAGTTGCTCGAGGTTCTAGTGTCTGGAAAACAGCGATAGCAAAGTTGTTCTGCGGAGATCGACTTTTGTTAAAGAAATCACCTCTCTTTTTTCTCCTTCCTTTCAGCCAGTCCCTTCTCCTGTTAAACTTGATGAAACTCTGATGCAAATAACACGGCATACAGAAGCTGTTTGGCCAAGAGAGAGCGCGAAGGAAGCGGATTATAGAAAGTGACTTCACCCATGAAATGTGGACGTTCTAATGCTATAGAATTATAAAACGTAAGGTTACGTTTTCAGGAAATTTAATTTTAAAGGAAAGCACTTCTTTTGTACAGATGTGTAATTTCCATTTTACCGCTTTTATTCTTATTGAATCCCTTACAAGATAATCAGATGCATATCTCGAAGTTGAACTCCCACTTGCTTGCGTAGCTGTAAATTGGAGAATTTATTATTTCGAGGTTTTGAGTAGGGATACGATTAAACATAGATGACCAAGTGGTTAGACCACTCGCCTCTCACCAAAGCGGTCTGGGTTCGATTCCAGGCCACCGCATATGGAATTTTCGGTGGAAAAAGCGGCGGTTTTATCCGGGTTTTTCGGTTTTCCAGCTACTGCATTTCACCGGTGCTCCATCTTCATTGCATGTATCTTACTGTCATCGCCTGTGTCGTCATTGTAGTAAAAGCGGGCGTTAAAATAAATATAAATGAAATTATAATTATTGTTATCACAATTACCTATTATTATTATTATTTTTTTTATTATTATTATTTCGCTACACCTTTTCAGATAAACACTATACATAACTTAAGAATGTGGGGAAACGTCCCGTATACTAACACACATAAAATATGACCCATAATGGAACGGAGCTGTTTATGTTGGCACTGAACAAACTGCCCTACCCTCTCTACAAACTTGATCACCTCTTTTTCCCCGAGCATAGTTCTTGCCATTGGATTGGCAGAGTATTTTACCTGCCCCAAAATATGGACGAACAACACAAGAGTAACATTATACTTAAACCTTTTATTTTCACACTTCACTAGTTTCCTTAGCATCTGTGAATGCGGTTTCGTCTATGGGCCGCTTTCGGAGGTCACGGGATCGCTTCCCGTGGCCGGCCTATCTGACCCATGGGTTTTTTCGGGCGTTTCCCCGGGTATTCAGGCGAATGATGCATGGGTTTCTTTCATTCCACTAATTCCCTGTCCTCATGTCGTTTCCATTGTCATTCCATTCATCCTTCATCCCATTGATTTCTTTCACGGTTGGAAGCTCGGCGATGGTGCTCAGTGCGGCGTGGCAAGGAAAAAGGATGTTCAAAGTAACTATTTTCGTCCCCTGTCTTCGGTTTTTTTTTTTTTTATAATGTTAACACCCACTTTTACTGCTATGGCACCGCAGGCAGTAATACATTAATGAAGATGGAGCACCGGGGGAATGTGATGGCGGGGAAAACTGGAGAACCCGGAGAAAACTCGCCCCTGCGCCGCTTTGACAACCACAAATCTCACATGCGGTCGCTTTGGATTGGACCCGGGCCATCTAGGTGGAGAGGGGAGTGGTCTGACCACTCGGTCACGGTGCAGCCCTTCGGCTGGTTTCCGGGACGAGGACCACTTCTGGCGGAGCGTTGGACCATATGTGGAGGTGCTTCAATCTGGAATCTTCAGGGATCCTGTCATTGCTGTGGCGTCGCTCCTGATTCCGGCCGCCCTATGTCTCCTCACCTATCCTTCCGTTCCGTGGGCGCCCACTCGTGGGGAATAGGTACAATAACCTCAGGTACAGTGTCTGATTCCCCTCCGACCGTATCCTATCCTATCATAATATCGGTTTGGATATTCCCATTCGATAACGACAATAACTTTAACCTTCGTGTGCATGTCGCTAATGGAAACCTCTCATATGTATGGGTATTTAAGTATTTTCCAGTTTATCAATACATGAAAATAATTCTTCACTCCATGCGCTGAATAATGTTGTAATTAATTCAGCATTTTCATGTATACGAGTACAAAATCATAGCGAAACTCTTTCATAGAGACGTGTGCGATCCATCCGTACATTTCATCGGGTAGGTTCTTAAGTTCCTGTTTGTTTTTCAGGCCAGACACATGGGGTATTGATACTGGCTGGAAGAGTCAGAAGTGTGATTACCTGAAGGTAGAAACCTTACGGAGATAAAAACACTATTAAAATTTGAGGAGACTGGCTCCGTAGCTCAGTCGGTAGAATACCTGCTTGTTGTGCGAAAGGTCCCCGGTTGGATTCCCGGCTGTGGTGGGAAGTTAAGCAAGTTGTTCTACAGGGAAATGTCACCCACAGAGTCATCAGTTAAAGGTGAGATATAAATGGAACAATAAAAAAAGAAAAATCATATGTGAATGGGCCACATTTATGCACGCGTGTTTTTGTGTGGTACGTTTTTGTCTATCACATAACCTTTACCAGTCCTACAAGATGAGACAAAACTTCTTCCGAACGAAGAGGAATTTATCTGCTATTCCCAGAAAATGCAACTAAACATTTTATTTTTCACGTAAATGTATCATGTATATGGTATTTTGGTCGCCCCTATGGCGCAGAGGTAGCGCGGCTGTTTACCAAACGGGAGGCCCGGGTTTGATTTCTGGTACTGGCGTGGGGATTTTCTCGCGCTGGAAGATCTGGTCCGAGGTACACTCAGCCTCGTAGGGAGTCATTTGGGGAGCTGCTAGAGGATGGGAGGCTCCAGATGGCGTAGACCGCATTAACCGGGCAGGAGAGTCTCGGGGCACTATCAACGTTCCACCTTCCAGTACTGCACCCCATCCATGACGCCTGTAATGGTCAGAGATGGGTGACGCAGTGGTTTGCCACACTTCGGACTGTTGTATCAAAAAAAAAAAGAGATGTTCCATGGAAAGGCTAGTTTGGATTGGGAGATTGTCTTAAAAATCTTTGGAAGGCACTGAACTTAAATGTCAATATTGTTGTTTGTGGCTTTATTTTTAAGAGTATAATACACAGATTCGGACCGTTTTCTAAAATATATTTTTTATTCAAGATGCCTAAAACGTGTATTTTCGGTGATATATATTTTATGATTTGTTCTGCCTGCTGTGTACGTGGTAGGGTACAAATTAAAATGTATTACTGTACAAATTACTGTAACAGTGTCGAAAGTAGTACAAGACCATCTTATTTCTAAAATGAAGTACACCTCAGCATATTAAATTAATAATGAAAATGGCTCTTCATTCGTTAGCCCCAACGGCGCGAAAGAAAACCAGTGCTCTCTCAGACAGCTCGTAATCCTTAGTCAGTAACATTAAGATCATTAAGAGATTCTCTCGTGGAAAAGGACGTTACATTTGTCGCTTAGATTGCAGCTAACTAGCAAACCACATGTTCTTCACAAAAAAGTAATATCCAAGCCGACAGGTTAATACATTGCGAGAGAAATAGCACAAGAAATAAGAAAGGCAATTCCCTGAAGAAGGCACCAAAAAACTTAGGATTCAGTAGGGGAAGGTCAGCAGCAAAGGGAATCGAATCCATTTTCACGCGTGCTAGACCGGAACGAGTCACTCTGGCATTCGCTTAAATTAAGTCACGTAACAAAAGAACTGTTTATCTTCCACGTACTTTGATTTGGCATTTTATGTTGGAGGACTCCCATGGGAAGATTTTATCTTTATTTATAGCGCTGCATAGCTTGCCACTTAGGATTTTTCTTTCGACAAATGACACTGAAATATATGCCTGAAGTGCTTGCAACAATGTATCCGTTTTAGTGAAGTTCAAACGGGTTTTCTTATAATCTAAACAAAAAATCAGTGCACAATGAATGACGCCCTCACAAATTTCGTATACGCATACAAGAGTTCCTGAGTTCGAATCTCGGTTAGGGTGATTCACCTGGATGTTTTACCTTGCCCTAAGTAGAAAAATTTGCGTAACTCTAAGCTCTATGCAGCTCGAGCTCATTTGAGCATTATTTCATCCACTTCATTCATCCTCCTGTATGACTTAACCATAGCAACCTACTTTGATGTTAATGGGATTGTGGATAACCTTTTAAACCTTAATTTCTGTTAAAATGTAATCCAAAATATATTAGGTAAAATCGTATTTCCCATTATAAAAACCACCTATTGGATAAAAGAAAATAGGTGGACTTAAAAGTTACTCAGCTATATTATATCAAAAATGCAGCCTGATATTTATATTTTAAATATAAATTTAACATATTTAATACTTTCAAGGATACATATTTTACACTCCTCTTTAATTTTCTATTGCTGACCATGCAAAGAGAACCGAACCTCAATTGTTTCGCATAGCGACCAGCTTTTAAAAGATCTGACTATCGCTTTAGCATGCCATTATTTCCCTTCTGTTGGAAGGAAGTAATAAGACCGGTTCTGCTAGTGCGTATCTGTGTTAGCAAGATGTAGATAAAATAATCTTTCGTAAGAATTGTTTGTGTATGGAAAGGGTAGAGAAATTTGTGTGTGTAGAGCATATCAGATTTTTCTTGCAAACTTTTTTATTGAAATCAGGTTTGATCGTGTATAGGAAAGTTAAGGCCATCGGTTCGATACTGTGGTTATAGAACACGTTAAAATTCTATCCATGTAAATAGTATTGCAAATCCACGAAATGCTGAAAATAAAGCAAATGACGTGTTATCTTTAAAAGACAGTTGATAATGTTATTGAGTTACATTAGCAAGTACAAATGCCTGCTTTAGCTAGCGAAAACCACTACGTGCAATTGGCAGTGTTCCTCAGGTAGGTAATATACATATTTAACAAGTCAGCTAATGCACGACAACCGTTTCAGTAACTGCGCTACCGGTCTTTAATTTAACTGCATAGATTAGGCATTTACATTTTATGAGCAGAGATCTGCTACTGGTCTCTGTGTGTGAAAGTGCCCTTCATAATTAGTGAGGTATGAACTTCGCTCAGGATTTTATGGCATAGTGCTACTAGGATTCCAATAGTATACTGACGTAAATGAAAAAAAAAGTTGTTTATATCAACTATTCAATCAGAAATTGACATTGCATCTGGTTATTCTTGCTATTAGCTTCATACTTATGATAACATAAGTAATACATAAATGTTATTAAATATCATTCTAAAAGCTCTGATGTGCTCCATTCACATGACTTTCTCTATCAATTCCACAAATAGACTTTACTTACAAAAAACATTTTATCTACGCCGTGCTAATCAAGACAAACATTAACAGAAATGGTCTTATTACTTGCTTCTTTGTAGGCAAAAGAGAAATAAGGGAATGCACTTTGTTACAGCGGAAGTCAAATCTTTTAAAAGCCGGTCATTATGTGAAACAATTTAAACTCTGTTGTCTTTGTCTGCTTGGAGTCAAACAAAAGAGAGACGAAAAGAAAATTGTCTTTCCTTACGAGAAAAGTGAAAAGAAGCTTAAAATTGAATATATATCACACAATTGAATATATATATATATAACTCTACAAAAATGAATATGAATAAATTGTGTGTTTTAACGACATCTACATTTGTTGTGTAGTAGAGGTTTTTCTATATCTTACAATTTACCAGTTATACAAAAGTCATCCAGAATGAAGAGCTATTTAGAGGCTGTTCAAAGAAATTTCAGGGTATACATTTTATTTTTCATATAAATGTCTGTAATATAGGGTATTTTAATCAAAATAGTTAGCACCATTTTTGAAAAAAAAAAAAAAAAAAAAAAAAAAGGAAACTTCTAAAACAGTTCCATGTAAAAGGTAGTTTAGGGTGCTTTTCTTGAAAATCTTCCTGTCACATCCTTTGGGGATACTAAACTTAAATACCAAGTTTGGTATTGACACACTTTTCGTTTTTGAGTTATGTTGTCCAAAGACACACACACACACACTGATTTTTTAAAAAGTTTTTTTGTGTGTTCAGAGAGTCTCAAAACATATATTTCCGGTGAAACCTCGGTGTCGAATTTTTGGGTGGAATACAATTCCTTCTCTATGTACTTTGTACATTATACATACCAATACGCTAGAGAAAATAAAGGATGTGGTTTATATGAACTATTTTATCAGCAACTGGCATTGGATCTGACAATTCTTGTTATTAGCATCTTCCTTGTGATAACATAAGCAATGCACACATGTTATTAAATATAATTCTAAAAAATATCTGATGTGTTCCATTCACATGATTTTCTCTAGCAGTTCTGGAAACAAACTATTTTTACAAAAGATTATTCTTTTATCTTTACCATAATAATTAAGATTAACATTACCAGAAATGGCCTGATTACTTGAATGAATGAATAAGTGTATTTATTAACATAGCAATATCATACATAGAATTTCAACAGTCGCACGGGTCCACAGACCGTACGTGCTTTTGTAATACACATTACAAGCAATATTAAAACAACAACCACAACAATGAATTAAAAGAGTAAACACGAAAATAAAAAGACAAAGGAAATACACAGTCAAAAGCAATATTAAACAACAATAAAAATTAATAGTGAATCCGAAAATAAAGATACAAAGATATTCAAATATAGCAATTTCAATTTACAGCACAGAGTACACCTTCATAAATGCACCCTCTTATAATAGATAATTACACTTAAAAGACATATATACACATAATATATACAACCCTAGCACAACAGTGACCTAAGTATGACATAATATATATGTATGTAGAACATTGTAGTCACTTTTGTTTAGTTGAACTTATTCCTCCCCCCCTCCCTTCTCTATTGGCAGCCTCCTCAGATCTCAGCTCTCTTGCCTTAAGTATAAATTTACCTAGCCCGTCCATGTTTTCCGTGCCTGCCAGTAGCGTCCAACATGCTTCTATCCCTACGTTCGCAGTGGTAAAAAATCGCGGCAAATATTTTTCCCGCCATTCCTCCGTACCCCTACATCTTGCCAAGGCCTGATTACTTAGTTCTTTATAAGTAGAAGGGCACTAACGGAATGCACTAGACTAAAGCGATAGTCGAATCTTTTAAAAGTATCGCTACGCGATTGTCATTGAAATCGTGTTCTCTATCCACGGCCAGGAGTAAAAAAAACAAATATATGAAACTGACGAGGGCTTTCCGTTTGAGAAATGCTTAAGTACTTTAAAATTGAAGACAAATTGTGTTTTAACGAGATCTACGTTCTTTTTTTGTAGTAAGTTTTTGTCAATCTCTCTACTTCTTACGGTTCACCGATACGCAAAGGTCATCGAAAAATAAGAGATCTTCAAAGGGTATTCCCAGAAAATTCAAAATACGCCTTTTGTTTGTTATCTAGATAGCTTTAATATGTGGTCATTTTATCAAAACCACTAGTCATTTATCAGAAAATTGAACATTTCGAAAAATCTTTATAAAGGTGTTTTAGGGTGGGGACATTTTTCTGAAGATCTTTGTATGATATCCTTGGGTAATGAACTTAAATAGCAAGTTTGAAGCTTCATCGACTTTTCGTCAATGAGTTATACTGTTCACAGACTCAGACCTTTTTCTAAAGAGAACTTTTTAGATTCAGGTGTCCTCCAAACATGTATTTCCTGTGAAATCTCTGTATCGCATTTTTGGGTGGAATGCAATACCCTTCATAAGCTACTGTGTACATTGTACATACGCGCTATAGAAAATACAAACAATATTTTATCCTCGAACAGAATAAAATTGCTTTGACATCCATGTGATACAAAGTCGTCAATGTTTATAGACAAAATAGATTATGAATGAGTTTGTTTTACCTATTTCGTGTCTATGATGCTCGGCGCGACTGAATCCATTTTCCTCTTTTTATTACAGTGCTGACAGTATTATGAGTGAAAAGAAAAGAAGACTATAACAATAATTGGGCTTCTTACTTGCAGACATCCGCAACTTTATTAGTTTGTTCTATCTACTAATTTATTTGTTTTATTGATATTGAGACAGATTTTAATGTGCCCACAATGTTGAAGCTATCCGTATTTTGGCTGTACTTTGAAAATATGCTAGATTTAGATTCAGCTTTATTTATGGACGCCCTTTAACTACTACGGTTCTCAGTGTTCCATTCCATATTGGGCGTGATAGACTGCTGAATTTGCTCATAGGCCTCATTATCAGGCTTGAAGTTTTTTAAGTGCCGTAAATCCACGACACTGAACCAACGGCTTTACTTCCCTTCCAAAGAAAGCCATCATAAGGATTTTGCGCCAGAAAAAAAGCCATCGAACTCCGCCGGGTTTGAACCATGTTACCCCTATGTTATGAAGGTTAACTTGCGTTTCCTACGTTTTTCTGAACAAGTCTCTTGTATGCTATTTCGTACTGTTCCCTTAACACTCTTCAGTTGCACTACTAATGGATTCTCTCAGGTGCTTGTTGCATTTCGGCTGGTTTTTGGGATTACATTAATACTGCAAAAACATTCCAAGCTTCTTTGATAATAGTCTTCACATCTGCTAGGAAATCAAAGATAGTAACCCTGGAATGTTTTAATTTTATACTACTAATGACATAATCCTCTCTTTTTGGTTAATATTGTTATTGTTAAAGGTCGCCTTAGAGCTTTGTCTGAAAACTTTCTGTGTACACAATTTGCCTAAATGTGTTTGAATACGAGAAGAAATTGCGGTGAACATGGGTTTTGGTACACTTTGGCATCTGTCATGTTCGAGAACTCAAGAAAATCAGGAGAAAATCTCATCCAGGAAGGACGGTCTTTTCGGGATTTCAACTGCAGATGTTCCGTTCACGAACCATTATATCAATACGCAGTTGTCACTTGAGAAGGACCTTTGGCTTATAGTTAATTTCCTGTAGCCGTTAAGTGGAACATAGCGCATCGTTATGATGTTTCCTTGATCGGATTTGGATTTATGGCTCTTAAGTTCGCCACTATGCGCCATGGCGACGAGGGATGTGTTCGTCGCCCACAGATAGCACTGCAGGACGAAATCACGACATGCGGACGCTAAAATGACGGTATTTTCCGATAAAGCTTCTTATTTCAAGGTAAGGGGTTCTTTTACCGGCAAATAAATATTACACGGGACTACATGCTTTATTTCCCTTCCAAAGGAAGCCATACTAATGATTTTTCCCCATAAAAACATTACATCTGGAGGCACTTAAATGTAAGTAAAAATACATTTTTACTTTCTCTTCTACGAATAGAGGGATTTCACCGGAAATACACATTTTGAGTCTCCCCGAATCAAAAAAAAAAAAAACTTTAAAAAAAGTCCATATGAGCGTCTGTGTGTGCCTTTTAACGGCATAAAGCAAAAACGAAATGTCGGTTAGATACCAAACTTTGTATTTACGTTCAGTATCTTCCAAAGATGTGACATAAAAGTTTCCAATAAAATCCTCGCACCCTAAATTATCCTTCAAATGGAAGATTCGTCGAAATTGTTGATGTTCTCAAAAATGACTAAAATTTGAATAAAAGTATCATATATTAAATATATTTACATGACAAACATAATGTGATTCTTCAATTTTCTGGGAATATCCTCTATTGTCCTCCTCTTTCTGGTGATAGATTTCGTTAAATCACACCAATTATAAAATTTCAATTTTTTTTCAATTATCAATTTACGAAGTATTTCTTGTTGTTATTTTAAATGTTATTTTAATACTTCACACTCGTCTCAAATTGGAACTTATTTTCTTCTTTTATTTCTGGGCATGCAAAGAGAACCGAATTTGAAATTCATCATAGAGCGACCGCCTCCTATATGAGGGCTATACCTTAAGCCTAATGTATTCTCTTATTTCCCTTCTACCTGTAAGGACATAACCAGCAACACCATTTCTGGTAATGTTTATCTTGAGTAGCATGAAGTAGATAGAAAACATTTAAAATAGTTTCATTTTAACGACACTGTCAATTGCCAAGATCATATCAACGCCGCCGGTGTGCGGGAGTTTTGTCCTGCTGGAATTATTTTTCAGGGTAATAAATGAACTGACTTTTAAGCAGATTTAAGAATCGAACCGTCAGCCAGAGCCGGGTTTGAACCCGCGGCTTTGGGATCAGAAGGTCGGTGCCTAACCAACTGAGTAGCCCAGACGGACAAGCTTTTGAAAGATTTTGTTGCAAAGTAGCTAGAGAAAGTCATGTGAATGGAGCACATCAGATTTTTTTTTATTTAATACTTCTTCACTACTCAACGTGGGATTTGATGAGTTAGGCCTGTTTTCATACACGTATTTAAGTTTGCCAAAAGCAGCTCCAACCAGACGGCTTCTGGGATGGTATAGATATATAATAAATTTGATATATTTCCTTTCTTTTCCTTTTTATTGTAAAATTCAGTAATTAGCTATCCGTGTGCCTAATCATTTTCCCTTCTCCGAACCTTTTATTTAGTCAAATAATTTTTAATAGTGTTTAACGCCCGCTTTTACTACCATGGCACCGCAGACGATGACACTGGTGATACATGGAGTGAAGATGGAGCACCGGTGGAATGCGATGACGGGGGAAACCGGAGAACCCGGGGAAAACCCGCCCCTGCGCCGCTTTGCCCATCAGAAATCTCAATGCGGTCGCTTGGGATCGAACCAGGCCGTCTAGGTAACTGACGAGTGGCCACGGAGCGGCCCTTTAGAGAAATAAATTATGATTGGTAGGGTTTATGCCTCTTTGGTTACTAAGACAACGAAATTCACAGCTACTACGTCACAAAGAGGCTCTAAAACTGGGTACACAACCTTTTATGTTGATCGATGGAGTTCAGTTGTTTGCTCTCGGGCAGTGACGACAAACGGACCAAAAAAATCCATTTCATCTTCATGACCAGACAGAGGACCTGTTTTTTTGTACTGACCAGCAGCTCTGCATGTTCTTTTACCCTTTGAACTCTAACATTTAATTATGATCTAAATCATTAAATCGCGCATGTGCAAACACAAGCTATACGTCAGAAGCTCTGACCAAAGGGCTACAAATGTAAACACTTTGAAAAACAGCCATCGGTTGCACGTCCACGACGGTGCCGCTGGATTCTTTGTCTTCGCCCACACTTCATCTCGGTCAGAATGGTGTACTGGGGATTTGCATGTGGTCAGCATTCCGCTTCCCCCACCATTTTGGTACAATTTCTCAGAGTTATTGTTCGTTTTTAATTGGTTTTTAGCGAACACCGAAGTTCTGGAAGTTATTTTCTATCTTATTAAAGCTAGAGCGTTGTCTATTTGCACAGGCACTACCAAGAACAAAACAAACATCTATACCAATTATTAGCACAATATGTTGCGTAATTCTGAATATATTAATTAGTTTATATCAATTTTATTAGTAAAACTCAATCTATCTTCTCCAGCAGATATCGCACCCAGAGTATCCTCCTTTAAAACTACATTCCTTAATACCTTTGTAACAAAATGTTTGATTGGAACTTTCCCATATTTTATAGGTTTTTTTTTTAAAAAAAAAAAAAAGTATTTTATGCCACAAAGTAAAAACTGAGAATAAGCAGAGTATGGTTATGTTAATTATTTTTAAAACTCATCTTTGACCACTAACAAAATCCCAATATATAATTTTATTGCACAAATTCAGAGGTATTTTGAGAAAACTTTTGCAGACGTGTAGCAGCATATTTGTGGGAGAAGATAGATTTTGAATGTGGGGAAAATAATTAAAAAATTTTACTTGAGAAATATTCTCTAAATTTTCATATAGAGAGTAATTTAAACAACTCAATGATTTAAAATGCCTCCAAAATATATATTAATCGTTCTAGGAGAATCAAAATTTACAAATACGTGTGTATATCCCTTAAAGTATGATGCATTGTTTGCACCAAAAATCCAAACATGATCAATTTTTACCAAAATTGACAAAAAAAAAAAAAAAAAAAAAAGACGCTACTGTGTCCCCTTAAGAACAAACATCAAGACGTTCATTATACGCTATAACACCTCTTCCAGTAAGGAAAATTGAGAACTTTTACGCCAGTAGCCTCTTATCACAGGCAGCGACATCATCATTATAGCTCGGTCCGAGGTCACGAAATTACCAGATTGAGCTTCGATAAACAAACTAATTCTAAGACGTGATGGAGTGTTGCATTATCAAGCATTGCTCACTGTCTGGCCTTGCTCAGTTCCTGCTAGTACATAAGCCAGTAATCACTGAAAAAGAGTGCAGACGGAAAAATGTTTAAAATACGAAAGGGTAGGCATTCGGCACAGAACAAACTTGTGGATGATTTAAACATATTTTGCGTGACAGGAGGAGAGCTGTTTCTTTCGATACAGTAAAGATGTATCTTGTAATTCACTGTAATGAATTCTGAATGAGTTTGGTTTATATATGTTCTGCACATTATTATCCTGTATTTTTTGTAAGAAGCTTTGTACTTTTATTTGTAAAAGTACAAGGCGTTTTTATTTACTAATCGTTTTATGAAATTATTTTTTATTGTGTTACTTTATGAATAAGAATGAACTACTTTTGGAAAATATTATACCTCAAGGTGTGCATGTTTACGCTACAAACCCCTGCCAGCTACCCTCTCTTTATTACGATGGCTGCTCTGCGTGTTCGTAACTGTGTACGCTTCGGGACCGAAAACCGTTAGGAAACCAAAGCTCTATCTATCACGTCCTGACTGGGACTATCGGAAAAATAATTAATGGGTGCTAACTTAAGCATAAGCATTCAACAAACTCAAAGTAATAACAGTTTAATTACGCAGAAGAATGTAACTTATATAGTTTTTCATCTGAAGGGCTGTAAATGTAAAAATCAAAATTGGGGGTTCATGTTGTCCAAGTGCACACATTCTCGTTAGTTACAGGGTTTGAATGAGAACTGAATCGTGTTTTATATAGCAAATAATAATGTGAAGAATCTGAGTATCCTAAGAAAAACAATGGATATAAAAACAGCGAGAAGAAATTTACGTTTTGTGGCAATGTCAGAACAATTACTATTGAAGGATTATTATGCACGTACACTCAGCGACCTGGTCCGTTATTTAACCTCGTATGTTGGGAACCTTCCGGTGAATAGTTTTTCCAGTCCGGTTATGGATGAACAGAACTGATGTGTGGAAGGTTAACTACAAATTATATATCGTGATAATGAGATGAATCGACTGATATGGATTGGAGAGATATAAACCTTAACAAACTTTCTCTCAGTTTCACGTTTATAACCTCTCCACTTGTTCGCAAAGCTTTTGCATCTTAAGACTGATTAGAAGCATCAGATATTTTACATATCCTAGCGGTTCTTGAGGCTTATATGTTTCAAATTCTTTGCCTTACTGTTCAAAATCTGTAAGAGTCACAGTTGAATGTTAGGTGCATTCTTTTGTTTTTATGCGCTAGTATTTAATATACGATTTCTTACGTTCTACACACCGTATACTCCCGTGCATAAAAGTGGCCTATATATCTAGATTTCGTATCAGATGTTTATGTGACCTGCCTGAAAAACAAACAAGGACATAAACCACCCAATGGAGTATTTATAAACGCTGTAAAACGTACAAATACTTCTCAGTGAGAGTTTCTTTACGATTGATGCACAAGGAAACGCTAATCCAATTAAAACACAATTTACACGGGGGTAAATAATTATAATTATTAATATGCATCGTTAAACTGGACAACAGTTACGACGTTTACTAGGTTTTACCAGCGGCATGGAGACGAAGGTTAAAGTTATTGCCGTTATCCAACGGGAATGATCAATATTAAGAAAACGGCAATGTAGCATAAAAATATAGGGTTTAAGTTGTAATGCTACTCTTCCGCCATATTTTGAGTGAAGTAAGGCATCTTACCAATTGTGTGGTCACGTTTGTAGAGGGTGGGGATAAGGTTTCGTCAGTACCAACTTACAAACCACCCCTATACCTCGTACAGTCTGTTGACATTTACAGCCATTACCCATCAGGCCGTGTTATCTGTCTGTCAGTGACTCTTGGCTGCTGCTGTTTGCATTATTTGTAGAATGGTTTGAGTGTAGATAACTTGCAGCCAATTGCTTTAGAATTCCTTTGCCTGCCGATTAATGAAATTAAATGTATTACTTATTGGGTAAAGACATTTAAAAAATAAACGTTCCACGCCTAAGTTTCAGATACCTTTTGGGCATTTACCAGTACGAGGACTGAGGAAGGCACCTCAGTCAGGGAGGATATCCTGACTGGATATGAGCCACGGATCTCCCGCTCACGAGTACATGCTTTAACGAGCTCGGCAACTCGTATTGGTGCATGTAGTTTATAGATTTAAAATCTATAAAACACTTTAATGGGTATAATATATTTGGATTACGATTTCATAAAGTAGTAGCGGTAGTGGTGGTGGTAGTAATAGTAGTGAAAACAGTGAATCTGAAATATTCACAAAGCGAGATATCTATAGCCCAATTTTTGTATTTCGTAATCATAAAGTAGAGTGAACAAAATCAACTAATACCTATCTTCAATGCCAAGTTTTGCAGAAACTGGTTGAACTTTCAATTTTAAAGAGAATCTAAGAGCAATTTCAAAATATATTAAAGTTTCATCTTGATCAGTTCTTAGAATGTTACGAGGAATGCTGAAGATGAACGAGACACGTGTGACAGTAATTTACTAGTGATGATTATCACAGTACATGCAACTCTGTGGTAGATACAACCGAAACAATGGTACCTATTATTGTTTACGTTTCACTTCCAGCGCTAGACAAATGGCTGGTCATTATTTAAATGCTTCCCGTCATGTGCCTCTCATTTAGAAGCACGCATAGCATCACGCTTCTGTTAACAGTTATCTGCATAGTTGCGTCCTTGAAGCTTTACACAGTTTATTAAGTATATATTAAACAAAAAACAAAAACCGTGCCCGTGTCCTCGAAAAGCCATCAACTGATGTGACGTGTGCACTGCCGTAGTCGATATATTTTTTTTTAAACCGTTTTATTTTAGTGTTTGCTTTCATTTAATATTTTATAAATATTAATGAAGTTTGGTTTTTAATTTTTCGAGTGGTTTGTTTTCTGCTTGGTCTGAGGTCTAGGAAGGTTGACGCGTGAGAAGAAAGCGCTGCCGGGGATTGGATATGTCTGTCTCGCCAACACGCTCAGTAGCGGGAAAAGATGCAGTTTCGAGGCCCTCTGGCACATGCCCGCCCAGGTACCGTCTACCCCTGCCACCTTCCGCAATTTTCTTTTCTTGCCTCATTACCTCCTCCTCCTCCTGCTTCTTTTTACTTTTAATCGACAGTAGGGGAATGCTGTAAAACGGTTTTCTTCTCCTCCGGAATGCGAACCATTCGTCTCCAGCATGAAAGGCTTTTATTATTTGCCTCTTGTGTACACAAAGATGGGAATGGGATGCGTGCAACCTTTTTGGAATGAAAACATGAATCTTTCACTTGTTTTGCGTAACAAAAGATTACAAACTGAAGAAAGCTCAAAGGAGCGGAAAAGATGGACTATAGCCTGTGTTTAGATTTCATACACATACATAAAAGTTTCCAGCGCAGCCCTGGTTTAGGGGCACAGATACCAGGACGATGTAATACAAATTTGATTTGATTTTTAATTTTTATAATGTCCACTTCAAATTCAGTTAAATGATATTTATGGTGTGGCAATCATCGTCAACCATTTTGCAGATGTCACGTTTCACCCAGTTCCATCTGAAAAATTGTGTACGTATTCATAATCCATAATATTACATTTTACAAGTAATAGTAAAAAGAAACTGTCACTTGTTTAGCCAAAATAATCGTTTTGCCTCAAGCAAAATTATCTTGGATGCGACATTCGCGACCTTGCAAATGTTTTCAATAAGTCAAAACTACAATATAAACTGTACTTTTACTTGTGAATCGGGCGTCACAAATATTATCTTTTTGAGTTTGCGCTGTACCTTGTAATACGGTAACATGGGATTAAAACCGGGTTTCTCTTGAATGACGCGTCTGGCAGCCCGCCACTCCCCTGAAATTACTATGCGAATTCGTGCGTGCAGTAACGGTGACCGGTCCGCCGTTTCTCCCCTAGATAATGGTAACGATGCTAAAATTAATGAATATGTTACACTTATCTACCTTTGGTTATGAAAGGTGTTCGATAGGATGCCCGCCTCCGTCTACACAAACCCGCACCCGTTAAACAGATTACTGAATACGCGACGAGCAGCTGAGGTTATGAAAAGTGTACATTGGATATTGTCTTTTAATTCATCGATGGGGAATTGTTTCATATTAGTGGTAGTGGTAGTGGTAGTGGCAGCGGCAGGAAAAGGAGCAGCAGTAGCAGTAGAAGTTGTTATCGTAAAATTATTTCTTTCACTACTATAAACAGTAGAACGGAGTTAAATTTACTAAATGCAGCACGTAAGTTCTATGGGAGACTCTAACTAAAACCAATAAAACCCTTAAAAATAAAAATCAGCATGTGTGTGAGTGTGTGTGTGTGTGTGTGTGTGTGTGTGTGTGTGTGTGTGTGTAAGCAATGGTCTTAAATTAGTTTAAACTATTTCTTTTCCCGGGAAGTAAGGTACTTACTAATTTAAGTGACCCTTAAATTATCTCGTAAATGAGACGCTTGTGGTCTTCCTGGGAAATACTCGTCAGTAGGGGAATTTAATGGCATACCGGTATGTATTCATGGTAGCTCAATGATTAACAGCAACCGCATGGAAAGCGGCAGTTCCGTGTTCAAATCCAGGGCGTTCAGTTTTCAGCTGACTCTACCATCAAAATGGATAGGTTGTTTCAAATAGACACTACAGGCAATTCCTTTATATATATAAAATACAGTTCCAGATTCTTGTCGGAACTCCGGCGCTGTATTCCTTTGTTTGTTTCTTTCTTTCTTTATTTTTCATAGCATTTGCTTTTGTTTTTCTATTTGATTTCCGTTTTACTTTTTTGGGGGTTCTAATACACACACACAAATATATACACATTTACAAACACAAACACCCATGCCCCAGGCGGGACTCGAATCCACGATCCCCTGCGCCACGAAGCACCAAACCGAGGCACTTTAGCGAGCGCAGCCACGGAGACCGGATCTTTCACCTGAGCCGATACTTGGCCACTACCATTTACTATGCTGAGCACTTAAAAATACGATCAATGACTTTTGATGAAACAGAAGATTCCTGCATCCCCAAAACCAAGAAATCTCTGAAATGTTTCACTGCTGTCATCTCCCTTGCATGTTTTAAGCCACATGTTTATTTTATACCAGAAGCTATTCACCGGGTGGCAATGCAATCCTATCACTGAATGATGCTCTGCATATCATTGGTAATGTTTCCAGAAAATAAATACCTGGACTAGTAGGAGTTGCATATTCCTCGAAGGTATTGAAAATTCTTCAACAACGCAGTCATGTTTTGAAAACATGAACGTCATCAATTTAGTATTTCAGGGAGAAAAAAATCTGATGTGTTCCAGTTACATAACTTTCTCTACCTGTTCCACTAACAACATTTTCTTACGAAAGATTATTCTTTTATATACGTTATGCTAATCGAGATAAATATTAGCAGAATTAGTTTTATACTTGGTTCCTTGAAAGTAGGGGGGAAACAAGGAAATACACTAGGAAAAAGTGATACTTAAATATTTTTAAAGTTGGTCCCTATCTGAAATAATTGAGATTCGGTTCGCTTTGTGTGGTCCCGTTTGAGAAAAGTTAATTAGTTTAAAATTAAAACCAATGGCAAAGAATATCTCAGGTACGGTCAACTCTACAAGAAAAAGTTATATAACATAAATTATGTGTTATAACGAGATCTAAATTTTTGTGTAGTAAGTTTTTATCTACCTGTTACAGTTTAAGCGTTATGCAACATTCTCTAAAGCTCAACCAGAAGAAAGAGGTCTTCAGAGGCTATTCCCAGAAAATTCAAAATGTACATCTTATATGTGATGTGAATATCTATGGTATTTTAATCAAAACCATTAAGAGCCATTTTTTGAGAACAAAATCTTCAAAAAATGGTCCATGTAAAGGGTAGATGGGGTGTGAGGATTTTTTTTTTAAAAATCTTCGTGTTGCATCCTTGGAAGATACTGAACTTGGTATTTTACCGACTTTTCATTTTAGAGCTATGCTGTTCACAGACACACATAGAGAACTTTTTCAAAACATATAATTTCAGTAAAATCTCGACATCGAATTTTTGGCTGGAATACAATGCCTTCTGTATCCACTATGTACGTAGTAAAAATATAAGGAAAATTGCCTAGAGAATCTGCTGCATTAGCATATATACCGTACGCTCCAACAGTAAACTCAATCTTCCGTGTTTCTTTATGGATACCTTTGACAACTTAAACTTTTTTGAAAACAAAGTTCATAAATAAATCTCACAAAACTAAGATAAATGGCAAAGTATTGGTGGCTCAAATAGAAAAAAAAGTTAAGCACAGAAGATATCTACAATGTCATATGGTCGCCTGTAAATTTAACATTTTCATTAATAGCGCTCTTATCTTCTTTGGACAGTACACCAACATAGGTTCTTCAAAACAATTTCGATTGCTGAAATGATGCTTATAAATGATTTAGCGTTCGAAGGACTAAATGTTACAACATCATAGTAATCTCAAACAAAATTGAGGCGTTGGCATGGGAAAGGTAATAAGTAAAAAAAATCGTTTTTCAGATATATGATATATATGTATAAGATCGAAGCGTGGCATAGAAACACGAATAAATCAAAATTGTGAGTGGTTAATTTCCTAAAAATGACCAAACATGGCACTTGTAGTAACAGCACGAGGTGGCATGGAGAAGGGATTATGTCAACAAGCCTTGAGTGGCCAGTTTTCAGTCTGTTAATTACTGTGTTTGCGTTTACATTATTGATTCATTGTTAACATTAGGGGGGCGTAGGCAGAAATACCTTGACACAACAAAAATTCTACCATGGCCATAGTTTTTATTCTAAAGCAATGGAATGTTGCACAGTTAATTGCCTTGATATCTTCTATGACTGTGCTATTTTATAAGAAATTTTGTCAACAAATAAATAAATTACACTACATTGGAATTTTCAAAACATCAAAAAACTGATGTACCTTTTCTTAGTATCCCTTTGGTGAAGTTGCTTGAAAACAAGTGTACATAAGTATTAGAATAATGCTATATTTTGGCACAGAAGTTTTTCTCTATCTCCCTTCAATGATTTTTAAAGTATTTTTCAAAGTATGTGAGTTTTTTATTCAAATTATTATGTATTTCATAGCACAATACCTATAGAATCTAAATCAAAAGAAAACTAGCTTTCCCAAAATACTCATTGTGGACTGAAATATGTGTGTACAAAATTTCATTGCAATATCTCAAATAGTTTCCAAGAAAAAGGTAGATAAGTGTGAAAAATTATAAACCTGAGAAAACGGGAGAAGAAATGTATGATTGTTTTATTTACGGAATGATCTACATACTTCAGATACTGCCTAAAATCCACCATAACTATAGTCAGCTTCTTCTTCCAGGTCAGAAACTAAAACATACCTTCTAAATATTTATAACTATGTTTGCCTGTAAGAAATGTAGGGAAACAAGGGATCAAAGCTGATAACCAAGCAAGCAGAAAAAGAGGGCGTGGCATGACAAATCCTAAGTTTTTAATTTATTTGGACCACAAAGAAATCGAATTAGGTTATGAAACTTTGGGAACATAAAGCTGAGTGTATTAACAGTTAATTAGTTAAAGAAAAAAAATTGAAAAATTCGTCATTTTTAGCCTACGTCTCCCCTTAATAGCCATTGTGATTACAACAGAATGCCGCTAAAACCTGTTCAATATAAATTGGTAAGTCATACTTTCCCCCTTGCAATAAAATTTACAGATTATATTAAGTGGTAATGCTTAGTTCAACTGTTCAATATTGTGAAGATGACAGAAGAAGACTTTTATGATTTCGCCTCTGTCATGGTTGAACACATCACCAATAAAAATCAGTTCTGCTTCTTGGATTAGAATTATGAGGAAAAAGCTGTCCATCATTAGTGATGTTAAGAAAAACTATCTGCTGTCAATGTTGGAATTTTTGGACATTACATATCATGCATTTTACAGTAATTTTTGCAAACCTTAATTAATATTCTGATATTACTGTTAAAATATAATTTGCTAAGTTAAAAGGTATGTTCTGTAACCATTTTATAAATAAAATCTCTTATTTTGTAGTGTCAAAACAGTTTTTTTTTTGTTTCTCCTGTAAAATTTGCTTTTTATGTCTTACTAGCTTTCCCATGTCAGTGGCTCAATTGTGTTCAGGATTTATAACAATTTGATGTTGTCTAGCACCTGCAACATGTTCATGCAAGATACAACAAGCAGATTCTCCTCGAGCTGTGCCTTCCTGAGTGATATACGAGAAGTGTATCACCTCACACATATTGTTATAGGTGCGTTGAAGTCACAGGGATTTAGTAGTGTAATAAATAGCAGCGCACAAAAGGTATAATCACGTCGGCGAGCACCACGTTGTCCATATTGCTAATTAAAGAGTTGACACAGCCTTTTCCTGGCTGGTGACTTCCCTTATATTCCGTGACTGCTTCCAGGCGTGTGGTGGCTGGGCCTTGCCAG
This sequence comes from Hymenopus coronatus, assembly GCA_030762935.1. Taxonomy (NCBI): domain Eukaryota; kingdom Metazoa; phylum Arthropoda; class Insecta; order Mantodea; family Hymenopodidae; genus Hymenopus; species Hymenopus coronatus. Next base: position 94,703,638 of record CM060900.1, on the reverse strand, counting down.
ACGATCCCAAACATGCGGGCGCCTGAGGAATATCATAATAACTCAAAAACAAACAACAAAAACACCCACGTTCTCTTTTCACGCTCAGGTGCTGAACCTTTGCGAGCATACAGGAAGAACCAGATTACCCTCCTTCGCATCCTTTTCCTTTATGTTACTTCCTAATTTAATTGAATTGCGAATAACTTTAATACTCGCAGTAATTGCTGCTTACATCTTTCGGGTGCGTTAGCTGAAATTTGTACATTTTTATTAATTACTTTCCTCAGTTGAGGGCTACCATGTAGATAAAGTATAACTGCACAATAACATTTTTAAAAATAGTTTGCAATGATAAAATAAATTGTATCGAAAACATATCAAATTAGAAATAATAAACTTAAAATCTAATACAAATAGAACATACCAATCTTGACATAATAAAACTACATTATTAGTTTCAAAATCATATAACAAAATTGAATAAATGTACATAGCATCAGCTATACTGAAACTCTCCGGAAAGACAATTGAATATTTCTAGATAAGCTTTCCATATTGTACCTTCAGGAAACAGTGTGAATTGGGTTGAGTAATAATGGCCTTTTGAGATAGCTAGATACTGGTTGTATTTTCAACCAATTATTAAATGATTGCTTTCTCTGTTTAAAAAGAACAGATGTGTGAACTTTACCTCCACATCTTCATTGAAGATTCTTAACAATTGTGCCGCATCGTATAAAAAATCTAATCGCCCCATATGTGTTTCGAACTACATTAAATGTTTATTACATAACCCAAATTATTTCATCTCCTACGAAAGTTACTAAATTCCCCAAACGAGCCAAGTGGCTCAAGTATTTCTTCTGAGGCGTGCATTCAGGAGGTCGTGGGATCGCTTCCCACGGCCGACCTCACTGACCCATGGGTTTTTCGGAGTTTTCCCGGGTCACTAGTTGAATGTTGTGACGGTTTCTTTATTACCCCGAACTTTCTGTCCCTTCATTTCATCCCAATCAGTCTTATTCAGGGTTATAAATGTTAACAAGGACTAAGGCAGAGGCGCCATTCCGTGGCTCTCTCCCTGTCTAATTGTTGGCCACCCTTTGAAATTACACTCATTATAACTCATCCTGTCAGACCCCTGGGTCTGGCGTACAATAAACCAACGCCTGCAGTGTGGAATACCCCTGAGTAAAACAAAACAAAACAAAAACAAACAAACACACACACACACACACACTAAATGACCCAACACACTTAAAGAAGTGAATAAATAGGTAAACTTTCAGCGATATGTGCATCTAAAACTGGCATATTCCTTATATAAGAAGTACATAAATGCATTTCAATAGAGTTTACATATGTTTCATACGTTATAAAATAAATAAAAGTAAATTTGTAAAATATTTATAACAACTATATAAAAAGCCTCCGTCATTTTTCTCGTATATTCAAGTGCATATGCAGAAAATTGTAAAATAATAGTATTTTCTTTACAGTGGCCAACATTAGATTTTAAAACGCTCAGAATTTTTGGAAAACTAAAATCTGAATTGAGTTTAAATTCACACGGACCCTTTTGTACATTTGATTATGGGTCCTCATAACACATACCTCCGTGAAGTCTCCGTATCGAAATTTTGGGTGCACCGCAATACCTTCTCTTTCTACTCACGTATAAGGGCGCCGCACGCCAAAAGCACAAAGATTGTAAAATTGAAACCAATAGAAACGAATATCTTAGAAATGCCGCAAAAAATCAACATAAAATTAATATCTTAACAAGAGCTAAACTGGTCAATCAGTGAGTTTTTCCTCTACCTCTTGTAGTTTACCAAAATTATAAAATCTTCAGTGTAGAGGACTTGCAGGTTATTTGTAGAAAATTAAAGACATAAATTTTATTAACCTTGAAGGTACCTTTAACTAGTGTCCAATGTTTTAAAAAAAGAGTTATAACGATTTCGATTAAAATGCCACAACGAACTTTTTCCTTATAAAGGCTAGGTTGGGGCGTGATATTTTCTTGAAAGGATTTGTTCCCCATTACTTACGAGCGAAATCACGCCGCGTAAACGTGTGCGACTCGCATTTTGGAGGCTGGAGGTTTACTCCCTTGGCCAGCTTCCAGACCCATGGGTTTTTTTCCGGAGGTTTCTCCGGGTCGCTAATGCTGTGAAGGTTCCTTATATCTCATTTTCTCTCCGTCATTTCCTTTCCTATTACTTTTTGTAATCTGTTTCAGGTTTGAAGGACTAGGCTTCTGTGTTCGGCCGGTTGCGGCTGGGCGGTGGTTTGCGCACTGTAGAGGTTTACTCCTGGCATCGACACGGCACTACTCAATTTGGGAGCTTTCGGGATAGGGTCCCTATGGGGAAATCCCTGAGGCTCGGTGTTCGTGGGTTAGACCCGGAGGTGTTCAATCTGGAATCGTTAGCAATCCCGTCCTCGTTTGCCCCTGTCGCCGTCCTGATCTGGTCTATCTTCGTGTCTCTCCCCTCATCCCTCCCGGGGTCATTAGTCGCAATGTGCGCTAGGTGCTCTGCCACAGTGCTTAGCAACTCCGTCCTTCGCATTACTTGGAAAGTTCTGAACCAAACAATCAAAATTTTTTGGTTTCAGCGACCTCGGTAAAATTTCGATTCAGAATTTTTAGTTAGACAATACATCCTTTAAGTGCTGGAGAAGTAAAAATGACAGCTATCACAAAGTTAATGCAGGAGTGCAAAGATCTATAGCAGATGTCACCAACCGATTGCCCCATGAGTAAATCAGAGACAGAAAATATGCTCGATGCTCCAGCAAATCGCTTAATGTGCACTGAGCGGAAGACAAAAACAGATAATTCCTTTAATACTGTTGCAGTGTGCAACATTTTACTTTTAAAATATGTAACGCACATTTCATAGTTTAATACAGTTATTATAGGTGCATGATTGGTAGAACAATTGCGCTATTATCTCCCTTGTGTTAGTATTTCGGATATGAACATATAATACTTTGATAGGTTTGGTGGTAATAGTAATCTTAACATAAATAATTATAGAGAAGTAATGGCAATCTTTATAATATTAACATAAAAAATTAATTCCTTAACTTTGTTAATACCATTGTAATTGCATCGTAATTCCAGCAGTAAGAACATTAATTTGTAACGAAACACTTTCATATTTATAGCACTAAGAGTAAACAGGTATTTTTGTAATTGATGTCCAACACAATTTGAAAGAAACGCCTTCTGCTTGGAAACTGTCGTACTCATTTGCTTGGGTCCCATAATGACGCTGCAAATTGAATGTTCTGAGTGTAGAATTTTACCGCAAACTAAACACTTATTCCGCCACTTTCTATAAATAAGAAAGATCTCTCTCAGGCAGGCATAAACTAGGAGTCGATGCCTTGCATATTGAATTGCTTTCCGTTTCCGACATAAACTAATAAACGACGCACTTTATACGGAAGAATGTCAATCTCTACTGTCTCTTGTTTACCCACTGCATGCACATAGCAGGCCTGTATGCTCCGGAAAAAAATCATGCGAGCTGGTAACGCCTGTTCTATAGCAAACTTCAGAATGAAATGAATGGCGTTTAATTTATGGACGCTCTTTAGCTACTGTGGTTATCAGCGTCTCATTCTATGTTGGACGAGAAAGGCCACTTCGGTTTGATCAGGGGCCTCTTTTACATGCCGTAGATCTACAACACGGGACCAACCGCCGGTTTTGAACCCGTAACCTTGAATACAAATAAATAGCATGGTAGCCACTACACCACGGAGGGCGGCAAAGTTCGCGATGGAAACTGTGTTCAGAATATGAAGAAAATACCGCGAAGTGCGCCCTCGCAAGCCACATGTCTCTAGAGCATGCCTAAGGTTTCCCTCAAGTATTTTCGCCAAAGATTAATGTGCTATAATCAAAAAAGGTTTGAGAGCTACTGCTCTACACTTAGCGCTGCAAAGATTACAGCAAATGAACCACTTTGGCTTGTTCTGACATCGGTATTATATAAGTACACTCCCTTCGTTGCTTTCAAAACATGAGTATTGCTTGGATGTATTTTCGAAATGATAAATGAGTATTTAAAAGCAGTCGTACAAGCAGCGGTGCAGTGAAACACCCATTTAGAATCAGACACACGGAGGATCAAGAATGCCGGGAGAGAAGACCCGCAGAAAGTGACAGATTACAAATCACTCCTTGAGCTCTACTGGCTTGTCTCACATATGCTATTCTTTGTCGACAGTCGATAATAAGCGAATCTTTCACACCAGGCCTTCTACCCTCTGTTCAGGTATCCCGCTAAGCCGACTACCTTCTGGGGAAGAAAGCAATAACAAGATCTTTTACTGCACACCGACTCTAGAGAAAAGAATGCCAGCGGCTGAATAGATTAGTACGGTGAGCAATGAGGATTTCTGTTGCTGAAAGGCACGGAAGAAGAAACCTCGGCAAAGAAAATGTAGCCCTGAACAGCTGAAAGAACAAGAATTCCTCTCTGAACTACCCACACCTGAAAGTAGATATGCTACAGTAGTTTTAAGGCCTTTGGTTCACACCCGGGATAGCATTCTATTGCATCTCACGATCCACAGGTAATTTAAAAACATACAAGTTCTAATTATTTACATATTATGAATAAACAATTTTAATCCCAAAAGACAAACTACGAAATGACCTACACAATAGGTATAAATTAACTGTAGTGTGATCAGCTTAGTACTCCCTAATCTAAAATTTGGTTTTAAGAAGCTCCTCCACGCACCCCCTCAACAAATTCATCTTAGTTTCTTAAAATTTCTTGTTAACCAAATATTAGTGACCTTCATTCACACTGAGCGATGCCTAGGCTGGAGGAACTGGGTTCGAAACCCACCGACCGCCAATAAGACTCATGGGTTTATCGTGGTACCCGGGTGGTTAAACAAATGCTGTAGTGATTTCTCATCTACTGCTATTTCCTTTCCGTCATTTTCCCTTCATTCCGCTTCTTTCTCATCATTCAAATGTGCTTCTAGGTGGCATCGATGCTTACTCAAATGAAAGAGCATTCCCCACGGACACCAGAGGACTGTTTGGTCGACGTGTGCTAAATTGCCCTCTTTAGGCAACTCTAATAAATGGACTTCTGCACCTCTTTGTGGCATATCTATCTGCACCTTTATCCTCCTGTGGATTCTTCATCTCATCACTTCTTCCTGGAAGGGTTAGACTCAATAGATGTGTATGTCTCAGTGTTCAAGGTGGCCCGTTGAATAACCCTAATTTTAAACTTCATTCGACAAGAATTTCAAATTTTACTAAACGACTTTAATATAATTGGTTACTCTTTCCTAAATTTTAATATTTAAATATATGAAATTAAGTCCTTTTACTGCAGAAGAATGAATAGACCTTAACTGCATTATGAAGACAATTAAACATGTTTGTTTCTTTTTCTTTCATTATTCATTTGCTTATTTCTAGTACACCTTTCTCAGAAAGTATAAAAAATGTAAACCTATGATTTTTTTCAGTTCAAGTCCAAACTGTTTAGTTGCCCTTAATCAGTCCAAACATTTTCAGCTAAATAGTACCGTATCTACAAATATAATGAAATAATATTCACGGAAAAGAGCTAATTTAAAATATAGGTAAAAGTAATTTATTGAAAAAGAATATATTAATATCTTAATGAATATATATGTTATGTAGAGTTACACTTCAATAAAGCAAGTAGAAGATTAAATGTGTAACAGCCTTAGAGAAAACACAACATTTTAAACATATTCAGACTACTATTTAAAATACTACAGATTTACATAAATCAAGCATTAATACGTGTACCTTGGCTAATCATCGTCGAAGTTTGCTTGCCAGTTTACAGAAAATACATTATACTTCTGTTGAATTTATGCTTAAATGTTCTCCAAATGTACACGCCCAGTAATCTTGAGGCAATATCTGAGATATTTGGCACAAAGGTGTGACGATTTTTATTTATTGCATTTACAAATTGTACTTTCATGCTATACAGTTGGATTTTCATTATCAAAAATTTTCAGGCTACACAATTGGTCCTTAACATTTAGATAAATTTGAATTGTAAACTCTATTATTCTCAATAGCTTTTTTTATTTAAAAAACTATAAAATGCTCCTTGGAGAGTAGTTTAAAACTTATTGGATTGGCATCATCTAGGGAACTTCAGAAATTCTGCATTTAAAAATTGTTGTACACTGGTTGAAAATGTTTAATAGCTTAGTTAAAATTATTTTCCATAAATCACATTTTAAATGTTAAAAAGTGCAATAATATTTCAATGTGTTTCTTAAACTAATTAAAATTAATGATTACCTCCTCAACAAAGTCTCTGTTTGTATACTAAACCCAAATTTAACATTTGGGATTAAATGGTAAACCGTAGGGTCATGAAGGATTTAATATATATTACCATATCAAAAAATTACCTATTATAGTAAAATACTAATATCTTAACAACGGTTTTCATATATATCGTTAAATGTTATGTGCACTAAAGTTGTATGTTGTCAATTAAAAAGATAGAGCAATCAGAAGGAAACTATGATTTTTCTATATTCAACTTGGCCTAAAATATATTACACCATTTTAATACTAAATTCTGTTTGAAAGATAAATTTCTCAATGAAGGTATACAAGGAGCATGAACAATTCACATTGTTCAGTTGTGTAAGAATTCATAAAACTTGGCCTGAGTAGTACATCAACGTTAAACTTTCAGTTTTGGTGCACACCTTCCCATTTAAGTGAGATCTGATGGCTAAACTATCACGTTTTCCATGCTACAAGTGTGAAATAATCTTCTGGAAATCTGACAGCTTAAGATCGCGGAAGGTAGAAAGCTTCTCTCTTTCAAATACAGATGACTCCTGTTTCGACGTGTCGCCGGCAGCTAACCTGTTTTATGCATTTTCCACGTTAACAAGCGTGTTTCCCTGTTTCTACTCCTGCATCATCCTCTCTTCTTTTCGATACCTACGTGATTACTTTGAAAGCGACATCCAATTTCACATGCAAGTCTCGCGCTGGATGATGTTAAATTTTGCATAGCCCAGAGTGAGTCGAGTTCCCCCTATTACCGCAGCAGATGCGTTCCTCTCTATCTTGTCTCTCTTTTGAATATTTCTACGAGGCTTAAAGGCATGGAAATATCTCGGCCCCAACATAAGCTGGAGTGGCGAATCAAATAGGAGTGTAGAACAGGAAAGCATCCAGAGCGGCAGGTCAGGTCAAAATGGAAGTTCCCTGTTTCAGTATACGAAGCTTGTTTTGGAAATTCTTGGCCTGAGAATCCCACTATTGTTTGTTTCAACATTGTAACTTTCCAGAGCTACTCACTTGGACCAACGATGCTCTTAAAGGACACTGAGAAAGGAATTTTCACTACAATCAATTTTTTGTAGCAAATGGTTGTTGGAATCTTTGGTCATCCATAAACAACCAACATTTAGCAGCTCTCCCCTTTCTTAGTTTTTCTCAAAACTACATTTTTTATTTAAATCAAAGTGCGCTCGCATGAGCATAAAATACAAATTCAGCGTTTTGACTATGTACTTGCTTTTAAGTTCATTTAGAATATGTCCGTTTTTTTACACCTGTTGAAGTGATACAGTTCATATTTTTGCCCATATAATTTGCAAACATATTGTTCTTGAGCCTGATGGCATTTTTATTTGTGCATATTAAATGGTGGAAGCCGTGTATAGCAAGTCCAATGATTGTGTGAGTCTGCGTTTGCTTGCTGTCCGTCCTCTGTCTGTTTATCATGGCATGCGCACCGCAAAATTCGGCGTCAATCTCTTTCTGCTTCTGTTTCTTATTACTGCTTCTTGATACGCTTCTGTGTTTGGTGGCGGTATCTTGATCCTTAATCTTCTAAGAATAATGTTTCTCTTGCTAGTACATACGCCAGTCTTTTTGGTGCATACTTGCTTTCCCCTACTGCCCTCTTTATAACCTTGCTTTAACATTTTCAGTTTATCCATGTAACTGATTCTTAACTTGTCCAATATCAGTTCAATTCCAGTGAAAACTATATTTTCACATCTTCAAAGTGTTCCACGACATACAATTCTATCCATTTTCGGAAGAAGAAACCTCCGCTTTTTTTTAGCATATATTTGAAAGCTACTTTTGCTATTTGATTGAACCAGCACCATCTCTGTATCAGCTGGAGAACTTCCCGAACCGTCCTCGTACATTACTAACATGGGAGTTTCCAACAGTTGGACAATTGGATTGAACAAACTGAGCCCGCTAGATATTTCCGTCTTCCATTGGTTGTATGTAAAAGCTCTGCCACTGAAACCTTAACCATCGAGAACAGTTCTTTTCCTACTCAGGAACGAAGAAAAGGGCGGTGATGTAAGGGAAACATTATGAGTAATGGTTGGATGAAATTTCATTCTCTTTATGATGTCATTTGAAAGGAACAGAGGACATGGACAACAGAAAAGTAACTTGGTATTACAAAGAAGAGTCACTTGTAAGGAAATATACAGAAATGAGCCACATAAAATTAAATGTATTAAAAAGTAGCAATGTCGCACTACTTGAAAGGGATTGGCAACCATTTTATATTCATTTTCTTGCAAAATGTTGAATAATAAAATTCATTTACATGATGTTAATTCCAAACTAATTATGGAAAGGTAGAAGCAGAATAAAAGAATGTTGTGACATAGTCGGTACGCGATCCACCTCTCTTTGTTTCCCCGCGTTACTGCTCTGCCAATTACGAATTTCGTATTAACATGTGATGAAAATGTTCATTTGACTCGAATTTTCCCAGTGGAAAAAAAGTTCCACAACTTCTCAGGAGATGGCATACCGCAATGTTGACTTACATAGCTTTACATTTTTATTCTACCCATTAGTATGTACAACTTGAGCCGCTCTAAAAGTTAAGCAATGGATTTTTTTCTTAAAGAATCAGAACTATTGGACATCTGGTGTACATCCGACATCGCAAAAAAGTAGGATGTGCCAATCAGCTTGCTCAGTTAGAGGAATTGCTTAACTAGTGCTTACCAAATTAACAGAGCTCATTATATCGGCACTTTTTTAATTTCTCTAGCCCGTATGTGTAATGTACATAGTGAATAGAGAAGGATTTGTATTCCACCCAAAAATTCGATATCGAGAATTCAGAGGAAATATATGTTTTGAGGTCCCCGAGTCCGAAAAAAACATTTTTAGAAAAAGGTATGTGTGCCTGTGGACAACATAGCTCAAACTTGGTATTTATCTTTACTATCTTCCAAAGTTGCAACACGAAGATTTTCAAGAAAATTCCCACACCACAAACTCCCCCATCGACATTTTTTTGAATATTTTGTTTTTCTCAAAAGTTGCTCTAATGATTTTTATTAAATTACGTATATTAACGATATTTACATAACAAAGAAAATTTATATTTTGAATTTTCTGGGAGCTTATAAAGACCTCTTTATTCTGGATGAGTTTTGCAGAATTTTGCATAACGGTTAAACCATAGGAGATAGTAGATGTCGTTAAAACACATAATTTATATCGTATACGCATTTCTGTGACATTCCTTGTTATTGTTTTAAATTTTAAATTACCTTAAATTTTCCCAAACGGGAAGTGATGTTTCGTTTCATCTCTCTTGTTTTACTGCGGGCCAAGCAAAGCAAACCGAACTTCAATTATTTCACATAAGACCAGTTTTTAAAAGATTTTTCTATCGGTTTAGATGTCTCTTCTACTTACAAGGAACAAATAATAAGGCAATTTCTGCTAATGTTTACCTTGATTAGCATGTCATAGATAAAAGAACAATCTTTTATAAGGAAAGTTGTAACAGCTACAGAAAGCCATGAGAATTGAACACATCAGATTTTTTGTGCTGTTGAACTGTACACCAGTGTTCTTACAAACCATGTTGGTACCTGTTGATGACTTTCACCGATACTTCTAGCTCTGAGAACATCTGCTTTCTGTGAAACAGTTTTTTGTATTTTTGGAGTGTCACTTCCAGCAACAGAGTTGTTAAAGTTACAGAGTGTCCTTCACAGAAATGTAGTTAATTCTGTGTTTTTCCTCCACTCGTATTCTGTTTGAAAGATCGCTGGAGACGAGAGAGTTGTAGCAGCAGGACACGGAAATCTGAATTGGCTGTGACTGAGGAAGCCTGTCAAGAAACACGTGTTGCCGAGCCCAGTACACTTGTTGAATGTCGGCGTGTTAATGAGGGTTTGTACGTACAAGTACATTAAACAGCTGTGTGCAAACAGCTAATAGTTGTACAGTATAAGGAGCACAAACGGGAATAAACATGTAACAACAGCAAATTTTCAACAAACTCAAAATAATTCAGCACGACTTTTCTTTGCAAATGCTATGGAAGCTTTTTTCAGACGAAATTTCTAGGTTTTGAATAGTTTAAACGGTTGTCTGCGCAGCGTCCTACATTACATAAGCAAATCTTTCAAGTTGATGCATTTCATGTTTATTTTTTAACACAAAACCCAAAAGACTCAAAGCAATAAATTCTACTTCTAAGAAAAGGACGAAACAAACCTATTCCACAAAATGCGTTGAAACTTAACCATAAAATATTTACTTTGTCTCAAAGAAACTTACACTATAATACTGAAACACAGTATTCAATAACTTATTTTTTGTCATTGCGTAACATGTGTTAAAATGTCAGTGCAATAAACTTTTAGAGATATCAATTTTGAAACAACACAAATGTCTTTGAAAGAGCCTTCCACGATAGAAGTGTGAAAAGAAAACATACATTTTAAATTATGATTCAATTTTTAAATACACCTTATTAAAAACTAATCATTAGTTTGTATCTGTGCTTTTCTATAAAAAGTATAAAGTTTATAATTTCCCCTATAAACAATACAAATACCCTTCATGTCGGAATTATGAACGTATTTAGTTAATAATTATAAATAAACAATTGGGAAACGGAAGTCATTGCAATTGCAATAAATAACTTCATATATTATATTAAGTTCAACCAATTAATATGAAATGCACAAGCTATAATTCTCTAGTAATTAAGTCATTAGTACGGCATAATATTAAAAGAGCACTAGATAGAATTCTGTTAATATGTTGAAGTTATTAGTAAATGCGAGTTACGTTGGAGAAAGCAATTAGTTAGAAGCCAGAGCAGTGAAGTTTATTAAGTTCAGGGAAACTCAGTAAGCCAGAATTCAATTAAGATTAAGGGTTCAATTTCTCAAAAGCCAGTTCGTTCCGTAATCTAAGGGACGCTTGTGGAAGGCATACGTAAATCGTTTAAGAGAATTGGCCACAGGAAAGTAATCAAAGACACTGAAAAGTGTGCCTCATGTGGTAATATGAAGTGCACAATTTGGCAACTTAGAACATAGAAAACTAGTAGGGTAGTAAACAATATGCGGGAGTTAGGTTAATAAAAGGGCTTGAATAGCTAAAATTTAGTTACTCTCTGGCGCCCCTTGAGCTTCAGTTCCCACTCCCTTGCGCTTCAAGTTACTCTAACTACAGTATCCATAAGCTTTATGGAAGTGTTACTGCGATCGTAGCGCAGCGCCAGGCTTATCACCCGTTTAGCGGTGAATGGTAAGAAGTTCAGCGAGCCATGGTAACTTAAATTCCTGGCTTTGTTCCAGAAACAAATTTTGTCTATAACATACGTTTCTTAATGTTCTGTAAAACCGCGGAATTGTCACGACACAATTATAATTTCTCGTACTTAAGTTCTTGAACAGTTGATTGTTCATCGTAAAACAATCGGTATACTCGTTCCAAACATATCAGCCATTAATATTCACAGAAAGGTTAACGACTTTTGTCCATTTTCTTCCCAACTACGCATTCCTTGAGAAGAACAACTAACAATCTACAAATGGAGCAGCATAAAAGCCACATCATCCTTTTAAAACAGAACCATAATCAAGGAACTATTTAAGTATAGAAGAAAGAATCCTTTCATATCTGTGAAGGATTTTCAAAAATTTTGAATCGGTATCAGCGTTCACCTGCAGCGTCTGTAAATGTTGATAATGAATTAAGTTATTTAACTACATATAGCGAGCAGTAATAATAAATATAAAACATATAAATAAGAGAATATTAAAGCACAAGGAGGAAAGAAGTATGAAAAGAACTCAAGGTAACAAAAAACGCAAATTGAGTCAAAGTAAAAACTCGGGTAGCCAAGAAATCATAGATGTTTGCTGTTAAAATTATGATTGTTTAAGAGGATCTACATAACTAAACTATTAAATATTGCAAACATCAAACACAACAAGCAGCAGAAAAACCATCAGCAAGAAAAACAGCTCTTAAAAGGTTTGACTTGCTGGAAATATTTTATCAGAAAATGGAAGCAGTAGGGTTCAGGAACTAACAGTAAAATGGGTGCAACTAGTTATATTTTTTCTCGAATAACAAATTTTAGCTTAAATATAAAGACCAATGAAATATAAGACAGAAGGGTCATAGAAAATAAGGAGCCCAGAAATGTCTCATAGCCTCGGAGATCAAAGAGAATGGAGATATATACAGGGAAATGGTGATAAATACAGCTTGGCGTTTGCCTATTTGTTTATTTTGTTCCTTTGTCTTCATATGTAGGTAAATACGTACGCTTCATGCTTACTAGAGTAAAATATAGTAATTTTACCTACCTGTAATTCCCTGTTTTCATAGCGTATGCCTTTTTGTGGTTTAAGGACCTATTATGTCTAACTGCTAAACGAAAAGTGTTAGTGATTTCGTTTTCAATTTCTCTACCCTGTATGTACAACGTACATAGTAGATAAGGAAGATTTTGTATTCCATCCAACAATTCGATACTGAAATTTCACCGGAAATATATTTTTAAGACCTTCCGCAAAAAAAAAAATTCCCCCACCCCAAACTACACTTTATATGTAAAATTTTCGAAAATTTAGATTTTACCAAAAATGGCTCTAATGTTTTCATTAAAATAGGGTGTATTAGAAATATTTACATGAAAATAAATTGTGTATCTTCAATTCATTGGAAATATCCTCTGAAGTCTTCATTCTGAATGATTTTTGCATAACTAGTAAACCGCAAGGGAAGACAAAAATATACTACACAGAAGATGTAGATCTCGTCAAAACACACAGTTTATGTACTTTAAAGTTTTGTTGTGGAGGTAACCGATTTTTAGATATTCCTTACTATTAGTTTCAGTTTTAAAATACTTGATACTGTCCTCATAGATGAAGTCGCCCGTGATTTTTTTGTTTTACTCCTGGCCATCCAAAGAAGCGAATTTTAAGACAATCGAGTGAACTGTTTTAAACAGTTGACTATTGCTTTAGCATAGTGAATTCCTTCAGTTCCCTTCTACTTATGAGTACGTATAAGAAGTAAAAAAAAATTGCTAATGCTTATTTCGATTAGCATGGTGTTGAAAGAAGTTTGTTTGTAGCTAGAGAAAGCCATGTGAATGGAGCACATCCCATCAGGTTTTATTATTATTATTATTATTATTATTATTTGCGGCCATTTATAAATATTGCTAATTAATGTGAAGTTAACATTAGTATTCGTATTTTCATTCAGTATAATACAAGTTATAGGCTAATGTTGCATAAGTATTTGATATTGGTGCTAGCCATTCACCGACATTACAGTAACCAATTTTCATTACAAAATCAGATTTTGACTATAAAAGTCTCATCCTTTCTTTCTATTTAATTTTTAACATACAATCAATCAATTTGGCTTTTAATGTTTTTTCTACCAGTCAGCTCTTATTTTTTCTATTTAGTTAGTTAATTCCTTAGCTCTATGATGTTTCCATGATCGGATTTGAATTTCTAGTTGGTGAGTTCGCCGCTATGCGCCTCGATGACAAGGGATAGGCTCGTCACCCATAGATGGCACTGTAGGACGAAATAACGACTTGCGGACGCAAAATTGGCGGAATATTTACAAGAAACGTTCTTCTTTCAAGGTATGAGATTATTTTTCGTGCAAATAAACATTACACGAGATCACATACTTTCCTTCCCTTCCGAAGGATAGCGTGGTAAGAATTTTTCGTCCGAAAAACTCCATCACCCTCCGCCAGGTTTGAACCTGCAATCTTGGGTTTTAGAGGCTAGCATGGTAACCACTACACCACGTGGGACGACATTTTTCTGTTCGGCCATTTCCTAAAAAATAAATTGTTTTCTCCAATAAACTATAACTACCCCAGCTTTGTTTTGTGAGAATGTATGTGCTTGCATAGCTATCTTCGTCATAAAAATTGTTTCTGCCCAGTTCTTCTAGATGGTTAACAACTTTCTCTAATTTAAACTATTAGCTAAAGTAAGTATTGGAATTAAATTTTGCGCTCTAAGCCAACAAGCCTTTGTTGACAATATGCCTGAGGAAAATTGTAATACCAGCGTCTTTTTGCTAACGTCAGCAGTTGCATGTTGCATGCAATAATAAAATACTAGTTAACTAGCGTAATAAAGTCTACGGTAAATGTAAGCTGCAAGAAACTATTGCTTTACGGTTGGAAAAATCTATCAGTTTTGTAGAGAGTCATTGCTTTGTTCATTAATAGATTGGCTTTAATGCTACAGTAACTTATTGCTTTCAATTTTCGAACACACTTAAAACAAAAGATTAACTCCCAAGTTAAATTCTTTCAAACTGCTATAAAATACCAAATAGCAAATGTATGAACAAATACAAAATACTAATTGTAAAAATAAAAATTCTAAATTTCTGATTTCAGAATGCTAAAAGTCATCACTAAAAATGAAATGCGTTCTCTAGGTTAATGTACAAACTTTTATGGATGTGTTTTAAAGTGATTTGTGAAATTGGGAAAATCCATAGAATGGATATATTATTGAAATATATACCAGTTATTTATATGCAATAAAGGTGACATTTTCTCCCTTTATCAGAATTCTGACTTGCGTGGTTATTTACATAATTTTTACTGTCTAAATTATTTTTTTCTAATAAAATTAGCTACCTTAAATTTGGCATTTAAGTTTAGTATCCTCCAAGGATGCCATACGAAACCTTTTAAGAAAATCCCACACACACCATACTCCCTTTTTGCAGGGATAAAGTTTCGAATATGTTTATTTTCTCAAAAATGGATCTAACGATTTGGATTAAAATGTTGTACATTAAAGATATGTACATGGCAAATAGAATATATATCTTTAATTTTCTGAAAATAGCCTCTGAAGTCCTTTTTATTCTCGATAGATTTGGATGAATTTTGCACAGCCGGTAATCCGTAAGAGACAGACAAAGTTTACAACACAAAAAAATGTAGATATCGTTAAAACACCTCATTTATATCATATAATTTTTCTATAGAGTTGGCCGTTTATGAGATATTCCTTGATATTGGTTTCAGCTTTAAAATACTTATAACTTTTCTTATACGGGAACTTGTGAACTCCTGATCATGCAAAGAAACGGATGTCAGTCACTATTTGATTATCGCTCTAACCTGGTGTATTCCCTTATTACGGTTCTACTTATAATGAAGCAATTTCTGCCAATTTTATCTCGATCAGATGAAATAGATAGAAGAATACGTTCTTAACAATAGTTTGTTACAGAGATGTAAGGAAATTCTTGTGAATGGAACACATACATTTTTTATATTAACTCTACCTATTCTATAAATAATTCCCCAAGACTGGAGTTTTCAAAATTTAATAATTTATTTCTAAAAACTGAAGCGTTATTTTTAAAAAGTGTATGAAAATGTTTTACTGTACTACTGAGAGGCAGTGTAAATATTTTGAAACAAATTGGTAAAAATTTTCATCGTATGGAGCCTTTTGAGAATGAAAAAGTGTTGGAAAATAGTTTTCGAAAAAATAAGCAGTAAAATTGCGCGTGCTTATTAATGCATGCGCATGCATATTTATAACGTCAGTTAATTAGTACTTAAACTGCGCCAGGTGGGGAAAACAATATATTTTCTTAAAGTTTGGAATTCACTTAATCAAACTAAGGACTAACGTATTTTGTAATAGTCACTTAATGTACCTAGATAATCCATAACATAGTATACACCGTTGGGTATTTAAATTGAAAGCATCCGCATACTTAAGTATGAGAGATAAGCGGGAAGAATCGGCTATCCATCGAGAAAACTCATAAAAAAATGTATTTGGAAAATAGAACCTTAAGAGCCAAAGGAATGTACATTCATTTGTACAGAACTTTCACTGTTGATTTTCCTGATGTCCCATTTCTTAGTTGGTTTAAACAAACTATCGTCATTTTATATTTTGCATATCTGCAATTGATTTAATTCGTATAGTGGTCAATTTAATATCAATAAGAAGCTATAAGGTACACTTTTTACAACAATAATGTTATTTGTTTTCAGAAAACTAGTTAATTAAATGCATTTGAAGTATTAGTGTTTCATTTATTTTGTTTTCTTAAAAGTTAAATGGTTGTAAAAGCACAAATACTTCTCGAAAATTTGTTGTTAAATGCTTAATAAGATACATAGATATTTTACTCCTAATTCAGTTGTTTGAACATATAGAATTCATATAGTTTTATAATGGAAGAATTATTTCTAATTGTTCACAATTTTAGGTCAAAATTCACCTTTAGGAAGAATATACTTCATAGGCATACCGCAGCTTTCCGAATTTGCAAACATTTATTGAAATAAATGCTAGGTTTTGCTCAAGGGATGTTGCAATGTGTTTTACTTTTATAGTTAGTAAAGACAGATCGTAAAATTATCGGATGGGTGCTTTTGGATCATGTAGTCGTTTCAGAAACCTGTGTTTTATACGCGAATTTGATGGTTATCATCTAATGCGTTCCTTCTAATTCAATGAACACAGATTTTTATCGTCTCATCTGTTCCGTCGGTTTCAGTGATGATATAATATTGCTCTAAATTATAGGTGTACACGTATCATTGGATGATAAACCTTTGTCCCCTGAGTTGTAAGTCAGTCAGAATGCAGATAAACGAGAACTAAGTTATCCATTCTATACATCACAGGGTTCTGCTTCAGTGGGAGTGGAGAATGCACAATTGCTGCTTAGATAGCCAAGTCATCGTCTTGTGCTCCGCCAGACTACATTTTCGTTTCCTCGCTTTTTCTATCCCTCTCTTTCTTCTTAAACGATAAATTAAATTGATAATACGTTTAGAATGACGCTGCAAGGTTATGATGTGCTTGAATTTCCAAGCTGGGCGAGGCAATAGGGAAGGAAACGTGAGAGAGTATACGCATGGCTTTCTTTAATACTTTTCTAAATTAAGTTGCGAGGGAAAGAAATGAAACTTCATTAGTATAATTATACATCAGGAAGTAAATGAATTTGCGGTATTTGATTAATTTTCTGAAATTACACCCTTTTCACTGCCGGTTTCTATGAAAGTGCACAAGTTCTTCCTGCAGCAGGAAACAAATTGCTTCTTCGTAGTATTTTCAGTGCCATGTCATCTAACGGTGAAAAAGATACAGTGGAGTAGGATTTTTTTTTTTTTTTTTTTTTATTTTGCTTAGAGGGGGCTTCTGCTTGGGAAACGTAACCCTAAAATGTGCTGAAATCCAAATTCAAGGCAATTAAGTGAATAAGACTTAGTTACAAGGGTCACCTCAACAGGTTTAATCCCTTCTGAGACTGATAAAGGGCATTTGACCTGAGCCGGAGCGTAGAGTACTGATTCCCGGACACGGAAAGCGCCCGGGTCCTATCCAACCTATTGGGGTGCGGGTTTTAATTCAGACCGGTGCCCACACAGCATTGTGAGGTATTTTAGAACCTGTGATAGGCAACATTCCGACTGGGGGAAGCGTGGTGCTGGCCCCATCACCTCCCCCATGTCGACGGGATACATGTCCACCTCTACAGTGGATGTGAGTTCGACAGTCGTATTGGCAACACTCTGGTTGGACTCCGAACTGTAACACCATCCCGTCATTTCTCCGGGCGCATTCATTTTAAGGCGTATTCTGCTACCTACATTAAGATAGCCCACTAACCTGCATCCCAAAAAGGAATACAGTCTTCTAGTGGATATAGATGTTACTGCCTTTGGTTCTAAAAACTTCTCCCCAAATTGTTAGAGCCACACATTAGAACATCAAAATTTTCGAAAAATGCCGTGTTGCCGTGATGGATTTTCTGGAAACTTGTGTGGCGTGTCTGAAGAATACTGAAGATAAGAACCAAGTTTGCTGTTTAACCGACTTGGTATCTATTTCTTCGATGGAATGCAATACTTCCTCTGCTTACTACAGATATGTTGTACTAAAAATAAACCCGAATCAAGCTAAGGAATAATTTATTTTGCAGTAGTCATTTAATGAACCTACATAATTCATAACATGGTATTCATCGGTGGGTGCATCCGCATACTTCATGTATGAGAGATAAGCGAGAAGAATCAACTATCCATTGGGAAAACCCGTAAAGAAATTTTATTTGGAAAATAGAACATTAAGAGCCAAAGGGATGTACATGCATTTGTACACAAGTTGCAATGACTGGCTAATGAAGAGCTTTCCAAATTGTCAATTTCTTAGTAGGTGTAAGCAAACTATCACCATTTTATATTTTATATATCTGCAGTTGGTATAATTCGTATACGAGTCAATCTAACAGCAGGAAGCTATAAGGTACCCTTCCTATAACAATAATGCTTATTTATTTTTCCGAAACTGCATAATTTAAATGCTTTTGAAAGATTAATGTTTCATTTATTAAATCCCATCAATACACCTCATACTTAATTTTCTTCAAAGTTAAATGATTGTAAGAGCAAGAATATTTCTCGAGAGTTTATTGTTAACAAAATATTTTACTCCTGAATTCAGTTGCCTGAACGTATTGTGGGCATTTGGAGATGAAATAATTTAAGACTTCCAGGATCATTATTTTACCACAACTACCAACCAAAATTGCTGCTGTTACTGAGGTCGCGAAAGAAAATGAAAAGTGAACAGACGAAGAATAAAAGTTTCATTTAATTCTGTAGCGTTATACCTTTACGTCCAACTTCTCCAGTAAACCGCTCCATCTCCATTGATGCAGCGATACTTATAGCTGACGATTTCAACAATAACGGAATTGCCTTCAGGCCGTCAATAATAGCATGTAGCTCCCGCAAAAGAGCTACTTCTTAAATCATTTTTCTGATAATTAAATGCAAATAACAATTCAACCTTCAGTTTAAAACCAGGAATGAAATCCCTAAGTTTGCCAATTGCGTTTAGAAGCCATTTCAGAGGAAAGAAACACCATTTAACAAAATGTGCCGAGGGGGACCCCAAATTTCTTATTTTTGGTACAACAACAATGAAAATAATTTCATAAGGAAGGCAATTGCAAACATTTTAGCTAAAACAGTCCCAGAGTGATTTTTTTTCTTCACAAAAGTGTATCTTTACTGTTTTAACAACAGTTTTCTTAAGACAATCTGAAAACATGGGAAGCTTCAAAGGTATAACTTGCTTGGTTGTTTTTGTTTTTCTCAAGATCAACCGTTTTGACAGTTTTCACTGACTGTAGAAATAATACTGTCTAAACTAAGACAAAGGTCTACCTACTTGAGAAACAAAAACTGTCTTGAAATCAGTTCACAAATGTTCAAGCATGAAGTTGTAGATAAGCGTAATTTATTCTAAAATGTTACATCAAAAATATGTTAAGAAGCGTCAAAAACACTATAAAATCCACCTTGTAGAAATCAGTATAGTGCTATGGACACGCTACACAAAAAGTGGAGATTTCTGCCTCAAAATACAAAGAGCGCACTTGTTTGAAATAATAATTTTTACAATTGTGTGTATATACCGGGTATTATGGCGGTCTCATTTACAAATGTTTCAAAATGTTAACCTTACAATGACCACAAAATAAAATAACTAAACACACTGTTACCAGCTGAGATTGTTCGATATACTTTTGATTCCCTTGAAGATATTTCAGCAGGTGTGGAAAGTACTCAAGTTGCTAATAATATGCCATTGTTTTATTATCCCAAAACTGCTGTAAACGACTAAATTACAATATGGGCTGAGTGTCTCAGGGACCTACGCACATAAAACAGAACAATTCTGTTGTTACGGCATCATAACAGACGAAATAATTAAGTCGAGATTCACAGTAATTCACTTTTTAACAGTTAACATTGGTCAGGTTTTCTCAAGCGTTACAGTGCCTTTTATTTTAATAGGTTTATATCCCTGTTCTACATTATGTTTCAAAACACGAATGCCGTAGGACTACATGGATCTTATATCGGTTAAATGTTCAACATGAAAATCCACAAGCTTTGAACACGTCCGCCGTTGAGATAGGACAAAGGACACCCCATGGTGCAGTGAAATGTGCCATCGCAACAAATATTTCAGACCTGATCCTTCCCTAAACATAGGTTAGCAACCGCTTCAAAAGAAGAACCGTTTATGAGCAGCGTTTAAATGAATTGCTGTTGTTTTGTTTTTTCTCTCGTACCCCGCGCAGCACGCGCGCCACAAATTCCTTGCAACGGATGTGATGGCGATCATCAATTGTTTCAGGCATTGTTTTGTCATCTCGTTTTCCTAAACTGCCATGTATTGTCTTACAAGTTAGTAAAGTGGCACTACGTCAGAATACTGTGATTGTCAATCGATAGAGTGCTTATTGGTTACTTTTGCCGCAGCTGAACACATAACGACTGGCCGAACTCAAAGAGAATTTAAGAGTTCGTGATAGTTGTTGATGTATTTAAAGAAAGAATTACCTCGTTAGTTGTTCAAATGCCATCCTGAGAGCTGTACTGTAAGTGGTGAAAGGTCTTCTGGCCTTCAATCCTAACATCTGCTTAGGAAAACGAGGTTTTCATTTTGGACTACTAGTGACGTCTATAGACGGAGAAAGGCTCGCCGTCATAAATGCCAATAATCAATATCCCTCGTAAAATCAGTTAATTATTACGCCGTTTGATCCTTCAGGCAGGCAATAAAATGTTGAGCGTGTTCAGTTATTATTATACGGACATTTATATTAAAGGGAAATACAGATGTAAGCAGTAATCATGGGATAGCAACAAAAACTGCATTTGCTCTTATTGCACTTGAAGTTGTAGTATAACAGCAGTTATTGAATGTTATTGATAATTATTGAGCTATGCTGGACTCATGTTCTCTAATAATCAATTAGATAGGCGTTAGTAAGTCGGTAGAATTTATTAGTGTCTGCATACAGTTTTTGATCACGGTAAGTTGCTTGAAACTACACTAAGATGAAGTGTTACAACAACGCCTATCACGAACTCTTAAAAACAGACACTTTGTCTGTATCTCTTGCGAGGTGACCAAAATCTGTTATTTCACCATCGTTATCATAGCCGCTTTCCCAGGACCACGTATATATTTGCTTCTCTGGGAATACCAGCTCTTTAATATGGATAGGTATTACTTTCTCAAATATGATTATTTTAAAGTTCTCTGTTTACTTAAAGTTATAATTAGTTTTATTAGGATTATATAGTGCATGCATAAAATACTCTGCCGTTTTCTAAGGCAATGATATGTTAATAATTGAACTTACGATTCCAAACCTTTCCGTTTTAGAAACCTGGTTGTAATCATCAAACACATTGGTTTATCAACCACTATGCAGGTATTTGCAAATGATATGCTATTTTTAAATATTTAAACTACTTATATGTGAAAGTGTAACTTGATTAGCATGTCACGGAGTTACTAATTATTCTGCTTATAGTTATTTAAGTAAATGTTCATTATTACAGCATAAAAGGAGCATACTTTTGTGCCGCTAGCCAGCATCTGTACCTGACCGCGTATATTTTATTTTAAGATTTTTTTTTTGTGTTGGGATCATAACAAGTGAATATCTACTCTAATGATTAACTTGTTTTATAGCCCCAGACGAGTTTTGTTTCCAATGTTTTTCACAATATAGACGAGACTGCATCTTAGTCATCGAAACCCGCCTATTAACGCGTGCTGTAAAGTCATCTGCAGTTTATGCAAGGAGTTCTGCGTATATCAAAATCCTTTTTTAATCTTTCCTTCTCATTAGAATTTTTAATGAACCGCTTTTTCCTAGCCTAATTATTTACAAGCTTCAGGAACAAAGGAATTTAAGCCGAGTTCTTCAAATGTATTCGCCGAAACGCGAAGCAAGTACATAATCATTAAAACCTGGCTTTATAAGGCTTCATGTAAGTGGTTCTAAAAGCCAGAGAGGTTGAGACCAAGCAAGAAAGCGAAACTATGAGCAGTAAAGCTTCGGATGTGACGCTCCAGGGTGAAAAATGAAGGGGAGTGGGGAAATTAAGCATTCAGGTTTGGTGTCATCAAAGAGCATAATCCATTGCCGCTGTATCTTATTATATATGTCAGAAATTACAGGCTACCGACGTTCGTGTAGGAAGCATGATTTTGAACGCACTAGAAGTCAAAGATGCCGGTGTTTATACGTAGAATAAAAACTCTTGAACTTTTGGGACAAATGCTCTACTATTTATTCAAAGAAATCAGCAAAGAATGAACTCTTAAAGAAAATGAAGACTTGTTTAATCTAACCCTGAACAAAGATACCTTAAGGCATTTAAGACAAGGAAATAATTATTGTATAGCCTTTAAATCCAAAGCCAGTAAATAAAAAAAATGTACATGTAAGCTAATTAGTAATTATATTTGCTTTATGTTCTTGATTCTCCTTTCTTATACTCTTTCTTTATCTTATCTAGCAAACTACTATCACAATACTATAAAACAGAATGTGCTCAGTGTGTTGCCTAATATGCTGCAAATTCAACTATTTCACCTTATTATGAGAAGTGTGAGTTTAAAAAAAACATTTTTGTAGCAGTTTCATTTTCCGGAACTCGCCCATTGAATTCTTTTAGTTTAAATCAGCATAAGCGAATTACCTTAACTGTTAACAAATATAAAAGAAACTCAAATAGAAGCTTGTCTATCAAAATGGAGTTCAAATCCTGAGTTTGCATAATACAGTGATAAATGCTAAAAAAATTATGCGCATATCATATATAGCTCAGCCTGTTGATAAGAACACTTATTTGCTTTGGATTTAGAGGAATCACATTCCAATGGAATGAGTGCGCATCAAACAAACGGATATCTACGAGTATCAGAGCATCGAATAATAGTACAAGAGAATCTAGTGCATTAGTCTTCATAATTCCATATAACACACACTTACATTTTAATATGAATACCATATTGTTTAACCGAAAGAAACAGGAAAAATACATTTCCATTAACGAAAATGTCATCTGGAAGACATTGGAATTTTCAAGCTAATTACATAACATTACATTGTAATCTGTGGATCCTGTTTTGAGATTAGACACAAAGTCCTACTCTACGATGTATATCAAGTCAGAAATTACATTTATTGATATATTTTATTTACAAAGATTTGTTCTGACATTGAATTTATCAGAGGTGTCAACTTTGCATAATTTACAATGACATATCTGTTTCCAAAAACCAATTCGTACAGTACGCATTCTTAGGATATTTATGTATATTATATTTACAATACTGCATTAATTGTTACTAGTGTTTTTATTAAATGAAATCCACCTCTGTATAGATGTGAGTAATGAGGTATCTTTTTAATTCAATTTTTGTTCGTAAGAAATTCCTTTATAAGCGATGGAAGTGAATTAAATAAAAGTATATCATTGTAGTAAACCCCTTTTTGGAAAGTCTGCAAATTATTTGTTATACTATCAGAGTCCTGTCTGTGTCTAGTCTCTTTGTTATATATAACTGCTTATATACACGATTTGGAATATTTAGGCTTTGTATCGATATTGATAACGTAACTAAAGCATTCGATGTTTTATAGTGTTATATACCCACAGCGTACACTTTCATAGAGTTACTAATCCTAAATAAGTTCTATTCTATGTCTTTTTTTATATTTTTTGTGTAGTTTGTAAATGAGAAATGTTTGACGTTTTGAAATAAATAAACTGAATCAGTAAATACTTTGCATTATTTGTCTAGTTACTTTCTTGTCTTTAGCTAGAAGAGTATGGATTACGAAGAAAAGCTCCGGTAAGTGGGCTGAAATGTTATCCTTCACTAGCTCCAAATTTAGATCTCATTTATAGGAAGTTCTGAATTTAGTTTGTTGCGGTTGGACTAGAGTTTAGAAAAATGTGCTTTTAATTGTTAATGATGTGGAAATTGGCAGTAGCCACGCCGGCTATTACTAGAGGTAAATAACTGTGAACAAGGGGAGGTTTCTTAAAGTTTGTTAACAGAAAAATTGAAATGTAGCCGCCAGTTGTGAAGATGAAAGACTAATGTGTAAATTGTGACGTTCAACCAACCTTTCTTCTTCGAACTCTTTCAAGTGGAAATTTTGTGCCTGTCTTTAATTTCTTTTGGCCTTCGTGCTCTTCTCTTTTGTGGTTTCGCTGTTAATAATCTCTTCAATATCTCCACTCATTCCGTTGTAAAGCCCTCATATACGCCATGTTGAGCCACAATATAATTGCGATGTTTATCAGGAAGTGGTGCATTGAAGCACATCACCTTTCTACTGCTACAATTTGCATTGTTATAGGAATTTCTTTAGAATGTGGGCAGGTAAATTGAATACACTTCAGAATTCCCGTTTAATACTACAGGCATCTACTTTAGCTTGCTAACTATAAATCTCTTTTAAGATTACATATTATTACGGATATCCATCCTCCGAGACTGGCGCAGCATAAATCTGTGGAGTATCCTCCGGTATTCTACCATCAATCCTCAGCGGTTACTGAATTGCCTCTTGTTTCAAAACCGAGCTCTACAGTGCTGAGGTGGCAGTACACATTTTAGTCTGTCATAGAGGATTTTTAGAAATAAAAAACATCACCTATAAAATGTGGATCACTAAAACAACATTCCGTATAAGGCACAAACATCTACCTTGGCATTCAAAATCGTCCAGCCTATTTGGCTCTATCTTTGAATTCATAATAACTAACTCAAGACACACTCTTAGCCAATGTTTTCACAGTTCAGTGCTAAAAATATTTATTTCAACCCTGAAAGACCAGTTTCTAAATGAAAAACATGCTAAAATGTATGTCAAAGGCGTCGATTTGTTGCGGCAAACGGAAGAACGTCTTCAGAAGTCTCCACTAAACGCATAAAGCGCTCGCGCACATAAATGTTCCAATTGCTAATTCCAATTATTTGAGTTGTAAGGAAAATGTATTTTTCGAGTTTACTTTTCAAATAAAAGGCGCCTCAATCTTTTAAGAAAGCCAATCTAAAGGCATACAGCAATATTTGACGCCTCAAGTTCTCCGAGAAGTACCCTGTTTGATGCGGTATCCATTATACAAGACTGTAATTTATTTACTTATTGCTTGAGCAGGTTTTGAGTTTTTGCGCGAAAAATAATATTGGAGGCTATAGGCTCATAGATATATTTATGTGGTACACTTCTCAGCTACTTTTAGGCCTGTTTAAAAAGCCTTTGCACACATTTAGGTTTTTGTAGTGTGTGTAAAAGACAATTTTTATTATTAATATCATGTTGAATCAAATAATATTTAAATCATTTGCTAACATGTAAATGCATAATACTCAATGGCCAATACATTGCTGTTATTTTCATTAGCAAATTTCGTTCATATAGATCTAAAGTTACACTTTTGCGCTTTTGTTTATAGAACCAAATCAGCAGTACGCACAAAACACAAACAACTGAGAGGATTTATTTTATTCTTAGAAGTCATAAATGAGCTCGTGCAACAAATGCCATTAACAATCTAAGATTTAGATTATTACTCATATTTGTTTTTAAATTCTAAATAAATATGTGTAATATAAACAGTTTTTGGTATTCAGAGCTGTGGATTTAGACGCATAGATAAGGGAAATATTGCCAGTTGGATAATACACCGGTTAGCAGATACTACAGTAAAGTAACTTATAGTTATATAGGTATAAAACTTTAATGATGTTTCTGTTTAAATTTTAACGATGATTAAAGTAATTTGGGTAAGCCGCAGATTTTAAGGTTTGTTGTTTAAATTATCTGCACGATGTATCGACTGAGTACTCGGTAACGGATGTGAAAGAGCATAAGGACTCGGGTGGTCGCGTGGCGTACCCATGAGAGGTCCTGGAGTGTGCAGACAGATGACGACAAATGGGAGACATCCCGGCGGCGGGTTGGTGGTTGAGACACCGTTACAAGCATCAGCTGCTAAGTCGCCCGTTACCTGCGTCACGTGTTCGCCGCCCGCCGGACCGCCAGTCTCCCATCAGCTGACAATAGCTCCGTTACCCACCAGCAATTTCTCATGTTAGGTATAATAAACAAACATTCTCGATCTGAACCGAGAAGAAACAATTGACACTCTGATAATTTATATATATAGATATAAAGTGAAAATTATTATCTTAAAACAGCTTTCTTGATGCAGCCATAACCATATCTGCAACATAAGCCAAATAAAAGCTTTCAGCTTCTAATTTAAAACTTCCTTCATTCTAAACGTATTAACTGCTTTATTTGTGAATTCACTAGCGTTTATAACATTTTAAATCGCTTTAGGTAAACACTATATTACAGGGACTTATGTTTCAATCAAGCCAAATGTTTCAAACTTTAGTTTCGATGACATGGTAGTCGTCATAAAATGAAACGTTTATTTAAAAATACATTATTAAGTCTTCGTTTACGTAAAAAATAAATTAAAAATATTAAGTAAATATGCAAGTATTTGGTTTCTTTGCATACAATTTATCAATACAAAAATTATAACTGCATCGTCTTCTACAGCTATGGCACAATTTGCAGAAAGAAGTACGAGGACAAATAAAATTGATACCATAGCTCTGTGAGCAAATTAACGTGAAATGTGCGTTGTATATTACACAATCCGGGGAAAAAATGTATAATTACACACCAAAAATTTGGAAGAAGCTAACTCTGAAAAGTCAGAATAATAGCATGATATGTTATTTAGTTTTAACACCTATTTTACACCTTACAACATGCAAGATAATATTCTCTTTTACGCCTAGTCAATATTATGTAAGCTTTATATCGCTAACTCGTGATTTATTTTCTCAATTCTTGCCCTTTTTTATATTTCGGCTCATCTGATTTTGTGCTATATCGCTATAAAGGTAATGTTTCATTCTCTAAAGAACTTAAATCCTTCACAGCTTTGATAACCTCTGAAAAAAATTACGTATTCTTCAAGAACTTGACTTTTCTGTATCTTGAACAGCTTTGGAAAACAATGATATTCAGAATTCCGGTTCCAGATAGTGGTTCTAGCTACAAGACCGTGAAGCAAAAGTAGATGTCATTTTTTCTTAGGTTAACTAGCATTTTCCTTCATGTTACTTTATTAACTTCCAACTCAGAAAAGACTTGCGTAGAGATGGACGAATGCAATTTATAATCCATAAATTTGCAGCAACAAGCTCTATGCTTTGCTTTCTTTGTTTTAGAGCTATTGACGACCCAAATGTGGTTATAATACTTGATATAAACACTAAATTAGAGGTATTTTTGTTTCAATTAAACCAAATATTAATTACGCAGATATTTTGTTTGAAATTCATAAGAGCTTATATTGAGAATTGCCACTCAAATTTACACAGATACTTCGTTTCAAATTCATAAGAGCTTATATTGAGAAATACCACTCATGTTTGTGAAGATATTTTTTTTTAATTCATAAATTTCAAACTTGAGCTACAAATTTCGACTAAACGATTATAATGCTATGTTTGTGTATTTTACTTTGATACTGTGTGTAAAAAAGGTGATGATCTGCAAATAGCCTTAACAAAATATGGTATGTGGAGCAAGATAAAGTGGAAACAGCTATGTATATTATAATGAATTCCTTATTACACAATTTTATTTGTGATGGAAATGAAGATGCTTAATTTTACTATGCATGGATGCCTAGAAGCTGCATTATTAACTACCGTGCAAGCTAGTTTTTTTACCTTTAAGGAACGTAGAACAATATATTGCAATTTACAGCACATGATGTAAGAGATTGAAAATGTGGCACACAAGTATATGTTTCAGTCGTACATTGCCCAGCTTTTCAAGATTAAATTACGCTGTGCATTCCACCTAGACTCTTTTTCAGGTAGTTAACAGTATTTCGGTCACTGCAATGGAAATTTAAAAAAAAAAACTTGTTTAGAAGGCAATACTAGTTTGCACATTTGCTATCGAGCAAAGCGATCACAACGGGTTCCAACGGCTGCATTAGATCAAGGATTTTCCGCGTTTTTCGTTCAACTTACAGAGCAAAAGTGCCTTGACTTGGTTCGAAAAATGTACCTGGACCATTTGTAAGCGATGCTGCGTTTTCATTACCATGTTAAAATGAAACGAGACTTGTTGAGGAGTGTCTGTTTATTTTATTTTGGTAGAGATATCACTTATCTCATCTGCAGTCAACGTGAAGCGTTAAATATGTTAGGATATAAAAACTACAGTTAAATCATTCCTTTTTTCAGTTTTAGCAGAAGATTCTTAAGACTTTATAAGACAGTAGGTTTTCTTTTCGCAGATCCCAAACTAAGCATTATAATATAAAACACTTACACATTTCCGCAATCCAATTACAAAAACAGTCGAGATCGTCAAACTAACGTAAACGCCTGTATATGTAGGTACATGTTGCACTTCAAGCTTCCCAGATTCCGCAAATAAAACTTGATATTTAGCATTGGTTTTTTTTAATTCAAATAAGCTTATATTGAGAAATGCCACTCATTTCTACGCAGAAACTCTGTTTTAAATTAACAAGAGCTTATGTTGAGAAATGTCACTCATAGTTACGCAGGATCTTTGCTTTAAATTCATAAGATCTTATATTGAGAAATTTCACTTGTATTTACGCGAATACTTGGTAATAGCTTATATTGATAAACTGTACTCATATTTACGCAGATAATTTGTTTTAAATTCATTGAGTTTCTATTGAGAAATGCCATTTGTATTTACACAAATACTTTGTTTCAAATTCGTAAGAGCCTATATTGAGAAATGTCGCTCATATGTACGTAGATACTTTGTTTCAAATTCATTATAACTTATTCTGAGAAATGCCACTCACATTTACGCAGCTACTTTGTTACAAATTCGTAAGAGCATATATTGAGAAATGTCACTCATACTTGCGCAGATAGGTTGGTTTAAATTCATATGAGCTTATTTTGAGAAATTCCACTCATGTTTGTGCAGATATTTTTATTAAATTTATAAGAGCTTTTATTAATATACACAGACACTTTGTTTTAAATTCGTATGGGCTTATGTTGATAAACGCCACTCATATTTACGCAGATACTTAGTTTTAAATTCATATGCGCTTATATTGAGAAAAACCACTCATAACTATGGAGCCACTTTGATTTAAATTCATGTGGCTTATGTTGAGAAAAACAGCTCATATTTACGGAGTTACTTTGATTTAAATTTCTGACAGTTTGTATTCAGAAATGACACTATTTAAGCAGTAACTTTATGTTAAATGCATAAGAACTATAATCAGAAAACAAAAGCTACTTACGTCTTGAAATATTTCAGAAGTCATCTTGTTTGTAGTGTTGGAGTCCGTGGATTCACTGAGTGCGCCCCCACGGAGGGCCGTACATAGCATAGAACTAGCGGTTGCGAGGGACATTGATGGGCGTTTTGGCCGGGAGAGACCAGCTTCCCGGACCTCGGCACAGAATAGACACTAGAGTCTTTGTAACAGCACTGCGCAATTCCCTGATATTGCTAATTCATCCCACTGCGATATATCAGCAGAACTCTCACTAGCTTATACATTTAAACGCCACCAAATGTTAGGCACCAAAAACAAATGACTGGTCACTGTCAACTGGAACACTCACTAAACAAAATGCTGGAGGAAGTTCCTCGATGTACAAGCCGCATCGAAGTTGCGATTTAAAAAATCCAAATCCCGTTGACACTCCTATGCGTTCAGAAGCCTTAGTTTGGGATATTCGCTATCTGAACGCGCGCGCGCACTAAAAGCGGCGAGAACTTCCTCTTCCTTGAAGATCAGGCGAGCGTGCGTGTGTGTGTGCGTGCATGCGTGCGTCTACGTGCGCGCGCGTGTTTGTATGTGCGATGTCCACTGGCACTAGACGCGAGCAACTGTTCTCATTGGACTACTTTTCCTAATACTCTGTAACAGGAGTATCTTGTCGGAGGCGGCATCCCTTCTCCGGTACTGTCCCGCCCCTCCGCCCCCTCTTGCTCATGACGCGATCCATCTCAACCCCATGATCGCTACGCCCCTTATTCACCGTCCCCTCCGCGGTCCTTTCACCTGTGCCCCTCCAGATTTCCATATGCTGTTATGCTGGGCATTATTTTCTATTTAATTTTCTCCCACTCCCGCGGCGGCAGGCGAGAACTTTACCGTCTGGCATTAGCAGAAGTAGCAACAATCAACGTGATTCGATTTCCGTCCAATCAGTGCTCGAGGATCGTACTAGCGCATGGCCAATGGGGATATTAGCCTCAAGGTAAACCTATTCTTTGCAACATTCTCTACGAAGGTGGCGCCAGAAGTTGACCCACTCACTCACTTCTTGCCCATCGATCCAGTTACAATACTGTGCAGCTTCCGTAGCTTATTGTTGTGGTCCTCAGATATTTCACCTTGTTGATCAACACTTCTTATACCTACACACTGGATTTGCATACATTAAAAGTTCTAAAATACGCATGCACTTATGTTGGCAAAATCTTTATAATTTCGAAAATATGTGCTAAGCATGCACTGACATTACTAACCTTAAGTCTCCAGAGTTTTGTTATTTATAATTAGAATTCGGATGTTTATGAGCTGAAAAAGCTGGAAATAGGTAAATAAAATCGCATTAAAACACACAAATATAGCCTCAAAATATATCCAAACAAGTACACATTATCAGCAAACTGACGTGTTATCCGGAGGTTCGATTCCCAGTCAGGGTGTGAAAATTCTCTTTAATTAAAGTTATTCTCTGCCTCCATAGAGCCTGATAGTACCTATGCATGTGAGAGTGAACGCGCGTGTGAAAAACCTACTGTAAAAGCTCAAAGGATGTTTTATTTGCATTTTTAATAGCCTTCTTTTTAAGAATACGTCTTTTTCCGGCATGTTGTGTTTTTATGTAATTACTCCTTGGTAACTTTTTAGAGAAGATAGAATTTCGTTGCGGTTTTGTTTTCATCAGTCGGTTTTTCATTATGGTGATGAGGTGTTTAATTTGAAATATCTAGCGTCTCAGTGAGGGCCCCCGATTTGACTATAGAGCTAAAGGGGCTTATTGAAATGTAAATAAATAAATTCTACATTATTTGAGAATTTAATTCTGGACAAATGAAAGACAAAATATCATTATATACACGCCAGCTTGCATACACACAACCTCTATATTGTTTTTAGCATTAATAAAATGTTACTTGTTAACGAACACCAGCATCTCGCAGAAAACTTTCAAAATGCTTAACGATTTTGATAGTGTAGTAACTACGTCAAACAAAAGACGGTGCCTACTTTGTTGATCGGTTTCCGAGTTACACTGCTATTGTTTTTGCCGTATCATAACGTTGAACATTAAATTGCTTCCCATAGTTACTTTAATTACACACATTTTACGGAAAAGGCGTTTTCTGTACTGAAATATTTCTCTTCAAACTCCTTAGCTCAACTTCTTAAGGTGATGCATCTCTGAAATTGTAAAATCCACAATATGTAAATAGGCCGCGCCGTGACCGAGTGGTTAGACCACTTGTCTCTCACCTAGGCGACCCGGGTTCGATCCCAACTGTGAGATTTGTGGTGGACAAAACGGCGCTGGGGCGGGTTTTCCGGTTTCCCCCGCCATCATATTCCACCGGTGCTCCATCTTTATTCCATGCGTCATCAGTACATAAGATTATCTAACTGAAATTTATACCAGTTATTGTACACAGTAGTAGGTAGTTATGTTTCTATCGTTATCCTAGCTTGCATGGTTATTTAAATAAAAAAAAATATTGTCTATATCAGTATTCAAGTAAAAATGGCCCACTTGATGCAGTTTAAAAATATCGCATAAAACAGTCCAGTTTTACAGTAAGTTTAGAAAAAGCTCTGCCATGTTTCATTTTATATATTAGCCCTGATTAGTGTAGAAACGTCAGTTATTACTTTCCGTACTCTCTAAAACTTCTACTTTTTCACATTTAAATAATTTATTTGTTAATATTTGAGGATTATTTCTAAACACGATATGATCATTTTCCCTTATGTGCTTTTGAGAGGCAGCATGGAAATGCTGAAACAAATTGGTACATTGCATCATGTGAAACATTTTGAGTATGGATAAGAGTTGGGAAAAAGTTTTCGAGAAAATAAGGTTTAAATTTGTGAGTGGCTAAGTATATGCATATCAATTTATAGATTCAGTTAGTGGGGAACCAAATTATAGATTAGATATTCATGTCATTTTAGTTTAATTTTTTCAACTTTTGATCAAATTTTACAGATGCATCACCTTAAAGTTATACTTCCAGACATAGTTTTCGAGGTAGTGTAGCCAGAAAGGTATTAAAAAGGATTATGTATAGATATTCTTTTAAAACTTCTATAAAATGATATGATAAATATGAATTGATCCTAGGTTGAAATAAATAAAAATTAAGGTATTATTTCAGAAATCGAGTCCAGCAATTGTAATTAAAGTTATATTTTATTAATATGTTTCACCTATTTTTATAGTCTTTTGTTTCTTTTTACTTAACTATCATCCTCATAAATATTTTTCTAAAAATCGTTGTTAATTTCTCTATCTAGTGCATGGTACAAGATAGGGAAGGTATTGCATTCCACCCAAAAGTTCTATAACGGGATTACTATAAATACAGGTTTTAAGGTCCTCTTTTAAGAAAGTATTTTTAGAAGAAGGTCCACGTGCGCGTGTGTGCCTGTGTGTATGTGTGTGTGCGTGTTTAACAACATAAATAAAAAATAAACCATTCGGTTTAATACCAAACTAGAAAATTAAGTTTAGCATCTTCCAAGAATGCGCACAAAGATTTTCCGAAAATCCGCTCAAAATTGTATATTAAAGGCAATAATGACGAATAAAATGCATATCTTAAACTTTCTGGGAATAGCCAATGACTACTTCTTTATTCTGGATTACTTGCATAACTGCTAAACCGTAAGGGACAGAAAAAACTTACTGTAGAAAAATACAGACATGCTTAGAACATATGTATGCCTTTGTTGTTGAGTTAACAATTTCAAAGATATTTTTTGTTAATGTTTTCAATTTAAAAAAAAACTTAAACTTCTCTCAAGGGGGCATTTTTTCTTCCTTTTTGCTTTGTTTTACTCCTGGCCATACAAAGAAAACTGAATTACAATAACCCAGATTATAATAAATGTTATTTATTAATGAACTATTATTGAAATGTGATTTAAAGATGGATTTATTTGTAATTTTATAAAGATTGTTAAACTGATTATAGCTCAATAATGTGCACACTTCGCAGCACCTTAAACGATTTGATTATCAATTTAGCTTACTGTTTTCCCTTATTTCTCTTCTACTTACGAGGAATAGAGTAATAAGACCATTTCTGCTAATGTTGATTTGGTTAGCACGAAATAGAACAATAATATTTTGTAAGTTATTTTCTTTTTGTAGTGTTTAACTCCCGCTTTAACTACTTATGGCACCGCAGGCGGTGACTTTAATGATGCATGAATGATGATGGAGCACCGGTGGAATGCGAATGCGGGGGAAACCGGAGTACCCGGAGAAAACCCGCCCCAGCGCCGCTTTGTCCACCACAAATCTCACATGCGGTCTAACCACTCGGCCACGGCGCGGCCTATATTTTGTAAGAATAGTATGTTGCAGAATAGGTAGAGAAATTCATGAGAAAGGAACACATCGGATGGTTTTATTCAGGGGATCTCGAAACATCTATTTCCGGTAAAATCTCGGTATTTAATTGTTTGGAGGAATACAATACCTACTCTATTTACTATATACTTTGTGTAAATGTGTTAGAAAAATTAATATGGCTTTAAAATTCCAAAATAGGGCAAAAATGAGGAAATTATCTAAAGATGCAAATACATGATACTGAAAAGATCTCAGAAACATTAAATTAAAGTATAATTGAAGATTATAACTGTCATAAAAACCGTAACCTTTCTACTTCCTTGGTCACAATAGCAGTCTTTGCAATGCTATGTGTAGTGTAAAATGTAAGTTTGTGATATCTTTTGATTAAGATTACACAGGGCCCCTTTCCCGAGAGGGGCAAAGTGCCACACGTAGGCCCTGAGGACCCTTTGCGTCTCTCAGAGAGGTAGAGAGGAATGGAGGAAGGAAGTGGCCCGAAGAGCTATCAGATCCAGATGACCATGAGCGCAAGCATGTACGGATTCGTCTTCTTCCGTTGTTCAGGGGTAATATTAGCCTCCGGTTCGGAAGATAAGAAAGTCGTTGGTAGGTAAAAATCTTACAGCCGGATAAAGAGACCTCTGAGCAAAATTAGGCGATCTTTCATGCCCAATTTACAATGCGACGCCGAAATCCTAAGCAGTTAAACAGCGTCCGTATATAAAACTCAGTGTGTGGAGGGGCCCTAGCAGTTCAGATGGAACGCTTCCGACTCCGCGCGATCCCACTCATGAGTCCCGTGCCTCTCGTGTTCCCCGAGGGGCCCGAACCCAAAAACCCCGAAGGTAAGTCCCAATTTTGCTGTACCGACGACCACACTCGTATAAACCTATATAATACGGAAGCCACTATTCAGCCGTATCTATAATGCTGAAACAGATGACGAGGAAATGATGGACAGGGAAATTCGGGGGTTATAATCAATCTACCCAGCATTCGCCTGGCGACTCCGAAGAAACCCCGGAAAAACCCTATGGGTCAGGTAGGCGGACCAACGGGAGTCAAACCCACGACGTCCCGAATGCGAGTCGCACACGCAACCTCTCTCGTTTGATGGTTAACACAAATTGTATATTTTAGGCTAGCCAGCAACTGCCTGCTGTTTGAGCGGTCCCCCATTTGAATTTTGGCTGAGGATGGATATTTTTCTCTAACCAATAACTCTCTATCTGAAAATATGAAAGAAACCGTGAATGTGTGTGCGAAATTTAATGCATAAAACCGAAAGAAAAGCAGAAATCCAATAAAATCTTGCTCTCTACAGTTTAACACCAAAGTTCCCAGGCAACCGCATGTGGGATTTGTGGACAAAGTGGAGCAGGGGCTTGTTTTCTCCGGGTTCTCCGGTTTCACCTGCCATTGCTTTCCACCGGTGCTCCATCTTCATTCCATGTATCATCAGTGTCATCGACTGCAGTGTCATGTGTAGTAAAATTGGGAGTTAAACACCATAAAAAAACAAAAAAACGTACGTGCTTGCACAGATTGTTCCCGAATCGCTTCTGGTTCTTGAAGATGATTTTGTCTCCCCCCTTTCGTTTATACCCCACCTATAACTGCACAATCCTATCGTCGGCGTTTCCCTGTGGAACATATTGCCTATTCGTAACGGTGTTAGCTTGTGTATTGTTTTTTGTCGTTTTATTCATAAGCATTCATACTTCCAGACTTTGGGGAAGATAGGGAATAATCATGGCTAAAGAAACACTCCTGCCTCGATCCCGGGACCCCCGCGCACATGTAGGCACTCTACCGTCTGAGCTACGCGGCCTGCTTCTTGGAAGTTACACTTTTTTTCTTTTTTTTTTTTAAATACAGTTCAGGAGGCTTGTCAGGACTCCGGCGCTGTATTCCTTTTTTCTCCATTTTTTCCAGTTTCCTTTATTTCCTTAGTAGACCTTATTATTCTTAACGTTTTCCTTTTTACCTATACATACACAAACATAGACACATTTACAAACACAGAAACACCCATGCCCAAGGCGGGACTCGAACCCACGATCCTGCGCACCACGAAGCGAGCCGGTCCCCATGGCCGCGCTCGCCAAGGCGGGACGCTTTGGTGCTTCGTAGCGCTGGGAATCGTGGGTTCGAGCCCGCCTTGGGCATGGGTGTTATATGTTTGTGTTTATGTGTGTGTTGCAAAAGTAAGAAAACAGCAATCCAGTAATAATACAGAAAAACAAGGTACAAAAAGAAAAAAGAAAAAAAAAAGTAGATAAAAGTAGGGTATACAGTGCCGGAGTCCCGATCAGACTCCGGTACCGTATTTTATAGAGAAAAAACAAAAAGAAAGCGCCAAAGCGAGTCACTAGCGAGCGCGGCCACCGGGATCGGCATCACACTTCGTAACCACGCATGGCGCGCCTGTAGTGTGGGTTGCATGTAACAGTGGTCCAAGGGGTACGACGAACTATGTACTCAATTTCGAGTTTTTCTTTAGGGTAGTGTGTGTTCGTCAAAATAGGTTTGTTATTCATTAAAGGAGTAATGGAAATACTTTAATAGGATTCAATTAATGTGGTACTGGGAGCAGTCCGATGAAAATTCAAGAGGAATTTTACAGTAAACTAAAACAACCTGACAAAAGAACTCCTACAGTATTTCCTTAGTACAACTGATACATGAGTGTTAGTTAATGAATAATTATGCATTTGTCTTCCGTCTCCAGCTCTGTTTTTGAAATTCAAATTATTAAAAAATTATTATAAAAGTATCACTAGATGTACCAAGAACCATAATGCAGTCGATCTTTATTCTTCGATATCACTTGACATTCCCTCCATGCGTATGTAGAGACGGAGACCCTACTCTGTAACCTGCGTACACGTTGAAGTATCTCTGCGACACAGCATGGAAGCAGCTTGTTAAATGTTTGCGGAGAATCGCAATGTTTCTTGCCCTGTAGCGAAGACAGGAGCGGGATTCGAACTCGGAAATTCTTCGTTAGAAATCCACCGCCCTAACGCATAAAGCACAGCTATTTATAGGCAGGTTAGAATAGCTATCTAACAGACAATCTCAAAATTTCTGATTTATAGCATTCGAGACGCATTATTATTATTATCATTATTATTATTGTTATTGTTATTGTGATTATGATTACAATTATTACTATTATGATTATTATTTATAATATTTTATGGTTATATTATTTTATTAATAATTGTTTTGTTAGTAATTAGTTTTATTATTGTTATAATACTGTAGGTATTATACAATTCTAAAATAGTATTCATGATTATAAACACTAAACCTTCCTTCTAAAACAATAAATATACTGTATTTCAATTTATCAAAGTAACAATGAAAGCTAAATTTCAGCACACCAGATACATTAGTCTCGTACCCGGTGACGGTGTTAACAATACGTGCTTGTATATCAAAGAAATGAAATGGAAGGAAGTACTTAGTTCTATGTTGTCTCATTATCCATTGCATTAAGCAGAAGTATTTTACCACTCCTCACATTGTTGTGTGGTTTGCCTATTGGAATAAAATGGACGCGATTCGGAAACAGCCTATAAAGTATGCTGTATCTCAGGTTTCACTTCGTATTTGTCACATTGAACTTCAAAGTTAATGATTTAACTGGAGTAAAGAGAAACAAACACCAGCAACAAAGAACACAAAATCAAGAAGAATATAAATAGACAATAAAAAATGCAGGAAAGAACTCCACGCGCACTCAGTAAAACTGTTAGGAATACATTTGGACACAGGATTAACATGGGATACACACACAATTCAACTTTGCAAAACGCTTGCACGAATATGGTATTTGTTACGCAAATTGAAGAAGTGAGTAAGTCAGATATATTACTTACTTCACACTATGCTTTCTTTCATCCTCACTTGTTATATGGGGTTAGGCTATGAGGAAATTGTGCGACATCAAAAAGCGTATTTATCTGGCAAAAGAAACTTATTAGACTAATTGTAGGATTACGGCAACAGGAAACACGTAGGCCTAGGTTCATGAATTTTAAGATAATGACACTACCTTCATTATATATATTCAGTAATATTATGCATGTCGAAGAAAATATTAATGATTTTGTAGATCGATCATCTGTACATAGTTATAACACCCGATGTAAATATGATTTAGATACACCACATAACCGATTAACCAAGAGTATCAATAGCAACTGCTACCAACAGCTAAAGCTTTTTAATAAACTCCCACCAAATATAAGGACCTACCACAGAACAGTTTTACCTTAATAGTAAAAAATGGCTTAAGAAAACAGCTTTCTACTCTGTAGATGAATTTGTGGAGTGTAATATCCATACCTCAGATTTTATTTGATTACATGTATGTAGAAAATTAGTCCTAACACTTTTAAGTTTTCTAGAATTAAGTAATATTTGTAATTTTCATATCAATAGTTGTAAAACTGTACCATAATACTTACATTGCTCGTATATGTCTGTACACATGTTTTTGATGAAACCTATTGTTTTTGTAAAGTCTAATGGTGAATAAAAGTATTATTGTTGTTGTTGTTGTAGTATTAATAAAGATAAAGCCCATGTTAACCTTTTCAGTAGCACGGTAATACCTCCGGTGGTAGGGTGATACTGAGGAAGGCAGCGATTTGAGATGACCCTCAGCACGAGAGCCGCAAAGGTAACTACCGCGTTAGAAAGTAACCAGAACAAAATAACTGAGAGGACCCAGCATCCCCTTCCAAATACTTGGGGGCTAAAAGAATTTCAACCCTCAGGCTCCTGTTTCTCTGCAGTATACGTGATTGATGTCTTGCAATTCAGATAGTATCTGCCATGAAAGAGTTACTCTGCAGTGGACTTAATATTTAGGCAACAGCAACGCATCGAGTTGATGAATTGCCGATTCGGAAAAACAAACAAAAGCTTGCCTATTGTGTACCGTATTAACAACGTTTGGCTTACCATTTACAGCATTGAAGGCCAGCCCTCCATTTCGCTGAGTTGTGTGATGAATGGTTAGGAAACCGTTTAAGAATTAACACGAAAGGCTTGCGGCATTTCCTGTGTTTACTTTTCTTCTTTGTAGTCCCTAATTCAGTATCGAGTGTATCTTTCTTTCTTTCTTCCCTCCTTCCTTCCTTCCTTCAAATCCCCGCAAAAAACTTTCAACTTTCTCTACACGTACGATGTACATAGTGTATATGGAAGGTATTGTAATACGCCCAAAAATTCAATTCCAAAATTTCTCCAGAAATACATATTTTAGGACCCGCTGAATCCAAAAAAAAAGGATTTTTAAAAAAAATGTCCGTGAGTGTGTCTTTGTGTCAGTGTGTCTGTGGTCTGCATATCTCAAAAACTAAACGACCGTTAAATACCAAACTTGGTATTTAAGCTTAGTATCTCCCAATGGTACGACACAAAGATTTTCAAGAAAATCCTCCCACCGCAAACTACTCTTTTCATGGAAAAATTGTTGGAAATTTTGTTTTTCTCAAAAATGGCTCTAACGATTTTGATTAAAATACCGTATATTATAGATATTTACATCGCAAATAAAATGTATATCTTGAATTCCCTGGAAATACATTCTGAAGACCTAGTAATCGTAAGAAATAGAAGCTACGTACTTTTCTCTACCTTTCCTTTGATCTCGCTTTTGTTTACTGCTAGCCTTGCGAAGCAAACCGAACTTCAATTGTTTACATAGTGACCAGTTTTTAAAAGACATGACTATCGCTTTAGCCATATTTCCCTTCTGCTTACAAGGAATTAAGTAGTAAGACTATTTCTGCTTATGCTTATCCCGATTACCTTAATGTAGATAAAAGAATATATTTCGAAAGAATAATTTCGTTGGGAACGGGTAGACAAAATCATGTAAATGAAACACATCACATTGGCATTATTCCTTACTGTTTTCTTCCCTTCGAGTATTTTTCCCTCTGTAGAGATTATCTTACAGAGCACTGCACCAATTTGATAATTTTTTATCGTTGGAAAGTACTGCTCTTCAGTTTTTTTTTTTTTTTTTTTTTTTTTTTTTTTTTTTTTTTTAATAGTGCTTAAGGCTCGCGTTTACTACCATGGCACCGCAGGCAATGCCACTGATGATACATGGACTGAAGATGGAGCACCGGTGGAATGTGATGGCGGGGGAAACCGGAGAACCCGGAGAAAACCCGCCCCTGCGCCGCTTTGTCCACCATAAATCTCACATATGGTCGCTTGGGTTCAAACCCGGGCCATCTAGGTGAGAGAATTCTTCAGGGTGAATATAGGCTAGAAGTCTTATTATGTTCACATGACTTTCTCTACCGAATATGTTTACTTTTATGTAGCTCATATAAATATTTCTTACAAATGCTAGAAAAATAGTGATCCTATTTGAGAAATGGAAATCTGCTGTGTTACATTCACATGGCTTTCTGTACCTGCTCTCCAAACAAACCCTCAGCAAAACGGTCTTAGTTCCTTATAAGTAGGAGAGAACTAAGGAAATACACTAGGCTAAAGCGAGAGTCAAATGTGTTTAAAGTTGTCGCTATGCGATTGTCATTGAAATTAACTTCTTTGCATGGTCAGGAGTAGAACAAAAGAAACACGGATGGCTTGAAAAAATAATATTTTTAAATTGAAACCAATAGCAAGGAATATCTCGGAAATGGTTAGCTCCACAACAAAAATATGCTATAGGACACATGTTGTGTGCTTTGACGAGATCTACATGTTTTGTTTAATAAGCTTTTTCTATCTCTTAAGGTTTACCAGTTACGCAAAAATCTTCAGAATGAAGAAGACTTAACAGGAAATCCACAACATACATTTTATTTGTCATGTAAATGTCTCTAATACACAGTATTTAATCAAAATCATTAAAACCATTTTTAAGAAAATCAAAATTTTCGAAAAATGTTCTATGTAAAGGGTAGTTTGGGTGGGAGAATTTTCTTTAAATCTTCGTGTCGTATCCCCTAGAGATATTAAACTTAAATTTAAAGTTTGGTATTTGACGGAGTTTTGAGTCATGCTGCCCACAGGTTGTTGTTGTTGATAGTGTTTAACGCCCGCTTTAACTATTTGTGGCACCGCAGGTGGTGACACTAATGATATATTAATGAAGATGGAGCACCGGTGGAATGCAATGGCGGGGGAAACCGAAGAACCCGAAGAAAACCCGACCCTCCGCCGCTTTGTCCACCTCAAATCTCACATGTGGTCGCTTGGGATAGAACCCGGGTCGTCTAGGTGAGCGGCGAATGGTCTAACCACTCGGCCACGGCGCGGCCCTACTGTCCACCGACGCACACATACACACACACGGGCATTTTTCTAACAATACCCTTTATCATTTACGGCACCTCAAACATTTATTTCCGGGGAATTCTCGATATCGAAATTTTGGGTGGAACACAGCATCATCTCTATGTACTATGTACAATGTACATATGTGCTAGAGAAAGTAATTATGTTTTGAATAAAACTCAAACTAATATGAACTCGTAAATAAAAAGGCGGTAGATACAACAAACATCAACTTGAAATAAACTGTGTTTTAATGCGTTCCCATCGTTTGTGTAATAAACGTTGTCTATGTCTCTCTATTATGGTTTATTAGCTCTTCTATATTATAAAATTCCTTCTGACTGAAAAGCATTTATGACGGCCTTCATGGTC
This sequence comes from Hymenopus coronatus, assembly GCA_030762935.1. Lineage (NCBI taxonomy): Eukaryota > Metazoa > Arthropoda > Insecta > Mantodea > Hymenopodidae > Hymenopus > Hymenopus coronatus. The sequence continues at coordinate 94,662,037 of CM060900.1, read as the reverse complement.
GAGTGGTCAGCGAACTGACTTCTCACCCGCATGTTACAGGCTCGATTCCCAGAATTATTTCCTATCCCCCACAGAGTCTGGAAGTATATATGTGAGAGTGAATGTACGTGTGTTTAATGATATAAAATGATAAATCTAAAGACAATAACCTACAGTGGGGCGCAGGACTGAAGCCTCCCGTACCCAGATAAGCTTAGCAGGTAGCCTCCCGCGAAACCGGTGTAATTAGCCAGCAGGTGCGGTGGAATGGGTATGTCTATTTTGGGGAAGGGTTTCTTTCGTGTACGGCAAATTAGTTCACACTTAACATATTTTCCCACGAGACTAAAATTACGGTGAGCAGGACCGGAAGGAAAGGTCTACTGCGGAACGGTTACACTTTCGGGTTCCAGAAGTGTTTAAAAAGTGGAGTAGCGCGATGGACGTGCAATGTTAAAAATGGCAAAAGTTTTTATGAAATATTTTTCCATTGAAGAAATAGATTTTCTGTATATTTAAGAGTACCATAACTACGCGGCACCATCTAGTGACAAAATTCAGAGACAGAAAGTACTTTGTGATCTGAAGAGGAAAGCTACGGAAGATATGTGTGAAAGGCCATCATAATATACCAGCAACTGAAGAAAGTGAACACAAAAAATGTAACATCTTCCACTAGAAGTATGTAATGCTTCATCAAATATTATAAACTGGAACTATTACTTGTTTCGACCGGAAGGCTACCTGCTTTGGGGAGGCTAGGGGGCTATGTAATTAGAGACTTTAAGGGTTCGGGAGGCTACGGGGCTATTTTTCTGACCGTGGAAGGATTCGGTACCGCACTCCTACAGTGAACATAAGAATTGGTTCACAAGTCAAAGCCCCTGATATGACCATAGAAGTTAAAGGAGGATGTAGATGAAGCAATAAAAAACGGTATTTATGAGGTTGGTTGTATAGAATTTGGGATAGACATATTATTTCTCGTGTAAATGCCTTGCAGCGCTGTGTACGAGTGGTTAGACCGCTCGTCTCTCACCAAGAATTCGATCCCAAAGGACGGCTTATGGGTCTTGTGGTGCCTGAGCGTCCATTGTCTGAGTCTTCTGGTTACACACCTCGTGCTCCATAATCACCTTTCCTTTCAACCTTCCCTAGGGGGGGAGGTCCCGGTCTCTTCAACTACTCCCAAAAGTGAGCTGTCCGGATTGGGTTGGACTTGGCGGGGACGTGGTTCCTGAAACCCATGGGTGATTGGGTACGTCTGGGCCGTGTGGCCTTAAGTCCTCCGGCCTAGAGTTTAATAGACAGAAACTGTTACAGTATTTTCAGAACATGACGACCTCTCTTCTTCCAAATTTAAATTCTGCGCTTGGAAACCAACCTTCGTTGCCAAGTCTTCCAGTTACCGGTTCCTTAACTGAGGTGCGATTTTCGACTTTCAAGCAGGAAATAGGTTTTACTACGTTGCTTCTCGCCCCTTAGTACATGCTCGTCTTTTGTTTGGTTCATGATTATTACCCAATGGAAGGGGAGAGCGGTCCCGTTTGCGGGTCATTATGGTTTGGAGAAAACTATAACTGACGCCCCCACCGAGGTATTCCGTAATCATCCCCTTATGGTGTTGACGAGCGTAAGTGGCGTATCCACTTCCATCCTTGCGGGAGCAAGGGGGGCCGGTTTATAAAGTAGGTACCAGTCTGATATAAAACCCCACGGTATTCTCTAGTGCGCCTTTTACACCTGAATCGTCAGGTCTATACTGTGTGGATTTTTCCTTTCATCCATTTCACCGTCATTCATATCGTTTCCTCACTCTTATACCAGACATCGGGATGATCCATCCGGGTTACTCTCTCTGATCCAGAGCCGTCTGCTTCTCATCGTGCATCTGACTCCAGGTGCTAGATTGTTAGTCCTAGAAGGCGTGAGTCCTCCATACGAGGAACATAATCAGCGAAAGTAGTAGATTCAAATTGAACTTTACTTATGGACGCCCTTTGACTGCTGCGGTTCTCAGCTTCCCATTCTATATTGGGCGTGAAATGCCGCTTAACTTTGCTCAGAGACCTCTTCTCAAGCTTGAGGTTCTCTTACGTGCCATAAATCTGCTTCCCGTTCAAAGGAAGCAGCTAAGAGTTTTCACGCTCGAATAGAAAACCATCGCCCTCCGCCGGGTTTACATTCGCGACCTTGGGAGAAAGCAGTAAGCGAAGAAAATATCTCAAATGTATGGAATATCGTGAATGATAGTTTGGGGTGGAGGGATTCTCTTGAAATTTTGGTGTCGAATCTTTGGAAGGTAGTGAACCGAAATGTCTCGTTTGGAGTTTATCGACTTTTAGTTTTTGAGTTATACTGTTCACGTACACATACACACACTCACACACATCACATACATACGCACACGGACATTTTTGTAAAAATACTTTCTTTTGGATTACTAACCTATCAGATTTTTCAATTACATCCAGGACGAAGGGTAAATGAGGAGCCTTAAAATTACTTAAAATTTAATTTCTGCACAGGAAGGGGAGTTGCATATAGCAAGTGGCAACATTAACCCGTACTTGGCGTGTGTAGATAGTCCTTCTTGCGTTAAATGAGTTGCAAAACTCAACAGGGCTATTTCAAGTTAAAACCGATAACTGGAAAGCTGGCTGAGCGACCTTTGTTTTGCCCCTTTTGCTTATCGTGGAGACGGCGAGGTGGGTCATTCTCGTTGAAAAGGGTAAAACGAAGGCATATCTCGCCATTTCCCCACTGGTCGGTTTTACTTTGAAATAGCCCCGTTGAGTTCCGCAACCTTTTTTAACGTCACCTGGTGGTGATCATATCATCAAATCTTTCTCTGATTTCGTTGAAATTTGTCATCAAGGAGTGTTTTTAGTATGATTACAACAAACTTCGTACACTTTCATTTCGGAATCTGATAGTAATGATAAGCTGCTCTAGATCTTTCAGATATGTCCACTATTCTCATTTTATATCCTTATTTTGTACCTAAAATTACAATCAAAACCTTTGGTTCCCCAGGAAAATGTTATTTACATGTGGACTATTAGGGGCACAAGTGCAGCTATTTGTGTTGGTAGTTGAGGAAAGTGTAATGAAGAGCAATGCAGAAATTTTGATAGGTAGAGTATTTGCTTCATTTGCAGACTAATAATTTTAATTAATAAGAGTAGTATGTTTTTGGCTAGTACCTCTGGCACATACAATCCTTGCAACATGTTTATTTTCCGGGAGAGAGCGAGCGGGATTGTTGGATGGAGGGCGTAAAGCAGAGTGAGCAGGCCTCGCGATGACGAATTCCAATGTCTGGGTTACTTACATGGAACATATTATATCACGATCATCATGGTTCTTACATGCCAAAATATTCATTATTTACGTTATCTAAACTTACATTTCCGTAGAAAAGGAATGAGAATGAAGGTTTAAATACGTTTAATTGAGGATTTAATGTTTAAGCTTGCTGGTTGAAACTAGAGTCATCCTCTGAAGATGCCCGGTGGAGACACGGATGAAACTTCAGGTGACATCTCATCTAATCGACCACGGCCTACAAGCCCGGAAACGTCTACATTCTACTTCGTATACATGTCGCTCATGAAAGCTCTCATATATTCATAAGTATCGTAACTGATGTCCAGTTTAACGACGCATATAAATAATCCTCCACCCCTTCCTCTAGAATGCCGAAGAATGTTTTGCATCTCCTGCTGTACCAATGATAGCGAAGCTCTTTAATAGTGTAAGTATGTGACCAAAAACTTTATTTTACAAAGATTATAACTTCGTTCATTGGTTAGTCTTAATGTCCTTGTTTTGTTTTTCAGGCCAGGCGCATAGAGAACTGATACCGCTTGGGAGGTGTCAATGTTTGGTTACCTGAAGGTAACCTTATGGAGAGAAAGCACTAGTATAATATAGAGGAATTGACCACCTTTTATGCAAGTGAGTATATGTGGTAGAGAAAGTAAAAATATAAAGTATAGTTTATAGAGGCTATAGATATAAAATAAAGTATAGTGGGTAGAGAAAGACATGTAAATTTAACATCTAAAATATTCAGCATAATGTTATGTTACTGAATGGAAGTTGTAAGCCTTTCCTTCTGTTCAGCGATGTTTGGAATGTGTTTCTCGGTTTTTACGACTTGTTTGCAATAAAAGTCTGAGATATGCTGTTTCTGTTAGACCACAAACAAGTACTTCTTTCGTTCAGCAAGAAACTCTTAGGATCCGTGAATAACAGTGACGGAGCAATATTTGTGTATAGCAATCAAAGTTCGCCATCCACACCCACAATTATGATGCAATACCAACTACATATTGAGACCTTCAGATATTATTACTTTCTTAAACCTCTTCGCTTCTCGACCTTCAGAAAGTCATTTGCGCCATCATTAATGTTGTTGAAGAATTATAGCTTGAGAGGTTAAATACCTCTGATCTCTAGAGTGTACCAGCCACCGCATTGGACTTCAAAACTCATAACTTCCCTTTTCAACACCTTCACCTCCAAATTAGCATTTCGTGTCAATTTTTTGCTTCCTTAGAGTGCACTGCTCTCCAATCATCTGTAGTTGTATTCCCCATTACGTTTGCCTTCATCAGTGTAGTAGTGTAGTGTACCAGAAGGGATTCCGCACCTGTCAGTGATTAAGCTTTTTGTACGTCAGATCCTGGGAGGAGAGGATGATGAGATGAAAGCAATTACAGAGGACAGCCGGAACCAGACTGCGGCAGGAAGCCATCATGGAGAGTTCCCAACAGTTCATCGCGACGCGTGAGCACTAGGAGCCTCCGCCTCAGGTCTGAGGTAATTGGCGGGCCCGATGGCCGCACTCGCTACAGTGCCTAGCTTTGGTGCTTCGTGGCGCAGGGGATCGTGGGTTCGAGTCCCGCCTTGGGCATGTGTGTTTGTGGGTTTGTAGATATGTATGTGTGTGTATTAGATGCAAAAAGCAAAAACAGTAATCAAATAGAACAGCAAAAGAAATGTTGGGAAAATGGGTACAAAAAGGGAAAAAAAGATGAAAAAGAAATGCAGCGCCGGAGTCCCAACAAGCCTCCGGAACCGTATTTATTTAATAATAAAAAACTGAAACGCCAAAAAAATGTACTGACACTCCCAGCGCCATCCTGCCGCCGAGAGCTGAGTTTCCAAAGCTCGATCACCTCCGCGAGAGGACACCTGCACCGCAGTCTTCGCCGACACTTACAACCCTGAAAGAAATTCGGACAATGAAGAATCCCCCCCCAGCATTCGCCCACTGACCAGGGAAATTCTCGAAAATTCCCATGGATCAGAGATATCGGCCGGGGGAACCGATCCCACGACCTTCCCAATGCCAATCCCAGACGAAACGTCTGAGCCACCGGCTCTGTTTGCCTTTATTAACTCTATTCAACTCTTTATTTTGACATTTGGAAAATTAATTTGCCATAGAAAAGATTTTAAAAAATAAAGCTTACAGTTGGATAGATAGAGTCAGCCTGAAAAATTCAATGCCACAGCTGGGATTTGAACCACGGATCTCCCAGACTCTGTCCGGTTGCACTAACCACTGGGTACCTTGGCAATATCCCGACAATACATTAAATTCACCAACTGTCTCGTGTTTTTCGCGATAAACCACAAGGATATCTTGAGTTATTTTGAGTTATTTTACAATGACGTAAGTATTTTAAGTCCCGGGCTTAACCAACTATTAGGTCAATCACTGCTAATTAAGTGTGTGTTCCACACTAACCGTGTGTAGGCAGGGAGTTGGAAAATCAGTCACACTGAAAAATTAGTGTAAGCGGGTGGAGACCGGGATCAAATCCCAAGTATACCATTGAATTTTTGAGTCTCACTCTACTAGTGTGGAAGAAACAATTATTAACAAACATTTGTAATACAAAAAACCTGTAATGGTAAAGCAACTGTGACTACAAAAACTTACTTTATACTGTAAAATGGGTTATTTATATGGAAAGGAATTACTTACTTTTAAATAAATTAATATTTAACGAATGATCATTTCGAGGCGATCTTCTAAACATATCTAACGCTAAGTAATTATAAGAATATTTTAATTTAGTTAGTTTGGTATTTGCTACAGATAAAAAAAGTAACCAAATGTAGTTGCATAATTATTCATTTAAGAAAATGTAATAATACATATTTTCCTTTATTTTTAAAAGACACTCAAATTATAAAGCTGGCCGTGCCATGGGAGAATTTTTAGCCACTCATTTCTCACCTGGGCGTCCCGGGTTCAATCCCATGCAACCGCAAGTGAGATTTGTGGTGGACAAAGCGGCGCAGGGGCGGGTTTTCTTTAGGTTCTCCGGTTTCCCCCGCCATCGCATTCCACCGGTGCTCCATCTTCATTCCATGTATCATCAGTGCCATCGCCTGAGGTACCACAAGTAGTAAAAGTAGGCGTTAAACACTATAAAAAACATTATCAAGCTTTATGACTATGATATTACTGTAACAAATGTCTTTATTTATTCAAAAATTGTTTACAAACGTCTTTGATTCACTGCTTCCAATAATTCACTCGACGTTACGACGCGTAGCGAGTTTACAGCTGCACGCCATCATGGCTCGCGCGCTAACACTCCAGTCACTTACGACTCCGTACAATTAACAACACTGAACTGCAATCCTTCCTCCTTTTATAGCTAGGAAATGATATCACAGAACTTCCTGGAAGCTTCCAGAAGCCGAGAATTCAGAAGGATCAAGAGTCGCGTTTCCGAAGATTCCGATTACAGTCGCGTCGCTCTTCCTGTTGTTATGCATCCACTGCGTTGTATCACAATACAGCTTCACCGTCGCATACCAGAGCGAACAGAGAGAGGCCACATTGTCACAATACTCTTACAAATATAAAGAGTTCAACAGTGGGCATTGTTATCTGAATTCATTAACTTGTGACGTTGGACAGCAATTGGGCTAGATTTCAGGGGATGGTTTGTTTTTGTGTTTTCATTGTGAAGGTGGCTTTTAGTTTTTCTGAAGTGGAACAAACAATTCCAGACTGGATCCTTAAGGACGTTATTCAAAATTTTGATCCTGGAGCTATTCAAACTTTAAAGTCTGTGCTCTCAAACATATAATTTTCTGATTGCACTATCATTTCAGTTACCTAGTTTACTTGGAGAAACTTGCAAGAATTAGAAATGACACGTGACTGCGTTCAAAAAGAGGAAATAGAGACTTCATGTAAGGATATGTTATGCAATAACTCATCTCCCTCTTAACAAAGTTGAACGATGGCTACTTCTTGAACAAGAAAACTCGCCAGGAGTTAAGCAATTAAGTTTATTCTACGACTACTTTGTGGAACGGTGGTTTGATAATTCTTCAGTACCAAATCATATATGGAACTATCAGAGAAAATGCCACAAAACCAACAATGTGGCCGAAGGATGCAATCGTCCTTTCAACAAGATTGTGCCAAAGACCACACCCCGTATACTCGCGCTATTTAAACCTTGAAGGATGATGTATAGTATCACGGATTCATTTTTGACACAATAGAATTAAACTTGGAGGGAATTAAACGAAGAAATTCTGTAACTAAAACTGACAAGAGTGTTCACAATAGCTTGAAGGATCTCAAAGAAACCGTAGATTTAATAAGAAGTCTCAAAGCTCATGCCTATATGCAAAAATTAAGTTAAATGACAAATTCGTTTAGAACATAATTCTGTTCTGAACGAATTAACTTAAATAATGAAATATCACAAATACAGAATTTGTCGTTTAGCTTAATTTTTGCACATGGGCAAGAGCTTTTGAGACATTTTTTTAATTTGCGGATCATTATACATATCGGTTTAGGTGTGTGTGTGTATGTGTGAGTGAGTTATTCCGGAGGGAGTTGCACACTGCAGCCACCATGAGCTTTATTTGTGCATCAGACCTCAGGAGGATAGAATGAAATGAGAATTCTATTAACGTGTGCCTGACACCATACTCCGGGGAAAGAGCCGCCGTGCAAGGTCCCTAAATTAGTCCAAGCAGTTCTTCATATCGACATGGGGAGCGCTAGGGGCCCGCGCCTCAGGTCTGACGGAACCCCCTGGGTCCTACAGATGACTCCAATGGCATCCCGCCGCCGAGAGTTATACTTCCAAAGCGCCCTAAAAAGAGACCGGTTGGATGAAATGGAGACGAAAATGAAGAGGCAAGAAGTTCGAGGGAATAAAGAAACCTGCCCAACCTATTAACTCGGGAAAACCTCTGAAAGAAACCCATGGGTCATAAAGGTTGCCCATAGGCATCGAACCCACGACCTTCCAAATGACAGTCCCAGGCGAAACGCCTGAGCTTGGCTCGGTTTCGTTTTAAGACAAGATAGATAGAAGAAACCGTATCGATAGCCTGACGTCGCTATGCTGGCTTTGAAACGTCACAGTCTTTCAAATACACCGTGACAAAAATGGTATTACAAAACTTTCATTAACAATTCAAACTAATAATTAAGGATATCTCTCATATTACCTCTTGCTCTAGAAGATCAAATTATTGCTTTAATTGTGGCGAAACTCTGTCATAAATGCGGTTCCAGAACCTCCCTTCATTTCACATTGTTTCTTTTTGAATTATTGAATTGTTTTTCAGCCCAGTCACATAGACAACTGACACGGGCTAGGTCGATTTCCTGAAGGTGGAAACCGTACGGAGCAAAAGACGACATTTCGACACAGGGGAATGAAACAAATTTTATGTACCTCACTTAGGAAGTTTAAGTATTGGTTTCAACTGTTTTAAGGCTGACTTGCATGAGATATTGTTTGGCTGAACATCCTGCGGGGATGTGACTGGACAGTCCTGGTTTTATTACACTGTCCGGGGTTGGAAAATGTTCAGTGTTTCGAACATAAAACACATTATTGCAATTACGATGAATTTGAAAAACGGCATTTGTTGTTGGGGACAAGAAATGGGATAAAAATAAATTGTAGCAAATGTTGGTCACGTTGACAGCTATAACAATGCAGCTTATGTGTAGAGGCAAGATTTTTGTTTGTTTTTGTATTTTTTTATCTTAACGATTAATGAGAAAGTTATTGAATTAGAAAAAACAAAATGTTTTGTAAACGTTTGACATAATTTTCAAATGATCTGAAAGCTTACTTTTGCGCGAACCTTTTAGAATTCTTCATATTTTTACGACCAATATGCTTTTAGCAATAAATGAGAAATGATTTCTTTATTTTGCATAGTAAAACTGTTTAGATTTTCAAGGAAAAGGCGTTAGCAGTTACACCAGTTACCATCTGGAGCTGGTATTCGGAAGATCGTGGGATCAGTTCCCCGCGGCCGACTCCTCTGACCTACAGGGTTTTCCGGGTCACTAGGCGAATCCTGGGGAGGATCCTTCATAACCCCGAATTTCCTGTCCCTCCATTTCATCTCCATTTTTTTCATCAGTATTGTCTTTCTTTCAGGGTTATAAGTGTCGGCGGAGGTGGCGTCCTCTTGTGGAGATTATTGCGCTTTGGAAACTCAGCTTTCAGTGGCTGGATGGCACCTGGGGCCGTCGGTATATTCAGGGGCGTTAATTCAGACCTGAGGTGCGAATTCCTTCCGCTTACCGCGTCGAGATGAACTGCCTGGGAACTGTTAGGGACTCTCCACGATGGCTCCCTGCTGCAGTCTGGTTCCAGCTGCCCTCAGTAATTGCTCTCTTCTCACCTCCTCGTGGGGTCTGATGTACGAAAAGCCTATCACTGGCTGAGATGCTGAATCTTCTCCGGTACCAAGCAAGTCTTAGACATCCTCTGTGGTCGAGTGGTCAGTGAGCTGATTTCTCACCCGAAATCCCCGGGTTCGATTTCCGACTGGGGCGTGGAAATGTTCTTTAACCGGAATTATTCCCTATCGCCCACAGAGTCTGGATGAATGTGAGGGTGAGTGTATGTGTGTGTATCTGTGTTTAAAGTAAAGAAGCTTATTAAAAACCCAAAGCTCAAGAACCTAAAGTCAACTAAATGTTTCCCATATGACCATAGAAGTTAAAGGGAGCTGTATAAATGAAACAATTAAAAAAAAGTATTGTTTCTGAAAATTGCAGGTTGGTAACAGATCCATTATTAGAATTTTAATTTAAAGAAAAACTTGTAAATCACTTTTTTATCCCGAATTAACTCGCTGACAGCCAAATGTGAGATGTTAGAAACTGATCACTTTAATAGCAGAGTAAGTGTATTTGCAGTACACTAGGATCCCAAAGTTAGAGATGCAGTATAAGACAATTTAAATGTTTGCTGTTTTATGACTTTATATGACAACAGAAACTAATGATATAATAACAATAACAAATGTAGATCATTTATTTAGTCTTCAAAGCTAATTACTAAGTTCAAGTATTACCGTGCTACTGAAAAGGTTAACATGGGCTTTATCCTTGTTAATACAAACCTCTCGGATAACGCACTGATTATTCTGGAAAGTCGCCGACGTTTTGCAGTGCACCAATGAGCGCGTCACTTCAAACAATAGAAATCACAAATGACAAAATGACGTGGAGTAAAACACGTCTTATCGCAGCCTTTGAAGCCGACATGTTAACCTTTTGAGCAGAAGGTAATACCTATCACATTTAACCAGCATTTGACCAACTTAATGCGTTTAAAAGTATGGATAGTAATTCTGATTTGCTTCTTTGTTACAAAGAACTTTTGCCATTCTTGGATGAACATGGTAACACATCAGATGTAGTAACAGTACTCTAGGCATTGAAAGCAGAAAGTGAGTCTTACCACACTTTTTGTGAGAAGTTCCTTCAATGCCTATGGCCAGAGATACTAAATCCTGACAGGGAGAGATTTTTCTCTATGTATAAGCGCCTTTACAACAGACAGAAGAACAAGTATCAAAAACGAAAAAGGGCAGTTTAGTTATTTTAGATAAAATGTTATATTTGATTCTATTCATTATATTAATTTGAAGTATAATGATCTTAGTTTGGAAATACAGGGTTTAATATCTATGTAATTTTAGAATTTTCATCAATTAAATAAAGAATTCGAATAGTAGGTAAAGCAATGACAATTAAATCTACTGAAAAGCTGCACATGCAAGTGGAATTATAATTAGGCTATTATATTTCTGTGACGGCATTAGTCACTAATTCCGCCCAAAAATTAACACGACATTATTGCGAATTTGTTTTAGAATATTCAACACAAACACCGCCGAATAAAATAATTAATGCGAATTTTTAAAATAATTCTCAACATAAAATCTTACCTCTACTTATGTAAAAGCATGATCAGCACTTTAGCAGGTGTGGTGAAACAGAGTAGTTCCACGACAAAGAAGGAAAAAAATAAATTGCCATGTCTGCAATATGAGGTAAATTTCTCTTCTTCGAAATAGTATGTATATTAACCAATTTTAGCATTTTCAGAGTCTATATTCCTTTGCTATAAATTATTTATTGTATGTCAATTTTATATTATGTTTAGTAATACCTTTGCTCCTGTTAGTTTACTTATCAATTGCTATACTAATGAAAACTGTCAATATTACATTATCTTCATAGAAGAGCTTCAAATTTTTCTTCTTTTTTTATATAGTTAATGTATAATTTGTCTATTTTATTCTGTTCTTGTTGGCAGCCTGTAAATACGGGGAGTTGTTATTGTTTTAATATGTAAATAATAAGGAAGAATATTGTTGTCATATTGTGACTATCTATGGATAAACGCTACATATTAACTGAGGATAGAGCAGTGGTACACGAACACTGAAAACCTAAAGTAGATTACAATTAAGCCTTGTAAACAACCGATCCTAGCGACCGTCTCTAAGGAAAACCCGCACATGCGCAGAAACCCTAAAATTCGGGCAGCGTTCACAAATTCCTTGTAACATACTAACGCCTCGAATCATTTTGTTTTTGTGACTTCGCCATTGGAAACAGAAAACGCACATTAAAATGAAAAACTCCAAAACCAATAAAAGTTTTTGAAAACAGCGGTGATTGTACCATCATGCTGCTTCACCATCAAATATTGCCACTTGCTTCAAACTACAGATTACAGTGTACTAAAATGTCCTCCTTACATTACTCAGTTATGTGCAACCATGGATACGTGGTACTCTCTGTCCGTTCATGTTTAGTAGAGTCTTTACACTACACATCTATGAAATGGCCTTTCTCTTGTTATTAGAGTGTGGCTTTTTTGCCATGTAAAAAGAACAGTACGTTAAAACACTATAAAGAGCGTAATCAGTTATTTTTGAGGAACACAAAAGTAATAACCGGTGAAAAATTAGCATGCTGCAGCAAGTGTCCTGAATGTCCTGGGTCTGAGCAAAGGAAACAAGCATTTTTCATACGTTTCGTCTTCAAAGGAATCCATAAATGGTTCTTTTATCTACATAATGACAATTGAGATAAATATTAGTATAAATTGTCTTACTGCTTACTTTCAAGCAGATGGGGAACAATGGAATACGCTAGGCTAAAGCGATACTGAAATCCTTTAAAAGCTAGCCGTTATGTGAAAATTTACAGTTCGGATCTCTCTGCATGGTCAGGTGTAAAACAAATGAGAGATGAAATGAAAGATGATTTCCCGTTTGGGAAAAGTTTTAAGTAATTGAAACCAATAGCAAGGCATATTTCGGAATAATTCTACAAAAATAGCGTATATGACACAAATTCTGTGTTTTAACAAAATCTACATTATTGTGTATTTATCTATGTTAAGCAAAATTCATCCAGAATGAAGAGGTCTTCAGAAGCTATTTCTAGAATATTCAGGATAAATATTTTACTTGAAAAACAAATATCTTTAATATACGGTATTTTAATCAATATCGTTAGAGAAATTTTTGAGAAAAAAAAAAACAAAATTTCCAGAACTTTTTCTATGTAAAGGGTAGTTTAGGGTGAGGGATTTTTTTGAAAACCTTTGTGGTGCATCCTTGGAAAATACTCAACTTAAATACCAAGTGTTTTCGTTTTTGTGCTGTGCTGTCCACAGACACACATACACGGACTTTTTCTTTTCCCCTAAAATGCTTCAAAACGCATATTTACAGTGAAATCTCGGTATCCAAATTTTGGGTTGAATACAACATCTTCTCTACCCATTATGTGCAAAGTAAGTGTGGAGAGATAAAAGTGGTAAGACTGGGTATTGTTCGGATCTGCGGATCCGCAGTTAGTCTTGGTGTTGAAATGTTTGGTAAAACAAGTGCATCCGGAACTGCAACCTACAGACTCTCATCAAATTCGTAAAAGCTGTTGCCATTTACTCTCCCGTATGTAGCAATCAGTGCAATGGCGTTACTCAGACCAGAAGCACAAGCCGAGGTTGTCTTCGTACGGAGAACATAGTTCCAGTTGTTGAAGTAACCGCAAGATATTACTAACGTGACTGAACACGATTACAGTTCATCTCTCGGTTAAGCCACATATGTCACTGACCCCAGTTTATTGCCAATATCTCACCGTACGGCTCCAGAAAACCTCCAGCGGATCGTTTATTAACACATAAATTAACCTTTTGAATCGGGTCGGTCGAGGTATACGTCTTCTCGAAAGACGAGCGTTCAGATTATCTTTATACCACAAACCACTGCTAATTGCAGGACGTGTATAACTGGAAACTTATAAATAATTTTATTGCGAAATACTTGTCATTTGGTTAGATCAACAATAGACTAAGGTTTGTTATATTCTTGAACTTCAAATTGATAACATTTTAGTGCCGACCCCAAGCCAGGCTTAACAGTTGATGTCGCTCTGGAAAATGGAATTAGGTTATAGGAGGAAGACACCTCACAGTGCTGCCTAAACAGATCTATTCACAACCCAGGAGGGTGGAAAGGAGAGAGGGAGTCAGAGGAGGCTAAAGCCACAGGCAGCTAGACCACACAGACGCGCGGAAGTCCATGCATTTCTAGGCCTAAAATATCCGTCTCGCTGCTGGAGCTGCCTAGAGAAGACTGACAAGGCAGCCCTCTATTATCCATGGGGTGCACTCTTTTATTTGAGCAAGTTCTGCGCCATCTGTCCGGCACTACCGTTCCTCACGAACTAGAAGCGCACCTGATATATGAGAAAGAAACGGAATGAAGGGTAAATTATGGAAAGAAGGTCTTGGTTGATGATAAAGCCTACTGACCCCGAAGAAACTACGAAAAAACCTATAGGTCAAAGTGAGCGTTCGCTAGGAATCGAACCTGGGACTTCCGAATACAAGTTGCACACGTTACTCGGAGACAACTCGCTTGGTAAAATGGAATTATCTCCGCCCAGTGAGTAACTGTGAATATTTAAATGCTTCACATTTGCATATGGAATACAATACTACAGGTGCTATATTTAATGATTTTGAGAGAGAATGTGATCGTTTTTAATTGCGATGCAATTCTCGACATAATATCACAATTCAGCAACAATGTGCATTAGATGGAGAACGCGCTGCAGTGGACCTTTGTTTCACAAAGCGAGCGGTTATTTAATGGTCGCCATTTTAATGGATGGTAAACAGTGAAGATATGCTTAGTCAGTGCCGTCTATGAGATAGCTTATTTTAAAAGAAATGTCTATAAAGGGCTTCACTTCGTCGGATAGGCTTCCTAATTCGAATACAGTTCACGAAGACCAAAATCAAGCCCTTATCGGAAATAAACTGAATTTTATACACTTCCTATCGACAAGGGACTTTCGATCCAAAAGCTCGTTGTTAAAAATGTAATGGCGTGTTATTTATGGACGCTCTTTAACTGCTGTGGTTCTCAGCGTCCTATTCTAAATTGGGCGTGAAAGACCGCTTAATTTTGCTCAGAGGCCTCTCATTCAGGCTTGAGGTTCTTTTACGTGTCGTAAATCTACGACACGGGACCAATGGCTTTACATCCCTTCCGAAAGAAGCCATACTAAGGATATTTACACCCGAAAAAATCCATCGTCCTCCGCCGGGTTTGAACCCACGACCTTGGTATATGATGTTAGCATGGTAACCATTTCACCACGGAGGGCGGAAAAAGGTGCAGTGTGTGTGTGTGTGTGTGCGTGCGCGCACCTGTGCACGTGTGCACGTGTGTGCAGCCTACAACATAACTCAAAAACAAAAGCCAATTAGATATCAAACTTGGTATTTAGGTTTAGTGTCTTTCAAGGATGCGACACGAAGATTTTCAGAGAAACCACACCTCAAAATACCCTTCACATGGAATATTTTTTAAATCTTAAATTTTCTTAAAATGGCTCTAACGATTTTGGGTAGAATTCCGTTTATTAGAGACTTTTACATGGCAAATAAAATGTATATCCTGAATTTTTTTGGGAATATCTCCTCAAGTCATTTTCATTCTGAATGACTTTTGCACAACCGGTAAATCATTGTTGTGTCGTGGTGCGAGGTATTCCCCTGTACCATAGTTATACTCAAACTCGGATAGTTAATGACATGCTGGATTCTACTGGCAGCCAGGAACGACGGGGAGAGGGATGGATATTTCCAGGGTGATTTATATAGAGCTGACACATTTCTTTCATTAATTGTTTCAAAACGTGTTATGCTAACTACAACTTACTATACCTAAATTGTAGAGAAATTTTGGGAGATTATTTATCTCTTCAGCAAATGTTGAATATGTCCTCCATCGCGCATAAGGCTCCACTCAGCACGTCGTTCCATGTTACTGGCCACTCGTTGGAGGACTCTGTCGTCAATAGCTTGAATCTCCTTTGTGAAGTTGTGCTTCAGATCGTCCAATGTCTGGGGACGTGAGGCGTAAACCCTGTCTTTTAAGTAACCCCATAGAAAGAAGTCCGGCGATGTCAAATCCGGAGATCTCGGTGGCCACAAGTTCCTGGAAATTATCCGGTCGTCAAAGAAATTTGCAATTAGGTTCATGGATACATTTGATGTGTGGCATGTAGCACCATCTTGCTCAAAATAACCTTGACTCAGCTCTACGTCGTACTGCAATTTCACGCTGACTACAAGAGCAAAATGTTGAAACAGATGCGAACAATGCAATTAGGAATAAAACATAAACATCTGCGCATTTAGTGACAAGGTATCGAAACTCCAGAACATTCTGCTTAATTTGGAGCTAAAATTGGGTCATTGAATGAATTTCCAAAGGAATAATTAAAGAAAGAAATGTGTCAATTCTACATAAATCACTCTGTACATTTTTTGCTTAAGCCAAGACATCGGAAATCACGAAGGCTGTTGTACAAAAGGAGGGATGCGGGGTATAAGGAGAGCTAAGCAGTGGTGTGTCTTTTTTCCACTTATTTTTGGTGTCTTGTATTTGTTTATTTATCTTAACTGTTATTTGTTAACTTGCTATAATAAGGTATATTAACGTATCAAATAGATTTACCATTGTTATATTTATTCCATATATGTAATGCTATATTTGTCTTATGTTCCTCGTGCTTACTTTTTAAATCTTGCTTATCATTCTGTGTATTATAAAGGCTCGTGTGGCAGTGTCCCATGCGATAAAGAAATCAATGTGTGTACGTTATTTAAATAAATACCCTCATTCCTTCATAATCATGCTCAAATATGGTAAAATTTGTAATAGATAATAATGATTCTTTCACATTACTTATACTACTTATGTGGAGACTGTAAGGTAAATTGAATCAGGCTTTCTAAAAATTTTATTTTATGGACCACCGATTTTTAACTACTTAAAATAAGCATACATATATAAACATATGCATCTTTCAGGATCAAAGAAAATAGGAGAAAACTGAAATAATAATAATAATAATAATAATAATATAATCACCATAGTTATGTGCTTTGATAAATGGAGAGAGATATATTATCTCCCTTGTTGGGAATTGTTAGATATTTCTCATCACAGTACTGATGGAGTAAAACTTTCAATAATTCATAATGACTGGTACTAAACAACTGAACAATAGACAAAGGGTTCGTTAGCTGCATCTTAAATTTTGTTGGAAAAGATTTACGATACTCACAACCTTGTTACATGAAACTTCTCTATCTGGTTCTGATTTGGAGAGAGTTGGCTCTATGTGGTCCAGGAAAGACATTAGAAGTCGTTATGCGGCACTGTGTTCGACGTGAAAGAGAAAGTTGTTAATTTTTCGCCAGCAGATATACATCAGAGACATTTTTCAAATCCAAAACAGATTATGAAACGATATATGCGAAAGATTGGGAAATTATTGCAAGCAGTTTTAGGAACTGGTTGGAAACTACAGAATCAATTTTGTTCTCCCATTCGTAATTACTGATACATAGATAAACCAGCCACTAATATATCACATTTGAAGTTTTATATTATTAGCAGGCCCCGTATATTGATGACTATATACTTTTTTAATTACCTTAAATTACTTTAAAATGTTTAAAAATGCGTATAAAAACTACAAAATATTTAATACTTGTGACTTTTTTACTCACCTTGTACAAGCTATTCTTCTTCTTTTTCTTTAATCACCAATACTAGGGTTGGTTTGCAGCGATTCTCCATTCTGAGCTTCTGATGGGGGTGAAATTTTGGCTAAAATTGATCAAAAAATCGAAAATTGCTATTTTATAACAAATAGATTTTGAAATCTCTGGACATCTATAGAAAATAAGCATTTAACTGTCCTCTTCGGACTCTACAGGTATTTAAAAATTTACAATAACCTGTTTTCTATTATACTATTTCATTAAAAAGTGTTTTTCTCAAAACTATGTTTTCACACTTTCAAAAAGTTCCATGCGTCTCTGTTTTTGTTTAAATAAACTAAAATCTTCCAGAATGTGCGGACAAAATTATTCTGACACCAATAGTAATTTTTCAAAAATCATTTGTAAGAAAAATGATTAATTTTATAAACTAAAAATGTTTTTAGAACCTTATGTATTCCATTCGCATGACTTTCTCTAGTTATTCAGCAAACAAACTTTTCTTACAAAAGATTATCTTTTATCTACATCATCTGTTCTTTTATCTACATGCCAATTGAGATAGAATTGGTCTTACTTCTTATTTCTTTGTAAATAGAAGAGATATAAGGGGACACACTAGGCTAAAACGTTAATCCAATCTTTTGAAAGCCGGTCGCTATGTGAAACAGTTGAAATTCGGTTGTCTCTGCTTGCTAAGAGTAAACAAAGGAGATGAGAAAATATAGATGACTTCCCGTTTGATATATCCAATACCACGGAATATCTCGGAAACGGTTAACTCAACAAAAAACTGTATATGACAGAAAGTTAGTTTTAACGAATTCTGCACTTTTTTTAGTAAGCGTTTTTCTAACGCTTACGGTTTACCAGTTACACAAAAGAGGCTATTCCCAGAAAATTTCGTTTGTGATTAAGATATATTAAGCACACGGTACTTTAATCATAGCTGTTTAAGCTATTTTTGAGAAAATCAAACATTTCAAAAAATGTTCCATGTAAAGGTTAGTAAGGGGTGGGGTTCCTAAATATCTTCGTGTGGCATCCTTGAAAGATATTAAACTTAAATACCAAGGTTGGTATTTAACGAACTTTTCTTTTTTAAAATGAGCCGCCCACAAACACTCACACTCACACAGAAACACACACATTTTAATATATTTTTTTTTTCTATTCAGAGGGCCCTAAAGGGTTTATTTTTGTGAAATCTCGGTTTCGAATTTTTGTCTGCAATACAATACCTTCTCTATCAAATATGTAAATTGCACGCACGTGCTAGAGGAATTTACATTTATATTAATTCAGTAATAAAAGTTATTGAAATGTCATTCTTTAATGTTGTTGCGTGTGGGTCAAATCTCCAATTCAGAAAGTGTTTACCAATTTTCTTAAATGTTTTTGTCGCATGGGACGTTTTAATTATGCAACATTTTTACATAATAAAATGAATGAAACGATTTTATCATCCAAATTATATTTCTAATTTGAATGTAATTTGGCATTAATATTAACATTGCAATCTCAGTAAAACGTTCAGAAAAATTTGTACAGAAATAAAGAAATTTGAAATTTCATTCACGCTGTCCCTTAATTTGTTCGATGTCTTCCAATCTTGCTCTTCTGTTGATATTCCTGCCTTCTATTGCACCTTCGATTATAATTGTTGAAATATGTTGGTATATTAATAAATGTCCCATAAATGTTATTCTTCTTTTGCTTATTCGATTCCAAATTTCTCGATTTGTTTTGTTCTCTCTAAATGGCATTGGTAGCTTTAACATCCAACTAACCTTCAACATTTTCCTGTAGCACCACGTTTCAAATCCTTCCAATCTCTCTCTTTCTGATTCTAATATTGACAAGGTTTCACATAAAACTTAAAACATTATGCCTCCATTCTAATGTTTTCAATAAATTCTTCCTAATTTCTAAACTATATGTTCAATGTAAATAACGTTTTTATGTTACTGAAGGCACTTTTTTATATATTCAATACATCGGTATTTTAATCAAAATTGTTACAGCCATTTTTGAGAAAATAAAAATTGTTCCATGTAACGGGTAGTTTGGGGGTGGAGGATTTTGTTGAAACTCTTCGTGAGGCATTCTTTGGTAATTTTTTCGTAGTCAGATTACCCTGATACCCCCCCTAGGACTTACAAGCGGATGCTTAGCAGTCAGAAGCCTGTCGGGGAGCCAAAGGTACGAACCACAGAATGAAGAATCTGAAACGATTGGTTGGCCCGTAGCCAGGCATGAGCATGAGGAAGTGAATGATATGAAATGTAAGCAAATGGATGATAGGAAAGATGTTGATGGAGCAATTGGTGAAATGAGTGGCGGGGAAAACCGGAGGACCCGGATAAAACCCGCCCACACGCCGCTTCGTCCACCACAAATCCCACATGTAGGCGCTTGGGATCGAACCCGGGGCACTTAGATGAGAGGCGACCGGTCTTTCCACTCAGCCACAGCGCCGCCTCCTTTGGAAATATTAAAGTTAAATACCAAGTTTGATATTTGATGCATTTTTCGTTATGTTGTATACAGATACACACAGAAACACGCACTGAACTTTTCTAAAAATGTTATTCAGCGGATCTCAAACACATATATTCGGTGAAATTTGGTGTCGAATTTTTGGATGTAATACAATATCTTCCCCTCATACCAAGCACGTTGTACCTTTGTGCTAGAGAAGGTACCTAACAAGTTACGAGACATTCAAAAGAAAGAAAGCACATAACTTTCTTTCAAGTTTAGTACAAGCTTAGAACATTCTATCTCCTATTCTTTTTCCTTTTAGTCCCATACAGCTTCTGTTTTCCAATTGTGGCTCTTGGGTCTATTTTCAGGAAATTGTGGACTACTTTTTAAAGCCGTTGATTTTTACGTTCTACACATAGTATGCCTATTTTTTTGTTCTCCAGCATCTACTTAACAGCTAGATGAAGTATTTTATTACACCCAAAAAACGCTTAAGCCGATATTTCAAAGGAAGTGTTTTGAGGTCCCCTAAGCTAAAAAAATGTTAGAAAAAGATCCGTGGGTGTGTGTCTTTGGACAGCATGGATAAAAAAACGAAGGAATTTTAAATAGCAAACTTGGTATTTGTGTTTACTTTCCAAAATGCGACATGAAGATTTCCAATAGAATCCCCCCACCACCATAATCTACCTTTTACATATATATATATTTTTTTTTTTAAAGTTTTGTTTTCTCAAAAATGGCTCAAGAGATTTTTATTAACATACTGTATATTAAAGATATTTACATCACAAATAAAATGTATATTGTAATTTTTTAAGAATACCCTTTAAAGAGCTCTTCATTCTGGATGAACTTTACATAATTTTGTACAGCTTTTAACCGTTAGAGATAAACAAAAACTAAGTACAAACGATGTAGATCACATTAAAACACACAATTTACGGCATATAAGTTTTTCTTATAGAGTTTATCATTTACAAGATGTTGCTTGTTATTGGTTTCAATTTAAGCCACCTAACTTTCTCAAAAGGGAATCGGCCTTTCGTTTCATCTTTCTTGTTTTACTGCTGGCCAGTTGTTTCGCATTGCGACCCGCTTTTAAAATATTTTTGTATCGCTTTAGCCTAGTAGCCTTATTCCCCTCCTACTTATTATAACTCCATGGCACGACAGCTCACGGGGAACCGTGGCCTACCGCCCGGCCGCTGCGTCCCCCATCTCGGTCCACTACAGACGTCATGGATGGGGTGCAGTATTGGAGGGTGAGACGTGGTCAGCGCCTCGTGTCCCTCCCGGCCGGTTAATGCGGTCCTCATGACCTGGAGCCGCTACTTCTTCATCAAGTAGCTTCTCAATTGGCCCCCAGGGACCTTACGAGGCTGAGTGCACCCCGGGCCAGGTCTCCCAGTGGGGGAAAAATCCCCACGCCGGTACTGGGGATCGAACCCAGGTCTCCCGCTTGGTAAGCAGCTGCGCTACCACCGCGCTAAGGAGACGACCCTCCTACTTATTAGGTAGCAAGTAATAAGACCAATTATCTCTATTAGCATGATGTACATAAAAGAACAGACCTTATATGGAACAGCTAGAGAAGGTTATGTGAATGAAGCACATGGAATTTTTTCCATCACTTTTACTCCTCCACTACAACCGTCATTGTAACAAACAACAGTGGTATAGTGTTTCAGCCCTAACATACACGGCTTTTGGTGTGCTTTCCCAAATAATATGATGGAAAGATTCATTACGTATGGAAAACGAAAATTGCAATTTTTGAACTATCTGGATGTTT
Organism: Hymenopus coronatus; assembly: GCA_030762935.1. Taxonomy (NCBI): domain Eukaryota; kingdom Metazoa; phylum Arthropoda; class Insecta; order Mantodea; family Hymenopodidae; genus Hymenopus; species Hymenopus coronatus. The sequence goes on along the minus strand of CM060900.1, from coordinate 94,640,347 downwards.
TAGTGCTCTTAAACGTTTATGTCTGTTTCTATTTGATAAGTTAAAATCTTAATTTTCCAAAATTATTCACTGTCATGGTGGCAAAATTTAGAACCAATTCCATTAAATACATTGGCTGTATTCACGTGACTTCTTGGCACAGCTCACTAAGAGCCTTGGCCTGCCGCCCAGTCGCTGCGTCCCCCATCTCAGTCCATTACAGATGGGGTGCGGTATTGGGGGCTGTAACGTGGTAAGATCTTCGATCCCCCCGGCCAGTTAATGCGGTCTTCACGACCTGAAGCCGCTACATCTCCATCAAGTAGCTCCTCAATTGGCCCCCCCCCCAGCAGTGTTGCCAGATTGGGCGAAAAGTCCCCGATTGGGCTACTAAAATATTTCTGTAAAATATAACTTGTGTTAATGTCTGTTTTTAACTTTATGCGCCATTGGTAGGGAAGAGAGCTCTAAATCTAAATTGACGAAAGACAAATACTAAATCCTCTGTGACGTGAGTAAAACTTATTTATGAAATGTTGTTTTAAGCCTGCCAATATAGTTAATTTGCGGTGTTTACTAATATTGTTGCTATAGATGGATCATAAATTGGCATTCTCACTTGCAATGTGGTTTCAATGACAGCAAAAGAAATTTCAGTGCTGGTAGTTAATGTTTCATTATACTTCTTACTTATAAGGATTGTTCGTTTGGTTTTATCAATATTTTAACAATTAAATTTAATCATGATCAAAAGCGTTAGTGCGGGAAGTAAAACCATACGAATAAAAAGTATGTCCCCATAGCAACACATCGGAGATTCAGCTCCTAAAATGTAACATTTATCGTTCTGTTAATAAGATTGTATGGCTATAGGTCTATATATCTATATGGTAACCCTCAACTGAGTGAATTAATTAATAAAATAAATACTTCAGGTAATATTTCAATATAATTATCGGCGCAAACACTTCATATTTTCATACTCTTTCCTGAATCTGTGTCAGCGCAGCTCACACTATTTAGTATTCCAATATTATGTCATTTATCATGATTGTGCTATACTTACAGAGATACCGGCTATAAGAATTTTTTTAAAATATTCCAAGAGTGTGTATGTGTTTGTGCATATAAAATAGTAAAATAAATTGCATATGTTAATAAAAATATTGGGCGATTTCAACTGAAACTTTGCGATTCTTTTAATGATTCGGGCGAAATTATGAGAAATACTTATGGCAACAATTCTAACGAGGCTGAGTGCACCCCGGTCCAGGACTTCCAGCGGGGGAAAACATCCCCCCGGGAATCGAACCCCGGTCTCCCGCTTGGCAAGCAGCAACGCTACCACCGTGCTAAGGAGATGACCTGACTGTATTCACTATATGAGATATATTCCTGTTTTTTTCTATCTTGAGCTTGTTTGCTAACAGACGCTTCTGGTATCTATCTGTAATTTATTATTGAAACCGGTTTCCGAAAATTAATTTTTTGTAAAGCAATTACCCTCTTTTTTAAGAACCTGTGATGCTAGAACATAAAACTGTTTACTCGAATTCGTGGCACTTAGGCTTATTTTTGTGGTTCTATGATTGGTTCAGATACACCTAGCAATACTACTTATTGTTTATGACGTCCGTTGCCAGGATTTTATCAGCGTCGCTGGTGCCGGAATCTCGTACCCGTAGAGCCTTTTACCTTTTCCAGCAAGGTTGTACAATGTGCATAGCAGATAGGGAAGGTATCGTTTTGCACCCAAAATTTCGCTAACGAGTTTTCACCGGAAATACATATTTTCGGTCTTCCGAATAAAACAAAACATTTTTGCTTTATCCAGCATGAAAATTCGATTTCAAGATTCACCAAAAATATATGTTTTGAGGTCTCCTGAGATCGAAAAAGCATTTTTACAAAAAAAAAAAAAATTGTGTTCCATTCACATGGCTTTCTCTACATCTCCGTAACAAATTATTGTTAAAAAAACTTATTCTTGTATCTACTTCATGATAAACGAGATAAGCATTAGCAGAAATTGTTCTTATTACTTGGTAAGTAGAAGGGAACAAAACTAATGTGTTCCATTCACATGATGCTCTCTAGCTGTTCGTAAACATACCTTTTGTTCACAACATTAATCTGTTATCTACATCATACTGATCAAGATAAACATAAGCAGAATAAGTCCTATTACTAGCTTTCTTGTAAGTAGAAGGAAAATAAGAAACTGCATAGGCTAAAGCGATAGTCTCGTCCTTTAAAAGCTGGTGACTATGTGAAACAATTGATATTCCAATCTCTTTCCTTGTCAGGAGTAAATAAACGGGGGAAAAAGATGTCTTCCCGTTTAAGAAAGGTTCAAGAAGCTTAAAATTGAAACCAATAATCCGGAGGCTGGGGGTGGGGGATTTTCTTGAAAATCTTCGTGTCGTATCCTTGAAAGATACCAAACTAAGTTTGGTATTTAATGGTCTTTTCTTTATTGAGCTATATTGTCCAAAGACACACACATACACATCTCGCACACACGGACTTTTTTCTAAAAATGCTCTTTCCGGATTCAGGGGGTCCTAAAACATGTATTTCCGGTGAAATCTCGGTATTTATTTTTAGTGCATTACAATACCTTCTCTATACACCATATACATAGGATCTTCGTGTAGACAAAGTAAAAGGTGTGTGGACAGCATAGCCCAAAAACGAAAGGATCGTTAAAAACCAACGTTAGTGTTTATGTTTAGTATCTTTCAAGGACGCAACACGATGATTTTCAAAATGAAATCCCAGCCCCCCCCCACAAGCTACCCTTTTTACAACGAAAAAGTTTTTAAAATTGTGTTTTTTTTTTTTTTTCAAAAATAGTTTTAACGACTGATTAAAATATCTACCGTATAAAAACGTATTTACATTACACAAAGATGTATATTCTGAATTTTCTGGGAATAGCCTTTGAAGACCGCTTTATCTTGCAAGATTTTTGCAGGTTTACACATAACGGTTAAACAATAAGACATAGAAAAAGGCTTGGTACACAAAAATGTAAATCTTATTAAAACACATAATTTATCTCATATACGTTTCTTTGTAGACCTAACAAGTTCGGAAATATTCCCTGTAATTGGTTTAAATTATAAAATACTTAAAACGCATGAGCACTTACCGTTTGAAAAACGGTTTGCTTTACTCCTGGCCATGGAAAGACAACCTATTTTCGATAGCAATTGCATAGCGACAGCTTTTAAACGATTTGGCGGTCGCTGTAGCCTAGTGTATTCTTCTATTTCGCTTTTACTTATAAGGAACTAAGTTATAAAACTATTTTAGTAATATATATCTTGATTAACATTTCAATTCTTTTAAAATGAGATTGGCGTCTAAAATAGGTGCTCTTTCCATGGCCAGGAGTAAAACAAAAGAGATACGAAGCGTATGAGTGCTTCCTCTTTGACAAAGATTTTAACTGTAGGGATCGTTTGTTTGCAGAGCAGATAGAGATAGTCATGAATGGAACACATCAGATTTTTTAAAGTTGAGTTCTTAATTCCCTCATCATTATTCTTCAACCTACTTTTTACTTTCTCTACACGTACTCTGTACATAGTGTATAGAGAAGGCATTGCATTCCACCCAAAATTCGATATCGACATTTCACCGGAAATGCACGTTTTAGGGTCCTCTGTTCCAGAAAAGTATTTTCGGAAAAAGGTCCGTGTTTGTGTGTCCGTGTGTGTATCTGTGAGCACGATAACTCTCAAACGAAAAGTAGGTAAAATACCAAACTTGCTATTTAATTTAGTATCTTCCAGGGATGCGACACGAAGCTTTTGAGAAAAATCTCCCCATCCAAACTACCCTTTAGATGGAAACAAAATCGAAAATTTTGACTTTCTCAAAAATGCCTCTAACGAGTTTGATTAAAATACCTTATATTAAAGACATTTATACGGAAAATAAAATGTATATCTTGAATTTTCTGGAAATAGCCTCTAAAAGCCTCTTTATTTTGAATGAATTCTGCGTAAACTGGTAAATCGTAAGATATAGACAGAAACTCACCTCACAAAAAAAAAAAAAAAAAAAAAAAATGCAGATCACATTAAAACACACAATTTTTGTCATATACCATTTTTCGTTGAACAGACCATTTCTGAGACATTCCTTGTTATTTGGTTCAGGTGCAAAATATTGAAACCTTTTTCACACGGAAAGTTGTAAACTCGTGTTCCTGCATATAAACGGGTTTCAACCACATGACAATCGGCTTTTAAAAGATTTGACTATGGTTTTAGCCAAGTGTATTCCCTTATTTTCCTTCTACTTACACGGAAGCAAGTAATTAAGACAACTGTTAATGTTTATCTCGATTATCTTAAAGTAGATAGAAGAATACGCTTTTTAAAAATAATTTGTTACAGCGATGTAGAGAAAGTCATGTGAATGTAACACATCAGACTTTTCTGCTCGCATATCAGTTACAAACATATATCAGTTAATTTATAGCTTTCAATTCACTAATTTCAATATATTTAATAAATCCCAAATTAGGTAATTTTTATTTTATCTGCTGATTACCTGTAGTATATAAAGGCAGTAATGCATGCCAAGCAGAAATTCGAAACCTATATTCAACTGTAAATTCAAGTTTTGAGATCCCCTTAAACAAAAAGGCATTTATAGAAAAATGTCCGTATATGTGTGTCTGTCATTAGATAAACCAAGGTCGGTTTTTTTTAAGTTTAGCGTCTTCCAGGATTTTTCGTTCGTAATCGGCTTACCCTCCGCGTAATTGTAAGACTGGCAACCCTCTAGGACTTACTAGCCAATGCCTGGGGTTCAGAAGCTTGTCGGGGAGCCTACGGCACGAAACACAGAACCTGTTACGAGGTCCGTAGCCTGGCATGAACATGAGTAAGTGGATGAGATGAAATGTAAGCGAAATTGAGATTGGAAAGGTGATGATGGAACAATTGGTGGAATGAGTGGCGGGGGAAATCGAAATACCCAGAGAAAAGCCACCCAGACGCAACTTCGTCCACCACGAATCCCAAATGCGGACGCTTGGGATCGAACCCGGGCCGCCTAGATGGCAGGCAAGCGGTCTAACCATTCACCCACGGCGCCACCTATCTTGCAGGAATGCGACAGAAAAATTTCCAACACAATAGTTCTAATTCAAACTATCCTTTACATAGCAAATGTTTCGAAAGTTAATAGTTTCTTAAAATTGACGCTAGCGATTTTTATTAAACTACCACATATTAAATACATTTTCATGAATGAAATGCACATCTTGAATTTTCTGGGAATATCCTCTAAAGTCCTTTTCATCCTGACTTAATTTTCATACTTGGTGTACTGTATGAGATAGACAAACTTTTTTTTAAAGTCGGCTTATCCTCCCCTTGTGTAGGATAGTCGCCCTCCGTGGTAATGGTTAATATGCTAACTTATTATAACCAAGGTCGCGAGTTCAAACCCGGCGGAGGGCGAAGAATTTTTTCGAGCGTAAACATCCTTAGCTTGGCTTCTTTCTGAAGTGAAGTAAAGCCGTTGGTATCGTGTCGTAGATTTACGGCACGTAAAAGAACCTCATGCCTGATAAAAGAGGCATTTGAGCAAAATTAAACGGTTTTTCACGCCATAATAGAATGGCACTCTGAGAGTCACAGTAGTTAAAGAGCGCTCATAAATAAAAAACTCCATTTCTAGTTCTTATTTAAGACTGACACCCCTCTATGATTTACAAGGGCGCTTAGAGGTCAGAAGCTTTTTTGGGAGCTAACCACAGAATGGAGAACGTGGAACGAGTGGTCCGTAGCCAGGCATGAGCGTTTTTTTTTTTTTGGTAGTGTTTAACGCCCGCTTTAACTACTTACGGCACCGCAGGCGGTGACACTGATAATACATGATTGATTATGGAGCACCGGTGGAATGCAATGGTGGGGGAAACCGGAATACCCGGAGAAAACCCGCCCAGCGCCGCTTTGTCCACCACAAATCTCACATGCAGTCGCTTGGGATCGAACCCGGCCGTCTAACCACTCGGCCACGGCGCGGCCAGACATGAGCGTGAGGAAGCGAAATGGATGATAGGAAAGGTGATGATGGAGCAATTTGTGGAATGAGTGGCGGGAGAAACCGGAGGACCCGGATAAAACCCGCCCAGACGCCGCTTCATTCACCACAAATTCCACATGCGGGGGCTTGGGATTGAACCCGGGCCGCTTAGATGGGACGCAAGTGGTCACGGCTACGGCGCCACTCTAGACAAACTCTTACTATATAAAAAATGTAATATATTTCAAGTACCCTTGTTATTGGTTGGAATGTTCAAATATTTATTGCTTTCTCAATTGGCAGATCCGTGTTCGTTTTTCTCCCTGCTCATGTAAAGAGAACGAAATTTCAAAGCCATTACATTCAGAATGTGGGTATCCCTAAAGGGTACTCTATTAACTTATTTTCACCGTACCTAGGTACAAGTAATTATGATAAATCTATTTCTGGAAATGTTTATCTTGATTAATATAGGCAGGATAAAGGAGTAAGCTTTTGTAAAAATAGTTTGTTTAAGAATGGACAGAGAATGTAAGTAATAACTTTGTAACTGTTGATGTCATTCTTTAAAAATGTTAAGAGTCATTCTATAGGGCATCAAAATCCAGGACCTGATGATGACATCGAGAGTAACTACGATGTCCTATTTATCCGGTTGGAGTTAATGCCATAAGGCCTTCTCTTTCACTCTACCAGGTAACACATCAAATTCAATACAGCAATGATACAATGAATAAAGAACAAAAATACAATTTTATATAATTTCATAAAAAGAAATATAAAAAACACTCGGAGGTACCGGGTTAAATTCCCGGCTGGGGCGGGGAATTTTTCTTTAGCCAGAATTATTCCCCACAGAGTCTGGAAGTATGTATGTGAGAGTGAATGTGTGTGTTGGAGGAAAATAAAACTATTTAAAACAAACGTAAAAGAACCTATAGACGAGTTGTTTCAAGTGCTAAGTCCCCGATATGACCTTAGATGTTAAATGGGGCTATATAAACGAATATGAAAGTGCAACAAGCATACTGAAATGAAAAGAAAAGGAAACTGTAAACAAAATTATTTTAAATAAAATATTCATATAGATTGAAACGCATATTTGTCATATTTCCAATTGAAATGCATATTGCTTGCCAACCCAAATTAATGTAACGTATTTATCATGCAGCAGATTAGTTAAGATTATAAATGTATGCCCTAAACTTCTGCTTGAACGGTATAACGTCCAGGCAGTCCCTTACGTAAAGTTCAGCACCAAATGTCAACTATTCTCCTTCAGAAGGTCACTAGAATTGATTCAAGTGATCCGTCACGTAGCACATCACATATCCGTCCAACGATGAGTTCTTTTCTTTTTTCTGGGTTTTCTTGTCCTCAGTGATTTCTTCGAAAAGCTATAAATGCGAGATGGAATATATTTAAAACTTGAAGCTTTGTCAAGGTCAGGCAAATACGCGGATGTAGAGCAGGAAACTGACAAATAGGAGTTATGTCGAGGTTGTCCATCCCACATGCTCTGACTGCTCTAATTCAGATAAAGCTTAGCTTCAGCAGAAATTATTGTTCAAGTAATGACGCTGCGTATATCCTTAATTGGAAAGTGGAAGATCCGCATAACGTTCTTGATTAGCTTTCAGCGTGCTGGTGCGGGAGTGAAATCTACAGCAGTCGTCAACAAGGTCATGGCATTTTTTTTTTAATCAAAGGAATACAGTTCCGGAGTCTTATCAGAACTCCGGCGCTGTATTCCTTTTTCTTCTTCCTCTTTTTTCCTTTTTCTTCTTCCTCTTTTTTCCTTTTTCTTCTTCCTCTTTTTCCTTTTTCTTCTTCCTCTTTTATTCCTTTTTTCCAGTTTCCTAAATTTCCTTTGCTTTTTTTATTTCATATTATACATACTAATACGTTACATTAACCAATATTATTGTAATTTGTACTTCAGAATAACTAAAGTGGATGTATCGTCTTGTATTATTGTTATTATTATTATTACTATTATTATTATTATTATTATTGGAGGGGGGTAATTGCTGACTCTGTCACAGAACAGCACCTAGAGTCTCTTTAAATGCGGAAGATTCAACAATAGAGGGGTCCGTTTTTCCAATTCCTAGCGTTCTTTCCGGATAAAATGTTATCTTTTCTTTTTTTCCTTACACAATCGTAGACATATACACATTTACAAACACACAACACCCATGCCCAAGGCAGGACTCTAACCCACGATCCCCTGCGCCACGAAGCACCAAAGCTAGGCACTTTAGCGAGCGCGGCCATGTGAACCGGCGTTTTAATCGTACTACCTCACACGGTTTTTGGTGATGGAATATTGTCTCGGATTATCATAACTGAAAAAGTCATATGCCACATGACATTCTCTACTCGCTGGCCTCTTTATTGTTTTGTATACTATTGTTCCACCCCTAGAACCAAACCTGGTGTATACGCGTTACGTCATTAGCCAGGCCGCGATATGCGGGAAACCAAAGCACATCCTAACAGATAGTACCTTAAGTACGCGATTATCTTGGGGTTTATTAATTAAACACCTTCATACGCTCTGCTGCTCATGTTGGTCTTAATTTGTTATATGTACTGTAGTTTTGCGCTCCTTGCCTTCAATTATATCTTGGATTCTAACATAATATTAAAAATACTTTGATGTCTTAATAAATGTCCTATGTTTGGACAGCACATCTCAAAAACGAAAAGTCCGTTAAATACCTAACTTGGTATTTAAGTTTAGTATTTCCCAAGAATGCATCACGAAGATTTTCAGGAACCCCCCCCCCCCAAGTTCGACGTCTTTGATTAAAATATCGTATATTAAAGGGATTTACATGATAAATAAGATGTATATCTTGAATTTTCTGGGAATAACCTGTGAAGACCTCTTTATTATGGATGAATTATGCTGAATTTTGCATAACTGGTAAACTGTAAAAATAGAAAATACACAAAATATGCAGATCTCGTTAAAACACAAAATTTATGTCATATACTTCTTTTTTTTGTGGAGATAGCCGTTTCTGAGGTATTCCTTGTTATTGATTTCAGGTTAAAAAAAATACAATTTTCTCATACGGAATTTGTCAATTCCTAGCCATACAAACAAAGGAATTTCAATCACGTAGCAACCAGCTTTTAAAATATTTACTATTGCTTTAGTCTATGGTACTCTTTATTTCCCTTCTACTTACAAGAAAGCAAGTAATAAGCCATTTCTGTTAATTTTATCTTAATTAGCAAGAAGTAGATAGAAGAATAAGCTTTTTAACAATAATTTGTAACAGATGTAGAGAAAGTCATGTGAACGGAACACGTCTTTCTTGGTTCCATACTCCTCTTCAAGTTATCTACAGGATTATCACTATAAAGAATGCAAAACAACAGAGACTGAGATTCACCGAGATAGTTAACAACTACTCCCAGTGCTGTGCAAACACAATTAGACTGTACGAGTGTTTGGGATGATTCGTTATGTAACCTAACTGGCTTTAGTGCTTACAAATTCCTATGCCTGGTCTGGTAATTATATTTTCTCCACTGAAAATAGCCATCCCTTCACCCGCAAGCCACCACTGTAAAAAAATACTGGAATGTGGAATACGATACTATATTTACCTACTACGTACATTGTACATTCGTGCTAGAAAAAATAATATGCATTTGTTTCATGGAAGAATCTGAAACAAAAATTAACAAAATTATTTTTGAAAAAGCTCTTACAAGACTCTAACATTCACTGTTTAACTCAGGTAGTACAGAATTCACTGAAAATGAAAATGACTTCGTAATATATAACATAACACAAAGAAAAAGACAAGAGCAACTCACTGTACGCACCCATTAATACGAAAGTAGAAAAACTCACCTGTCTTGTCCCTTTTTTGTGACATTAATTCACAACTGTAATTATCAGGCATAGGAATTCTTAAGCAGTTGGCTTCTAGTTATCTACACCAAACCTTTATCACTATAAAGAATACAAAACAACAGAGGCTCAAATTATCCGGGACAGTTAACAACCGGTTCCGCTGCTCTGCAAACACAATTAGACTGTACGAGTGTGGGGGGATGGTTCGTTATCTGTGATCTACCCGGCTTTAATGCTTAGAAATTACTATGCCTAGGTAATAATTATACTTGTTCCTCTGAAAACAGCCACCCCTTCAGCCGCAAGCAACCGCTTTCAGAGTAACCGTCAAAAAATGTAAATGCAATATTTTCTCAAGAATGTGAGCAAGAATATTTTGAACTGAACAGTAACATTTACTATGTTTGAAAATGTGTCAGATGATGATATTTGGTGTTTAAATGTGCTCAACTTCTGGGCTATTTGCGCATTCGTTGCTCAAACTAAGTGATAAGGTCAGTAAAAATGAATGAATGGAAACGAATGATAAAAATAACTAAAATGGCAAATAAAACTCAGTGTAAATAAAACTGCTCATGGTAGAAACCAAAAGGATTCTAAAACAACTGAGCTAAAAAGGTATAACTAAAAGCAAATCCCTACTGTAAAAGGTACACCTGTTTAAAAATTTAAAATTTAAAAACAGCTACCACTCCAATATCGTACCAGAACAAATAAAACTATATGGCAGTCTTAAAAGGCAGGGAACATAAACATTTAAAAAACAGATCTACCGCTCCAGTGTCATCCACCAGAATGTCTTTAGCACTAGGCGACAGTTGCACAGTGGGAAAATGTGTCATTGTGTGAAGATCAGTAATATTATATCGCTTTACATACCGAATGTAAAACCAAGAGCATTATTAAATAAAGATGCAAAAGGTAAGGAAATGACAAAACAGTGGATTAAAACCGAAAAAAATATGTAAAAAGTGTATAAAATGACAAGAAGATGACCTAAGGGATCTGCATTTTCATAAGCTGGGAGCCATGATAAGCATTTAATGTTCAAGCTAGCAATGTCTGGATGCAACTCGTCAGAATCCAGGTCCTAATAACAAATACACTATAGCTTAATACAGGACACTCTGTGACATTTCGCGCGACACGCGCTGCCAGCGCATTCTAGCGGGTCGGCCTTGAGCGGCGATGAGCTGGTGTTGCTGTAGCTTCAGTATAGTCTACGAAATAGCAATAATGATTAATTAAAATGTGATTTGTTTCGGTCTACACAGTGTTATAAGTATCATCATACAGAGAAATACTGAACCATGTCTGGTAAGGTTTGTGGAAAATATGAGGACAGATTTAATATAAACAAAAACTTTTGTCACTGATGGTTCAGAGAGAGCAGATAGATATTTTATTCGTCCTGAAGATCATACATATGTACATGCAGTAACTTTTAACTTCTGAAGCTTTCCAAGTCTTGTTTCCGCTTTCCACGAGATAAAACAATATAAGAAGATTATATTATTGTGAAACGTTAATGTACATAACCACTCCAGGGAAGCAATAATATGAAAATGAGATCATTGCTGAACATCTCTGAGGAAAATCCATCTATTGAAATTTATAACTGTAGAGTGTATTTCTTCCATGATGCTCCACACCTGTTGAAATCAGTGAAGAATAATTTGAAACGGCATTCTATAATTTGTGAAAATAGAAAGCTTTCTTGGAACCATATTGTAGAATTTTATAAAAAAAAGACAGAGCCATGAAACCTCGGTTAGCTCCAAGGTTGACCAGCCAATGTATTGAACTACCACCATTTAGTCCAATGAGGGTATGTTTGGCCGTTTGTGTTTTAAGTCATTCTGTCTGTTGTTGCATTAAAACGCATGTTGCGTTTAATTCCACGTCTGATGAAACATTAGCTATTGCTAATTTCATTGGAAAAATCTTATGCGTTCCATTCACATGACTTTCTCTACATCTCTACAGCAAAGCATTGTTAAAAATCTGAATCTTCTAATTGCCTCATGCTAATCAAGAAAAAAAAAGCAGAAATCGTCTTATTACTTGCTTCCTTTTAGTAGGAGCGATATAAGGCAGTACCATAGGTTAAAGTGATAGTCAAAATCTGGTTGCTATGTGACTTAAGTTCCTTTGTATAGACAGGAGCTGACAAATTCATGTATGAGAAAAGTATGTTTTTCAAAGCTGAAACCAATAACAAGGAATATCTAAAAAAAGAATCAACTCCACGAAAAAATGAATATAACACAAATTGTGTGTTTTAAAGAGCTCTACATATCTCTTACGGTTTACCATGCAAAACTCCGCAAAATTCATCCAAAATAAAGATGTCTTCAGAGGCTATTCCCAGGAAATTCAAAATATACATTTTATTTATCACGTAAATATCTTTAACCAAAATCGTTAGAGCCATTTTTGAAAAAATCAAAATTTTCGCAAATTTTCCCATGTAAAGAGTAGTTGTGGGTGGGGGATTATCTTGAAAATCTTTGTGTCGCATCCTTGGAAGATACTGTACTTAAATGCCAAGTTTGGTATTTAACGAACTTTTCGTTTTTGAGCTACGCTACGCGCGCACACACACACACGCGCGCGCACGCGGACATTTTTCTAAAAATGCATATTTTGGAATCAGGGGGTCTCAAAACATATATTTGCAGTGAAACCTTGGTAGCGAATTTTTGGATGCAATACAATACGTTCTCTATACACGATGTTCATATTACGTGTAGAGAAAGTAAAAATAGACTGTCTATTTGACATTTTCAACTCGTCTCAAACTCATTGTGCTAAATAGTTGCGCTATGCAATAAATGACGAACGTAAACATTTACTGTATTTGAATGAATTATGAAAATTCTTAGAAAACCACTGTAATGAATGGTCAGCGTAAGAAACCTCCTTGTTTTAATGCACATATTGGCATTAAAATTATTGTGGTAGGAACTAAAATGTCAATATGGTTTCTCATATTTACTTACAAGACGACTCACACAAGACTGTTTGGAAATTTAGTTTTCTGTTATTAGGGACAAGGGTGGGAACAATGTAACCCCAGATTCCTCAAAATTCAGACAATGTCTTAGACTTGCAATTACAAATCAGTTATTACAATCGTCTGAAGACAGTAATTGTGCCTATGGGTGTAAGCAAGTTTTTAGTTCTAAAGTCTGATTTACCTGAAAAATGTCAATCATTTGTAATTCAGGCTTCTACACTAATTATACCAGAACAGCAAAAGTGATGATTTTCCAGTTAATGTTCAACAGCGTGCAGATTCATATGTATGCACGTGGATATGTGCAAAATTTCCTCATGAGAAATGTATAAATAAATAGGTAGACATTGATGTCAGCAGAAGTAGTAAATTAAAATGTGCATTTTGCTCTGAAGCGTTATGGAAATGCTAGATTCATATTTCACAACGAATCTGCTTATACAATGTACATCAGCAGCAATACTCAATTTAATGAAAATTGTCTTCATTATCTTTCTGACAGTAGACTGCATGTTAAACTACGGTTAAATCTGCGTGTAGATGATGCATTATTCACTTGCATATGTGAAAGTTGTAAATATGTGTTTATTGGCAAAGCTTTTAATGTGTTAATAAAATGTTATTTGAATGATGAAAATGGAAAAAAGAATAAGAAAAAACCAGGTAGAAACATTATAGCAAAAAATGTCATGCAACTAAAATAATTCCTATAGATGCAATCAATACCTTTACATTGTTTTCCTGCATTGTTTTGTATCGTATTGACAAAATATTGTTTGAATAAATAAAACATAACAATGCTTATTATAATATCATTATTGGGTTTCCCTTTCCTAACATTCAAATCTAATCGCTTGTTCCTTAAGGCCTGGCCGCTAGGAGCGCCACTGTATACTTGTCTCTCAGCTTAACACAGGTGAACATGGAAGTGTCCAGTATTAACCTATAGTGTATTTGCTAATAACCATTATCATCGTGAGCGCTAAAACTGTCATGAAAATGTAAATGAATGAATCACTGATTTATTCGTAATCGGCTTACCCTCCTAGGTCTTACAAGCCAATGGCTAGGGGTCAGAAGCCTGTCGGGGAGCCAACGGCACGTAACCACAGAATGGCGAATTTGTTACAAGGGGTCGGCACGTAGCCAGGCATGGACATGAGGAAGTGGATAATATGAAAAATAAGCGAAATTGGTAATTGAAAATGTGATAATGGAGCAATTGGTGGAATGAGGGGCGGGGGAAACCGGAGGACCCGGAGAAAACCCACCCAGACGTCACTTCCTCCACCAAGAATCCCACATTTGGGAGCTTGTGATCGAACCCGGACCGCCTAGATGGTAGGTGAGCGATCTAGCCACTAACACACAGCGCCGCCTAATTTATTCATGTAATATTTATTTACATCGTAATTACAATGTCTATTATTTTACTATTTTATGCCATAGACAAGCCTATTGCTGACCTTATTGTTTAGCCATTTCAGCTTGGCTTTTGGCTCGACTGGGAAGCTGCTGTTGAGCCCTACGAACGTGTACATCTAGTTAGACCATATCATGGGCCTCGTGCTATATAGGAATGTATTATACCAGATGGTCCAACTGCCCCGTATTTCACTTGTGCAGATTTCCCTTGGTGCGCTATAAGAGTTGTAGAACTCAACGGGGCCATTTTAAGTTAAAACCTGCCAGAGGAGTCCTGTCGAAATTGACCTTTGCTTTACACGTCTTGCTATCAGCAGAGATATTTCAACAGAATGCTTTGCCGAAATTAGAACCCCATAGCGTAATTGTGGTTGACAGTGCTCCGTGCCACAGTGTTCGTGCAGAAAGAAAACTAAATAATTCTTGAAAAAAAAAAAAAAAAAGCATACCTATCATTAATTGGTCAAACACACAATAAAAAAAACGAAATTGTTGGGACGTTAAGAACCACACCAGTTAAACACAGACTCACACATAACATTTTTAGCAAATGTTATTTTATTGTTCAGCGGTCTCAAAACATGTATTTCCAGTGAAATAAAAGTACAGAAGTGTTTGGTGTAATGCAGTGCTTCGCCTATCTACTAGGTAGATACGTGGCAGCGGAAGTGAAAGTTACACTGTATTGCATTTTCTGAATGTTAAGTATTTTAAATTAATGGTAAATGTTATCATTTAAAGTATGTTCACAAACATTCACTATTAATCCAGGAGCATCTATTACTACATATCCACAGTTTTTTTCAGATGTTCATTTGGTAATCTGTATCCGGGTAGAATTTAATGAACGATTCCACACCTGTATTAAATCTACTGTAATGCTAATAAAGTTTTATGTTTACAATGTCGACTCTTTGCCGTCGTTGCGGATGCTCTCAGGCTGGTGCCGCCTATGGAAGGGTTTAATCTGGAAACGTTAGGTACCCCGTCCATGTTTGCGCTCATCTACATCCGGATCTGGTCACCTTCTGGGTCTCTCACCTCATTCCTCCCTCCCAGATGTCACTGTAGAAGTAGAAAGGTCAGGGACTTTACATGCGCTGACCTGCCTCGGTTGCGGGGGTCCATTCTGTTGTACTTTTTCTATAGCGTTTATCGCCCGCTTTCACTACTATGGCACCGCAGGCGGTGACACTGATGAAGATGGAGCACCGGTGGAACGTGATGGCGGGAGAACTCGGAGAAAACGCGCCCTACTTCGCTTTGTCCAACAGAAATCTTACATACGGTCGCTTGGGATCGAACCCGGGCCGTCTGGGTGAGAGACGAGTGGTCTGTACGTACATTTACATTCATCATAACGGGAGCTAGCTGATGAAAGTTCACTCTTAGGTTGATTCGCACCATAACGAACCCATGTGGCTAGTGCACCGTGGTACAACACAGTAGTAATGATATCCCATGCTAATAATCTAAATTTCAGAATGAATTTGCTCTTAAAATATTTTATACAGATACCTAAAAGCTTAATGAATGCTGATTTTTGCCGTTAAACAGCTACAAATCCTAAGACGAAGTTAGTATGAGTCACCTGATATCCGAATTTCTATTTACAACAGTTGTTTGTTGCTGTTTAGAACCATGAAGAACAGTCGCCGTGAATTTCCTCGTGCGTCTTCGTCGAGTTACGTAAAGCACAGGCAGGTAAACCATTGACTAATGGTGAAAAACAGTGGCATTGAATGTTTATTATACGTTCTGTCAAGAAAGTACCGGGAATTGATGATTTAAAAATCCTGTTTAAAAGGGGATTCAAAATTATTGTTGTCGCTAAGTTGATACAACTTTCCTCTATACCCACGCGGAGTTTGATCGTCATCTGTCATCTAGTTCTACGCCGTTTTGTTAGTTCATCTCAAAGGTGATTTGCGATTTTACGATGGATACAAATATTGAACAAAGAATCTGTCTCAAATTTTGCATTACAAATGGTATTTCGTGTGCCGAATCACTGAATATGTTACAGAGGGCAGATAACGTCCAAAAGATTGTTATTGTTATTGTTGTTATGCATAAGGAAACTTGTGTCACTGGCCGTCACAGTTAGAAAAGCATTTCTTCGGGACGGAGTACAGTGCATATTACCAGAATGCTGAAACAAAAATTATCAACTGCCAGCGGCTTAAGACAGTATGTGTCAGAATTCGGCGAAAACGTGTTCTCGTCTGATGGAAATGTCTTATTTTGTAAATTATGCGAAATTAAAGTCGCTACAGTTTACCGTGCAATAACATATCGGTGAGAGAAACATTTACGAGCTGTCAAAAATGTAGACTTTTGAAAACCTAAGGATGACTATGGTGGTGTATTGCAATGCTGACTAAGCTTGGCTTACTTAATATTACTTTGTCAGAATCACTTGCCTTACAGATTATCTGCAGTAATAAGATACTACCATACTAAGAAAAATTATAGTTTTAACAATACAATTACTCACAAAGCACCATTGGACCTAATATCAATTTTTATGATGTTAATTTAGAATTTTCTTTAGGTCTTTTTTAGAGAATTTTTAGGACATTTTAAAGGTAAGTTTTTGCCAGTTTTAAGGTCATCAAGTTCCGGGCCCTAATTATAAGCGTTGTGAGAAATATCGAACACTTCCTTCAAAAGTAGTGGGGTAATGAACTTCCAAGTTCACGTCGTATCACCTATAAATATAAACAATGCTGGTAAAGAAAAGCTGAAAAATTATAATTTAATTGGGAAGATAGGCTATGTGTCTGTTTTACTTAGCATCTGCCTCACAAGAAAAATGGTTACGGTCGGATGGGGGGGGGGGGGAAGAAACTGTGTGAAATGCGTGGTGCAAGATTGCAATTGACTAAAGCGATAGTTAAATCTTCCAAAGTTGGTTTCTATGTGATTGAAGCTCTTCTCTTTGTATAGCGAGGAGTTGACAAATTCCCGAACGAGAAAAGCTTAAGTGTTTTAAAGCTGAAAACAATAACAAAGAACATCTCGGAAATGATCAACTCCGTGGTCGAGTGGTCAGCGAGCTGACTTCTCACCCGGGGGTTCCGGGTTCGATTCCCGGCTGGGGCGGGGAATTTTTCTCTAGCCCCCACAGAGTCTGGAAGTTTGTTTGTGAGTGTGAATGTGTGCGTGTTTGAGTAAAACAAAATGATTTAAAAACCAACCTACAGACAACAAATTGTTTCAAGTTGAATGCCCCCGATATGAAATAAAAAAAAAGTTTATATCATAAATTGTGTGTTAAAATGAAATCTACGTTGCTTGTGTATTTTGTCTATCTCTCACGTTTTACGAGTTATACAAAAATCATCCAGAATGAAGAGATCTTTCAGAAAATTCATTTTATTTGTCTTGTAAATATCTTTAATGTAGAGGCATTTAATCAACACCGTTAGAGCCATCGTTTAGAAAATCAACTTGTTCTAATTTTTTTTCAATGTGAGTGGTAGTTTGGGGTGGGAAGATTTTTCTCAAAATGTGCGTGTCTCAACCTTGGAAGATACTAAATCTAATACCAAGTGTAATGGTTTATCAAAGTTTCGTTTTTAGTTAGCATGTTCACGGACATCATGCACACATACTCACATACACACGTGCGGACCTTTTCCTGAAAATGCTTTTTTGTATTCAGTAGGGTCTAAAACGTATATTTCCGGTAAAATCTAGGTATAGAATTTTTATGTGGAATGTAATACATTCTCTACCTATGTACTATGTACTAAGTATAGAAAGTGAAAATGAGCCACCAACAGTAGGTACAGTGCTGCAGCAAATTAATGCTGATTCAAATGTGTCAAGTGCTTAACTTCTCTGTTCGTTTTGTATTAGATGTATTGTGTTCTCTCCACGTGGTCGTGAACGCTGATAGTATTTCCAGCGCGAATAATGGAAGGCTATATTATAACAGCGTATCGGTCGCCTGAGTTTTGTTTTGTTGCGGATCAACTTGAAGTGGTACATCTGTAAAATTTGGAAAATAAGGTGTGTATTAGGTTTTATTGAAATTAATACCGGTTAATTGATAGTTAACCCTTAATTGCATAATATATTTTGATACATATGCCGTTCTTCCTCTGTAAACCGGTATTTATATCTCTTTCACCGACACCACAACTGAAGCGACTTAAATAGCCGTGATCGTTAGTACGATACGAAGTGGACTGACCATCCATTCAATGACTGTGGTAAAGGATGAGGAGGGCCCAAGTAAAATGATCGGTGTGATGGCACGCTGGGATGCTAATGGGGTTACATTTGACTGCAGTTGCATGGATTTTACTCTTTTGTATTGATGTTGAAAGTGATGACAAGAAAAATGATTATGAAGCAATTGGTGAAATGAATGAATGGCGGGGAAGCCGGAGAATCCGGAGAAAACCCGCCCAGACGCCACGTCGTCCATCACAAATCCTACATGTGGTTCTCTGAGATCAAACCCGGACCGCCACTCGACCATGGCACCGCCCCTTAATACACCTACTTTGAATGAATATTTCAATCACTAATTATAGGGATTTAAGGTAATGAATCTGGGAAATTTGGCCATAAATTGTGTAAAACTGAAAAGATATTTTGTTTCATAATAAAATGATCTGTCTACGGGCCGACCACTCGTTCCAGGTTCTCCATGTGTGGTTTCGTGCCGTTGACTCTCCAACAGGCTTCTGACCCCTAGGTATCAGCTTTTAAGTCCTAGGGAGATGTCAGTCCGAAAATACGGGGGGAGGGTAAGTCGAATACTAAACTTTAAGAAGATATCTTGTTTTTCCCCTTTGGCGAACTTAAGCACCAATCAACTAAAACTATAGAAGTGTAGGCGCATGCTTATTAATAGACACTCTCAGCTTTAAATTTTATTTTCTCGTAAACATTTTGCAACCCTTTCCATTCTCAAAATGTTTTACACGTTGTTATTGTTCAATCATTTGTTTAAAACTTTTTATACGCCCCTCAAAAGCACATTAAAGAAAATGGACATATTTGTTTTCCGAAATAAAGCTCCAAAGTTGCCAAATAAATTATTAAAGCTTAAAAACAAAAGTTTCGTAGAGTACGAAAAGTAATAATTTTATTCACTAATTAGAGCTAATGTAAAACGATGTAGTATTTATAAACTCATTTACTCTAAAACTGGATTTTTTCTGTGAATGTCTTTTTAAAATCTGCGTCACGTGTCTCATTTTTGTTTGAACAATGAATTTAGACAATAATAATTATCACTTATTGCACAATAACTGGTATAAATTTCAATAAGGTATCTTACATACCTTTAGGCACACTTTGTAGGGTGAAAAGAAGCTAATACTGTGGGTGCTGAATAGGTAGAGGGTACCAGTAAGGGATGTATTGCGACCTACCAGAGAAGAAAACAGCACACAGGAAAAGACGGGCCAAGCGCAGAGACGAACGGAAGTCCCTGACAGTCACAGGATGGCAGCCCTGGCGCGCAACGGAGGCTATACTGCGCCGGGAGGCCGAAAGGATAGCTCCACAATGGCACCTAGGCTCAAACAGCGCGACCAGGGCGAAGAGATTTTCACTCGGAGCCTCAAGCCGACCTGGGAGATGAAATAAAGAAAATGAAAGGGAAAGGAACAATGGTAGATTTACAGCACCCCAGCATTCGCCTAAGCAGCCCCAAGAAAACCACGGAAAAATACAGGGCCAGAGCGAACTCGGACCTCCCGAATGCCAATCACAAACGAAACGCCTGAGCCACCTGCCTCAGTGCAATGAATAGGTAGCATAACGGGAAAGTGTTGCAACGAAAACCTACATGCTGCTTACCAAATGACTCAATATGTTTTAAAACAAGCGAAACAAGGCATGCCGTAATTTAGATGTCCTTTAATGTGCTGAGTTGTGAGCTCAGCGGTTGCAAATTAAATAATAACTTATAATGTGAGCTTCAGTGGAACTCATGAATAACCTAGAACAAGGTATATTTAAACATTGCATTTTCTGAGAAATCCTCTGCTTGCCCTGCATCTTAAAGAAGTAGCCCGACCTTCGGAAGACTCAATTTCTGATCATGTAAATGCGTGATTGAAATCCGGTTGGGTGTGGTGGATCGCGATCAGGTGCGCTGAACGTTCAACGGGAGTAGATGAGTCAGCTTGCAAGATGGCACCTCTGCGATTAGAGGTGACCGGATGTAATATGGCGCTCAGCTAAGGCCATTAGATAATTAATGAATGGCTAATTTTATTTCGAGGAAGTGCTTTATCATCTCGCATGAAATCTCGAAACTTTGGGACTAATGAGCAGTGAAATGCCTGTATCTGCAAAAATCTGGAGGGTAACATTCACATGACTTTCTCTACCTGTTGTGCAACAAATTATTTTTACAAAGCTTGCCCTAATCTGCCTTACGCATATCGATATACACATGTGCGGATATATTACTTTCTCTGCACGTACTATGTGCATTGTGTATATAGAAGATATTGTAATGCACCCACAATTCGATACCAAGATTTCACCGGAAATGCATGTTTTGAGATCCCATAAATAAAAAAATAGAAAAATGTTCCTGTGTATGTGTGTGTCTGTGGGCAGCATAACTTAAAAACAAAAAGACCATTAAATGCCAAACTTGGTATTTATGTTTGGTATCTTCGAAGAATGCGACACGAAGATTTTCAAGAAATTCCCCTCACCATCAACCCTTTACATGCGACATTTTTCGAATTTTTTTATTTTCTCATAAATGACACCAACGATTTTGTTTAAAATCTTTTATATTTAAGTTAGCTAAAACAACTAAAATGAAATTGAATGTACCTTATTTTCATTTAATAAATAATCCAAATAAAAAACATAACTTCATCTTCCAAAATTCAATATTCATGCAGTAGCATGACAAAAACTATATATCTTCAATTTTCTGGGAATTGCCTCTGAAGACATGTTTATTCTGGATGAATTTTGCAAAATTTTGCATAACTAGTAAACCGTAAGAGAGAGTCAAAAACTTGCAACACAAAACTGTAGAGCTCATTAAAGCACACAATTTATGTTATATGAATTTTTTTTGTTTTTTTTTTTTTTGTTTTTTGTTTTTTTGGTGGAGTTGTGCGTTTTCGAGATAGTTCTTGTTATTGGTTTCAGCTTTAAAATACTTATACTTTTCTCATACGGGAATTTATCAACTCCTGTCCATACAAACAAAGGAACCTCAGTCACATAGCAGCCATCTTTTAAAATATTTGACTATCGATTTAGCCTAAGGTACTCCCTTATTTCCTTTCTACTTAAAGGAAGTAAGTAATAAGAAATGTTCTGCTAATTTTTTCTCTATTAGGGTTAAGTAAATAGAAGAATAAGCTTTTTAACAATAATCTATTGCAGAGATGTAGAGAAAATCATATGAATGGAACACATATTTGTTATTACGTATGTTTCGTAATTACTCAGGACTAAGGCTAAAGCGATGGCCTTTCAAGTGCTCACTCTATGATACACTGACATTTCGTTATCTTTGTTTGACAAAGAGCAAGAAAAATGAATAGCAATTTTCCATTTGAGAAATGCATAAGTGTTTCACAATTGAAACCAATAAGTAGGAATGTCTCTGAAAGGTGAACTCTACAAAAGATGTATTTGAATAAATTGTGTGTTTTAACGAGATCTACTTTTTATGTAGTAAAATTTCCTCTACCTCTTATGGTTTACCAGCTATACAAGAAGTCATCCAGAGTGAATAGGGCTCCAGATGCTATTCCCAGAAAATTCAAGATGTACATCTCATTTAACGTAAAATATTTTAAACATGTGGAATTTTATTCAAAATCATTAGAGCCATTTTTGAGAAAATCATAATTCTCGAAAAATATTCCTGTACGGGGTAGTTAGGGATGAGGGAATGTTCTTGAAAATCTTTGTGTCGTAGCCTTCTAAGATATTTTATACATAAGGTTTGGTATTTAACATGCTGTTAACATGGTGTTTTTAAGCTATGCTGTTCATAGACCACACATATACAAAACGCGTTCTTTTTCCCAAAAATATTTTTTTTTATTTAGGAGTCATTAAAGGGACCGGACAAATCTCGACATCGAATTTTTAGTGAAATATAATACCTTCTCTACCTACCATGTGTACAATACGTGAAAAAGGTAAAAATTAATCCAAAAAGGGTCCTTGACGAATTTTCGGACTATTAGCAATAAAAATTCTTGCTAGCGTAAAATTATAGCCTGAAAGTAAAAATTCCGAAAATATTCTTGCATCAGGGATATGTCATTGAGTGCTTAATCCTGGGTCTACCCCCCCCCCAGGGGCCTACTACGGTAGGTACGGGTTTGGCGCACCCGGGGGTTCCCGAGCCGCTCACCGCCACTTCACCCTACCCATCGCCATTCACTGTTGCCACGTCTTTTGTTCTGCATTTGTTTGTTTCGTTTGTTTACTTTATTACCCTCTTCCTCTTCTAGGCTTATGGAACTTAGTAGTTTGTAAGGCATTAGGTTTATTAACTCCTGTCTCACCTGCAGGGATCTTTCACTATCCCCGTGGTTCCTGTCCCACTGTTCCAGCGCGGCTCCCAATTTGTGTGCTCTACGGAGGTCCCAGGCTTGAAGGTTGGGTGCACCCTCCTCACTGCCCCTATGTGTAGCCTTAGGTGCGGAGCCCGTCCATACCGTCATGTACATTCACGTAGCTTGTTGGTAAGCCCGGCCTGTGCTGGTGTCCCGACGACCGCGTTACGTCGTTGGGATAGTTTCACGGGCCGGACGTGTTACCGCTGACGTTGCCCCGGCGTAATCAACCACAAGTCCCCTGAATCCGTGCATGTGTTCTGTCGCTGCACGGCCTAGAGCGGGGAGCCACAGGCGGTTATTCCTGTGGTAGGGGCTTAAAACCGGGGCGTGCATGGTGAACGGTATACGCATATGGACCAGCAGTGGTGTTTGGAGGGTAACCCTTGTGACGTAGGCCTTGGGTATCGGTCACGGGATGGTTCCCGTGACGGCACAGACCGTGGAGATTTGGTGTCTTTTCTTCTTTAGCCCCCGGATGGCAGGCTGACGCCGACGGTTCCGGAAGGGGGTCCTTTCAATATGTCAAACCGCGCACCACCTTCTTATTTTG
Organism: Hymenopus coronatus; assembly: GCA_030762935.1. Classification (NCBI taxonomy): domain Eukaryota; kingdom Metazoa; phylum Arthropoda; class Insecta; order Mantodea; family Hymenopodidae; genus Hymenopus; species Hymenopus coronatus. The sequence goes on along the minus strand of CM060900.1, from coordinate 94,616,867 downwards.
ACCAGTTTATTGTAATGGCTATGTTGAACGAGACCAAGAAATTTTCAGACATAAGTCCATTCTACGTGCAAAGGGAAGTTGACAGGATCTGCGGCAAGGTTAAAAACGCGACAAGGCTGCGAGACGGTACGCTATTGGTAGAGGTCCACAATAAAGACCAATCGGACAAACTACTTCGTGCTACTCTGTTGGGATCATACAGCATCAAAGTTTACCCCCACAAGTCCAGGAACACCTGTAGAGGAGTTGTGACCACCTCTAGCTTAGACGACCTCTCCAATGAAGATATTGCCACCCATCTTTCAGAACAGCGAGTTTGTCAGGCGTGCCGTCTACATGGTAAACGTGAGGGCAAGGAGTACCCATTGCGTACGATCTTTCTCACGTTCAAGGGTACTAGTGTTCCGGAGTTCATATACTGTGGTTACGAACGTGCTGCCGTCCGCCCGTATGTGCCGAACCCTATGCGGTGCTTCAAGTGCCAGCGCTTCGGGCATACCCAAGCCGCCTGTGCCCGACCCGCAACCTGCGATCGTTGTGGTCTAGTGGCACACGTTGATACCGTCTGTACGCGCGCACCGTGCTGTGTAAACTGTGAAGGCAGTCATCCGTCTAGCTCTCGACAGTGTCCCATGTACTTGGCAGAGAAAAGCATACAAGAAATACGTGTGAAGGAACATCTTACTTTTCCTGAGGCGAGACGGCGCTTTGAGCAGCTAAAGCCGGCCAACACCACAGGATACTCCTCAGCCGTTCGCCGTAAGCTTGTCCAATCCGTCGGTTTACAGACTGTGCCTGTCGCGGATGCGTCGACGCAAACTGACTTGTGCGAAGCCGCTCCTTTACGTGCTCAATCTGCATCTCAGTGTACAACTTCTGATGCACAGCAGCCATCTCAGCCGTCGACTAACCCATGTGCTCCTAGTTCATCCTTCGCCGGAGATCGTTCCCGTCAACGTAGTAGACCGATGAGCCGAACTTCGGCAACGTCCCGCTCTCGTTCTGCAAACCGAAAGACTTCTTCTGACTCCCGACCACCAGTGGAGTCTGAGGAAGATACGGATTTTAGGTTAGTTGGAGCTAAATCTGCTAAGGTGAGAAAGAAAGAAATTACACCACCTTAATTTTTATCTCACCATGGATATAATCCAGTGGAATGTCAATGGGATCAGGGCCCGTCTACCAGACCTTCAACATATAATCAACAAGCGTTCACCCTCAATCCTCTGTCTCCAGGAAACCCACTTACATCCCCACCATACCCTTCCACTTCGTCATTTTCAATCCTTCAGACACGACTTTGTTGGTGGCCAGCGTGCTTGTAACGGTGTTGTTACTCTCGTGGCTCCTACCATCCTTGCCGCCAGTATTGCACTCAACACCCCGCTACAAGCGGTAGCTGCGCGCGTAACATTGCCTTCCATCTGCTTTTCTGTTTGCAATGCCTATTTGCCGCCGCACGATGTGATCTCAGACACTGAGCTTCGGGCATTGTTAGCACAAATTCCCCCGCCGCTGATCTTTTTGGGCGATGTCAATGCTTGCAATGTTCTTTGGGGTTCTTCTGCTGACGATGCTCGAGGTACAATAATAGCAGACGTTTGCGACAGGTCTGGTTTATTACTCTTAAACTCCGGTGCACCCACATTCTTATCTTCTGCATATGGCACCCTATCCGCCCTAGATGTAAATTTCTGCAGCCCTGCTTTACTACCCTTCCTGGATTGGTCGGTATTTTCCGATCTTCACGGCAGTGATCATTTCCCCATTGACATTCGTTTTTCGGGACAATATCCCTTACCCACTCAACATCCCCGCTGGATTATCTCCAAAGCTGATTGGGAAAAGTTTTCCTCTCTGCTCAATCTCAATTCCGATGGCTGTACCTCCATAGAAGACATGGTGGAGTATTTTACTTGCTCGGTTTTGCTCGCCGCAGAATCCAGTATTCCTCGGAGCTCTTCTACCCCTCGGCGTATTCCAGTGCCGTGGTGGACCGAAGACTGCAACTTGGCATTAAAGGCACGTAAAAAAGCTCTTCGGAGTTTCCACCTACACCCGACGGCGGAGAACTTTGTTGCTTTCAAACGCGCCCGGGCTAAGGCGCGCTATATCGTTCGTAATGCCAAGCGGAATTCGTGGAAAGCATATGTCTCCTCGCTTTCTCGCAGGAGCTCCTCAGAGAGAGTGTGGACTTCGGTGCGCCGCATGACCGGCAAATGTCTCAGGACATACATCCCTGGCCTTACCGTTCACGGCTCCACCTTCACCAGCGAACGGGATGTTGCCGACGCTCTAGCCACCTCCTTCGCTGCGACAAGTGCAACGGGCAATTACGACAATGCATTTCTTCCCATCAAGGAAGCTGCTTAGAGATTTCGCCTTGATTTTACTAGTGACTGTAGTGAGCCGTACAATGCACCCTTAACCCTTGCGGAACTAACTCATGCTTTACACGCTGCGAGGGATTCTTCTCCTGGTCCCGATGATATTCACCGACAAATGTTGCTTCACCTCCCACCTGAAGCTGTTACATTCCTTCTGGACCTCTATAACCGCATTTGGCGCGAACAGGTTTTCCCGCCTGTGTGGCGAGAGGGTATTGTCATTCCTATCCCTCGTCCTGGCAAAGACCGGACCCTCCCATCCTCTTACCGGCCGATTTGCCTCACGAGCGTCGTTTGCAAGACTATGGAACGCATGATCAGTATTCGGTTTACTTGGTGGTTGGAGGCGAACGAAGTGCTCTGTTCCGAGCAGTGCGGATTTCGTCGCGGTCGTTCAAGCGTTGATAACCTGGCGCGTATGGAAGCTTATGTACGGAATGCTTTCCTTCTGAAGCAGCAAGTCGTGAGTGTCTTTTTTGACCTCGAGAGGGCTTGCGACACTACTTGGCGATACGGTATTCTGCGTAATTTGCACAGTTCAGGGTTACGCGGCCATCTGGCGCTATTTCTTTGCAACTTTCTGCAGCGGCGCCGCTTTCGTGTCCGTATTGGCAATACTCTCTCGCGGGAGAAGATTCAGGAGAACGGTGTACCCCAAGGTTCCGTTCTTAGTGTTATGCTTTTTGCCGTGGCCATCAACGGCATTACCAGCGTGATTCGTAGTGGGATATCATCGTCACTGTATGTGGATGACTTTGCGCTGTAACTATCACTCCTACAGCACTGAACATCTCGAACGACAACTCCAGCTCTCCATAAACCCCATCGCTGGTTGGGCGCTTCGCAATGGTTTTCGTTTTTCCCCTACAAAAACTCAGTGCATACACTTCCACCGTCTTCGCGGAGTACACCCTCCTCCTGACCTCCAATTGAACAGTGTGCCACTGCCTTTCGTTCCGTCCTTGAAGTTCTTAGGTCTCCACCTAGACCGTGAACTTTCTTGGGTACCCCACATCCGATACCTTCGTGCCTCCTGTGACCGATCGCTGCGGATCCTCCAACTGCTTTCTGGTGCGTCGTGGGGCGGCGATCGTTCAGTGATGCTGCGTTTGTACCGTCCACTCGTTCGCTCAAAACTAGACTACGGTTGTTTTATTTACGTCGCAGCGACCGCCTCTAAACTTCGCCTTTTAGACACCGTTCATCATATCGGTTTACGTCTTGCTACAGGAGCCTTCCGCACTAGTCTTGTGGAATGCTTGTACGCCGATGCCACTGGCAGTGCGTCGCTCATTTTTACTTTGTGCGTATGCTGCTAAGTTGTCTGCGAACCCCCGCCATCCTTGTTTTAACCCTGTGTTACGCCCGGATTATTCACACCGCTATCTGAGGAACGCCACTGCTTCGCGCCCCTGTGGTATTCGGTTTCGTGAACTGCTCTCCGATAGGGGTCTCAGATTGCCTCCTGTGGAGCGTGTTTTTGTTTATCCGGAACCTGCTTGGCAACTGAGGCGTCCCAGTTTCGACCTGACCCTCTCCAACCTTGTGAAACGTTCGACCGCTCCGGAGGTATTTCAGCGACTGTTTTACGAACTTTTAAGCAATTACCGGGCATATGCACCGGTATTCACTGACGGCTCCCAGCTGGTAGGAGCTACAGGTTGTGCCTTTTATTTCAATGGAGTAACACAGAATTATCGCCTTGCGGACGCCAGTTCGGTATTCACCGCCGAACTGTACGCTATCTTTTACTTTCTAGATTTTATCTCGGTTTTAGCACCTGGTAGTTTTCTTGTTTGCAGCGATTCCTTGAGTGCCCTACAGGCTCTGCAGCAGTATACTGGCTCCTCATCACTCGTTATGCGCATTCAATCTCGCCTTTCTGAATTGATTGCTTGCAGCTACCAGTTCATCTTCACGTGGGTTCCAGGTCATGTCGGTATTGCAGGTAATGAGGTAGCGGATAGGTCTGCCAAGGCTGCCTGCTCCTTGCAGGATTATTCGGAAGTGGCTGTGCCCTCAGGGGATGCTTCACGTTACTTTCGCAGGTCTCTTCTTTTAGCTTGGCAGCAATCTTGGCAAAACTTAGCAGGTACACAGCTTCGCATACTCAAAGACACGGTACAGCCATGGCACATCTTGCCAGCCAAACCGGCGCCGCGAGGTTATCCTTACGCGTCTGCGTATCGGTCACACGCGGCTAACACATGGCTACCTTCTACGCGCTGAGCCAGCTCCTATATGTCAGACCTGCAATGTTCGTCTGTCTGTGGCACATGTGTTGCTTGATTGTCCGAAATTTCATCGTGAACGGCAATCCATCGGCCTGGGTACCTCCTTACCTGCCATTTTATGCGACGACGCCAATCCCGTCGATATGGTGCTACGCTTTGTTGCCTCTATTGGCCTCAGCAAAGACATCTGACCTGTTTCATGCGTGTGTGCAATTTTAGCATTTTTAACTTTTTAGACTCTTTTACCATATAGGACCACTTTTTGTGTGTTTTTTAGTTTTTTAACCTTTTAGCCTTGGTTTTTTATCACCCGTGGGTTTTTAGCACATTTTAACTTTTCTTCTTTAGATTTGTTTTTAATGTGTGTTTCTTTTCATAACTTCGGGCCCAAATGACCTAGTTGTCGACGGGCCCTTAAACACTACTCACTCACTCACTCCTGGGTCTATAAACTTACGTGAAAAACAATTAACTACCACTGAGTGGTCTATTAGTTGGTTAAACTATGAAGCCCGGGAGCTAAGGGACAATGGGAGTGTAATGTTGACTACAATCGGTCAAAAAATCGGAAACCGCTTTTTATAAAAACATTTTATTGCAGCCTTTCTCATCTATAGGAAGTCAGCATTTAAGTACCCTCTAGCTTCAGACTCTACAACTGTTTCAGAGCATAGTATTTTATAAAACAGCGTTCTTCTCAAAACTATATTTTCACACTTTCAAAATGTTCCACGTACCTCAGTTTTTATTTAAATATAAGTAAAATTTCCCAGAATGTACAAAAGTGTCTATTGTAATATTACAGACGACGCAATTATTCTCACACCAACTAATTTAATATGTGTGTATATAATATTAGTTTTAGAGATTAAAACTTCTAGGTAACGTTTTAAAAAAAAGTATCATAATTCAGTAATCTAAGTTACTGAAATGTCAATGCATAAAGCTATTTTTAATTATTTTTTTTTAACCTCTTTAACCTGGTTGGTCATATCGGACGATGAATGAAATTAGTGAAATGATACTCAAATGATCTCGGGTCCATGGAGCTTAAAATTACTCGATATTCATCTTCTCAGGATAAGGGAATACCTCGAAAAACCTTGTCCGGGTAACTCACCCTAAGCGAGATTCGAACTCACGACCTGTTGAATGTGAGGCATATACGCTACCACCACACTACCCAGGTGGGCTGTAAAGTTATTGCTTGCGGATCAGAGCTCTAATTCCAAATATTCTAACCAATTTGCTCAAATTATGAGGCTCGTAGAACACTTTGATTAAGCACAATATATTTACCCATTAAAATATATGAAATAATTTATATTCTGCAAAGTATACATCCAATTTCAACGGAATTTTGGTAGTCATAATCACAGTTATATTTTCAGAAACATCTATACAAAATATAGAAATATGAAATTTTACTCCGTGTCCCTTAAATTACTTACGACATTATAAGTCGTCATTGGGGAGTTTTCTCTAAATTATATTGAGATCTCCTTGTGGTTTACCGGAAAAATGGAGTCCGTCGGGGAGTTTAATGCTGTAGCCATGGTAGCTCTGTACGTTAGAGAAGCCGGACGGGAACCGGAAGACCTGGTTCGCATGGAGTTTTTCAACATGATTCTACCTTTTAAACCTTTTCCTACATATATAACTTTTGTGAAAGAACAATTAAAATTAATTGACCTAATAGCATTAACAGTTAAACTATGAAACCCCGGAATTAAAGTACTTAAAACATTATAAGTCGCCATTGGAGTATGTTATCTCAAAGTTAATTTGTAATCGCCTTGTGGCTTACTGGGGGAAAAAATGCGACATGGCAACTCGGTTGTTTAGAGGAACCGGACGGAAACCGGAAGATCCGTGGTTCAAATCCCTGCTTGAGATGGAATTTTTCATTCTGATTCTAACTTTTCAATCTTGTCCGCTACTGGGCTTACAAAAACTTATTCTTCTATCTACTTTTATACATTTGGTTTTATCACATATACCTTGTAGACGAGGAATACAGTAGACTTAATGCGATAGTCAAATCTTGTAGGAGCTGATCCTACGTGATGCTTTGGAATTCCGTTCTGCTTGCATGAAAAATGAATAACGACTTTCCAGTAGAGAAAAGTACAGGTTATTTGAAATTCAAGTCAATAACATGGAATATCTCGGTAATTATTCACTCCATAAAAATTAGTTGACATAAATTGTGTACTTTAACGAGAGCTATATTTTTCAGAAATAAGATTTTGTCTATTTCTTACAGTCCACCAGATGTACAAAATCATTCAGAATCAGGAGAACTTCAGACACTATTCCCAGGAAATTCAGGACATACATTTTACTTGTGTAAAAACATCTTAGACATTGGTGTTTCAGTCAAAATTGTTGTCATTTGTTAAATAAACGTTTTCCAAACATTTTAAAATAAAGGATATATTGGATTGAGGGTTGTTTCTTGAAAATCTTCGCGTCCTATCCTTGGAAGATCCTGAACGTACGTACAAACTTTGGTGTTTAACCTACCACGAACCTTTTTCTAAAAATACATATTTTATATTTATGGAGTTTCAAAACGTATTATCCGGTACAATTCGGTATAGTACCTCTGGATAGGATGCAGTAATTCCTCTTCTTAAGGTAGATACTAGAGAATGTAATGAATCCTCATCTTTAGCCATATAAAAAGGCTGATGCGGTACATTCACATGATCTTTTCTATCTATCGTTTATTATTGGCTATGCAAACTATTTTTATGAATGATTATTTTTCTTTTAATTCAAAATCTTCTCGAGCTTCTAACCAGGTAAAATCTTGGCTTAATACCAACGTTTCGAAGAAGTGCATCTTCGTCGTCTTCAGGGTGAACTGATGGATTAAGCTTGCAGATACTGGTATTTATAAGAGCTGGAATGAAGCTAACATCTGATTGGTTCGTGTGATATTATGGCCTGGTCTAAGTCATCTTAAATAACAGGCCATAATATCACGCGAACCAATCAGATGTTAGTTTCATTCCAGCTCTTATAAATACCAGTATCCGCAAGCTTAATCCATCAGTTCACCCTGAAGACGAGGAAGATGCACTTCTTCGAAACGTTGGTGTTAAGCCAAGTTTTTACCTGGTTAGAAGCCTGAGAAAATTTTGAATTAATACGTCGCCAGGAAAGCTTCAGTTCTTATTTTGATTCTTTTTCTATTTGTTTAATTTTTATCAAGATGAACATTTGCAGAAATGGCTGTATTACAAATTTTGTTGTGGAATAGGGATCATTGTAGACAGTTTAAGAACTGAAGGCTCTGTGCTGGCTTTAAAATGCCATACTTTTTTCATACGATAGCGAGAAAAACATGAAAATCGAGAGGATTTTAAAAGAATGACTTAGGCATTGAGCAATTTGAAACATTAATAATGAATATCTTGAAAACAAAAGCTTCTTTTAAAGAGATTTACATTTTTTGTGTTGTACCGTTTCGCCTATCGCTTAACGTATACCACTTATACAAGATGATATAAAATTCCCTCTGAATGAACACAGGTATTCACAGAAAATTCAAGATATGCAGTTTGTCATGCCAATATTTTTCATACGTGAAATTTCAACGAAACTTGTTGCAATTTTTTTAACAAATAAAAGAATTCGAAAAATTTTTCCTGAAAGGTTAGTGGGGGCGAGTTTTTTTTTTAATCTTCGTATAGCATCTTTTAAATATACTAAACTCACAAATATCTGGTTTAGTATGTATTCGAATTTTCGTTTTTGAGATATGCTTTTTACAGACACTCGACGGAACCTTTTTCTAAAATTTCTTGCTTCATTTAGGGTCTTCAGAACATGCAGTTCCAGTGAATTCACGATATCAAATTTGTGGGTGAAATACAATACTTTCTCTACCTACTATGTACATGGCAGAGAAAGTAATAAGTAAATGCAACGAGGAGTGCAAAGGGAACATAAGGAAGGTGATTACAGATGTAATACACACATTTATTTAAATCGGCATATATTCTTGTGTTGCTCTTATGACTTTCTCTAGTTGTTCTAAAAACTTCTTACAAAGGATTATTCTTCTTTCTACACCATGCTAATCGATATCAGCATTAACAGAATGGTCCTATTACTTAGTTCCTTATAAGTAGAGTGGAGCTAAGGGAATGCACCAGGCTAAAGCGATAGTCAAATGTTTTAAAACCTGTCGTTATGTGATTGCCATTGTAAATAGCTTCTTTGCTTGGCCAGGAGTAGAACAAAAGAAAAGCGTACGCTTCCTGTCTGAGAAAAGTATAAGTGCCTTCTTGGAAGAGTCCCGAGCTACAAACTTTTAGGGAAAAGACCTGCCCCTATAAAACTCCCTGTTACTTAGACCTTGCTCTTACAAAAGCATTTGTGCTTCTGGATTGACAAAATAAGTAACCTTGGCATATACAATAACACATTCTTACCCTCATGTTTGTTCTGCAATCTGCCCAGTCTTGGTTACTGAAGCAAATATATTTCCTATGTTAAGCCTGTGCAAAATAATAATTAAAATAATAAAATAAAAATCGTGCTAATATACTGTTGCAGCATCTTGATAATTAATTGGTATGGACACAGTTCGAAAGAAACGTTCTTCTCCTTGGCGTACTATCATGGGCTGCGTATTGAGCTGCAAATTCAACTTCTGAGTGCAAAACTTTGCTGCAAAGTAAACACTTGTTCCGTCACTTTATTTATATGAAAATAACAGAGATTTCTCCTAGACAGGCATAGACGTAGGACATGGCTTGCGTATTGGATTGCTTTCAGAGGCAAATTGACACACGACACACTGTATAAGGAAGAGAGAATCCCTGCTGTCACTTTTTCACACATTGTAGATATAAATCAAGCAATGATGAGTCGTACCACGTTTTCTGTGAAAACTCCCATCAATGTTGGGATTGGAAACAAAAGATGAGTTTTGCAACGTTTTCTTTGAAAACTCCCTTCAATGCTGGAATTAAAAGCAAAAGATGAGTCTTACCATATTTTCTGTGAACACTCCCTTCAATGTTCAGATTGAAAGCAAAGTATTATTTTCCCACATTTTCTGTGAAAAATCGCTTCAATTTTGTGATTGAAATCAAAGATGAGTTTTACAAAATTTTCTGTGAAAATCACTTCAATGTTGGGACTGAAAGAAATAGATGAGCCTTGCTGCATTTTCTGTTTCAATGTTTTTGGCTAGCGATATCAAATGCTGACAGCGAGAGATGTTTCTCTACGTATAACTTAGTTGTAACAGACAGAATGACAATCATGAAAAACGAAAATGTCAGAACTTGTCGTATGTTGCATTTGATTATGTCTGATTTGATCTTTTAATGATATTTATTTGAAACGAAAGTTTTTGAATTTGAAAATGAAGGGGTTTTAACATTAATGTTACTTTACGTAGCTCTCAGTTTTCATTTCTGTCACATATATAATTACTCACTCAATTTTGCTCGAAATTTAACACGAAAATGATGCGAATTTGTCTAGAACGTCTAAAAAAACACAATTAAATAACCTTATTAATGCGAATTTCAAAATGATTTTTGTCATAAAATCTTGCCTCTACTCATAATTATGTAATATTTTCTTAACATACAACCAGCTCCAATTACTGCAGTTTTTTTAAATTGAATTATCGTAAGTGCACTTGGCATATAGCCCCTTATACAAGAATTTGATAATCATTATTGGCATATTTTGTATCAATTTTAATTTATCTACCACGTACTTATATGACTAGAGGAAGCATTGCACTATATCTAAAGTATTCGATATGAAGATTTCACTGGAAATTAAATTTTTGAAGTCCTGTATACAAATAAATAGCGCACTTTTATTTTCTCCTTTCTGCACCGTAGAGGAATTGCTATATTCCAACCCAAAAAAAATTCGATACCATGTTTTTTTCGGAAATACGCGTTTTGAGGCCGCATGAGCCCCCAAAAAGTCATTTTTAGAAAAACGCCCTTGTGTGTGTATCTGTGTATGTGTGACTGTGTATTACATAACTAAACTCGAAGAGTTTAATAAATACCAAGCTTGGCATTTAACTTCGAGACCTCCCTAGGATACAACATGAAGATTACGAAGAAAACTCCCAAACCAAATCATCATTCCCTTGAACAGTTTTGGAAAAAAATTGATTTTGTCAAAAAAATCTAACGATTTTTATTCAAATAAAATACGTTTCAGATATCTCATGACAAATGTAAGGAATAGCTTGAACTTTCTAGAAATAGCCTTTGAACTCTTTTCTTTCTGAATTATTTTTGCATTGCTGGTAAACCGCAAGAGATGATAAAATCGTACTACCCAGAAGTAGATCTCGTTCAAGCAGACAAAGTATGTCAAATATTTTATTTTTTCTGAGTAATTTCCGAGATATTAATTTTTATTTGTTTGAATCTACAACTACTTATACTTTTCTCAAATGAAAAGCCGTTATTCGTTTTTGCCCGGTCATTCAAAGAGAATGGGATTTCAAATTCAACGTATGAAGTAGATCTTCAAAGATGCGACTATCCCTTAGGAGACGCTGGGAATGAAATTTCCAATTTCTATATTTCTGTATAGATGTTCTTAAACTTCTTCTGTGATTGCATTATTATTATTTTAATATGAGCAAAAAATTTCATTCAGATAGGATAAATACTTTGGAAGATATAAAGTATTTAATAAATTTTATTACGTAAATATGTTGCAAATCAAAATGTCCCGCACGCCTCAAACTTTAGGAAATTGTTTGGCATTTTCTGAATTGAAGCTTTGAAGCGCACACGACTACTTTGAAGAGGGATATTTCAATAACTTTGATTACTGAATTAATGTAATTTTTTTAAAAAGTTAGAAATTTTAATCTCTAAAATTAATCATTTTTCATACAAATATACTTTTCTGAAAAGTTACATTGGTGCACATTCTGGGAAATGTTATTATTTAAACAAAAACTGTGACGCGTGGAACGCTTTGAAGGTGTGAAAGTGTAGTTTTGAGAAACACACCCTCTGATGAAACAGTATGCTAGGAAACTTGCATGATCTTTGAATGGCTGTAGAGACCGAAGCAAGGGAAGCAAATTTAAATGTTGACTTTATATAAAATGCCCAAAGCTTCCAACAATTATTTGTAATAAAAAAACAATTTTGGACTTCTTAATCGATTTCAGTCAAACTTTCACTCCCAGTGTTCCTTAAGGGGACAAGGTATTCTGAAATGCTAAAAAATATTCTTTTTAGACACTAATAGAACCTCTATTATTTCTAATTTCAGAAAATGTATACTTTTGGGGGATTAAGAGGATTTTAATCAATTTTAATATAATTTAAATGCTAGTCTGCATTTCTTTAAAGCTGTTATGCAATGCCCCTTTTTAGATAATTTATATCTTTAAATTCAGTTTTCTCAAAACAGCATTTTTGGATACTTATGTACCTTTTTCATAGAAACTATGAGAGTAGGGAAAGCGGTAATTTTTGGTACATACATACAACATATAGTTGAAGTTTTTGAACCCCAATGGTGATGTTATAGTATATGTTGAGCATATTAAGAAAGCAACACCATGGCAAATATATTTCTTTTTTAATTTCTACTGAAATTGTATCATAGCTAAATAATTGAGGTTCAGAGGACAGCTGATTACACTAAGAACAAGCATGCAAATGTGTGCTTATGTATTGCAAGCAGTATTAGAGAAAAAAGTACATGAATTCATATGTTTTAAGACTAAGTTGTATTACTTTTCTGTTCAATGAAATAATTTTTATTGACTCAACCACATAAGCTATTAACGCAAACAACCACTTGAAATAATTATCATGCTTTATAGAAGAATGCATACAAATTTCTGGAAAAACAATGGAATACTTTAAGAGTAATAATAATTCAACTCACATAAGGTGTAATTTTGGTATGTTCAGACTACCTTGCCATCTTAAGCCTTCCGTTTTCCGCATTATATCTACCTACAAGGAAATATGCACGGACAGTTTGTCTCGATTAACATGAAGTGGATAGAAGATAAGGTATTTATGGGAATGGTTTGGCTAGAGAGAGGCATGTGAATGTAAAACATGAAAGTAATGACACATTGCTCAATATGACTATTTAAAGCAGCTTTCTGGATCCTGTTCAAACGCAGCTGGTATGCCATAAAGGAGCAATAACTACAGAAGCACAATCATTGCTTGGAAAACACAAGGCGTATTCACTGTTTAATAGAACCGCTGAAAAGAAATATGAGGTAACAGCTGCTCGTATTCAGTGATTTATAGAACGTCTAATGCACATGCATCTTCATTGCAAAATCTTTAACCTTGCTGAAAGAACTCTGGGAACATCTGCATTTCAGCATGCGGAAAAGCATTATTGAAAATAAATCTTCTGGAAATATCCTTGGCAAGTGGCTTTTCACCACAATCACCAGCTAAGAAATCACGGTTTTATTGCGTTTGTGTAAGATATATACAGGTAACCAGCGACTCGCTCCAATACTGCGCCTAAGGTGGTGTTTCTTGTTCCGGACGAAAGGTGCCTATTTTGATGATTGCAACGCACGCGCAAAATCTTGTCCTAACGTTATGAAAACAATCGTTAGAGATAGTGTTTATTTCCTCAGTGTCCCTCGGGATATCTTTCACTGCACCTCGTTTTCTTTCAGTTGTTATATGCTTTCCATGATAACATACGCCACTCCCTGCATGAATCTTGTTTTTTGGAATAACGACCTTGTTATCTTTACTGCATCGGGGAATTTGGAACCTTTATATGGCTTTCAAAAGGATCCTATTGACTTGAATCTTGCTGGTTTTATACATACAGTCTGAAAGTTGTGCTCCTATTCCAGTAAATACATAGATGGATACTATCTTTATCGATGTCTGAAAGTCATTACATAAATACTTAATGCTTGGGTTGTTGACCGTACAGCGTATTTCAGATACGAGTTAAAGGTGTTGTGGTGGTAGTACCCGGGCCATCAGATTAAGCGGCCACGCTTTAAACGGCATCTGGATTGCGCTCGCGCGCCGCTTCCCTCCCGACACCTTTTACCCGCGCGTACCGTGTACATCGAAACGAATAGGATGAACGTAAGAGGTCAACCAGAACCATTATTGTATTACAAATTATAATATTGAATTTTCCTTGTACTTCTTACATTTTCAAGGAAGATGTTGGACATGTTCTCCTTGTGCTCGTAAATAGGCATTGCAGCATGTTAACAGATTATTAGAAATGATGTGTTCCATTCATATGACTTTTTCTGCATCTCTGTAACAAATTATTGTTAAAAAGCTTATTCTTCTATCTACTTCATAATAACCAAGATAAACATTAACAGATTGTCCTTATTACTTGGTTTCTTGTAAATAGAAGGTAAAAATCTAATGTGTCCCATTCACATGATGTCCTCCAGCTGTTCGGCAAACAAGTCTTTTATTCAAAACATTAATCTGTTATTTACATAGTGTTAACCAAGAAAAACATAAGCAGAAATAGTCTTATCACCAACTTCCATGTAAGTAGAAGAGAAATAAGAAAATGCACAGGCTAAAATGATAATCTCGTCCTATAAAAGCCTGTCGCTATTTGAAACAATTGACATTCCAATCTGTTTGCTTGTCAGGAGTAAACAAACGAGAAACGAGAAGAAAGATTTCTTCCCGTTTGAGAAAAGTTTAAGCGGCTAAAATTGATACCAATAATACGAAATATCTCGAAAACGGCTAACTCTACAAAAAGCATATATATGACATAAATTGTGTATTTTAATAACATCGGCACATTTTGTGTACTAAGTGTTTGTATGTCTTTTGCGGTTTGCTAGTTATATAAAAGTCATGTAGAATTACTAGGTCCTCAGAGACTATTCTCAGAAAATTCAAGATACATTTTTCATTTGTCATAAAAATGTCTTAAACATCAGGTATTTTAATCAAAATCGTTTACAGCTATTTTGGAGATAGATAGATACTTTATTTCACTGCTTAGGGCGTGGCCCGGTGGCAACGCTGTCAATGTAATAATACAATTTGTCAAATAAACAATAATGTGAATAATATACTGTTAAAATACCAATGACATCATAGTATACTAATACACACATAATTGTAACAACAGTAATAATAACGCAATATTTTTATTTACTATCCTGGCTATAAATCACTCTTCTTTAGTCTCTTTTTAAAACTATTTACACTTTGAGGCAAAGTCTCCAGTAAATCTGCAGGTATTTTGTTCCATTCGTTTATTGTTCTATTTGTGAAGGAGAATTTACCTATGTCTGTTTTCTGCACCCTATTTCTTATTTTTTCCGAGTGATCATTCCTCCCACAGTATAATGGCTTTAATAATCGTTTGGATATGTCTTTCCATGCAGGTTCCCCCTTATAGGCTCTAAAAATTGCACATAGCCTTGCTCGTCTCCTACGTTTTTCTAGTGTTTCCCAGGAAGTAGCAGTGCTGGTATGATTTTCGAATCGTTTACTTCTGTCTACAAATTTAGCTGCTATTTTTTGAACTCTCTCTAGTGTCAGTTTTTGCCCCACCCGATACGGATCCCAGCATGCAGCACTATATTCTAATATTGGTCGAACTAAAGAAGTGTATGCCAAATTTCGCGACTTTCCATTGCTGCGTTTTAAAATCCTCATTACGAAATGCAACGCTTTCCACGCCTTCCCAGGGATCGAGTTTGCATGTTCCCCCCACTCCAATCTTTGATTTAGTATTACCCCTAAATATCTGGTGCTATTTACTCTCAGTATTTTCTTATTGTCTAATTTATATATTACGTTTTCTACTATTCTTGCCCTTGAAAATATAATTGTTTTACATTTGTTTGGATTTATCTCCATTTTATTATATTTTGCCCAGAGTTGAATTTTGTTTAAATCTTCTTGTAGATCTATTGTGTCACATTTACCGCTAATATTTCTATAGATTATACAATTGTCTGCAAATAGGCGAATCTGAGATGTTATCCCTTCCCGTAAATCATTTATATATGCTAAGAAAAGCAACGGTCCGATCACGCTTCCCTGGGGCACACCAGAAGTTACATTTGTAGGAGACGATAATTTATTTCCCACCCGCACTCTTTGGGTTCGTTCGCTCAAGAATTCCCGAATCCACGTTATCACTCTGTTGTCTATTTGCAGATTACAAAGTTTTTCTATTAGTCGTCCATGAGGTACAAGGTCAAACGCTTTAGAAAAATCAATTATTATTGCATGTACTTTTCCACCCGCGTCAAGTGTATCGGATACATCCTGACAAACACCTACTAGTTGACTCTCACAAGAATGCCCGTTCCGGAAACCATGTTGGCCTTCGAAGAGCCAATGCGTTTTATCCCATTCGCGTCTTAAATATTGTGCTATAAGATGCTCAACTTGTTTGCTTACTACTGATGTCAAACTAACTGGTCTATAGTTTGCCGCATTTGTTCGATCCCCTGCTTTATAAATAGGCACAACTATAGCCTGCTTCCAATCTTGCGGTATACTTCCGTTATTTACTGTTACTTCGAATAGCCTCAGTATGTATGGAACGATTGCCTCCCCCCCCCAATCTTAAGAAAGTCGCCCGAAATGCCATCTGGCCCGACTGATTTATGTTTTTCTAATTTAGCTAACCGTCTTCTAATGTCCCTTGGTTTCACTGTCATAGGGGGCCCTTCCGTTCTTTTAATACTGGCATTGCTCTTTACTTGAAAAATTGAAGCGAAATGTTGATTAAACACTTCGGCTTTTGACAATGAATCGGCCATTAGTATATTTCCATTCTTGATTTCTGGAATGATTTCTGCGTTTCCCCTGCACCTTCTCACAAATTTAAAAAATTGCTGCCAACTATTCCTGTCAGACGAGAGAATACTTTTTAAGAAATGTTCTTCCGCGGTAATCTTTTCTAATAGAAGTTTGTTTGACAAAAGTCGGAATTTATTTGCGTGATAACTACTAATTTTTCGTGAACTATATGCTCTCCTGACTTGTTTCTTTAGCCGTTTTACTGTTTTATTGTAGTATTCCGGGTCAGGGTTTTTAGTTAGCATTTTACGGAGTATAAATTTATATGTTGCTTCCATAACAATTTTTTTAACATTTTGCCATATTTCTTCTACCGAGCTTCCAGATTGGGACCACAGCGAATATTTTTCGTTTAAAAATTTTTGCAGCCTCGGAATGTCTCCTTTGTAATATTGGTAAAAGTGTCTCATTTCATCCGTGTGAAACTAGGCACGCATTCCTTCTACTTTAAGTAATACGCAGTTATGTTCACTTATACCTGGAAAAACCTCGCATTCTAGTACAGCTTCTTCTGGCTTTACAAGAAATATGTCCAAAACCACCCCTTCTCTGGTTGGGGTTTTTGTTTCAAAAATGTTCCATATAAAGGGTAGTTTGGGGCGGGTGGCTTTTCATGAAAGTCTTATTGTTGCATCCTTGAAAGATAACAAACTTAAATACCAGGGAGACCCAAAACATGTATTTCCGGTGAAATCTCGATATCGAATTTTTGGGTGCATTACAATACCTTCTCTAAACACTGTACATAATACGTGTAGAGAAAGTAAAAACGTGATGCAATTATTCTTGGGATATGCTAGTTGTTTCTTCTCTATTTTCTAATTCTTGTAATGCTCGAGGATTAATTATACTCTTTGTCTCCTTTTTGTGCGCACTGCTGTTTGCTGCGCTAGCTTCGAGAGTGACCATCTTGGCGAACGTTCTAACCCCACACCGATATCATCAATCTTTTCCTGTGTTAAAACGTGACGTTTTCGATTTTTTTCCAGTCTAACACTGATCCCGTACTTTTAAATTTATTGACCATTTTATGAACTGTACTTTTGTTAGGGGGATCAACATCAGGAAGTTGTCTCTGAAATGCTCTGTGACACAGAGACAGAGATTCATGTTTTATTAAGTTGCAAGAAATGAAAACTCTTTGCTCTGTAGGATATTGGACCAGACTGATTGAACACACAACCAAAAACTACCAAAGAAGGTTCTCCACTGCCTTCGTTTATCCTATACGTGGCGTGAGATGTAAAGTCACGCCATATGTAATGCAATAGCGGGAAATACAATTCCAGCAAGCGAGTGACGCGCGCCCGAGACCCAAGTGCCGATAAGAGAGTGGCTATTTAACCTGATGGCACCTATTAAGTGCATAGTATTTCATCAATTGTGTCCAACAGTCACATGGGTCCGGAGATCGCATATGCTATCTACAAACACTTTTGTTTTTGGTAGCGTTTAACGCCCGCATTAACTACTTATGGCACCGCAGGCTGTACAAACACTTGAATTGACAGTATTGCATATCCCTAGTTTATACGCTACCACAACAAACCAACAAAAGAAGCAACACTCTGATATCACGTATCCACACATTCGCACTCAAACCTACATTCACGTATTCACACACATAGATTTTCCAATACCAATTATTTACACAAACTTTATCTCTTAGCACACGTACTTTTATCAAGTACATGTCCAAGTCTGATCCATTTTGACTGTTTAAAATCAAGCCCCAACATGCTGTCCAGCTTCTGCTTGAAGTTAAAAATACCTCCGGTAGTAATTTTTCCTAACATCCTCCATCTGCAGCAATCTTCCAACATATGCGCCCAGTGCTCCTGTTCCCTGCATAATGGGCAAATTTTCTTACCATCATCAACTGCCTTATGATCTTTCCAACCTCCCAACCAGAATGTTTTTCTGATTAGCATGATGTAGACAAATAATAATAATAATAATAATAATAATAATAATAATAATAATTCTTTTACCGATTACACCTGCCAAAGGGATACTTATTCGGAATAAAAACTCAGCTAGCTGGAGCAAATATATAAGCATACATTTTAAATAATGATGGCGACATAAAATAAATATAGATATTTAGGAGCCGGAGCGACCCACCGCAAGATAAGATGCTTCTGATTTCATTTGGAAGGGAAATTCACCTCACGAGAAAAGCAAAGAAATTACTGTATGGGACTGACAATAAAATCTTATAGTTGGCAACAGTGATGATGTTAGTCAGTTGTTTTGACTATGTAAAATGGCGTGTGGGGTGTAAAGATAGATTACTCCTCGTTGTGGCTGTACGTCGTCACTTCTCGTGTGCTTTTGCAATGGATTATAAAGTTTAGCCGTAACATTATTAAAGTAAAAGAGACAGTAGTTTCTAGTTGTAGGTGGACATAATTCAGAGAGTATAAAATAAATATAACGTAGAGTGGCGCAGAGTTTACTGTTAAAATATGTAAGTCACGAATATCGTTAACGACACACCAACACACTTTTTGTTTATTAATGAAGTTAGTCATAATGATAAATTAAAACCGCCAAATGGTCCCCTAATGGTTTAAAATGCAAAACATTAAGTGTCTTATAAGACGGTTAAAATTAATTAGAAAGGGAGTTGCAAAACGGGAATTAAATTTACATCACAAGATGTTAATGTTAAATTTAATATATTTATCGCGTATAAAGGTCAACTTGCTTGCAGCATACAACGCTCCAGCTGAAGTACATTGATAAATTAAATTACATATATCACTACTTAAAGATAATTCATAACTAAGCTTTGTGTTATGAAACCAGTATATGGTTGTAGTTATGGTGATATGAATAGCTTTATTTCTTCATTTTTCTGAAGAAACCACAGTTATGAATAAAAGTGTATAAAATAATCGAATCAGTCATTCTAGAAAGAACTTCATTCCAAGAGCATTATATGTCAAGAATCAATAAACACTAAGGACTGAATTTCTGTCACCATTGTATCCACAAGGATAGCTCTAAACCCTTTCTAATGAAAAATGCACCCATACGTGCAGAAGCATTTCTGTAGTGGAAATGTATTTTTAAAATAAAGTGCTTTCTACAATAACTGATTCAATCCGGGTTAATCAAAAGTGAATTGCCAATTGGGAGAAGTCAATAATCGTTAAAAAAAAAAAAAATTAAAGAAAAACATTTGATGTGTTCCATTCGCACGACTTTCCTTACAAACTATTTTACAAAAGATTGTTCCTTTATCTACATCAAGATGGTCGAGACAAACATTATCAAAAATATTTGTATTCGTTCCTATTAAGTAGAAGGGAAACAAGGGAATATACCAGGATAAAGCGGTAAAAAACATTTTTAAAAGCACGGCCGCTATGTGAAGAAAATTGAAATTCGATTTGCTTTGCACGCCCAGAAGTAAAACAAAAGAGGATGAAACGAAAGCTGACCTCCCATTTGGGAAAAGTTTAAGTAGCTTACAATTAAAGCCAGTAACAAGGAATATCTCGGAAATGACTAACACTACAAAAAATTGCATATGACATAAATTGTGTGATTTAACGAGACCTACAGTTTTGTATAGCAAGTTTTTGTCTATCTCTTGCGGTTATCCAGGATGAAGAGTTTCTCAGAATCTATTCTCAGAAAATGCAAGGTATGCATTTTATTTTGTCATGCAAATGTCTTTAATATGCGGCATTTTAATCAAAATCGTTTTAGCCACTTTGATAGAAACAAAGTTTTCAAAACTTGTTACATGTGAAAGGTAGTTTGTCAGGGGAGGATTTTCTTCAAAATCTTCGTGTCGCATCCTTGGAAGGTACTAAACTTAAATACCAGATTTTTTATTTAACGGTCTTTTCATTTACGAGCTATGCTGCCCACACACACGCACCCACACAAGCGGGTCTTATTCTAAAAATGCTTTCTATGGATTCAGGAGACCTCAAAACATATTTCCGGTGAAATCTCGGCATCGAATTTTTGGGTGGAAACAGTACCTTCGCCACCTAATATATGTACAGTACGTGTAGAGAAAGTAAAAAAGACTGGTAAAACAAATCTACAGAGGTTTTAGCAATGGATGGAAACCACATACACTTTTTTTTATTGTTTCACTTATATAGCCTCCTTTAATCTAAGGTCATATTGGGGGCTTTGCATTTGAAACAACTGTTCTGTAGGTTGAGCACGTTGGATTTATATCGTTTTATTTTCCTCAAACACACACACACACACACACACACACACACACACACACACACACACATTCACTCTCACATACTAACTTCCAGACTCTGTGGGAGATAGGGAATAATTCTGGTTAAAGAAACATTGTCTGCCCCAGCAGGGAATCGAAACCGGGACGAGTTAGCTCCCTGATCACTCGACCACGGAGGTAGTCATCTACAGTCTTGCGAGCTGTATTACTGCATCTGCAAATCTGTAAGCTAAAATCTATTAGATTAAGATAACTTATTCCAAGAATACACGTTTCTTCTTTCAGCTGCATAGAAAATATCGTACTTATGTTGCAGTTACGCGATTGTTTTGTTTTGTTTTTCTTTTTGTTTCTACTAAATTTTACAATCACTTTCTACATTAAATGGAAGAATTAATCATATCTAGCAAGTATTCTGTATGTGCGAGTGCGCGAGGAATAGGTTTTATTCTGAATGACATATCTACGACAACAGATGGATCTGACTCATGACTTAGCCGTAGCCCCATCCTCACCTACGCAACGCTTGTTGATTGTTTGATATGCGTATATATTTGTGTCTAGTTAGCATAGTATGTACACAAGGCACAGAAAGAAACCAGCACTGTCTTGATCCATGCACTGCATTCCTTATCGTTTTCAGGGTGCTTTATTACGTCATGTTTTTATTGTATTGGCTGATACTGTCACCTTGCAGGTGAGTGTTCTATATCGAACCAATAGAGCATACCTATGCTGGGTTTATCAACTCATTCGCTAATAGGAATAGTCACCTCCTTCAACTGGAAGTGAGATCAGGTAACGTGTACTACAACAGTAAGCTACAACCCCTCCTCCTTCCCCAAATAGAGTGACGGAGGGGCCAGTGGATATCAGAAGACACGCCCTATAAATTGCCTACAGACAATCAGAAATTCGATGTCTAATACTATTTGTGCTCTGTGTACTACAGAAAGCGTGTGTTTATTGTATCAAGTTTCTCTCCAAAGGAGTCAAATGGTACCTGTTCGGCGAAAATGATCCTATATTCCCTATTACTGTCAATTTTGTGTGTCTATCTGTGTGTTTTGTATTGTAAATATTATTTTTTTGAACAGAAATCGTAGACTTTATCATTTTAAAAATATGCTTGATATTTTCGAGATGACAAATTTTAAATAATTAATAAATTAATAAATAAATTAATTTATAATGTCCCCTGAAGTGTTGCATCTCTCCCTTACCTCAACTTAATGGTTTCTAAACTTCTTCAGACGTCACCGAGCGAGGTGGTAACGTGAGCTACTCGCATTCTGGATATCAGGATTTCGATCCCTATAATCGACCACTCTGACCCGTTTTTATTTTCTCTACATGCGCTATGTTCACAGTGTATAGAGGTGTTGTGTTGCACCCAAAAATTCGACACCGAGATTTCACCGAAAATACATGATTTGACACCTCCTGAATCCAAAAAAGCACTTTTAGAAAAAGGTCCATGTGTGTTTGTGTGTATATGGGCAGCATAGCTCAAAAACGAACAGTCCGTTAAATACCAAACTTGCTATTTAAGTTCAGTGTCTTCTAAGGATCCAACACGAAGATTTTCAAGGAAATCCCCTCTTCCCCAACTACCCTTTACATGCAACATTTGTCGAAAATTTTTATTTTCTCAAAAATGTCTCTAATGATTTTGATTAAAATATCGTATATCAAAGATATTTACATGAAAAATAAAATATAGATATATCTTGAATTTTCTGAGAATAGCCTCTGAAGACGCCTTTATTTGAATGAATTTTGCGGAATGTTGCATAACTGGTAAACCGTAAGAGATAGACAAAAACTTACTACACAAAAACGTAGAGCTCGTTGAAACACAATTTATGTTATATGCATTTCTTTCGTAGATATGGCCGTTTTTTAGAGATTCATTGTTATTAATTTAATTTTAAAATGCTTACACATTTCACATACGGGAACTTGACGACACCTGGCCACTCAAGGTATCGGATTTGTATGCCAAAGCAACTACATTATAAAGCATTTGGCTGTAGGTTTAGCCTAGTGTATTCCATTATTTCTCTTCTACCTATAAGGAACTAGGTAATAAAACCGTTTCTGCTAATTTTATCTCTATTAGCATAAAGTAGATAGAAGAATAAACTTATTAACAGATATGTAGAGAAAGTCATGTGAATGGAACACATTAGAGTTGTTTCTGTTTTTTGGTTTCTCCGGTGTTCCAAAATAAATGCTGGAGTGCTTGGAAATCTTAGGGACTTCCGACCGACGCTAGCGGCCTGTCTGCATGTGGCCTGCAGCCTCCTGTGGTTCATTCACCTTATCCCGTCCTTGTATGTGGGCGGGTAGCCACAATAGATCTGCTGGGCACGAGTTGTCCCCCTCTGTTGTCCACCCATTACATTTTTAGCCTCTTTCCCACCAGATTTTGCCCCTCTGCTAACATCGTCAATAATTGTAGTTCAGAATGAAACAGAATAAATCTGGAATTTGCATTGGTACTGTAACAAATGTCAATAAAAGTACTTTTTATAGGCTGAAAATAAAACATAAATTGAAAGACATAAATTCTGCTGTGATACATTTATATAACTTTCTCTAGCTGTTCCAATGGCAACCTAATTCTTACAAAAGATTTTATCTACATCATACTAATTGAGATAAACAGTAGCAGGATTGGTCTTACTACTTACTTCCTTGTTAGTAGTAGGGAAATAAGGGAATGCGCTGGATTAAAACCATAGTCAAATCTTTAGAAACTGGTCACTCTGTGAAACAATTGAGGTTCGATTCGCTTTGCACGGTCCGGTTTGAGAAAAGCTATGTGGCTAAACATTGAAGCAAATAACAAGGAATTTCCCGAAAACGGCCAAATCTATCAGGAAAACCCATATGACATAACTTGTGTGTTTTAACGAGATTTGCATTTGTGTGTAGTAAGTTTTTGTCTACCTCTTACGGTTTAACCGTTCTACAAAATTCTACAAAAGTCCTCCAGAATTAAGAGGTCTTTAAAGTTTATTCCCACAAAAATTAAAAAAATACATTTTATTTGTGATGTAAATACCTTTTAATATACGGTATTTTAATCTAAAACGATAGAGCTATTTTTGAGGAAAACAACATTTTCAGCAATTTTTCCATGCAAAGGGTAGTTTGTGGTGGGGAGATCTTGAAAACCTTCGTGTCGCATCCCTGAAAGAAATTAAATGTAAGTATCAAGTTAGGTATTTAACATTCGTGTTTGAGCAATGCTGTCCACAGACACATACACGGATGTTTTTCTAAAAATGATCTTTTGGACTCAGGGGACCTCCAAAAATTAATTCCGGCGAAATCTCGACATCGAAGCTTTGGCTGGAATACAATACCTTCTCTAGCTACTATGTACACGCTATGTTCACATGGGCTAGAGAAAGTAAAAATATGTCATAAAACTGCAATAAAAACACTGCTTTTCTTTTTGGAAGTAGAGAGCGCTGGACTAAAGACAAGTTTAAAATAAATAATATTTCATTTTATGTTATACTGGTAGAGATTTTCTTAAAACATTTTAATCACTGCATTAAATAAACAGGTTGATAGGGCTACAAGTGCAGATACTTGCATTGGAAATTACAAACAGTGTAATCAACATTACATCAATATTTGTTTCATTTGCGGACTTGTAATTTTACTTATTAAGAGTAGTTTTATGTAGTAGTAGGTTTTCAAGTTGATTAGTACCTCCAAGTAGGCGTAACACCCTAGCGATACATGTTTGTTTTCCATTAGACCGCGGGTCGGAAGTCGTAACCTTGAAGTGGGCAGGCCTCGCTGTAACGAACGTTGTATCGAAACTGAGTTTGAGTGCTTTATACAAGGCCATTGACCCAACAATACCTCGGAAAGCAGGTCATACATAGCCTATACCTACAGGGCGTTGTTCATTTCACCGCGCAGTTAGAACATGCAAAACACATTAGGTAGTAAGTTATATGTGATTGGTTTGTGGGGAAACCGTTAAACGAACAAAAAAAAAAAAGAAAAAACTATTATACTGAAGGTACCATTAAAGTACCATTTATCGGCTATATGTAGGTATTTATACCCTAACACTCTCTATAGGTAGATAATTTACTTCTTACTTCTAGCAGCCACACCTTTTAACTTAGGCAAATGACAAATCTCACAACATAGAACAGTAGTGAGTTTGCATTTGTTGGTTTGCATATTTATCAAATAGCTTTCTTATTCAAAATCAATAATGTAAAGAGAAGTAATATTGAAACGTATGCTTAAAACACCATCAGGAAATAGTTTTACTTTTTCTATAACATGCATTCTAGGCAGAGAAGGTATTTTAATCCACTAAAAAATTACATACAGTGATTTCATAAAAAAATGCGTGTTTTGAGGTCGCTTGAATAAAAAACGCATTTAGGAAATGCTCTTTTTTTATGGTGTTTAGCGCCGGCTTTACTACTTGTCGCACCGCAGACGATGACACTGGTGATATATGAAATGAAGATGGAGCACCGGTGGAATGCGATGGCAGGAAAAACCGGAGAACCCGAAAAAAAACCCGCCCTTGCGCCTCCTGTCCACCACAAATCTTACATGCGGTCGCTTGGAATCGACCGGGGCTGTCTAGGTGTAAGGCTAATGGTTTAACCACTCGGCCACGGCGCGGCCTATAAAAAGCTCGCGTGTATGTCTGTAAGCCGAGGAAGAACACCAAACGTAATCCTGAGTTTAGAATTTCCAAAATTGACAAAAAGATTTTCAAGAAAATCTAATGTTTATATGTAACATTTTTCGGCAGCATTTATTTTTTTCAAAATGGCTTTAACAGTTTTGATAAAAAAATATCAATAAAGGGTACACACAGGGAAAAAATGAACGAAGTTCTAGGAAAAGTCAATGTTTTACTTATAGATCTATTATTAGAAATGAATCGTCTAGTACTATCGTTTATCTTTAACGTTTATAACTGATCATTAGAAATAATTTCACATGGGTTTTTAGAATGTGCCTGTGCACAAGACCGTTAGAGTCTCGTAACTATTTTTCTCCCTTTCTGTTTTAAAATTGTTTATTTATTTATATTTTTTTTTATTTTTTACGCTTTTACGCGTTCAAAATATTCCACAGATGCAACGTTTGTTGAACTTTCTTCAACTTTTTTTTACAGATGCACGCAAATCTATGAATATTAAAATGTTGGGAGTGATTTTTTTAATTACAGGCTATAATTGGAGAAATATTAATCAGAAAGTCTAAATAACACATTAAAATTCGTGAAAAATATTGTCTCTCATAGGTTTATAGTTTTTTTCTCAAAAATTAGAACATCAATACAACATCTGATTTTAACATTTGTTATTAAATATTTCTTAGAGTCAAAACATATATTTATATTGCTAAATTTTTCAACTTGTACACCCTTTTTGTTTACCATTAAACTAGTTAATTAAAATTTATAACCTGAGCACCCCCTAGATATTGCAACGAAAATATGTATATGTGCTTATGATTTTGAGTGTTACTTGCAGTAAAATTTCAGTAAGATATGTATTTAAATTTAGAATTTAGGAATTTCACCCTTTAGTCGGCTTAAATTAAAGATTTTTAAATCAAAATAAAATGTCTGTTTTGAATGTTCTGGGAATAATCTATGAAATCTACTTAATTTGCGTGGATTTCTGTATACTTTTGTATAGCTTGTATGCGTTAAACGAAAGCGTAGGTATTAATAATATAACTCTATGGCACGACAGCTCACAAGGAACCATGGCCTACCGCCCGGCCGCTGCGTCCCCCACCTCGGTTCATGACAGACAAAATGGATGAGATGCAGTATTGGAGGGTGAGACGTGGTCAGCGCCTCAATCCCTCCCGGCCGGTTAACGCGGTCCTCTCAACCTGGAGCCGCTACTTCTCCATCAAGTAGCTCCTCAATTGGTCCCCCAGGGACCTCACAAGGCTGAGTGCCCCTCGGACCAGGTCTCCCAGCGGGGGAAAAATCCCACGTCGGTACCGGGAATCGAACCCAGGTCTACCGCTTGGCAAGCAGCTGCGCTGCCACCGCCAAAGCGTAGGTACTACACAAAAATGTAGTTCTCTTAATACACACAGTTTAATCCGAATAACCTTTTCATGACATAACCCATCTCCTAGATACCTGTTATTAATTGTTAAAATGTTTCAATACTTAGCCAAATGTCCTACCTGTTTCCAGGTTTTTTTTTTCGCGATTACATAGAGTATGGAATTTTAAGGCGTCCATTTATACCTTCTGTACACCTACTAGCATATATCAGGTAGAGAAGATATTGTATTCCATCCAAAAATTCGATGTGGAGAGTTCACCGGACATTAAGTCTTGAGGTCCGTTGAATAAAAAAATAGAAAAAGGTCCATGTGTCTAAGGCAGCTTAGCTCAAAAACGAAAAGATCATTAAACACCAAATTTAGTATTTAAATTTAGCATCTTCCCAGGATACGACACAAATGTTTTGAAGAAAATACCCCACCCCAAATTACCTAATACATGGATATTTCGTCAAATTTTTGTATTTCCCAAAAATGACTCTTAACGATTTTGATTAAAATGCCGTATATTAAAGATATTTACATGGCAAATAAAATGCATATCTTGAATTTTCTGCAAATACCCTCAGAAGATGTTCTCTCTGAATACATTTTGCATAACTGGTAAGACATATTTAAAAACTTACTGTATTAAAAAATGTAAATCTCGTTAAAATACTCAATTTCTGTCATTCAGTTTTTGTAGAGTTAACTGTTTCCGAGATATTCCTTGTTTATGGCTTTCAATTTTAAGGTACTTCAACTTTTCTCAAACGGAAGATCATCTTTTGTTTCATCTCTCTTTTGTTTTACTATTGGCCGTATAAAGCGAATCTAATTTCAATTGTTTCATATAACGACCGGGTTTTCAAAAGATTGACTATAGCTTTTGACTAGTATCTATATATTGGCTAATTTCCCTTCTGCTTAGAAAGAACTATCACAAAAAGGGTTTTCTAATGTTTATATCTATTACCACAATGTCTATAAAGGAATAATCTTTTCTAAGAATAGTTTGTAGAGAAAGTCATGTGAATGGAACACATCACATTTTTAAACATTTGATTTTCGCTATTCCCGATAACGGAATGTATACGATCGTTATTTCTGCAAAGGTTTACCTCTAATAAAATGAAATAGATGAAATTTTTCGTAAAAATAATTTGTACAAACGTTAGGGTTGGAAAAAATAATATGAAGTACCACCTAGTTTTCCACCTCTCCTGATCTTTCAAAGTGAACGAAATTTCATTTCCAACCGACTCGCTCTTAAAAGATTTGACTACTTATTTGGACTAGAGCATTCCCTTTATTTTCCTTGTACCTAAAGGGAAAATGTAACAAAGTATTAATGCTAATACTACCTCGATTAGTATGAGGTAGATAGAAGAATAAGCTTTTATAAGAATTGGTAGAGAAAGTCATTTGAATGTAACTCGCCAGATTGTTTTCCCATTGAAGTCATTTACACAAACATAGAACGCCGATTATTATGTTAGCATGTGGAACGTCTTCAATTAATTAATAATAGACATAGAAGAAAACAAAAATATTTTAAGAAACAAATAATAGAATTTAAATTAAATGGTTCTGTTTAGCATATTCACATTATTTGTAGCCAGTTATTAACAATTATTTTTAAACTAAATTTAACGATGTGTAATTTGAGAATTTCAACGAACTTCTAGGAAATGTATAATAATAATAATAATAATAATAATAATAATAATAATAATAATAATAAGACACCGATCCATTGCAATCTCTCCTTATATGTGCGTGACATAATTTAAGAACCACTTGCTAAGATCTCTCTGTGAAATGCAATCAAAATGTGTGAAAAATTAAAAAGATTTTTTTTCATAATAAAGTTATATGAATTCTAAAGTTTCAGAAAATATTTTCTTTTACCACTTGCTGAACTTTGATTGCCAAGATGATATAGATGGGTAAACGCATACTTATTACTAGGCACTCCTAACTTTAAACCTCATTTTCTCGCAAACTTTTTTCCAACCCTTTTTCATATTCAAAATGTGCCACACGATACCATTTGTCACTAATTTGTTTCAAAATTTTTGTACCGACTCTCAATAGCACATGAGAGAGAATGGTCATATTATTTTTTTTCGAAATAACGCTCCACGTGTGAAAAACAAAAATATTAAGTTTTGAAAACTCAAGGGTTTTTGAGATTACAAAAAGTAGTAATGTTTCTACACCAATTAGGGCTAGCAAAAATGTAATATGACAGATCCATTTTCTAACTCATTTTCTATAAAACAAATTTTTATGTGAATATGTTTAACAATGCATCACGTGGCTCATTTTGTGAGCACAGTGAACTTAGACAATGAAAAAGTATTATTTAAATAATCATGAAAGCTAGAATTTTGATACATGGCAAAAATATTAGCATTAATGTGTGTAATATCTGATATACATTTCATTACTATATAACACATACTATGGAGTTACCAAATTTCACAAACGTATCACCTTACATGAAGATGTTAATGATGGATGATATTAAGGAAATGAGCTTACTACTTTCGATGCCATTTGTTACCTTGTGTTACAACCAATGAATGACAGCCAAAGCTGTTTAAACTTCCGCATTTCTTAAGTTTCATAGGCATTTGTGAACAAGCAGGCATGTGGTCAGGGTAGTGTTTTTTTGTTTGTTTTTTTTTTTTGTTTTTTTTTTCTTCAATTTACTATCATCAGTGGTAGAAATAAATAAATAAAAAATATTTCCGCTAGTTGATATTTCCTTTTAAAGGAACGTAAGCAGGATATGTATAGTTAAAAACACGCTCTGTCAATTAAGCACACAAATAACATAGACGTTTTCAAAATCCGGATCTTGATATTAAAGAATGTGGTTTGGATAGCTTTAATTAATCAATAATGCCACAGAATGAAAAGCAACAAAAGCAAAATTTCGAGTAAACTCAGAGAGACCTGATCAAGGATGCAGCATCCAAGAGGAGGCGAAGCTCCCCACCTGCGTGGTTTACAAACTTCCCACTCAAAGTAGTGGAACTTGCGCGGTACTGACTCCTCACACAGCGCAGGGGATCCTGCGCGGTACAAAATCCCCACCCATCGCAGCGGGTCCAACAAAATGCAAAATTTCGAGTAAACTCAGAGAGACCTGATCAAGGATGCAGCATCCAAGAGGAGACGAAGCTCCCCACTTGTGTGGTTTACAAACTTCCCACTCAAAGTAGTGGAACTTGCGCGGCACTGACTTCTCACACAGCGCAGGGGAACCTGCGCGGTACAAAATCCCCACCCATCGCAGCGGATCCAACAAAAAGCAAAATTTCTAGTAAACTCGGAGAGACCTGATCAAGGATGCAGCATCCAAGAGGAGGCGAAGCTCCCCACCTGCGTGGTTTACAAACTTCCCACTCAGAGTAGTGGAACTTGCTCGGTACTGACTCCTCACACAGCGCAGGGGATCCTGCGCGGTACAAAATCCCCACCCATCGCAGCGGGTCCAACAAAAAGCAAAATTTCGAGTAAACTCAGAGGGACCTGATCAAGGATGCAGCATCCAAGAGGAGGCGAAGCTCCCCACCTGCGTGGTTTACAAACTTCCCACTCAAAGTAGTGGAACTTGCGCGGTAGTGATTCCTCACACAGCGCAGGGGAACCTGCGCGGTACAAAATCCCCACCCATCGCAGCGGGTCCAACAAAAAGCAAAATTTCGAGTAAATTCAGAGAGACCTGATCAAGGATGCAGCATCCAAGAGGAGGCGAAGCTCCCCACCTGCGTGGTTTACAAACTTCCCACTCAAAGTAGTGGAACTTGCGCGGCACTGACTCGTCACACAGCGCAGGGGAACCTGCGCGGTACAAAATCCCCACCCATCGCAGCGGATCCAACAAAAAGCAAAATTTCTAGTAAACTCGGAGAGACCTGATCAAGGATGCAGCATCCAAGAGGAGGCGAAGCTCCCCACCTGCGTAGTTTACAAACTTCCCACTCAAAGTAGCGGATCCTGCGTTGTACCGACTCTTCACTCAGCGCAGGGGAACCTGCGCGGTACAAACTTGCCGTTCAGCGCAGGGGAACCTGCGTGGTACAAAATCCCCACTCATCGCAGCGGAATCTTGAAAAACAACAAAAGCAAAATTTCGAGTAAACTTGGAGAGACCTGATCAAGGATGCAGCACTCAAGAGGAGGCGACGCTCCCCACCTGCGCGGTAAAAACTCCCCCCACTCAACGTAGTGGATCCAACAAAAAGCAAAATTTCGAGTAAACTCGGAGAGACCTGATCAAGGATGCAGCATTCAAGAGGAGGCGAAACTCCCCACCTGCGCGGTTCAAACTCCCCACTCAGCGCAGCAAGACCGCGCGGTTGAAACTTCCTACTCAGCGCAGGGTAACCTGCGCGGTACAAAATCCCCACTCAGAGTAGCGGAACCTGCGCAGTATTCCTTTGAGCCACTCTGCCTTGGAGCCACGTAGCATTCTCGCAGCTCTTCGCACGTCGTTTGATCCCAGAGCTCAGTAGCACACCATACATTATATGGTTTGAATTTAACTACCACTACTTCCATAGCGACTGAATTTAAATGAAAATGAGCGTGTACAAAAATGCGTTCATGGTAATAAATGTATCACGTTATGAAGATAGGCTACACTATCAGAGTATGAGCCTTCATCGGAATTCTAGGCGAAAGTGAGTAATAATATTAATTCCTCAATTTGGTGTATGAAATTTGTGGTGTCTAGGTGGGCTTTATCCGGGTTTACCGATTTCCCCTCTATTCTCTCCACCAACTGCTCCATAAACATCTTTCATTTCCTTATCGCTGTCATTTCATATATCCTCTTCCTCAATTTCATCCTAGGTAACGGTTTGGTCACCCGTCCTGAGGTTGTAAGTCCTGCATACGAGGAGGGTAAACAGAAAGAGTAAAAAGAAAGAATCTATATGTTAATTTTGGGGATATATTTAATGACAGTTTGGGCTCCGTTTCCCTATACCTGGTTTTCATTCTGTTTTTCCCCACATGCGAACTGAATCTGAAGCCGGGAGTACATAGCTACGCATAATACTCACCATTATGTATAATATCTAACGTGCTCCATTCACATGACTTCCTCTACATCTCTATAACAAATTAATTATTGTTAATGAGCTTATTCTTCTATCTACTTCATAATGACCAAGATAAACATTAGTAGAAACGATCTTATTACTTACATCCCAAAAGTAAAAGAGAAATAGGGGAATACACTATGCTAAACCGATAGTCAAATGTTTTAAAATGTGATCGCTATGGGATAAAAATCTTCTTTGCGTGACCAGGAATTGACAAGTTCCCGTATGAGAAAAGTATATCAAAACTGAAACCAATAACAAGGAATATCTCGAAAAAGGCCAACTCCATTAAAAAATGCATTATGACATAAATTGAGTGGTTTAAGGAGATCTACATTTTTTGTGTAGTAAGTCTATGTTTTCCTCTTACGGTTTACCAGTTATGCAAAATTAAGAAAACTCCATCCAGAATAAACAGGTCTTTAGAGGTTATTCCCAGAAAATTCAAGATATATATTTTATTTTTAATGTAAGTATTTTAAATATAAGCAATTCTAAATAAATTCGTTTGAGCAATTTTTGAGAAATTAAAAATTTCGAAATTTGTTCACGTAAAGGGTAGTTGTGGATGGGGGATTTTCTTGAGTCTTCATGTCGCATCCTTGAAAGATACTGAACTTAAATATATCGTTTTTGAGCTATGCTGCCTCTAGGCACACACACGGATATTTAAAAAAAAAGTTTTATTTTTGGATTCAGGGGGCTCCAAAACATGCATTTCCGTTGAAATATCAGTATCGAATTTTTAAGTTAAATGCAATAGGTACAATTTCTATACACTATGTACATAGTACGTGTAGAGAAAGTAAAAATGTTAAACAATAAATCCTTTTTTATTTGTGTTAAGCATTTTTACATATTTGAATAAGTTGTGTGTGTCATGCACAATTTGGAAACTTTATTCCCAGTTCGTAAAATATAATTCAAATTCGAAACAGCAAAAATACCGGACAACAATATAAAACCAGATATCCTGGAGAAAAAAAAAAAAAAATACCGCAAAAATACTTCTCAAGGTTAGCGTGAAAATACGGTGCCAGTTAATACGAGCATACTATCATATTCTATTACAAAACTGTTCAAATATAATCTAAAATGAAAAAGTGAGGCACCCTTCATGATCATTTGCCATCGTGGGTTGGGCTGTATATGAAGAGCTGCGCTATGTACTCCAGCTTGCCTAGTCGGCGCGCATTCGCGGAAAATTAAAACAAATGAAGGTGTGTGCTTGTTTATCTTTCCTGTGTTTGTGTAAGTTATTGACTGCAAACACTGTGATACTAAAAGAATACATTTTATGGATTCATGTGATCAAGTTTGAGCTCAGATTTCTTGAATCGTAGTTTTGTATTTACATTAAGATTTTATCATTTGTTTTCTTTAAACTCACAGTGTGAAGCATGATCTCCAGCACTCAGATGGAATGCTTCCGTACTCCTCCCCTTTTACCGCTCACCTGTGACTGACCGTTGTTCATAGGTTTCTGCGTGTGCGTCAAACTTAACTCAAACGAATAAAAGTTTAGGTCCCTAGGGCTGGAGATGATAAGAAGTTACTACCAATATTAAGGGGACTAACCTTTAAAATTTTAAAATTCTATGTTTCTTAAGGAATTACGTTCACTTTTTAACGCATAGCTCTATTGTTATGTTTAATTAATTCTGAAATTTTGAGACACATTCATCACGTAGTTTTTTAAAAAAAAATGATTTTTTCACTACTCTACAAAAAAAAAAAAAAAAAAAAAAAAAGCTCCTTGCGCAAAGTTTTCAAAATTTTGAAACAAAACCCCATAGCAACCGGCTAGAGATCGGGAGATCCGTAGTTCTAATCCAGCTATGGCATTGCATTTTTCAGTCGGACTCTACCTATCTAACTCCTGTCCTAAGCAGGATTGTGTGGAAAAAAAGTTAATACAAAACTTCATATTTACATTCCAGGAATATCGTTTTTAAAAATTATCAGATGACTTTCAAAATTAATAAAATATTACTACAGGAAAAGTATGATACATTTTTCGTTGATATTTTTTTCATTATTTTTGTGGATTAATCCACTTTGTTAATAGAAATATATAATTAATTTTACTTAGAAAATGAATTCGATAATTTTCATTAGTTCTGACATTAAGGTTTTCTGGTAGAAAAATCAAATTGATTGGTTGAAATGTGTACCTCAAGGAGTATTTTGAACATTTCACTGCGTTTGAAAGTACATTTAGAGAAACATTTAATATTTTAAGTGTCATTTGTTACCATCAAAGCTTTTATTTAAAAGGCTACGCGGTAGGTGTTTAAATTGCAGCTGAAAATAACTTCGGCACATTAATCTACAAGAACCACGATCCAAAAATCAACATTTTCAAGAATTTTGGTCAACTTTTCACATTAAATACAGCAAAATACTATGGGAAACCAAAATGATCTCCAAGTTTCCGTGAGCTTTAGTGTACACACAAGACCTTTTATCGCTCTGTAGTAGTCTGTTGTTTATTTTATCACAGGTGATATAAAAGGTCAGATCTAACCTACAAATTCTCGAGCGGAGCGAGTGTGTTTATCAGGGAAGGGCAGGCCGTCGAATGTCATTTATCTGGACTATTTCATAAACAAAATATGTATTTATATACTACATTGCAAATATTTGACCAGAAAATGTTAAACTGCAGAAAAAAAAAAAAACTAGCCACACTGATTAAACAAAAGAATGACCTAGTGATAAAAAGTGCAAAACAAAAGAATGCCCAGGTAGTAAATTGTGTATGATAAAAAAAAGTGCTTCTATCTATGAAATAGTCATTTTAATTCAATTACATAAATACATTTATCTTATTTATTTACTTTAACTTTCTATAACCGGTTAGGTCACACCGACCGATGAATGAAATGGATGAAAATAAGCCCGAGGTACATACAGCTCAGTTACCCGACATTCATCTTTCAGGATGAGGGTAAAACCCGCAATAAGCCTAATCTGTGTAGCTTATTACAATAGAGATTCGAACTCGAATTTTAGGCAGG
Source organism: Hymenopus coronatus (assembly GCA_030762935.1). Lineage (NCBI taxonomy): Eukaryota > Metazoa > Arthropoda > Insecta > Mantodea > Hymenopodidae > Hymenopus > Hymenopus coronatus. The sequence goes on along the minus strand of CM060900.1, from coordinate 94,581,975 downwards.
CACACTACCCTCACACCACGGAAATGGGTCCTTACGTACATATTACTGATTATACGTGAATTAAAAAATAAATGTCTAACACCCTGTTTGAGTTTTTACCGCGTACAATACCAAATGTTACTGTCTCTAGCCCGTTCTCCAAACAAGCTGTCTTACGAAAGATATTGCTAATCGAGATAAGGATTATCAGAAATGATCATGCTACTTGATTCCTTGTAAGCAGAAGGGAAATATGGCTAAAGATATAGTCACTTTCCTATGCAAACATTACCCCGTTTGAGAAAAGTTACATAGTTCAAACTTGAAACCAATAACAAGGAATAGCTTGGAAACGGTCAACGCTACAACAAAAATGCAAATGACGTATGTATGTTTTAACGAGATCTACACTTTTGTACAGTAAGTTTTGTTTATTTCTGACGGTTTAATAGTTATACAAAATTCATCATGAGCAAAAAGGTCTTCAGAAGCTATTCCCAGAAAATTCAAGATTTAAGCTTCATTTTTTTATGTAAATATCTATAATGTGTGGTATTTTAATCAAAATTCTAAGAGCCATTTTTGAGAAAGCAACCTTTTAAAGCATTTTTTCATGTAAGGGGTAGTTTGGGGTGGGGGGATTTTATGAAAATATTCTCTCGCATCCTTGGCAGATAAACTTAAATATGAGTGTGGTATTTAACGGCATTTTAGTTTTTGAGCTATGCTAAACAGGCTCACAGATACAGATACAGACGTTCTTTTTCTAAAAAAATATTTTTTTTTTAACTCAGAGGACCTCAAAATACAATTTCCGATGAAATCTCGCTGTCGAATTTTTGGGTGGAATAAAATACCTTCTATATACACTATGTACATATACGTGTGGTGAAAGTATTGACTTTATCTTTGGTAGTGTTTAACGCCCGCTTTTACAACTATTGCACAGCAAGCGAGGGACAGTTGAGTGACTTGGTATACAAACAAATATGTAAATCTGCAATAGTTGGAGTCTTACACTCGAGCCATATGATACGGTTCTTCCTCGTTCAGGAAAAGTCTCTTTATTCACAATGAACGTGATGCAAAGAAACTCGTGACCCACTGTTAGCTTTCCTGAGATAAGGGCTCGTTTTGCCTTCTCTGGAATGCAATCCTCATTAAGGAATTTCGCGCAGCAAAAGAAGCACCGCTAACGATGAGTCATGAAGTGAAAGATAAACGGGAGCATTTCTTATATCTCAAAGAGCCCGGTCCGGAAGGTACCTCAATTATCTAGGATCTTCCTTTTTCCTCCATTCCAACTGAAGATTTCTGCTCTGATCGCCGCTATTCAGGAATTCACAACACATTTTCCAAATGTAGCTCTGTATCGTCTCTCAGCCACATCAAGGGCATTGTTGGACACAAAAAGAGAAGTACGTTGTTTTGAAAGTATGCAGTTGTAGCATTTTGGAACGTGATTTCAGACAAGAACAAAAGAAAACAATTGGTTTCTGAATATAGGTCTTTAAGCCGTGGCATAGGGGATGGTGGGTTCGATTTCCGCCTTGCGCGTCGGTGTTTGAGTGTTTGTAAATGTGTGTATATATGTGAAAGTAAAAAGAAAACGGTAAACAAATTAGTCAACAAAAGAAATGTAGGAAACTGGAAAAAAACTCTGATGTGTTACTCTCGCATGACTTTCTATAGCTGTTCTACAAACAAACTTCTTACAAACTCTACACAGTGCTAATCGAGATAAACATTAGCAGAATGTTCTTATTACTTAGTTCCTTATAAGTAGAAGGGAACTAAGGAAATTCACCGGGCTAAAGTGATAGTCAAATGTTTTAAAAGCTATCGTTATGTGATTGCCATTGCAAATAATCGCTTCTTTGCTTGGCCAGGAGTAGAACAAAAGAAAAACGGACAGTCTCTGTCTGAGAAAAATATAAGAACCATTAACAAAGAATATCTCGGAAACGGTTACCTCTACAACAAAAACGTAGAAGACATAAATCGTGTGTTTTGATGATATCTACATTTTTGTGCAGTGAGTTTCTGTTTATCTATTACGGTTTAGCAGATAAGCAAAATTCGGCAAAATTAATCCAGAATAAAGAGGCCTTCAAAGGCTATTCCTAGAAAATTCAAGATATACATTTTATTTGGGATATAAATGTCTTTAATAAACGGGATTTTAATAAAAATCGTTAGAGCCATTTTTGAGAACATCAACATTTTTAATTTTTTTTCAATTAAAGGGTAGTTTGTGGTGGGGGTATTTTCTTTAAAATCTTCGTTTCACATCCCTGGAAGATACTAAATCTAAATATCAAATTGGTATTTTACGGTCTTTTCATTTTTGACCTGTACTGTCCACAGACACACACGGACCTTTTTCTAGAAAAGCTTTTTGTCGGACTCCAAAACATAAATTTCCGGTGAAATCTCGACATCGAATTTTTGGGTGGAATACAGTCCTTCTCTATTCACTATGTACATTGTACATGCGGGCTAGAGAATGTAAAAAGTGGGGAAAGAGGAAAAAGTAAAAGGAGTCCTGCGCCAGAGTCGTGACAAGACTCCGGAACTGCATTTTTTATAGAATATATATGATTTATAAAACCAATTTTTTTAAAATAGTTTAATGATTAACTTCTATTTAGATATTAAAATATTTGTCTCGTGAAATAAATGAGTAATATTTTTAGATTCATGTTACCTTCTCTACTCATTTTTGTAGAACGTATTCGTACAAAAGCTAGTTATTGTTATTAGAGCTTGTTGATCCAGATCCAATTTCAGTGCGTTTTATGATTCAATACGTGGCGTTGAGATTTTTAAAGACCGTGTTGCTCTGTTGAAATGTTATACTATTTGCGTGACCACTGCAATTAAAAACCAATATCAACTTTTCATTTTAGAAAAGTAGAAGAATTCAAAGCAATAATTCGTTTATGGTTAACTCCATAAAATGAAGTAAAATAGAACAAGAATTTGACAAACTGTGTGTTTTAACGATTCCACATTTCTTGTGTAATAAGATTTTGTATAACTCTTACGGTTTACCAATTGTGTTAAAGTCATCCAGAATGAAGATGACTTCGTAAGCTATTTTCAGAAAAGAAACACATATTATTTATCATAAAAATATATTTAGGCATAATTGCATTTTAATCAAAATCGTAAGAGCCATTTTTGAGAAAACCAAAATTTTCGAAAAACGTTGTGTGTGTGTTTGTAATTTCTGAGGGGGATTGGCTTATTTTAGTCAGAACCCAAGCGAATGAGATGAGATGAGAGTAATTTTAAAGGGCGGCCGAAACCGGACAGCTGGGAAAGAGCTACCATGGAGGGTCCCCAACATAGGCCAAGCTGTTCTCTCTCGACGCGGAGAACGCTAGAAGCCCGCGCCCCAGGTCGGATCAACCTCTTTGAGTCTACAGACAACTTCCAATGCCATCCTGAGGCCTAGAGCTGTATTACCGAGCTCAATCATCACCACAGGAAGGCGCCACCACCGCAGTCCTCACTGACACCTACAACCCTAAAAGAGCCCGGTTGGATAGCATGGAGATGAAATTAAGGGGCAGGAAGTTCGAGAAAATGAAGAAACCTCCCCAGCATTTGCTTAGTGAGCCTGGGAAACCCCGAAAAAAACCTGAGTTAGAGAGGTCGGCCGCGGAAATCGATCCCCGAACCTCCCGAATGCCAGTCCCAGACGAAACGCATAAGCCACCTGGCTCGGTAAAAATGTGTGCAGATTTTCTTTAATATCTTCGTGTTGCGTTCTTCAAAGATGCTGAAATGAAATACCAGGTTTGGTATTTGATTGACTTTTCCTTTTTAAGCTATGCTGTTCAGACACACGCAAACATGGACCTTTTCTAAACTCGCTTTTTTTTCGGGTTCAGGGAGCCTAAGGCACGAAATTTTTGAAAGCTCGCATTTTGAGGTGGAACAGAATTTGAGAAAAGTATAGATAATAATTTGAAAATTCGCTGCAATAGGAATATCTCGGAAACGATTAGGTAATCAAAACAAAAACAGATTGTGTGCTTTAACAATAATTACATTTATTTTGTGGTAAGATTTTGCCTATTTCTTGGGGTTTACCAATTATTCAAAAATAAATCAGAATGAAGAAAGCTTCAGAGACTTCACAAGCGCACACACACACACACACACACACACACACACACACACACACACACACACACACACACACACAAGGACTTGCACGCGAATGCCGAGGATCAGAGGTTTGTCGATGAACAAACGACCATAGAATCAGAGAGTGAAGAGCCGCCTGCGGTGCCATTAGTAGTTAAAGCGGGCGTTAAACACTACCAAAAAAAAAAAGAGAGTGAAGAACCAGGATCGGGGGAGCGGCCCAAAGCCAGGTATGAGAGTGAGAAAGAAAATATTAGATGAAGATGAAATGGATGAAGGAAAAGACGATAATGGAGCAATTGTTGGGATGAAGGGGAAAATAGGAGCAAATCTGTTCAGACGAAGCTTTGTCCACTACAAACACTACACATAGTCCCCTAGGCTCGGACACGGGCCGTCGTGGTGAGAGGCGAGCGGGGACATTTTGTAACTTACTAAATAATTAATGTTTCTGTGTTGAGACCTATAAATTTTATAGCAAATATGACGTAGCTTATTTTCAGCATTAAAGCTCGACGACTTTTTTATGAATCACATTTGGCTTAGCCTCCCCATATTTTTGGGACTGACAGCCCTCTAGGAGTTAAAAGCGGATGCCTAAATATCAGAAGCCTATCGGGAAGCCAACGGCACGAAACCACAGAATTGAGAACCTAGAACGAGTAGTCAGCCCATAGCTAGGCAGGAGCGTGGGGAACTGGATGATATGAAATACAAGCGAAATGGATGATAGGAAAGGTGATCTGGAGCAATTGCTGAAATGAGTGGCGGGGGAACCCGGAGGACCCGGAGAAAACCCGCCCAGACGCCGCTTCGTCCACCACAAATCCCAAAAAGACCGCGCCGTGCCCGAGTGGTAAGACCACTCGCTTCTCACCTAGACGGTCCGTGTTCGATCTCAAGCGACCGCGTGGGATTTACGGCGGACAAAGCGGCGCAGTTGCGCGTTTTCTCCGGGTTCTCCGGTTTCCCCCGCCATTGCATTATACCGGTGCTCACCTTCATGCCATGTATCACCAGTGTCATCGCCTGCGGTGCCATGGTAATAAAAGCGGGCGTTAAACACTATTAAAAAAAAACATGAATCCCATATGCGGGCGCTTGGAATAGAACCGCGTGGGAGGCGAGCTGTCTAACCTTTCCGCCATGGAGCTACCCACTCTCTTTATCAATAATATATAAAAACTTGGCAGCTCTGCAGGTCCATGATTTAGTATTACTGTATGACGTTTGTTGTCTGGAATCTTAAAGCCCTCAGGTGTTTGACAAGATACATCTTTCTGCCTGGGGGTGTCTGGCGTGTGAATGTTCACCATACTTTTCATTACAAAGGAAAAAAGAAATACGGACAGGAAAGAGGTGGTAATTCCGCTCACTTAGCCACGCTACCGATAGCGTTTTTTCTATTCCGGGTGATTATGCATTATTATTATTATTTTGTATTTCATCAAACACCTTTGTAAATTTGTCGAAGGTAATTTTCCCCACGCTATTGATTGTCTGGGAGATCTGGTCTGACAGGGAAAGTGACTTCTTCTGGACTGGTTTCAGTCCTCTAACTGCGCAATTCTTTAAAGTAGCTTGTCTAAAAGAAGTAATTATGAATTTGGTGCAGATCTTTCCCCATACCAATAGCTTCGAAAACGATGTGATGTCAGTTTATGAACGCGCACGCGCCTGTATGCGTTGCTACGTTAAGGCAATAAAGTGATCTAATGTAGTGCCCTTAATTGTGAACACTTTTTTTTTTTGCGTTCAACTTTCATTCTGGAATTTCTTATCTTTCAGGATCATTCTTATCTGAAAAATTATATCCAGGAAGTGTTATCTTAATACAGTATTGAACTTTTTCCCTAAGCTGGAGCTAATTTGGCACTAGTATATATACACACAGGGTGTTAATGAACTATACCGAAATATTTTCACAGAACATTATACTTAAATAAATAATTTGAGATAGGAGACTTATGGCCTGTTTATTGAAATGTCGAAATAACGGCTTTAAGTTTCTGAAGTGCCAGTACGCCACTGGCTAATTTATCAACCATTCGAGAGCAAAACACGAAAAACGAAGGAACATATTACAGCGTACCTCTCTAGCGTAGTGGTTATTATATTGGCTTTCAAGTGAAAGATAATTTCCGAGTTCGGGTCTCGTTCACGTATCGCGGCACTTCGTCTGGAATGATAAAAAAAAAATAATAAAAAACCTTTACTCTATAACAGTAATCGAACTCGTGACCTTTGGGATAGGAGCTTCTCGCGTTACGCATCAAGCCACCAGAGCAGTTGCTGAAATGCCTCCAGAGTAGGCTAGTTCTAAAAGGTAGTTAATGAATGCTCAGTGTCTCACTGTCAAGTGATTAGTTAAGAGATTTTACAGATATTTGCGACATTACATCTTGAGAACGCTAGTAACGAGCTGCTAAAAATCGAAATTTCTATACTCGGGCAGCAGTTTTAAAGACATTCTAAGCCATTTTTTCAACCTGCTTTGCTTTAACACCGACATATCAGCACCTGATACCCACACGTTTAACGCTATGTAGCTGCGTTATGTTTATCCGGGGACCATGCATCGCCGATCTCAAATTACTTATATCAGTCACCTGCACAATCTCGCAAATTATTTCGGTGTAGTTCATTAACCGATATATATATATATATATATATATATATATATATACATATACATATATATACACACCAGATAGACTAGCGGACCCGACAGTCGTCAAGTTCAAAAGTTTTAAATTCGAAAACTATGAAATTGTTTAAATAGATTGTAATTATTTGGACCCTTTTGATGAAAGTATATATAACAATATCATTAACATACGTAACGAATGTGCGAAAAAGTAGCAAACTTACAGTAAATTTCCTTGAATAGATCGCAGCACCAACTACCGGGTATATTTTCAAATATTTCGATACCGCGATCGCGGCGCCGCCTGCCGGATCCAACATAAATCATCCAAAACTTAACCACCTAATAAAATAAATCAATTAATTATAAAAAAACCTATCGAATCGAAATGTGACTCTAAATCATTCTCGAATCCACTTTAGCACATACAAAAAAGTCATCAAAATCGGTCCAACCGCTTTTTTTTTTTTTTTTTTTTTAACAAGTATCGGAGTCTGATCAGGACTCCGGCACTGTATATCCTACTTTTATCTACCTTTTTCTTTTTACCTTGTTTTGCCGTATTATTACTGTTTTCTTACTTTTACAACACACACACACACATACACAAACATATAACACCCATGCCCAAGGCGGGACTCGAACCCACGATCCCCAGCGCTACGAAGCACCAAAGCGGGACGACTTGGCGAGCGCGGCCATGGGGACCGGCCGTGATCGCGGCGCCGCCTGCCGGATCCAACATAAATCATCCAAAACTTAACCACCTAGCCCCTTAGGAGTTCAGTGACATATTCACGAACAGAAGAATTACATACATACACACACACACATCTTGTATCCAACATGAAAATTAGATACATTTCTCTGATGCTATGTATAAGAGCTCAACATTTAAAGAAATCTATTATTTTTTTTATTATGACAATTCAATACCATGAACACTATGATCTTAAAAATGCCAGTTTTCCCCAATTTGGACCCCATATTATATACCTAGATATAATAAATCATATTTCATATTGGATACAGTATAAAATAAAAAGTATAATTATGAAACATTTTAGTGTGCATCTAATATGAAATAATACCTTGCAAGTCTCATATAATAAGGTGGGCTAAAATTTTGATTAAATGCGGTATTCTTAATATTATGGTGTTCATGGTGTTGCTCATAGTATTGAAATGTCATTATCCTAAAATTACTAGTTTTCGCAAGCTTTGAGTCCCTCTGTATAATATGAGAGCAATAATTCCGATTTTCACTTTGAACACAACATAAAATAAAATACATATATTTATACATTTATAAAATAATATATTTTTCGAAGTTGGATTAAAGTAACCCATTAAGGGGCAAATTTGCTCCATTTTTTTTTCCAGAGTCTCAATACTGTGTCATGGTAACATTTTCTGGTTATAATTTATGAGATAAGAATGATTCATAATGAAAGTCGAATGCAATATTCAAATTTGAAAGAGAATTGAAAAAGAAAGCTGTCCAGAATTAATGCTGTATACAATGAGATATTTTTATACAAAGGTCAGTAATATACATCTCATTATAAAAGAGTTTTATCTCCAGAAACATTTTTATTCATCACGAAACGCAGCTTAAATCAAAATCAAATTTTACCTTGTGTACAACGCATAAATCGCGCCAGGGATTTTGGTGTGTAGAAATTTTAATGGAGAGCCATGGTGCGAGTCGCTTACCTTATCGATGTATGACACACTCCCACACACAAGTAGCGCAGTTGCAGGGTTCGAATTAACGGCGGTGAGGAAATTTCCCCCTCTCGTTAAATAATTTTCCTGGCTCGTTAAAGAAGAAATAGCTCCCTGCCATCCCTTCTAGCTATATGTACATAGTAGCTAGAGAAGGTATTGTATTCCACCCAACAACTCGATGTCGAGATTTCATCGTACTTAGGTTTTGAGGTCCCCTGAGTCCGAAAAAGCAAAATGTACGTTTTATTTGTGATGTAAATAGCTTTAATATAATGTTTTAATCAAAGTCGTTAAGAGCCATTTTTAGAGAAACATTTTCAAAAATTCTTCCGTGTAAAGGATAGTTTTGTGTGGGGGTATTTTCTTGAAAATATTCGTGTCGCATGCTTGGAAGATAATAAACTTAAATGCCATGTTTGGTATTTAAGGTCTTTTAGTTTTGAGCTAAGCTGCCTACAGACACACATACTGACCCTTTTCTAAAATGCTTATTTTTTGGATTGAGAAGACCTCAAAACATATTTCCGGTGAATTCTCGGTATCGAGATTTTGGGTAGAATACAATACTTCCTCTATACACTACGTACATAGTACATATAGAGAAAGTAAAAATAGTTTTGTTAAGGGACCTCAAAATATGCATTTCAACGTCTAATATTTGGGTGGAATGCAGTAACTCCCATATCTACTTGGTAGAGAAAGTAAATGTTAGAGCATTAAGAGAACATGCAATAATACTCCTGAAAACTAACAGAACATCATGATACCTGAAACAAACAAACATTGCCAGTTTAATTCTGCCACTCAAAGAATAGGTTTCAAAAACTATTTTGAAACAGTTTCCCCAACACAACTATCTGAAACAGTTTTACCACAAAAACATAAAACACTTCTGGAAATTGTGTTATATTTTCGTGTATCGCTTCCCCGCAACAGACCCATGCAACAATAACACAACGCCTGAGTAGTTGTTTCACTTATTGCAACAGTTGCTACTCTGCGTTTTTGTGTTCCACTAGCGTAAATGTTTTGTTTTTACCTCCAAAGTTTACCGAAAGGTGCACCTTTGTACCTTGTATAGCGCGGCCTGATATTATCTGCGAAATTCCAATATACTAATCAAAATCATTCTCTCTGGTTAACGAGCAACAATGCTTTTCTTCCGTAATTTGATAATTTCCTCTTTAGTGTCTCTAGTGAGTGGTTGCATTTGGCGAATTGTGATTTTATCGGTGGACTGTATTTATCTCAATAGTATTTGGTGGTACACAACATGTCTGCAACAGTTTTGCAGCTGATCAATGCGGCGAAACTGTTTAGGGTATTTCTGTTGCAGGAAACTGTTATTTTGAAACTGTTTCTTGGTTGCAACAGAAACGATTGAGCTGTTTCTCAAAAAGAACGACTTTTCCCACCATATCGAGTTGACAGGGAAGCATACAATGCTTCAATGTTTGTTGAGAGAGTTGGGATTTTTAACTGGTGAGGGCAGCACACACCTGGCAAGACCACCTGAATCAACTGGTGCTGCCAATACTGCAGGAGGAGCGGGATTGAACCATAAGATAAACCAAAACGTTGCATTATGTTCGTGCGTCTTTTCTTAAACACTCTGTTTTTACTTTCTCATGCTCGTATGTACAATGCACATAGTGGATAGGGAAGGAATTGTATTCCACCCAAATATTCGTTACCGAGATTTCACCGAAAATACATGTATTATAATGTATTGCATTTTGTGTATATTAGTGTCTGTGTGTTTTATAGTCAATTTAAACTGATGTATACTTCGACTTGCACGAATGTGTCAAATGAATTTTTTAGTATTTAGCTATAATACAAAGTCTGTTGATATTTTACACTCTAGTACATAATTGTAAATTTTTGCATTGTAAACTCTATAATATATTTGTAAATATGTATTATAATTTGTTGACATTTATGAAGAATATATAATGCAATACTCATATTTTAGTTTTATATAACTACTAGTAGTAAGTATTATGTCGATAATTAGAAAAATATCATCTGAAATTACATCATTGTTACGCATAATGAAATTATATTTATTTATACATTTTAACACTAATTTTGATACTCTTTATTTTTATAAGCATGCAAAAAAAAAAAGGAAGTACATATGCTTTTATAGAGCACATTTAGTATAGTGCAATGGCGTACAGGCCTCAAAAGCAAATACTGTGATTATTTGTCTATTCCGCTGTTTGTGTAACCCGTGCTTTTAGTATTAGACCTTTACACATTGTATTTTGTTGGGTTTTTTTTTTTTTTTTTTTTTTTTTTAAGTATATAAACATATGTATACATGTATATCCCTTGACAAGTTCTATGCTCAGAGGCTTCCTGGTCTAAACGAACCTACAGAATGCTTTATAATCTAATGTAACCTCTGAATACAAAAAAAAAAAAAACATTTTTAGAAGCATGCCCTTGTTAGTGTGCCTGTGGACAGCTTAGCTATAAAACGAAGCAACTTGGCATTTAAATTCATTTATCTTCTAAGGATGCGACACGAATATTTTCAAGAAAATCTCCCAACCCTAACTACCCTTTACAAGGAACATTTTTCTAAAGTTTTTATTTTTTAAAAGAGGTTCTAACGATTTTTATTAACATGCCATGTATATTTTGAATTTTCTGGGAATAATCTCTGAAAATCTCTTCATCCTGGATGACTTCTGTATAATTTTTGTACAACTGGTAAACCATAAGAGATAGACAAAAACTTACTACACAAAAACTTACTACACAAAAAATGTACACTTTGTTAAAACATAAAAATTTATGTCAATACTTTTTTTTTTTTTTTTTTTTTTCTGGAGTTAGCCATTTTCGACATTCTGAGGTATTGGTTTCAGTTTTAAGCTACTTAAACTTTTCTCAAACGAGAAGTCATCTAGCAAGCAAAGAAAACCAAATTTCAATAGGCTAAACAAAACATTAATGAAACGAAAGGTAACCCCGTTTGAGAAAATTTAACGTAGTTTAAAATTGAAACCAATAACAAGCAATATCTCGAAAACGACCAACTCTACAACAAAAATGTGCAATATATAAATTTTGTGTTTTAAGGAGATCTACATTTTTTGTGCAGTCAATTTTTGTCTATTTCTTATGGATTACCAGTTGTGTAAAATTTAGCAAAATGCATCGAGACTGAAGAGGTTTTCAGCAGCTATTCCCAGAAAATTCAAGATACACATTTTATTTGTGATTATAATTGTATCTACGGTATTTTAATGAAAATCGTTAGAGCCAACTTTTCAAAAAATGTTCCATGCGAAGAGTAGTTACTGGTGGGGGTTTTCTTGAAAATCTTCGTGTCGCATCCCTGGAAGATACTAAACTTAAATATCTAGTTTAGAATTTGACAGTCTTTTAGTTTTTTAGCTACGCTGTCCACAGTCACACACACACTTACACACTCGGACCTTTTTCCAAAATAAAATTATTCAGGGGGCCCCAAAACATGTATTTCCGGTGAAATCTCAACATTGATTTTTGGTAGGAATACAGTACCCTCTATATACTATGTACATATATAGTACATGTAGAGAAAATACGTAAAGATTAATTCTGGATTACAAGCACCTTGTTTACTTTACCTAGCACGTATGTACATATAATGTACATAGTAGCTAGAGAAGGTGTTTTATTCCACCCAAAATTTCTATGTCGAAATTTCACCGGAAATGTATGCTTTGAGATTCCCTGAGTCAAAAAAAAAAAAAAAAACATTATTTCGCCTTTGAAAACCCTGTTCTTCCAGATAACGGTATTATGTTTCCAAAACGTTTAAAATGTATGGGGGGGGGGGGGACGTTCAACCCTGTTTCATTGAGTTTGAATATCGAGGCTATTTTGGCAAACATGGCAGATTTTAAATTACTTTTAGCCCATGAGGGTTAATGAGGAGGTTTGAATGTCTTAAAATTAGGTTATTGAAGGGAGGTAGTTGTATATCATGTTCATTACACCACATTCCTCTCTTATATCCATGACTTTTATTTTGTTATCAAGGAGAATTTAGTATTATGTTGACAAACGTACGTTTATCTCTTAGAATCAAGCAAAACTGATAGGGGACTCTAAGATTTTAAAATGCGTTCGTTACTCTATATTCATTTTCCATTCTGAACCCCTGACATACATATCAACATTTTTGGCCTATGTAAATCAGCTTTCTACGCTTACCTACTTAAACTACGCTTAGGATACAATGCATATTATAATATGCTTTACAACTCTTAAAAACCACCCCGGCAATATTTTCAACCCTTAAGGTGATGCATCTGTGAAATTTGAATAGAATTTGTGAAAAGTTGAAATTTTTTTCACAATAAAACGAAAAGAGTTTAAACTTAATATATAATGTTTGTCCCACTTGACACACTTAATTACCAATTAATTGAAGCTATTATGTGTACAGGCACAAGCTTATTAATAGACTAACTAATTAAACCTTATATTCTCGGAAACCATTTTCCACCACTTTTCCATACTCAAAATGCTCCAGACGATTTATTTCAAAATGTTATATTGAGTCTCAAAAGTACAGCAAAGAGAATGGCCAAATACTTTTTCGAAATAATGGTTCAATTTTGAGAAATAAGTTTATATTTTGATCAAACATTTTTGGAGATTAAGCTAGGGATATATATAACGTGATAAATCTATTTGTTGAATTATTGGATGTAAAACTGGAGTTTTATGTAAATACTTTTTTAAAATGCATCACGTGACTCATTTTATTAGAACAATATACTTAGACAATAAAATGATTATTTGAATATATAGGCAAGCTCTAATTTTGTTACATGGCAAAAATATCACTATTATGTGAATAGCTGACATAAATTTCAATAAGATATCTGAAATACTGTATATTTTCCAAAGTTTATAGATGTATAACCTTAAATAGAAATATGCATTACTTAAACTATCTGGTGAAAATGTTACATATTATTTAATAGGAGTTGTGAAAAATAATAACAACTTTCAATTTAGCACTGTAAAATGTTTATCCTGCCGTCGTCGTCGGATACGTTCGGGGCTTTCGGGCTCGGCACCATCGGGAAATCATCAGGGGCTCAGGACTCGTGGGTGGGACAACAGACGTTCCATCTGTAACCGTTAAGGGCCTCGTCCATGCTTGCGTCAGGATTTCGTCGCCCTGCAGGTTCTCTCCCTTCACCCCTCCCTCCCTGGGATCACGTAAGACGCAATAGGACCGTGGGGTGCCCTATATGGGTGTCCAATCCGTGCCTAATCCTGATTTTAATCCTGATAAATAAGTCAAAGAACCGTTTGCAATTTCGTGAATTGAAGATCCGTTTAGCAGGGTTTAACACTACATATTTGTGCAGAAGAAAGAATTAGGATGGCTTCCTTTGGAAGGGAGGTAAAACTGGAGGTGCGGTGTCACAGACTTACGGTACTAAACGAATTTCAAGCTTGATAAAGAGGCCTCTGAGCAAATTTAAGCCGTCTTTCACGCCCAATATAGAACTGATATCTGAGAATCAAATCAGTTAAACGGCGTTCATAAATAAAAGATAAATTTAATTGAATTTACCTCTGGAGCAGAAATTCCGTTGCGCGTACTTCAGCATAGGTCATAACCAGTACTCGAAATGGAAATATATAAGTACCGGTATACTTTCTTACGATAAAATTAGTTATACCTTTTACATCATGTTGAAAAAACACAAAATGCAACACCATCTAAACATGCAATCAGGCAGAACACACATCACAACACACCCTGCAACCTAGTTTCTCATTATGAGCAGTGCTCGAAATGAATCTGTATATGCCGGTATACCGTACCGGTACTATTCTGCATCAACGAATTTCATACCGACAGTTTTTATTTGAGAAAATTCATACCGGTATGTTATTTGCCGTAAGTTATATTAAACACAAGGTAATAAGAGTAGTACACCAAATCATAATCAATTTATGCTATTCGAATCACAATTCACACAATTTTGGACCAGAAGGTTGCAGACGCATGCTACTCCATCAACAATGCAGTAATATCAACAAACCGTCTTAACCGGTTGATAGTTTGTAAGTACCAAAGTTGTGTAGCTCTGCCAAGTGACATTCAACCTTAAAGAATAGAAAATTATCTCAAGTGGATCCGTTACAAGCTAAAGTTTATGATGGGATCGCTTGTTTGTAAAGTAACATAACAGAAGATAGTTCAAAACTTGACTAATAAATTCGTCTAATGTATTCATCTTTCTTATAGCTAAAAAGAGAAAAACCAATGGTGATATACGTATACCTGATATAGTGATAGTGCGGATAGTGCTTCTAATATTAACGTTTATGTTTCTGAAACAACTGATTTTAAACTCAAAAAATGTTCCTACATATTGGAAACCGAGTGCAGTGGCTTCAGAAACTGAAAGAAAATGATTGACTTATGAAATTCGCTGTTGCAGAAAAGTACCGGTATAGTATACCGGCCCATTTCGAGTACTGGTCATAACTGATTCAAATAAAACAGGCTTAATGTTACAAGGTAATGAAACCCCCAAGTACTAAGCAGAGCTAAGTTACTTCAGTGTCCCGCAGTCTATTTTCAAATAGGTGCATAAAAAGCGTCACTCGGTGCCAATAATTACATGCGATGAGATGCAAATTATTGCCCCAGACTGGTGATAAAAGTTAATGGCAGTAGCTAGTTGGAATGTGTCTGAAATACGGTATCTGTCATATTATTACAGTAATAACGCACAACAAAAGCTGGGTCATTCCTCTAGTAGCCCTGAAGCTGTGAAGGAGACCCCATTTCTTTGAGAACTCTTCTGTAACGAAACGAGTACCTCGTGTATTCAAAGATATTTGAATAAATTATAAACATTATCAGAAATAATATAATTAAAAATAATTAAATATGACTTTAAATTATTAACTTGAAACCATTGATTTAATCCTCTTATCTTTATTAAAACATAATATAAACTTTGAGCACCAAATTCTATTTGTAGTATCAATAATTTTTTTAATAGTTGGTCCTAATTTAATTAGAATTTTATTAGGGTGGGATGGTTTAGGATCAGTTTCTTAATGCTGGTATATTAACTGCTAGTGATACCGACAAACATTAAGCATAATTATGTCCTTATGTTAAGAAACCTGATGCTTTCCATTCACATGGCTTTGTCTAGCTGTTCCACAAACAAATTTTCCTTACAAAAGATATTCTTATATCTATGTCATACTAACCGAGATAAACATTAGCAGAATTGGTCTTATTACTTGCTTCCTTCTAAGTATAAGCGAAATAAGGGAATACACTACCTAATCTTATACTCAAATCTTTTGAAGGCTCATCACTATGTGAAACAATTGAAATTCAGCTCAGATTTGGATTACTGGGAGAAAAACCAAATAGATGAGATTAAAGTTTACTTTCCACTTGAGAAAAGTTTGTTTAAAATTGAAACTAATAACAAGGAATATCTCGGAAACGATTAACTCTAGAAAAAATGTATATGACATAAATTCTGCGTTTGAATGAACTCTACATTTATATGTACAAGTAAGTTTTTGTTTATCTCTCATGGTTTACGAGTTATATCAATGTCATCCACCGTTGACAGCGGGTTGTACACATTGCTGGTGACCACTTTGAAGTACAGTAAAACTTGGTAAAACGTATCTCTCTTGTATCAGTGTAAATAAATAGTTGCCAACTCTCGTATTATGCAGTTTATCCTTATCTTTCTGTAGCATATTTATTTGTAATTAATACTGTACCTTTGTCCTTCTGGTGCACTAGTGTGGTGCAATGTTCGAACCTGAGACGGGAAGCTACATATGCAAACAGCAAAGCGTATGAATGGAGCGTATAATCTAAAACGACCGAGAGTGGTCAAATTCATTTGAAGTGATCTTTGCTGATTGGAATGGATAGTTTTGCTTGATTTACTAACGTTCCAAGCGATGTAGTTTATTCAAAGTTGAGCAACACTTGTTTACAAAATATAGCAAAGATTGAGACTTTGTTAGTACGTAAGGATGATGGATTGTTTTAAGCCACACACATTCCAACTAATTACTGTCATTAACTTTTATCATCACTCTGGAGCCATAGCTTGAATCTCATTGTATGCCATTATTGGCACCGAGTGACGCTTTTTGTGCACCTATTTGAAAAAAAAAGAAAAAAAGAAGTGTGATTTAACTAGTTTCACACTTTTCGTGCTGTAAGATTTTGCTGTCCCTAACAGTACTTCAAAACACCATATTTTTCATATTTCCACAGCATATTATCATATGAACTATCTTTATAGGGCAACAGCACTTATATTGTTAATACGTTTTTAAAAAAAGAATCTTCAGAACTATATTCAACTTCCCAATCAAGGCACACTCAAAACAGTTGTTTATAAGTGAATGTATGAGTCATTAATGTATGAGGCATTTCAAGTTTTACATATAAATAGAATTTTTTCAAAGTTTAGCTCAAAGGAGTGATATCCACTAGTATAAGAAGTAGAGATTTGTTATAGATTGACCAAAACCATGATTAATTTTCCTATCATGGCGTTAAAGATAGGGAACAAAACTCCACACCTTTTACATGAATTTGACAACAAGGATTTTGATAGGATTATTTCTTATTATTTTAAAAATTACCTGTTTTGTGATTTAAGAAATTTTTAATGGTAGTATAGTTTTAAATGTTTAAATTTATACAGTCCTATAATTTCAATTAGCAGCATTTGCTAAATATTTTAACTATTTCTATTGCACTATTAAGTTTTCTCTGATTATTTGATGCAACCTGCCAAATGATTTCAGAGGTCATTAACCAGAACACTCAAATTATACCTTCAATTTGTCAATAACAGTATTTAAGATTTGGATTTTAATCCGAATGGTTAAAATCACTATTGATAAAAATCAACATTTTCGAAAACTTATTCTTGTAAAGGGAAGTTTGGGGTAGGAGATTTCCTTGAACATTTTCGTGTCGCATTCTTCGAAAATGCTCAACTTAAATATCAAGTTTGGTTTTTAACCGATTTTGTTAGTTAATGCTGTTCACGGATGCTTGTGACCGTCCAAAAGTGTGTTTTTATGGGGGGGGGGTGTTCAGGGTCCTCCAAAATAAATTTCCGGTGAAACCCTGACATAGAATTCTTGGTTTGAATACAATACTTCTCTAGTTACTATTTGAAGTAGGGAAAGTAAAAAGTATTCTTTATATTAAAGGTACACCGAAGTGTTAGAGTTCATTTTCTAAAGTATTAGTACTAGAGCTTTAAGTTTTGGCACAGTCATTACTAGCAACGAAAGAAGTATATTTACCAAGTTGCAGCACAATATAACGTCATTCTGGATCTATGAATTAAATCATATCCATTTATTAGCTAAATTCAAAATCTATGTTCTCTGATAAATATATACCCAAAGTATATCATTATTTAAAACTGCATTCCTTAATACCTTTTTAACAAAATGTTTGATTGGAATGTTTCCACATTTGATAGGCCTTTTTAAAATAATCTTTTGTACCATAAGTGAAAAAACTAGAAAAAGCCAATATAATGTTAATTATTTTTTCAAAACTCAATTACAATCAATATCAAAAGTTCACTATGGTACTTGAATGCACGCATTCTGAAGAAAAAATTATTGCAGAAAATTTTCAGGCCTGTAGCTGCATTTTTGTGGGAGAAGATAGATTTTGAATAATAATAGAAATTCCGTCCTAGGAGAATCAAATATTGCAAATGTGTACTTTAAAGGTTTTTTTTTTTTTTATATGTAGTTTCTCTTTTAATCTGGTTGGTCATATCGGACGATGAATGAAATTTGTGAAATGATGCTCAAATGCTCTCGGGGTTCATGAAGTTCAAAGTTACTTGAGATTCGTCTTCTTAGGATAAGGGAAAACCCCGAAAAAAACCTTATCCGGGTAACTCGCCCTAAGTGAGATTCGAACTCACGACCTTTTGAATGTGAGGCAGACACGATATATGGTAAAATTGTTGCACCAAAAGTCCAAAAACCGACATCTTTATTTTCTTAAGCCCTATGTAGGTATAATGTACATTGTGGATAGAGAAGGCATTGTATTCCACGCAAAAATTATGTAATTTCACCGGAAATATATGTTTTAGGTCCCCTTATTCCATAAAAATTAGAAAAAGGTACGTGTGTATTTGTGGACATCATAGGTCTAATAGACCATTAAATACCAAACTTGTATTTATCTTTAGTATCTTCCAAGGATGCGTCACGAAGATTTTTAAGAAAATTCCTCCACAACTATGCTTTACATAGAAATTTTTTTGAAAATTTTGTTCCTCTCAAAAATGGCTGTAACGATCTTGATTAAAATAACGCATATTAAAGATATTTACATTGCAATTAAAATGGATATTTTGAATTTTATGAGAACATTCTCTGAAGACCTATTGGACAACTTTACATAACGGTTAAAACGTAAGAGATGGACAAAAACTTTCTACATATAAAGTGTATATCTCGTCAAAACACAATTTAGTCATTCACGCTGCTTTTTATGTAGAATCGACTGTTTCTGAGATATCCTTTGTTATTGGTTTCCGTTTTAAACTACTTCAACTTTTCTCAAATAGGAAGTGACGTTTCGTTTCATCTCTTTAGGCCATGCAAAGCGCACCAAACTTTAATTGTTTCACCTAGGACAAGTTTTTAAAAGTTTTGACTTAGCCCAGTGTATTCATTTATTTCCCTTCTGATAACAAGGAAGCAAGTAATAAGGTACTTTCTGCTAATGTTTATCTTGGTTAACGTGTCGTAGATAAAAGAAAAAACCATCTGTAAGAAAAGCTTCTTGTGTAACCGCTAAAGAAAGTCATATGAATGGAACACGTCACAATTTGTTTACCAAATTTTGTTATAATTGTAAATATATTATGATAATTATTTTTCGAAATGTTTGTGGTAAAGACACAATGAAAAAGGTAAGAAATGAAAAAGACAACGGCTAATTGCAACTGACGTCGTTATTTCCATCAGGGAAGAGAAAATAATGTGCCAATGTCATTTCTTTGCCATGGTACATGTTAACATGAGGGTTACTCTCAATTGCACCATAACTCACGGTAACGTACGACCAAATGCACGAGGATGCTGTCTTTGAATTCAAAAGTGAATAATTATGCTAATGCCTAGCATAAAAAGATACACAAAAGGCAAAAGACGGTTCATCTTCAATATGTATACAATGTGGCTATAATTTTAAATTCATGGATGCTGCAAGCTTTACTAGGAAGTAAGAATTGATTTATTTTTCATGTACAAAAACAAAACATTCCCAAGCTATAAATATTTATGCTGGTAACACTGCAATATTAAAATCAGGTTTACTGGTACACAGAGAAACGCCATTGAGGAAATCGTTAACGCATTTGTGCCTTTTTGCTTTTCGTTTTGGAGCGTGTTTATTGATTTGTTAATGGTTGCCCATTCACTTTCTCCTACGCAGGGTTTTGCACCTGCCTGAGCATTTACTAATTGTTATTTATGCGTTTGCCTTCCCCGAACGGGTTCCAAGACTTGTATCGGCAAACAACCAAACTTCTGAGCTCTCGACTCGACGTAGCGAGGGTTTCTATCGATTGCAACTCGTTTGTTGTAACCAGTAAAGATTTTAACGTAATACTCTGTGAAATTTGGAAAATCCACAATATGTATATAAAAATATTACATTTATGCAATATTAGCATTAAAACGGCTTAGTGTGGTGGCATAAATCGTGCGAAATTA
Organism: Hymenopus coronatus; assembly: GCA_030762935.1. Taxonomy (NCBI): domain Eukaryota; kingdom Metazoa; phylum Arthropoda; class Insecta; order Mantodea; family Hymenopodidae; genus Hymenopus; species Hymenopus coronatus. The sequence continues at coordinate 94,561,661 of CM060900.1, read as the reverse complement.
CTCTATTTCTGGCACCAGCGCCACAAAATGGATGACAATTACCATGGCAAAAGGACAGCAATGACGTCATCACCGCCATAACATGCTTTTCTCCAATGTGCCTGTAAGGAAACCTCAAATCGTTACTCTCGTAAGCTCGTTAAATTTATTTTAAAACCAAAACCAGCAATACACATATTAACAGCGCAAATATTTATATTAGAAAACGTTATCCCTGAGCAACCTTTGACTTGTATTGCATTAGCATTTCTGCTAACTACAGTAATTCTTCTTGCAATTCTCTTTTACTAGGGAATTCCAAAACTAACAGGATATAAGGTTTTTAATGACAGTAATAAGAGACTACGTATCTAATTCACTTTTCCACACGATCGCCGTTCACATCTATGCACTTTCTGTGACGCTGCACCAGCTTCTTCAACCGCTCGTGGTTAGACCACTCGCCTCTCACCTAGACGGCCCGGGTTCGATCCCAAGCGACCGCATGTGAGATTTGTGGTGGAGCGGGTTTTCTCCGGGTTCTACGGTTTACCCCGTCATCGTATTCCACCAGTGCTCCATCTTCGTTCGTGTATCATCAGTGTCACCGCCTGCGGTGCCATAAGTAGTTAAAGCGGTCGTTAAACACTACCAAAAAAAAAAAAAAAAAAAAAACCCTCGCCATAGAAAAATGCCTGAACCAGTTGGTAACGCTCGTCTTGAGTTCATCCGCAGTTTGAAATTGTTGTCTACCAAGTCACCACTTCAAATGTAGGAAGAGGAAATAGTCGTAACATTTTTTTTTTAAACAGTACCGCAGTCTGTTCAGGACTCCGGCGCTGTACCCCCTGTTTTACATCCCCCCCCCTAAATTTACCGTATGATTACTGGTTTTACTGTTCCTTTACACAAACATGTAACACCCATGCCCAAGGTGGGACTCGAAGCCACGATCCCCTGTTTGATTAGTAGTGAACAAGGCCCGATTTTATAATTAAGAGGACCTGCATTTAAACCATCTTGTTGTTTTAGAGCCCTAAATGTGTATCATAAAACTAGTGTCGCAAGCACACCACAAAATTTATTGAAAAATATTCATCGTAGCGGACAAAGAGTAAAGTAATTAGTAAAGTTTACTAACAGTACGTTTCACCAGAATATTCGTTACCTCAACTATTTGTTGTTTATATATATATATAAAGCATAAAGTACATGATCAGCCTTATGAGTGAATATCTCCAATATATGAAATGCCTTACATTGAAACCTTTCTGTGTTTTAAAAACAACATGTCTAACCTAAGTACAGCTGTCCCCAGAAAACCGCGAAAACAATGCGCATTCTACAAGTTAACGTTTCAACTAATTAGTCAAGGTAAAAATATAAAATCGCCAATTGAATATTCCGTTTATCAGTATATATCCTTTTTTTTTTTAGTATTAGTCACACGATCGTACTAAATAACTAATTTCTCCTATATTTCAGAGAACTTGTCTTTAAAATTTTTTTATTGAAGCCCTAAAAACCACGGATTTGATTAACCGCTGCGGTTTCTACCGGCCGAGTAGTCAACAAATTAGTCAAACTATACTTACAGGTCTTACCAACAGATAATTCTTTTCTGAAACCGATTTCTGGTTCAGTAGTATGGAGCACAGCCTCGACTTTATTAACTAATGTCCCCTAAATGCCACGAAACTGCAATTAAACCATCGTTTTGTTTTAAAACCTTCAATTTTTATCAAAAGAGCAAACCTTAAAATGCTTTTAGAAAATTTGCATTAGACATGGAGCGATTCATGAACGAATCGTTCGCATGAACGATTACAAAAATAAAGAATCCCACGAATCGAATCAATCTTGGCATGAATCGTAGTTGAAAAAGAATTGCGAGAATCGTGCTAGTCTCAATATGAATCGTCGTTCAAAAAGAATCGCAGATTCGTAGAAACGTGATTAGTAATGGGGTTTGTTTATCTTTTGCTTCCACCCTTTCGAAGTACCAAGCCGAACTTCTATGAAAACTGCTGAGTGCTCAAGATGATGTGTACAGGGATTTATAACCATTTATTTTATTGTGATAAAATAAATAATGCCTGAGGCCATGAGGCTAAATAAAGAATATATTAATATATAAAATAAAATATATAAATTATATACATATATATAATGTACAAAATTCTTAAATAAACAAACACTGCCAATCATTACCGAAGCCACCACGAGCGTTTTCATTGTTTAGGGATGAGTAATTGCACATGTGAAAGCAAGCATTAGAATTTACAACTGTTACATATATTTGCAGTATCTTAAATATAATATATGCACAGCTAAATCGCCACTACATTAGCAAGATATATAATTTCAGAAACAAAATGTTACGACAAATAAAACAATTATAATCCAACATAATAGGTATAGAAACATACTATTCTAATGCATTAAAATTACCTCGAATATTTCTGAAGAAAATAATAATTATTCTGGGTACTAGCGTTGCCTTATAAAGACGTATTTATAAAAATTACATGACTTAGTGGCGCGCAACCGCGACAGTTATGAATAATTACTCTGCGTATTAACATTACACAAATACCGCTATGCAGTCCAAGTTTAGGGCTCAATTTTAGACTTAAACTTTTTTTTTTTTCGAGCAATGGAGGAAACTTTACCAATTTTTTTTTTTTTTTTTTTTTTTGCAATAGATGGGAAAAAGAATTTTTTACATAAATAAATTACTGATTTTATGCTACAGGAGCTACCATATGACTATCATCCCCGTGTAGAATATAAGTTAAACAAAGAAAAGACATGGGAACGATTAATGAATCGTGAACGAATCGTATTAATCGATTCACTTTGGATGAACGAATCGTATGAATCAATTACTGAAAATGAATCGGCCGACCCAACTCTAATTTCCATTCTAGTGGATAAAGGGTCAACTAAGAAGTCAATTTTTACTAAAAAAAAGCGGTAATCCAGAATAATCATCACATAAATTGTTCTTGTTCCTTTTTTATAAGTATAAAGCACTTGGTCGAAGTTGTGAAAGAATATCTCTTATTTATGAAAGCACTTGCTTTTACACCATTCGTTTATTTTAAAACATAAACGTCTAGCCAAAGTATCGCTGTCCCCAGAAAGCGGCGCACAAATGCATACACAATGCGCACTCTACAGGCTAAAGTGTAAACCAATTAGTCAAGGTATAAATAAAGAAATCGCCAATTGAATATTCCGTTATTCAACATATTGTGTTTGTTTAGTATCGATAATTCGATCAAAAAATAATGAATTTCTAATCTACATCTCAGAGGTCTTGCTTTAAAAGTGTTTTTGTTTAGTGCCATGATGCTACGGCAAATCTCCCAGCCGAATATCCAAATTAGTCAAGCTGAGCATCTAGAGCGTGACGTATTAATTGTTTCCGAAACCGATTTCTGTCTGATTAGTAGTGAGCACATCCCAGAATTCATGAATTAAGAGCACTTGCATTTAAACCAGCTTGTTCTTTTAGAGCCCTAAATGTCTAGTCTAAGTACAGCTGTCCCCAGAACACCACGAACACAATGCGCATTCTACCGGCCGAGCTGTCAACAAATCGGCCAAGAGCTTACCAGCAGATCATTTCCGGTTCAGTAGTAGGGACCAGAGCCTCGACTTTATAAATAAATGCCATCTAAATCTAAGAGATCTTGCATTTAACCATCTTGTTGTTTTAAACCCCTAAATTAGTATCAAAAGTACTAGAGACGGAAGTTAACCTTACTTTCAGACAAAATATATTCTAGCGGACAAAGAGTGAACTAATAAATCAATGCTTACAAACAAGCAGCCTAACCAGAATATTTGTCACCAAATTAGTTTTGCTTTCATTATAAATATCTATGTTGTGGAAGAAATGCTCTTGTTTAGGACATGCGGGTACACCATTTTTTACTTTCTCCATACGCACTATGTACATAGTGTGTAGAGAAAGTGTTGCACTCCACCAAAAATTCGATACCGAGATTTCACCGGAAATATATGTTTTAGGGTCCCCAATATCCAAAAAAAAGCATTTTCACAAAAAGGTCCGTGTGTGTGTCCGTGTGTCCGTGTGTCTGTGAACACGATAACTCAAAAACAAAAAGTCGGTAAAATACCAAACTTGGTATTTAAGTTTAGTATCTTCCAGGGATGCGACACGAATATTTTGAGAAAAATCCCCCTCCCAACTACCCTTTACATGGAACTTTTTTCGAAAATTTTGATTTTCTCAAAAATGGCTCTAACGATTTTGATTAAAATTTCGTATATTAAAGACATTTACCTGACCATTGAAATATATATCTTGAACTTTCTGGGAATAGCCTCTGAAGAGTAGTTTATTCGGGATGAATTTTACTAAATTTTGAATAACTGCTAAACCGTAAGAGATGGACAAAAACTTACTACACAAAAAATGTAGAGCACATTAAAACACACGATTTTTGTTATATACATTTTTTCGTGGAGTTCGTCGTTTTTGTGACATTCTTTATTTTTGGTTTCTGCTATGAAAAACGTATACTTTTCTCATACTGGAACTTGTCAACTCCTATCCATATAGACAAAGGAACTTCATTGACATAGCAACCAGCTTTTGACTATCACTTTAGCCTACGTTTGTCCCTTATTTCGCTTCTACTTACAAGGAAGCGAGTAATTAGACTATTTCTGCTATTTTTTTCTGATTAGCATAAAGTAAATAAAAGTATAAGTTTTTTAAGAATTATTTATTGCAGGGATATGGAGAAAATCATGTGAATGGTACACATCAGGTTTTTTATTTTAAAACCTAAGTGTGTAATCTAAGTACAGCTGTCCCCAGAAAATCGCGAATACAATGCGCATTCTACACATTGAAGTATCAACCAAATAACGTATAAACAATAAATTCGCCAATTACTGAGCATATTCGCTATGATAAGTTTGGAATACATGATCGAATTTAATAGTGAATTTCCCTTATATCTCAGTGGATTCGCTTTTTTGTATTTTTGTTTACAACCTTTAAATCACGGATAAGGTTTAAGTCATTCTACCGGCCGTGCAATCAACTAAGTAGTGAAAATAGGTATTGTTTACAAACCGCGCGTACTGAATGTTCGTTTAGTCAATCATTTTCTGTCTTCTTACTATTGAAAACACCATTTAATATTTTAATTAGTATCTCGTAAAGGACAACAGACTTACATTTAAGGCAGTTTTTGTAATACGCAATAAAATTTTAAACAAAGATTAACTGTCACTGGAAAACCGCGTAAATGCTTATGCCTCATGCTACTCTACCGGCCAAAGTGTCAACCATTAAGTTCAGGAATGTTTATGTCTTCGAAGAAAATATTTTTTCCTCTACTAATTTCTTGTTTCCTAGTATTGAGCACGTGAAGTATGGTTTTAAAAATGTAAATGGCGTGTTATTTAAGGACGCCCTTTAACTACTGTGGTTCTCAGCGTCCCATTCTAAATTGGGCGTAAAAGACCGCTTAATTTTTCTCAGAGGGCTCTCTATCAGGAGTGAGGTTCTTTTACGTGTCGTAAATCTACGACACGGAACCAACGGCTTTACTTCCCTTCCGCAGGAAGCCATGCTAAGGCTTTTTACGCCCGAAAAAATCCATCGTCCTCCATGAACCCCCCGATCTTGGGTATATGAAGTTAGCATGGTAACCATTACACCACGGAGGGCGAAGGATAGCTTTATTGAACATCTACGAAACATCAGAGCACTTTTGGTGTTTTTGAGGTTTAAAAGTTATCCAAAGAGATATTCGCTCTCTAGATTACGTAATTATTTATTGAGCCATTTTACATCATGCATCTGGTTCTATAGTTTACACTTCTGCCATTAGATGTCGCGTTAATTACTTCCATCGTTCTTTATTTCATTATTTTAAATTTCTTTCTGCAGTTGGAGTTATTACGAAGCATGACCGCTTCTTGATCTAAATCATATGTTATCTTTGTTTAAAGACTGAGTGTAAGTCCCACCATGTTCTTTTATTTGGTACAATAAAGTGTGGTTAGAAGAGGGGATGTAACTTCCACCTTTTTGTTTAAATGAGCCCTATTTTGGATACACATTTAAATTATTCCTATCTCTTTTATTTATCTGGTTATAGCAATTTTTGAATGCATATATACATAATCGCATTTTGCAATCATTATATGTAATGAAATCATAAGTTCTATCAACTCATGTAGTAATAACCATGACTGTGGTAGATGATATATGAAAAAGTGTAGCGATCGGGTGACTGCTTGTTACCTACACTTTTTTTTAAGTATAAAGTAAACCATCTATTTTGAGAATGAATATCTTCTAATTATGAAAGTACTTGCATTTAAACCGTACTCTAGTTTTAAAACCTAAATGTCTAAGTTAAGTGCAGCTGTCTCCAGAAATGCGCGAACAAGGTGCACATTCTACAGGTTAAAGTGTCAACCAATTAGTCAATTTATAAGTATAAAAATCACCAAAATAATATTCCGTAAAACAATATATCCTGTTTGCTAAGTATTGACGAAATTATGCATTTAAATAATGAATTTTTCCTATATTTCAGAGAACATTGGCATTAAAGTATTTATTTTTATTTACAGCCAAAAAGACAAGCTATTCCATGAAGTAGCTGCGCATTCTACCGGCCAAATAATCAACATATCAGTAAAGCTTGACAACAGATAATACGTTTCCGAAACTGATTTATGTTTTAGTAGAAGGTAGCATAGCCTTGACTTAATTAATAAATGCCCTCTTTCATCCATCTTGATGTTTTATAACCCTAAATTTGTATCAAAAGAACCAGAGATTCAGACAAACCTTAATTTTTAACACAATACATTCTAGCGGACAAACAGTGAACTAATAAGGCAATGTTTACTAACAAAGGGTCTAAATAGAATATTCGTCACCAAAATAGCCTTGTTTTTTTATAAATCTAAAGCAATGATCTAGGTTGTGAAATAAATTCTCTTATTTATGAGACACCTTGCATGTACAACAATATTTTCTTTTAAAACCCAAGTGTGTAGACTATTTACTGCTGTCCACAGAAAGCCGCGAAAACAATGCGCATTCTACAGGCTATGGTATAAACTAATCACTGAACGTATAGACATTAAAATCGCTAGTTATCGAACATATTCTCTTTGATTACTTTAGAATACATGATCGAATTAAATAGTGAATTTCTCTTATACCTCAGTGGAGTTCTTTTAAAGTATATTTGTATATATCCTTTAAAGCACGAATAAGGTTTAAGTAAAAGCACATTCTACCGGCCGTGGAGTCAACTAAGTAGTAAAAATAGGTATTGATGACAACCTGCTCGTAATGCATTTTCGTATCCTCAGTAATTATTGTCGTTTACTATTGAAAACTAGAATTAATATGTTAATTAGTATCTCATAAAGAGCAACCGGCTTACATTTAAGGCAGTTTTTGTATTACGCAATACAATTTTAATCAAAGATTAACTGTCCTTGCAAAACTGCGGAAATGCTTATGCCTCATGCTCACTCTACCGGCCAAAGTGTCAACTATTAAGTAAAAGAATATTTGCCTTCGAACAAAGTATTTGTTTCCTATACTAATTTCTTGTTTCCTAGTATTGAGCACGCCAAGGATGGTTTATATGATTATCTACGGAACATCAGAGGCCTTTTGGTGTTTTTGAGTTTTAAAAGTTAACCAACGAGACATTAGACCTCTAGATTACATAATTATTTAACGCGCCATTTTACATTATGCATCTGGTTCTATAGTTCGCAATTCGACCGTTAGATGTCGCGCCAATTATTTTCATCGTTCTTTATTCCATTATTTCAAATTTCTCTCTGTAGTTGGAGTTATTACGCAAAATGACAGCTTATTGTATTAAATAATACGTTATCTTTGTTTATAGATAGAGTGTAAGGCCCACAATGGCTTGTTATTTTACTGGGAGCAATAAAATATGGTTAAAACACGGAACGAAACTCTCCAACCTTTTTTTTAAATAAGCCCTATTTTGGATGGATATTTAAATTATTCTTCTCCCTTATTTCTTTTATTAGATGAATTTTTGAATGCATATATACATATATCCTACGTTGAAATCAATGTATGTATTATAATCATAACTTTTATCAACTCCGAATTGTAACCATGAGCTAAATATGAAAAAGATGGGGGTTTTTGGTGGAAGTAACAGAAGTTGTAACATATCCAGAATATTACGTTGCCTTTTACAATTATGTCATTTAGGATATTTTAACGCTGGCGTAATTATGAATAATTCGTGTTTTATTAACGATATGTATTATAGACGAAAATATTCACAATCGTTTATAGAGTTGCGCAGTCACCGTTCCTTTACTGAGTACGAGGTTTATACGCGGCTAAAGTATTGTGTTCCCCAAAAAAATTGAAAACCGAGATTTTACCGTAAATATATGTTTTGGGGAACCTGATCAGCATAACACGGCTTTTTAAAAAAGTTCGATTGTGTTTCTGTGTGAATATGTATCAATATTACTGAAAATCGAAAAATCGTTTAATTGCAGATTGCAAACTGACTTATCGGTGTCCTGTTCGATTAGTATTCAGCACACACTGGCATTAGTATACATTTCTGATAAAAATTTCTGATAGGATCTAGTGTAGCGAGAAAACCGCAAGTTAGGATTAGAAAACGTGTATTCTATAGACCAGAGGGCCGACTATTGACCCAAAGAACACTAATAAAGCACGTCAACCGACTGTTTGTTACCTACCCTTTTTTTTAAGTATGAAGTATACGATCTATTTTGAGAATGAATATCTTCTAATTATGAAAGTACTTGCATTTAAACCGTACTCTAGTTTTAAAACCTAAATGTCTAAGTTAAGTGCCGCTGTCTCCAGAAATGCGCGAACAAGTTGCACATTCCACAGGTTAAAGTGTCAACCAATTAATCAAATTATAAGTATAAAAATCACCAAATTAATATTCCGTAAAACAATATATTCTGTTTGCTAAGTATTGACGAAATTATGCATTTAAATAATGAATTTTTCCTATATTTCAGAGAACATTGGCATTAAAGTATTTATTTTTATTTACAGCCAAAAAGACAAGCAATTCCATGAAGTAGCTGCGCATTCTACCGGCCAAATAATCAACATATCAGTAAAGCTTGACAACAGATAATACGTTTCCGAAACTGATTTATGTTTTAGTAGAAGGTAGCATAGCCTTGACTTTATTATTAAATGCCCTCTTTCATCCATCTTGATGTTTTATAACCCTAAATTTGTATCAAAAGAACCAGAGATTCAGACAAACCTTAATCTTTAACACAATACATTCTAGCGAACAAATAGTGAACTAATAAGGCAATGTTTACTAACAAAGGGTCTAAATAGAATATTCGTCACCAAAATAGCCTTGTTTTTTTTATAAATCTAAAGCAATGATCTAAGTTGTGAAATAAATTCTCTTATTTATGAGACACCTTGCATGTACAACAATATTTTCTTTTAAAACCCAAGTGTGTAGACTATTTACTGCTGTCCACAGAAAGCCGCGAAAACAATGCGCATTCTACAGGCTATGGTATAAACTAATCACTGAACGTATAGACATTAAAATCGCTAGTTATCGAACATATTCTCTTTGATTACTTTAGAATACATGATCGAATTAAATAGTGAATTTCTCTTATACCTCAGTGGAGTTCTTTTAAAGTATTTTTGTATATATCCTTTAGAGCACGGATAAGGTTTAAGTAAAAGCACATTCTACCGGCCGTGGAGTCAACTAAGTAGTAAAAATAGGTATTGATGACAACCTGCTCGTAATGAATTTTCGTATCCTCAGTAATTATTGTCTTTTACTATTGAAAACACGAATTAATATGTTAATTAGTATCTCATAAAGAGCAACCGGCTTACATTTAAGGCAGTTTTTATATTACGCAATACAATTTTAATCAAAGATTAACTGTCCTTGCAAAACTGCGGAAATGCTTATGCCTCATGCTCACTCTACCGGCCAAAGGGTCAACTATTAAGTAAAAGAATATTTATGTCTTCGAACAAAATATTTGTTTCCTATACTAATTTCTTGTTTCCTAGTATTGAGCACGCCAAGGATGGTTTTTATGAATATCTAGGGAACATCAGAGGCCTTTTGGTGTTTTTGAGTTTTAAAAGTTAACCAAAGAGACATTAGCCCTCTAGATTACGTAATTATTTAACGCGCCATTTTACATTATGCATCTGGTTCTATAGTTCGCAATTCGACCGTTAGATGTCGCGTCAATTATTTTCATCGTTCTTTATTCCAGTATTTCAAATTTCTCTCTGTGGTTGGAGTTATTACGCAAAATGACAGCGTATTGTATTAAATAATACGTTATCTTTGTCTATAGATGGAGTGTAAGGCCCACAATGGCTTGTTATTTTACTGGGAGCAATAAAATATGGTTAAAACACGGAACGAAACTCTCCAACTTTTTATTTAAATAAGCCCTATTTTGGATGGATATTTAAATTATTCTTCTCCCTTATTTCTTTAATTAGATGAATTTTTGAATGCATATATAAATATATCCTACGTTGAAATCAATATATGTATTATAATCATAACTTTTATCAACTCCGAATTGTAACCATGAGCTAAATATGAAAAAGATGGGGGTTTTTGGTGGAAGTAACAGAAGTTGTAACATATCCAGGATATTACGTTGCCTTTTACAATTATGTCATTTAGGATGTTTTAACGCTGGCGTAATTATGAATAATTCGTGTTTTATTAACGATATGTATTATAGACGAAAATATTCACAATCGTTTATAGAGTTGCGCAGTCGCCGTTCCTTTACTGAGTACAACGACGTTTGTACGCGGCTAAAGTATTGTGTTCCACAAAAAAATTGAAAACCGAGATTTTACCGTAAATATATGTTTTGGGGAACCTGATCATCATAACACGGCTTTTTAAAAAAGTTCGATTGTGTTTCTGTGTGAATATGTATCAATATTACTGAAAATCGAAAAATCGTTTTATTGCAGATTGCAAACTGACTTATCGGTGTCCTGTTTGATTAGTATTCAGCACACACTGGCATTAGTATGCATTTCTGATAAAAATTTCTGATAGGATCTAGTGTAGCGAGAAAACCGCAATTTAGGATTAGAAAACGTGTATTCTATAGACCAGAGGTCCGACTATTGAGCCAAAGAACACTAATAAAGCACGTCAACCGACTGTTTGTTACCTACACTTCTTTTTAAGTATAAAGTAAACGATCTATTTTGAGAATGAATACCTTCTAATTATGAAAGTACTTGCATTTAAGCCGTACTCTAGTTTTAAAACCTAAATGTCTAAGTTAAGTGCAGCTGTCTCCAGAAATGCGCGAACAAGGTGCACATTCTAAAGGTTAAAGTGTCAACCAATTAGTCAATTTATAAGTATAAAAATCACCAAATTAATATTTCGTAAAACAATATATCCTGTTTGCTAAGTATTGACGAAGTTATGCATTTAAATAATGAATTTTTCCTATATATCAGAGAACATTGGCATTAAAGGATTTATTTTTATTTACAGCCAAAAAGACAGGCAATTCCATGAAATAGCTGCGCATTCTACCGGCCAAACAATCAACATATCAGTAAAGCTTGACAACAGATAATACGTTTCCGAAACTGTTTTCTATTTTAGTAGAAGGTAGCATAGCCTTGACTTTATCAATAAATGCCCTCTTTCATCCATCTTAATGTTTTATAACCCTAAATTTGTATCAAAAGAACCAGAGATTCAGACAAACCTTAATTTTTAACACAATACATTCTAGCGGACAAATAGTGAACTAATAAGCCAATGTTTATTAACGAGGGTCTAAATAGAATATTCGTCACCAAAATTGTCTTGTTTTTTTATAAGTATAAAGAAATGATCTAAGCTGTGAAATAAATTCTCTTATTTATGAGACACCTTGCATGTACAACAATATTTTCTTTTAAAACCCAAGTGTGTAGACTATTTACAGCTGTCCCCAGAAAACCGCAAAAACAATGCACATTCTACAGACTATGGTATAAACAAATCACTGAACGTATAGACATTAAAATCGCTAGTTATCGAACATATTCACTTTGATTACTTTAGAATACATGATCGAATTAAATAGTGAATTTCTCTTATACCTCAGTGGAGTTCTTTTAAAGTATTTTTGTATATATCCTTTAGAGCACGGATAAGGTTTAAGTAAAAGCACATTCTACCGGCCGTGGAGTCAACTAAGTAGTAAAAATAGGTATTGATGACAACCTGCTCGTAATGAATTTTCGTATCCTCAGTAATTATTGTCTATTACTATTGAAAACACGAATTAATGTGTTAATTAGTATCTCATAAAGAGCAACCGGTTAAAAATTTAAGGCAGTTTTTGTATTACGCAATACAATTCTAATCAAAGATTAACTGTCCTTGCAAAACTGCGGAAATGCTTATGCCTCATGCTCACTCTACCGGCCAAAGTGTCAACTATTAAGTAAAAGAATATTTATGTCTTCGAACAAAATATTTGTTTCCTATACTAAATTCTTGTTTCCTAGTATTGAGCACGCCAAGAATGGTATATATGAATATCTACGGAACATCAGAGGCCTTTTGGTGTTTTTGAGTTTTAAAAGTTAACCAAAGAGACATTAGCCCTCTAGATTACGTAATTATTTAACGCGCCATTTTACATTATGCATCTGGTTCTATAGTTCGCAATTCGACCGTTAGATGTCGCGTCAATTATTTTCATCGTTCTTTATTCCAGTATTTCAAATTTCTCTCTGTAGTTGGAGTTATAACGCAAAATGAGAGCTTATTGTATTAAATAATACGTTTACTTTGTTTATAGATAGAGTGTAAGGCCCACTATGACTTGTTATTTTACTGGGAGCAATAAAATATGGTTAAAAGACGGAACTAAACTCTCCAACTTTTTGTTTAAATAAGCCCTATTTTGGATGCATATTTAAATTATTCTTCTCTCATAATTCTCTTATTAGAGCAATTTTTGAATGCATATATACATATATCCTACGTTGAAATCAATATATGTATTATAATCATAACTTTTTTCAACTCCATAGTTGTAACCATGAGCTAAATATGAAAAAAATGGGGGTTTTTGGTGGAAGTAACAGGAGTTGTAACATATCTAGGATATTACGTTGAATTTACAATTATGTCATTTAGGATATTATAATGCTGGCGTAATTATGAATAATTCGCGTTTTATTAACGATATGCTTTATAGACGAAAATATTCACAATCGTTTATAGAGTTGCGCAGTCGCCGTTCCTTTACTGAGTACAACGACGTTTGTACGCGGCTAAAGTATTTTCTTCCACAAAAAAATTGAAAACCGAGATTTTACCGTAAATATATGTTTTGGGGAACCTGATCATCATAACACGGCTTTTTAAAAAAGTTCGATTGTGTTTCTTTGTGAATAGGTATCAATATTACTGAAAATCGAAAAATCGTTTTATTGCAGATTGCAAACTGACTTATGGGTGTCCTGTTTGATTAGTATTCAGCACACACTGGCGTTAGTATGCATTTCTGATAAAAATTTATGAAAGGATCTAGTGTAGCGAGAAAACTGCAAGTTAGGATTAGAAAACGTGTATTCTATAGATCAGAGGGCCGACTATTGAACCAAAGAACACTAATAAAGCACGTCAACCGACTAATTGTTACCTACCCTTTTTTTTAAGTATAAAGTAAACGATCTATTTTGAGAATGAATATCTTCTAATTATGAAAGTACTTGCATTCAAACCGTACTCTACTTTTAAAACCTAAATGTCTAAGTAAAGTGCAGATGTCTCCAGAAATGCGCGAACAAGGTGCACATTCTACAGGTTAAAGTATCAACCAATTATTCAAATTATAAGTAATAAAATCACCAAATTAATATTCCGTAAAACAATATATTCTGTTTGCTAAGTATTGACGAAGTTATGCATTTAAATAATGAATTTTTCCTATATATCAGAGAACATTGGCATTAAAGGATTTATTTTTATTTACAGCCAAAAAGACAGGCAATTCCATGAAATAGCTGCGCATTCTACCGGCCAAATAATCAACTTATCAGTAAAGCTTGACAACAGATAATACGTTTCCGAAACTGATTTCTGTTTTAGTAGACGGTAGCAAAGCCTTGACTTTATTAATAAATGCCTTCTTTTAACCATCTTGATGTTTTATAACGCTAAATTTGAATCAAAAGAACCAGAGATTCAGACAAACCTTAATTTTTAACACAATACATTCTAGCGGACAAACAGTGAACTAATAAGGCAATGTTTACTAACAAAGGGTCTAAATAGAATATTCGTCACCTAAATAGTCTTGTTTTTTTATAAATCTAACGCAATGATCTAAGTTGTGAAATAAATTCTCTTATTTATGAGACACCCTGCATGTACAACAATATTTTCTTTTAAAACCCAAGTGTGTAGACTATTTACTGCTGTCCACAGAAAACCGCGAAAACAATGCGCATTCTACAGGCTATGGTGTAAACTCATCACTGAACGTATAGACATTAAAATCGCTAGTTATCGAACATATTCTCTTTGATTACTTTGGAATACATGATCGAATTAAATAGTGAATTTCTCTTATACCTCAGCGGAGTTCTTTTAAAGTATTTTTGTATATATCCTTTAAAGCACGGATAAGGTTTAAGTAAAAGCACATTCTACCGGCCGTGGAGTCAACTAAGTAGTAAAAATAGGTATTGGTAACACCCTGCTCGTAATGAATTTTCGTATCCTCAGTAATTATTGTCTTTTAGTATTAAAAACACGAATTAATATGTTAATTAGCATCTCATAAAGAGCAACCGGCTTACATTTAAGGCAGTTTTTATATTACGCAATACAATTTTAATCAAAGATTAACTGTCCTTGCAAAACTGCGGAAATGCTTATGCCTCATGCTCACTCTACCGGCCAAAGGGTCAACTATTAAGTAAAAGAATATTTATGTCTTCGAACAAAATATTTGTTTCCTATACTAATTTCTTGTTTCCTAGTATTGAGCACGCCAAGGATGGTTTATATGAATATCTACGGAACATCAGAGGCATTTTGGTGTTTTTGAGTTTTAAAAGTTAACCAACGAGACATTAGACCTCTAGATTACATAATTATTTAACGCGCCATTTTACATTATGCATCTGGTTCTATAGTTCGCAATTCGACCGTTAGATGTCGCGCCAATTATTTTCATCGTTCTTTATTCCATTATTTCAAATTTCTCTCTGTAGTTGGAGTTATTACGCAAAATGACAGCTTATTGTATTAAATAATACGTTATCTTTGTTTATAGATAGAGTGTAAGGCCCACAATGGCTTGTTATTTTACTGGGAGCAATAAAATATGGTTAAAACACGGAACGAAACTCTCCAACCTTTTTTTTAAATAAGCCCTATTTTGGATGGATATTTAAATTATTCTTCTCCCTTATTTCTTTTATTAGATGAATTTTTGAATGCATATATACATATATCCTACGTTGAAATCAATGTATGTATTATAATCATAACTTTTATCAACTCCGAATTGTAACCATGAGCTAAATATGAAAAAGATGGGGGTTTTTGGTGGAAGTAACAGAAGTTGTAACATATCCAGAATATTACGTTGCCTTTTACAATTATGTCATTTAGGATATTTTAACGCTGGCGTAATTATGAATAATTCGTGTTTTATTAACGATATGTATTATAGACGAAAATATTCACAATCGTTTATAGAGTTGCGCAGTCACCGTTCCTTTACTGAGTACGAGGTTTATACGCGGCTAAAGTATTGTGTTCCCCAAAAAAATTGAAAACCGAGATTTTACCGTAAATATATGTTTTGGGGAACCTGATCAGCATAACACGGCTTTTTAAAAAAGTTCGATTGTGTTTCTGTGTGAATATGTATCAATATTACTGAAAATCGAAAAATCGTTTAATTGCAGATTGCAAACTGACTTATCGGTGTCCTGTTCGATTAGTATTCAGCACACACTGGCATTAGTATACATTTCTGATAAAAATTTCTGATAGGATCTAGTGTAGCGAGAAAACCGCAAGTTAGGATTAGAAAACGTGTATTCTATAGACCAGAGGGCCGACTATTGACCCAAAGAACACTAATAAAGCACGTCAACCGACTGTTTGTTACCTACCCTTTTTTTTAAGTATGAAGTATACGATCTATTTTGAGAATGAATATCTTCTAATTATGAAAGTACTTGCATTTAAACCGTACTCTAGTTTTAAAACCTAAATGTCTAAGTTAAGTGCCGCTGTCTCCAGAAATGCGCGAACAAGTTGCACATTCCACAGGTTAAAGTGTCAACCAATTAATCAAATTATAAGTATAAAAATCACCAAATTAATATTCCGTAAAACAATATATTCTGTTTGCTAAGTATTGACGAAATTATGCATTTAAATAATGAATTTTTCCTATATTTCAGAGAACATTGGCATTAAAGTATTTATTTTTATTTACAGCCAAAAAGACAAGCAATTCCATGAAGTAGCTGCGCATTCTACCGGCCAAATAATCAACATATCAGTAAAGCTTGACAACAGATAATACGTTTCCGAAACTGATTTATGTTTTAGTAGAAGGTAGCATAGCCTTGACTTTATTATTAAATGCCCTCTTTCATCCATCTTGATGTTTTATAACCCTAAATTTGTATCAAAAGAACCAGAGATTCAGACAAACCTTAATCTTTAACACAATACATTCTAGCGAACAAATAGTGAACTAATAAGGCAATGTTTACTAACAAAGGGTCTAAATAGAATATTCGTCACCAAAATAGCCTTGTTTTTTTTATAAATCTAAAGCAATGATCTAAGTTGTGAAATAAATTCTCTTATTTATGAGACACCTTGCATGTACAACAATATTTTCTTTTAAAACCCAAGTGTGTAGACTATTTACTGCTGTCCACAGAAAGCCGCGAAAACAATGCGCATTCTACAGGCTATGGTATAAACTAATCACTGAACGTATAGACATTAAAATCGCTAGTTATCGAACATATTCTCTTTGATTACTTTAGAATACATGATCGAATTAAATAGTGAATTTCTCTTATACCTCAGTGGAGTTCTTTTAAAGTATTTTTGTATATATCCTTTAGAGCACGGATAAGGTTTAAGTAAAAGCACATTCTACCGGCCGTGGAGTCAACTAAGTAGTAAAAATAGGTATTGATGACAACCTGCTCGTAATGAATTTTCGTATCCTTAGTAATTATTGTCTTTTACTATTGAAAACACGAATTAATATGTTAATTAGTATCTCATAAAGAGCAACCGGCTTACATTTAAGGCAGTTTTTATATTACGCAATACAATTTTAATCAAAGATTAACTGTCCTTGCAAAACTGCGGAAATGCTTATGCCTCATGCTCACTCTACCGGCCAAAGGGTCAACTATTAAGTAAAAGAATATTTATGTCTTCGAACAAAATATTTGTTTCCTATACTAATTTCTTGTTTCCTAGTATTGAGCACGCCAAGGATGGTTTTTATGAATATCTAGGGAACATCAGAGGCCTTTTGGTGTTTTTGAGTTTTAAAAGTTAACCAAAGAGACATTAGCCCTCTAGATTACGTAATTATTTAACGCGCCATTTTACATTATGCATCTGGTTCTATAGTTCGCAATTCGACCGTTAGATGTCGCGTCAATTATTTTCATCGTTCTTTATTCCAGTATTTCAAATTTCTCTCTGTGGTTGGAGTTATTACGCAAAATGACAGCGTATTGTATTAAATAATACGTTATCTTTGTCTATAGATGGAGTGTAAGGCCCACAATGGCTTGTTATTTTACTGGGAGCAATAAAATATGGTTAAAACACGGAACGAAACTCTCCAACTTTTTATTTAAATAAGCCCTATTTTGGATGGATATTTAAATTATTCTTCTCCCTTATTTCTTTAATTAGATGAATTTTTGAATGCATATATAAATATATCCTACGTTGAAATCAATATATGTATTATAATCATAACTTTTATCAACTCCGAATTGTAACCATGAGCTAAATATGAAAAAGATGGGGGTTTTTGGTGGAAGTAACAGAAGTTGTAACATATCCAGGATATTACGTTGCCTTTTACAATTATGTCATTTAGGATGTTTTAACGCTGGCGTAATTATGAATAATTCGTGTTTTATTAACGATATGTATTATAGACGAAAATATTCACAATCGTTTATAGAGTTGCGCAGTCGCCGTTCCTTTACTGAGTACAACGACGTTTGTACGCGGCTAAAGTATTGTGTTCCACAAAAAAATTGAAAACCGAGATTTTACCGTAAATATATGTTTTGGGGAACCTGATCATCATAACACGGCTTTTTAAAAAAGTTCGATTGTGTTTCTGTGTGAATATGTATCAATATTACTGAAAATCGAAAAATCGTTTTATTGCAGATTGCAAACTGACTTATCGGTGTCCTGTTTGATTAGTATTCAGCACACACTGGCATTAGTATGCATTTCTGATAAAAATTTCTGATAGGATCTAGTGTAGCGAGAAAACCGCAATTTAGGATTAGAAAACGTGTATTCTATAGACCAGAGGTCCGACTATTGAGCCAAAGAACACTAATAAAGCACGTCAACCGACTGTTTGTTACCTACACTTCTTTTTAAGTATAAAGTAAACGATCTATTTTGAGAATGAATACCTTCTAATTATGAAAGTACTTGCATTTAAGCCGTACTCTAGTTTTAAAACCTAAATGTCTAAGTTAAGTGCAGCTGTCTCCAGAAATGCGCGAACAAGGTGCACATTCTAAAGGTTAAAGTGTCAACCAATTAGTCAATTTATAAGTATAAAAATCACCAAATTAATATTTCGTAAAACAATATATCCTGTTTGCTAAGTATTGACGAAGTTATGCATTTAAATAATGAATTTTTCCTATATATCAGAGAACATTGGCATTAAAGGATTTATTTTTATTTACAGCCAAAAAGACAGGCAATTCCATGAAATAGCTGCGCATTCTACCGGCCAAACAATCAACATATCAGTAAAGCTTGACAACAGATAATACGTTTCCGAAACTGTTTTCTATTTTAGTAGAAGGTAGCATAGCCTTGACTTTATCAATAAATGCCCTCTTTCATCCATCTTAATGTTTTATAACCCTAAATTTGTATCAAAAGAACCAGAGATTCAGACAAACCTTAATTTTTAACACAATACATTCTAGCGGACAAATAGTGAACTAATAAGCCAATGTTTATTAACGAGGGTCTAAATAGAATATTCGTCACCAAAATTGTCTTGTTTTTTTATAAGTATAAAGAAATGATCTAAGCTGTGAAATAAATTCTCTTATTTATGAGACACCTTGCATGTACAACAATATTTTCTTTTAAAACCCAAGTGTGTAGACTATTTACAGCTGTCCCCAGAAAACCGCAAAAACAATGCACATTCTACAGACTATGGTATAAACAAATCACTGAACGTATAGACATTAAAATCGCTAGTTATCGAACATATTCACTTTGATTACTTTAGAATACATGATCGAATTAAATAGTGAATTTCTCTTATACCTCAGTGGAGTTCTTTTAAAGTATTTTTGTATATATCCTTTAGAGCACGGATAAGGTTTAAGTAAAAGCACATTCTACCGGCCGTGGAGTCAACTAAGTAGTAAAAATAGGTATTGATGACAACCTGCTCGTAATGAATTTTCGTATCCTCAGTAATTATTGTCTATTACTATTGAAAACACGAATTAATGTGTTAATTAGTATCTCATAAAGAGCAACCGGTTAAAAATTTAAGGCAGTTTTTGTATTACGCAATACAATTTTAATCAAAGATTAACTGTCCTTGCAAAACTGCGGAAATGCTTATGCCTCATGCTCACTCTACCGGCCAAAGTGTCAACTATTAAGTAAAAGAATATTTATGTCTTCGAACAAAATATTTGTTTCCTATACTAAATTCTTGTTTCCTAGTATTGAGCACGCCAAGAATGGTATATATGAATATCTACGGAACATCAGAGGCCTTTTGGTGTTTTTGAGTTTTAAAAGTTAACCAAAGAGACATTAGCCCTCTAGATTACGTAATTATTTAACGCGCCATTTTACATTATGCATCTGGTTCTATAGTTCGCAATTCGACCGTTAGATGTCGCGTCAATTATTTTCATCGTTCTTTATTCCAGTATTTCAAATTTCTCTCTGTAGTTGGAGTTATAACGCAAAATGAGAGCTTATTGTATTAAATAATACGTTTACTTTGTTTATAGATAGAGTGTAAGGCCCACTATGACTTGTTATTTTACTGGGAGCAATAAAATATGGTTAAAAGACGGAACTAAACTCTCCAACTTTTTGTTTAAATAAGCCCTATTTTGGATGCATATTTAAATTATTCTTCTCTCATAATTCTCTTATTAGAGCAATTTTTGAATGCATATATACATATATCCTACGTTGAAATCAATATATGTATTATAATCATAACTTTTTTCAACTCCATAGTTGTAACCATGAGCTAAATATGAAAAAAATGGGGGTTTTTGGTGGAAGTAACAGGAGTTGTAACATATCTAGGATATTACGTTGAATTTACAATTATGTCATTTAGGATATTATAATGCTGGCGTAATTATGAATAATTCGCGTTTTATTAACGATATGCTTTATAGACGAAAATATTCACAATCGTTTATAGAGTTGCGCAGTCGCCGTTCCTTTACTGAGTACAACGACGTTTGTACGCGGCTAAAGTATTTTCTTCCACAAAAAAATTGAAAACCGAGATTTTACCGTAAATATATGTTTTGGGGAACCTGATCATCATAACACGGCTTTTTAAAAAAGTTCGATTGTGTTTCTTTGTGAATAGGTATCAATATTACTGAAAATCGAAAAATCGTTTTATTGCAGATTGCAAACTGACTTATGGGTGTCCTGTTTGATTAGTATTCAGCACACACTGGCGTTAGTATGCATTTCTGATAAAAATTTATGAAAGGATCTAGTGTAGCGAGAAAACTGCAAGTTAGGATTAGAAAACGTGTATTCTATAGATCAGAGGGCCGACTATTGAACCAAAGAACACTAATAAAGCACGTCAACCGACTAATTGTTACCTACCCTTTTTTTTAAGTATAAAGTAAACGATCTATTTTGAGAATGAATATCTTCTAATTATGAAAGTACTTGCATTCAAACCGTACTCTACTTTTAAAACCTAAATGTCTAAGTAAAGTGCAGATGTCTCCAGAAATGCGCGAACAAGGTGCACATTCTACAGGTTAAAGTATCAACCAATTATTCAAATTATAAGTAATAAAATCACCAAATTAATATTCCGTAAAACAATATATTCTGTTTGCTAAGTATTGACGAAGTTATGCATTTAAATAATGAATTTTTCCTATATATCAGAGAACATTGGCATTAAAGGATTTATTTTTATTTACAGCCAAAAAGACAGGCAATTCCATGAAATAGCTGCGCATTCTACCGGCCAAATAATCAACTTATCAGTAAAGCTTGACAACAGATAATACGTTTCCGAAACTGATTTCTGTTTTAGTAGACGGTAGCAAAGCCTTGACTTTATTAATAAATGCCTTCTTTTAACCATCTTGATGTTTTATAACGCTAAATTTGAATCAAAAGAACCAGAGATTCAGACAAACCTTAATTTTTAACACAATACATTCTAGCGGACAAACAGTGAACTAATAAGGCAATGTTTACTAACAAAGGGTCTAAATAGAATATTCGTCACCTAAATAGTCTTGTTTTTTTATAAATCTAACGCAATGATCTAAGTTGTGAAATAAATTCTCTTATTTATGAGACACCCTGCATGTACAACAATATTTTCTTTTAAAACCCAAGTGTGTAGACTATTTACTGCTGTCCACAGAAAACCGCGAAAACAATGCGCATTCTACAGGCTATGGTGTAAACTCATCACTGAACGTATAGACATTAAAATCGCTAGTTATCGAACATATTCTCTTTGATTACTTTGGAATACATGATCGAATTAAATAGTGAATTTCTCTTATACCTCAGCGGAGTTCTTTTAAAGTATTTTTGTATATATCCTTTAAAGCACGGATAAGGTTTAAGTAAAAGCACATTCTACCGGCCGTGGAGTCAACTAAGTAGTAAAAATAGGTATTGGTAACACCCTGCTCGTAATGAATTTTCGTATCCTCAGTAATTATTGTCTTTTAGTATTAAAAACACGAATTAATATGTTAATTAGCATCTCATAAAGAGCAACCGGCTTACATTTAAGGCAGTTTTTATATTACGCAATACAATTTTAATCAAAGATTAACTGTCCTTGCAAAACTGCGGAAATGCTTATGCCTCATGCTCACTCTACCGGCCAAAGGGTCAACTATTAAGTAAAAGAATATTTATGTCTTCGAACAAAATATTTGTTTCCTATACTAATTTCTTGTTTCCTAGTATTGAGCACGCCAAGGATGGTTTATATGAATATCTACGGAACATCAGAGGCATTTTGGTGTTTTTGAGTTTTAAAAGTTAACCAAAGAGACATTAGCCCTCTAGATTACGTAATTATTTAACGCGCCATTTTACATTATGCATCTGGTTCTATAGTTCGCAATTCGACCGTTAGATGTCGCGTCAATTATTTTCATCGTTCTTTATTCCAGTATTTCAAATTTCTCTCTGTGGTTGGAGTTATTACGCAAAATGACAGCGTATTGTATTAAATAATACGTTATCTTTGTCTATAGATGGAGTGTAAGGCCCACAATGGCTTGTTATTTTACTGGGAGCAATAAAATATGGTTAAAACCCGGAACGAAACTCTCCAACTTTTTATTTAAATAAGCCCTATTTTGGATGGATATTTAAATTATTCTTCTCCCTTATTTCTTTAATTAGATGAATTTTTGAATGCATATATACATATATCCTACGTTGAAATCAATATATGTATTATAATCATAACTTTTATCAACTCCGAATTGTAACCATGAGCTAAATATGAAAAAGATGGGGGTTTTTGGTGGAAGTAACAGAAGTTGTAACATATCCAGGATATTACGTTGCCTTTTACAATTATGTCATTTAGGATGTTTTAACGCTGGCGTAATTATGAATAATTCGTGTTTTATTAACGATATGTATTATAGACGAAAATATTCACAATCGTTTATAGAGTTGCGCAGTCGCCGTTCCTTTACTGAGTACAACGACGTTTTTACGCGGCTAAAGTATTGTGTTCCACAAAAAAATTGAAAACCGAGATTTTACCGTAAATATATGTTTTGGGGAACCTGATCATCATAACACGGCTTTTTAAAAAAGTTCGATTGTGTTTCTGTGTGAATATGTATCAATATTACTGAAAATCGAAAAATCGTTTTATTGCAGATTGCAAACTGACTTATCGGTGTCCTGTTTGATTAGTATTCAGCACACACTGGCATTAGTATACATTTCTGATAAAAATTTCTGATAGGATCTAGTGTAGCGAGAAAACCGCAATTTAGGATTAGAAAACGTGTATTCTATAGACCAGAGGTCCGAATATTGAAACAAAGAACACTAATAAAGCACGTCAACCGACTGTTTGTTACCTACACTTTTTTTTAAGTATAAAGTAAACGATCTATTTTGAGAATGAATACCTTCTAATTATGAAAGTACTTGCATTTAAGCCGTACTCTAGTTTTAAAACCTAAATGTCTAAGTTAAGTGCAGCTGTCTCCAGAAATGCGCGAACAAGGTGCACATTCTAAAGGTTAAAGTGTCAACCAATTAGTCAATTTATAAGTATAAAAATCACCAAATTAATATTCCGTAAAACAATATATCCTGTTTGCTAAGTATTGACTAAATTATGCATTTAAATAATGAATTTTTCCTATATTTCAGAGAACATTGGCATTAAAGTATTTATTTTTATTTACAGCCAAAAAGAGAAGCAATTCCATGAAGTAGCTGCGCATTCTACCGGCCAAACAATCAACATATCAGTAAAGCTTGACAACAGATAATACGTTTCCGAAACTGTTTTCTATTTTAGTAGAAGGTAGCATAGCCTTGACTTTATCAATAAATGCCCTCTTTCATCCATCTTAATGTTTTATAACCCTAAATTTGTATCAAAAGAACCAGAGATTCAGACAAACCTTAATTTTTAACACAATACATTCTAGCGGACAAATAGTGAACTAATAAGCCAATGTTTACTAACGAGGGTCTAAATAGAATATTCGTCACCAAAATTGTCTTGTTTTTTTATAAGTATAAAGCAATGATCTAAGCTGTGAATTAAATTCTCTTATTTATGAGACACCTTGCATGTACAACAATATTTTCTTTTAAAACCCAAGTGTGTAGACTATTTACAGCTGTCCCCAGAAAACCGCAAAAACAATGCACATTCTACAGACTATGGTATAAACTAATCACTGAAGTATAGACATTAAAATCGCTAGTTATCGAACATATTCTCTTTGATTACTTTAGAATACATGATCGAATTAAATAGTGAATTTCTCTTATACCTCAGCGGAGTTCTTTTAAAGTATTTTTGTATATATCCTTTAGAGCACGGATAAGGTTTAAGTAAAAGCACATTCTACCGGCCGTGGAGTCAACTAAGTAGTAAAAATAGGTATTGATGACAACCTGCTCGTAATGAATTTTCGTATCCTCAGTAATTATTGTCTATTACTATTGAAAACACGAATTAATGTGTTAATTAGTATCTCATAAAGAGCAACCGGTTAAAAATTTAAGGCAGTTTTTGTATTACGCAATACAATTTTAATCAAAGATTAACTGTCCTTGCAAAACTGCGGAAATGCTTATGCCTCATGCTCACTCTACCGGCCAAAGGGTCAACTATTAAGTAAAAGAATATTTATGTCTTCGAACAAAATATTTGTTTCCTATACTAAATTCTTGTTTCCTAGTATTGAGCACGCCAAGAATGGTTTATATGAATATCTACGGAACATCAGAGGCCTTTTGGTGTTTTTGAGTTTTAAAAGTTAACCAAAGAGACATTAGCCCTCTAGATTACGTAATTATTTAACGCGCCATTTTACATTATGCATCTGGCTCTATAGTTCGCAATTCGACCGTTAGATGTCGCGTCAATTATTTTCATCGTTCTTTATTCCAGTATTTCAAATTTCTCTCTGTAGTTGGAGTTATAACGCAAAATGAGAGCTTATTGTATTAAATAATACGTTATCTTTGTATATAGATAGAGTGTAAGGCCCACTATGACTTGTTATTTTACTGGGAGCAATAAAATATGGTTAAAAGACGGAACGAAACTCTCCAACTTTTTGTTTAAATAAGCCCTATTTTGGATGCATATTTAAATTATTCTTCTCTCATAATTCTCTTATTAGAGCAATTTTTGAATGCATATATACATATATCCTACGTTGAAATCAATATATGTATTATAATCATAACTTTTTTCAACTCCATAGTTGTAACCATGAGCTAAATATGAAAAAAATGGGGGTTTTTGGTGGAAGTAACAGGAGTTGTAACATATCTAGGATATTACGTTGAATTTACAATTATGTCATTTAGGATATTATAATGCTGGCGTAATTATGAATAATTCGCGTTTTATTAACGATATGCTTTATAGACGAAAATATTCACAATCGTTTATAGAGTTGCGCAGTCGCCGTTCCTTTACTGAGTACAACGACGTTTGTACGCGGCTAAAGTATTTTGTTCCACAAAAAAATTGAAAACCGAGATTTTACCGTAAATATATGTTTTGGGGAACCTGATCATCATAACACGGCTTTTTAAAAAAGTTCGATTGTGTTTCTTTGTGAATAGGTATCAATATTACTGAAAATCGAAAAATCGTTTTATTGCAGATTGCAAACTGACTTATGGGTGTCCTGTTTGATTAGTATTCAGCACACACTGGCGTTAGTATGCATTTCTGATAAAAATTTATGAAAGGATCTAGTGTAGCGAGAAAACTGCAAGTTAGGATTAGAAAACGTGTATTCTATAGATCAGAGGGCCGACTATTGAACCAAAGAACACTAATAAAGCACGTCAACCGACTAATTGTTACCTACCCTTTTTTTTAAGTATAAAGTAAACGATCTATTTTGAGAATGAATATCTTCTACTTCTGAAAGTACTTGCATTCAAACCGTACTCTACTTTTAAAACCTAAATGTCTAAGTAAAGTGCAGATGTCTCCAGAAATGCGCGAACAAGGTGCACATTCTACAGGTTAAAGTATCAACCAATTATTCAAATTATAAGTAATAAAATCACCAAATTAATATTCCGTAAAACAATATATTCTGTTTGCTAAGTATTGACGAAGTTATGCATTTAAATAATGAATTTTTCCTATATATCAGAGAACATTGGCATTAAAGGATTTATTTTTATTTACAGCCAAAAAGACAGGCAATTCCATGAAATAGCTGCGCATTCTACCGGCCAAATAATCAACTTATCAGTAAAGCTTGACAACAGATAATACGTTTCCGAAACTGATTTCTGTTTTAGTAGACGGTAGCAAAGCCTTGACTTTATTAATAAATGCCTTCTTTTAACCATCTTGATGTTTTATAACGCTAAATTTGAATCAAAAGAACCAGAGATTCAGACAAACCTTAATTTTTAACACAATACATTCTAGCGGACAAACAGTGAACTAATAAGGCAATGTTTACTAACAAAGGGTCTAAATAGAATATTCGTCACCTAAATAGTCTTGTTTTTTTATAAATCTAACGCAATGATCTAAGTTGTGAAATAAATTCTCTTATTTATGAGACACCTTGCATGTACAACAATATTTTCTTTTAAAACCCAAGTGTGTAGACTATTTACTGCTGTCCACAGAAAACCGCGAAAACAATGCGCATTCTACAGGCTATGGTGTAAACTCATCACTGAACGTATAGACATTAAAATCGCTAGTTATCGAACATATTCTCTTTGATTACTTTGGAATACATGATCGAATTAAATAGTGAATTTCTCTTATACCTCAGCGGAGTTCTTTTAAAGTATTTTTGTATATATCCTTTAAAGCACGGATAAGGTTTAAGTAAAAGCACATTCTACCGGCCGTGGAGTCAACTAAGTAGTAAAAATAGGTATTGATGACAACCTGCTCGTAATGAATTTTCGTATCCTCAGTAATTATTGTCTATTACTATTGAAAACACGAATTAATGTGTTAATTAGTATCTCATAAAGAGCAACCGGTTAAAAATTTAAGGCAGTTTTTGTATTACGCAATACAATTTTAATCAAAGATTAACTGTCCTTGCAAAACTGCGGAAATGCTTATGCCTCATGCTCACTCTACCGGCCAAAGGGTCAACTATTAAGTAAAAGAATATTTATGTCTTCGAACAAAATATTTGTTTCCTATACTAAATTCTTGTTTCCTAGTATTGAGCACGCCAAGAATGGTATATATGAATATCTACGGAACATCAGAGGCCTTTTGGTGTTTTTGAGTTTTAAAAGTTAACCAAAGAGACATTAGCCCTCTAGATTACGTAATTATTTAACGCGCCATTTTACATTATGCATCTGGTTCTATAGTTCGCAATTCGACCGTTAGATGTCGCGTCAATTATTTTCATCGTTCTTTATTCCAGTATTTCAAATTTCTCTCTGTAGTTGGAGTTATAACGCAAAATGAGAGCTTATTGTATTAAATAATACGTTTACTTTGTTTATAGATAGAGTGTAAGGCCCACTATGACTTGTTATTTTACTGGGAGCAATAAAATATGGTTAAAAGACGGAACTAAACTCTCCAACTTTTTGTTTAAATAAGCCCTATTTTGGATGCATATTTAAATTATTCTTCTCTCATAATTCTCTTATTAGAGCAATTTTTGAATGCGTATATACATATATCCTACGTTGAAATCAATATATGTATTATAATCATAACTTTTTTCAACTCCATAGTTGTAACCATGAGCTAAATATGAAAAAAATGGGGGTTTTTGGTGGAAGTAACAGGAGTTGTAACATATCTAGGATATTACGTTGAATTTACAATTATGTCATTTAGGATATTATAATGCTGGCGTAATTATGAATAATTCGCGTTTTATTAACGATATGCTTTATAGACGAAAATATTCACAATCGTTTATAGAGTTGCGCAGTCGCCGTTCCTTTACTGAGTACAACGACGTTTGTACGCGGCTAAAGTATTTTGTTCCACAAAAAAATTGAAAACCGAGATTTTACCGTAAATATATGTTTTGGGGAACCTGATCATCATAACACGGCTTTTTAAAAAAGTTCGATTGTGTTTCTTTGTGAATAGGTATCAATATTACTGAAAATCGAAAAATCGTTTTATTGCAGATTGCAAACTGACTTATGGGTGTCCTGTTTGATTAGTATTCAGCACACACTGGCGTTAGTATGCATTTCTGATAAAAATTTATGAAAGGATCTAGTGTAGCGAGAAAACTGCAAGTTAGGATTAGAAAACGTGTATTCTATAGATCAGAGGGCCGACTATTGAACCAAAGAACACTAATAAAGCACGTCAACCGACTAATTGTTACCTAACCTTTTTTTTAAGTATAAAGTAAACGATCTATTTTGAGAATGAATATCTTCTACTTCTGAAAGTACTTGCATTCAAACCGTACTCTACTTTTAAAACCTAAATGTCTAAGTAAAGTGCAGATGTCTCCAGAAATGCGCGAACAAGGTGCACATTCTACAGGTTAAAGTATCAACCAATTATTCAAATTATAAGTAATAAAATCACCAAATTAATATTCCGTAAAACAATATATTCTGTTTGCTAAGTATTGACGAAGTTATGCATTTAAATAATGAATTTTTCCTATATATCAGAGAACATTGGCATTAAAGGATTTATTTTTATTTACAGCCAAAAAGACAGGCAATTCCATGAAATAGCTGCGCATTCTACCGGCCAAATAATCAACTTATCAGTAAAGCTTGACAACAGATAATACGTTTCCGAAACTGATTTCTGTTTTAGTAGACGGTAGCAAAGCCTTGACTTTATTAATAAATGCCTTCTTTTAACCATCTTGATGTTTTATAACGCTAAATTTGAATCAAAAGAACCAGAGATTCAGACAAACCTTAATTTTTAACACAATACATTCTAGCGGACAAACAGTGAACTAATAAGGCAATGTTTACTAACAAAGGGTCTAAATAGAATATTCGTCACCTAAATAGTCTTGTTTTTTTATAAATCTAACGCAATGATCTAAGTTGTGAAATAAATTCTCTTATTTATGAGACACCTTGCATGTACAACAATATTTTCTTTTAAAACCCAAGTGTGTAGACTATTTACTGCTGTCCACAGAAAACCGCGAAAACAATGCGCATTCTACAGGCTATGGTGTAAACTCATCACTGAACGTATAGACATTAAAATCGCTAGTTATCGAACATATTCTCTTTGATTACTTTGGAATACATGATCGAATTAAATAGTGAATTTCTCTTATACCTCAGCGGAGTTCTTTTAAAGTATTTTTGTATATATCCTTTAAAGCACGGATAAGGTTTAAGTAAAAGCACATTCTATCGGCCGTGGAGTCAACTAAGTAGTAAAAATAGGTATTGGTAACAACCTGCTCGTAATGAATTTTCGTATACTCAGTAATTATTGTCTTTTAGTATTAAAAACACGAATTAATATGTTAATTAGCATCTCATAAAGAGCAACCGGCTTACATTTAAGGCAGTTTTTATATTACGCAATACAATTTTAATCAAAGATTAACTGTCCTTGCAAAACTGCGGAAATGCTTATGCCTCATGCTCACTCTACCGGCCAAAGGGTCAACTATTAAGTAAAAGAATATTTATGTCTTCGAACAAAATATTTGTTTCCTATACTAATTTCTTGTTTCCTAGTATTGAGCACGCCAAGGATGGTTTATATGAATATCTACGGAACATCAGAGGCATTTTGGTGTTTTTGAGTTTTAAAAGTTAACCAAAGAGACATTAGCCCTCTAGATTACGTAATTATTTAACGCGCCATTTTACATTATGCATCTGGTTCTATAGTTCGCAATTCGACCGTTAGATGTCGCGTCAATTATTTTCATCGTTCTTTATTCCAGTATTTCAAATTTCTCTCTGTGGTTGGAGTTATTACGCAAAATGACAGCGTATTGTATTAAATAATACGTTATCTTTGTCTATAGATGGAGTGTAAGGCCCACAATGGCTTGTTATTTTACTGGGAGCAATAAAATATGGTTAAAACCCGGAACGAAACTCTCCAACTTTTTATTTAAATAAGCCCTATTTTGGATGGATATTTAAATTATTCTTCTCCCTTATTTCTTTAATTAGATGAATTTTTGAATGCATATATACATATATCCTACGTTGAAATCAATATATGTATTATAATCATAACTTTTATCAACTCCGAATTGTAACCATGAGCTAAATATGAAAAAGATGGGGGTTTTTGGTGGAAGTAACAGAAGTTGTAACATATCCAGGATATTACGTTGCCTTTTACAATTATGTCATTTAGGATGTTTTAACGCTGGCGTAATTATGAATAATTCGTGTTTTATTAACGATATGTATTATAGACGAAAATATTCACAATCGTTTATAGAGTTGCGCAGTCGCCGTTCCTTTACTGAGTACAACGACGTTTGTACGCGGCTAAAGTATTGTGTTCCACAAAAAAATTGAAAACCGAGATTTTACCGTAAATATATGTTTTGGGGAACCTGATCATCATAACACGGCTTTTTAAAAAAGTTCGATTGTGTTTCTGTGTGAATATGTATCAATATTACTGAAAATCGAAAAATCGTTTTATTGCAGATTGCAAACTGACTTATCGGTGTCCTGTTTGATTAGTATTCAGCACACACTGGCATTAGTATACATTTCTGATAAAAATTTCTGATAGGATCTAGTGTAGCGAGAAAACCGCAATTTAGGATTAGAAAACGTGTATTCTATAGACCAGAGGTCCGAATATTGAAACAAAGAACACTAATAAAGCACGTCAACCGACTGTTTGTTACCTACACTTCTTTTTAAGTATAAAGTAAACGATCTATTTTGAGAATGAATACCTTCTAATTATGAAAGTACTTGCATTTAAGCCGTACTCTAGTTTTAAAACCTAAATGTCTAAGTTAAGTGCAGCTGTCTCCAGAAATGCGCGAACAAGGTGCACATTCTAAAGGTTAAAGTGTCAACCAATTAGTCAATTTATAAGTATAAAAATCACCAAATTAATATTCCGTAAAACAATATATCCTGTTTGCTAAGTATTGACTAAATTATGCATTTAAATAATGAATTTTTCCTATATTTCAGAGAACATTGGCATTAAAGTATTTATTTTTATTTACAGCCAAAAAGAGAAGCAATTCCATGAAGTAGCTGCGCATTCTACCGGCCAAACAATCAACATATCAGTAAAGCTTGACAACAGATAATACGTTTCCGAAACTGTTTTCTATTTTAGTAGAAGGTAGCATAGCCTTGACTTTATCAATAAATGCCCTCTTTCATCCATCTTAATGTTTTATAACCCTAAATTTGTATCAAAAGAACCAGAGATTCAGACAAACCTTAATTTTTAACACAATACATTCTAGCGGACAAATAGTGAACTAATAAGCCAATGTTTACTAACGAGGGTCTAAATAGAATATTCGTCACCAAAATTGTCTTGTTTTTTTATAAGTATAAAGAAATGATCTAAGCTGTGAATTAAATTCTCTTATTTATGAGACACCTTGCATGTACAACAATATTTTCTTTTAAAACCCAAGTGTGTAGACTATTTACAGCTGTCCCCAGAAAACCGCAAAAACAATGCACATTCTACAGACTATGGTATAAACTAATCACTGAAGTATAGACATTAAAATCGCTAGTTATCGAACATATTCTCTTTGATTACTTTAGAATACATGATCGAATTAAATAGTGAATTTCTCTTATACCTCAGCGGAGTTCTTTTAAAGTATTTTTGTATATATCCTTTAGAGCACGGATAAGGTTTAAGTAAAAGCACATTCTACCGGCCGTGGAGTCAACTAAGTAGTAAAAATAGGTATTGATGACAACCTGCTCGTAATGAATTTTCGTATCCTCAGTAATTATTGTCTATTACTATTGAAAACACGAATTAATGTGTTAATTAGTATCTCATAAAGAGCAACCGGTTAAAAATTTAAGGCAGTTTTTGTATTACGCAATACAATTTTAATCAAAGATTAACTGTCCTTGCAAAACTGCGGAAATGCTTATGCCTCATGCTCACTCTACCGGCCAAAGGGTCAACTATTAAGTAAAAGAATATTTATGTCTTCGAACAAAATATTTGTTTCCTATACTAAATTCTTGTTTCCTAGTATTGAGCACGCCAAGAATGGTTTATATGAATATCTACGGAACATCAGAGGCCTTTTGGTGTTTTTGAGTTTTAAAAGTTAACCAAAGAGACATTAGCCCTCTAGATTACGTAATTATTTAACGCGCCATTTTACATTATGCATCTGGCTCTATAGTTCGCAATTCGACCGTTAGATGTCGCGTCAATTATTTTCTTCGTTCTTTATTCCAGTATTTCAAATTTCTCTCTGTAGTTGGAGTTATAACGCAAAATGAGAGCTTATTGTATTAAATAATACGTTATCTTTGTATATAGATAGAGTGTAAGGCCCACTATGACTTGTTATTTTACTGGGAGCAATAAAATATGGTTAAAAGACGGAACGAAACTCTCCAACTTTTTGTTTAAATAAGCCCTATTTTGCATGGATATTTAAATTATTCTTCTCTTATAATTCTCTTATTAGAGCAATTTTTGAATGCATATATACATATATCCTACGTTGAAATCAATATATGTATTATAATCATAACTTTTTTCAACTCCATAGTTGTAACCATGAGCTAAATATGAAAAAAATGGGGGTTTTTGGTGGAAGTAACAGGAGTTGTAACATACCTAGGATATTACGTTGAATTTACAATTATGTCATTTAGGATATTATAATGCTGGCGTAATTATGAATAATTCGCGTTTTATTAACGATATGCTTTATAGACGAAAATATTCACAATCGTTTATAGAGTTGCGCAGTCGCCGTTCCTTTACTGAGTACAACGACGTTTGTACGCGGCTAAAGTATTTTGTTCCACAAAAAAATTGAAAACCGAGATTTTACCGTAAATATATGTTTTGGGGAACCTGATCATCATAACACGGCTTTTTAAAAAAGTTCGATTGTGTTTCTTTGTGAATAGGTATCAATATTACTGAAAATCGAAAAATCGTTTTATTGCAGATTGCAAACTGACTTATGGGTGTCCTGTTTGATTAGTATTCAGCACACACTGGCGTTAGTATGCATTTCTGATAAAAATTTATGAAAGGATCTAGTGTAGCGAGAAAACTGCAAGTTAGGATTAGAAAACGTGTATTCTATAGATCAGAGGGCCGACTATTGAACCAAAGAACACTAATAAAGCACGTCAACCGACTAATTGTTACCTACCCTTTTTTTTTAAGTATAAAGTAAACGATCTATTTTGAGAATGAATATCTTCTACTTCTGAAAGTACTTGCATTCAAACCGTACTCTACTTTTAAAACCTAAATGTCTAAGTAAAGTGCAGATGTCTCCAGAAATGCGCGAACAAGGTGCACATTCTACAGGTTAAAGTATCAACCAATTATTCAAATTATAAGTAATAAAATCACCAAATTAATATTCCGTAAAACAATATATTCTGTTTGCTAAGTATTGACGAAGTTATGCATTTAAATAATGAATTTTTCCTATATATCAGAGAACATTGGCATTAAAGGATTTATTTTTATTTACAGCCAAAAAGACAGGCAATTCCATGAAATAGCTGCGCATTCTACCGGCCAAATAATCAACTTATCAGTAAAGCTTGACAACAGATAATACGTTTCCGAAACTGATTTCTGTTTTAGTAGACGGTAGCAAAGCCTTGACTTTATTAATAAATGCCTTCTTTTAACCATCTTGATGTTTTATAACGCTAAATTTGAATCAAAAGAACCAGAGATTCAGACAAACCTTAATTTTTAACACAATACATTCTAGCGGACAAACAGTGAACTAATAAGGCAATGTTTACTAACAAAGGGTCTAAATAGAATATTCGTCACCTAAATAGTCTTGTTTTTTTATAAATCTAACGCAATGATCTAAGTTGTGAAATAAATTCTCTTATTTATGAGACACCTTGCATGTACAACAATATTTTCTTTTAAAACCCAAGTGTGTAGACTATTTACTGCTGTCCACAGAAAACCGCGAAAACAATGCGCATTCTACAGGCTATGGTGTAAACTCATCACTGAACGTATAGACATTAAAATCGCTAGTTATCGAACATATTCTCTTTGATTACTTTGGAATACATGATCGAATTAAATAGTGAATTTCTCTTATACCTCAGCGGAGTTCTTTTAAAGTATTTTTGTATATATCCTTTAAAGCACGGATAAGGTTTAAGTAAAAGCACATTCTATCGGCCGTGGAGTCAACTAAGTAGTAAAAATAGGTATTGGTAACAACCTGCTCGTAATGAATTTTCGTATACTCAGTAATTATTGTCTTTTAGTATTAAAAACACGAATTAATATGTTAATTAGCATCTCATAAAGAGCAACCGGCTTACATTTAAGGCAGTTTTTATATTACGCAATACAATTTTAATCAAAGATTAACTGTCCTTGCAAAACTGCGGAAATGCTTATGCCTCATGCTCACTCTACCGGCCAAAGGGTCAACTATTAAGTAAAAGAATATTTATGTCTTCGAACAAAATATTTGTTTCCTATACTAATTTCTTGTTTCCTAGTATTGAGCACGCCAAGGATGGTTTATATGAATATCTACGGAACATCAGAGGCATTTTGGTGTTTTTGAGTTTTAAAAGTTAACCAAAGAGACATTAGCCCTCTAGATTACGTAATTATTTAACGCGCCATTTTACATTATGCATCTGGTTCTATAGTTCGCAATTCGACCGTTAGATGTCGCGTCAATTATTTTCATCGTTCTTTATTCCAGTATTTCAAATTTCTCTCTGTGGTTGGAGTTATTACGCAAAATGACAGCGTATTGTATTAAATAATACGTTATCTTTGTCTATAGATGGAGTGTAAGGCCCACAATGGCTTGTTATTTTACTGGGAGCAATAAAATATGGTTAAAACCCGGAACGAAACTCTCCAACTTTTTATTTAAATAAGCCCTATTTTGGATGGATATTTAAATTATTCTTCTCCCTTATTTCTTTAATTAGATGAATTTTTGAATGCATATATACATATATCCTACGTTGAAATCAATATATGTATTATAATCATAACTTTTATCAACTCCGAATTGTAACCATGAGCTAAATATGAAAAAGATGGGGGTTTTTGGTGGAAGTAACAGAAGTTGTAACATATCCAGGATATTACGTTGCCTTTTACAATTATGTCATTTAGGATGTTTTAACGCTGGCGTAATTATGAATAATTCGTGTTTTATTAACGATATGTATTATAGACGAAAATATTCACAATCGTTTATAGAGTTGCGCAGTCGCCGTTCCTTTACTGAGTACAACGACGTTTGTACGCGGCTAAAGTATTGTGTTCCACAAAAAAATTGAAAACCGAGATTTTACCGTAAATATATGTTTTGGGGAACCTGATCATCATAACACGGCTTTTTAAAAAAGTTCGATTGTGTTTCTGTGTGAATATGTATCAATATTACTGAAAATCGAAAAATCGTTTTATTGCAGATTGCAAACTGACTTATCGGTGTCCTGTTTGATTAGTATTCAGCACACACTGGCATTAGTATACATTTCTGATAAAAATTTCTGATAGGATCTAGTGTAGCGAGAAAACCGCAATTTAGGATTAGAAAACGTGTATTCTATAGACCAGAGGTCCGAATATTGAAACAAAGAACACTAATAAAGCACGTCAACCGACTGTTTGTTACCTACACTTCTTTTTAAGTATAAAGTAAACGATCTATTTTGAGAATGAATACCTTCTAATTATGAAAGTACTTGCATTTAAGCCGTACTCTAGTTTTAAAACCTAAATGTCTAAGTTAAGTGCAGCTGTCTCCAGAAATGCGCGAACAAGGTGCACATTCTAAAGGTTAAAGTGTCAACCAATTAGTCAATTTATAAGTATAAAAATCACCAAATTAATATTCCGTAAAACAATATATCCTGTTTGCTAAGTATTGACTAAATTATGCATTTAAATAATGAATTTTTCCTATATTTCAGAGAACATTGGCATTAAAGTATTTATTTTTATTTACAGCCAAAAAGAGAAGCAATTCCATGAAGTAGCTGCGCATTCTACCGGCCAAACAATCAACATATCAGTAAAGCTTGACAACAGATAATACGTTTCCGAAACTGTTTTCTATTTTAGTAGAAGGTAGCATAGCCTTGACTTTATCAATAAATGCCCTCTTTCATCCATCTTAATGTTTTATAACCCTAAATTTGTATCAAAAGAACCAGAGATTCAGACAAACCTTAATTTTTAACACAATACATTCTAGCGGACAAATAGTGAACTAATAAGCCAATGTTTACTAACGAGGGTCTAAATAGAATATTCGTCACCAAAATTGTCTTGTTTTTTTATAAGTATAAAGAAATGATCTAAGCTGTGAATTAAATTCTCTTATTTATGAGACACCTTGCATGTACAACAATATTTTCTTTTAAAACCCAAGTGTGTAGACTATTTACAGCTGTCCCCAGAAAACCGCAAAAACAATGCACATTCTACAGACTATGGTATAAACTAATCACTGAAGTATAGACATTAAAATCGCTAGTTATCGAACATATTCTCTTTGATTACTTTAGAATACATGATCGAATTAAATAGTGAATTTCTCTTATACCTCAGCGGAGTTCTTTTAAAGTATTTTTGTATATATCCTTTAGAGCACGGATAAGGTTTAAGTAAAAGCACATTCTACCGGCCGTGGAGTCAACTAAGTAGTAAAAATAGGTATTGATGACAACCTGCTCGTAATGAATTTTCGTATCCTCAGTAATTATTGTCTATTACTATTGAAAACACGAATTAATGTGTTAATTAGTATCTCATAAAGAGCAACCGGTTAAAAATTTAAGGCAGTTTTTGTATTACGCAATACAATTTTAATCAAAGATTAACTGTCCTTGCAAAACTGCGGAAATGCTTATGCCTCATGCTCACTCTACCGGCCAAAGGGTCAACTATTAAGTAAAAGAATATTTATGTCTTCGAACAAAATATTTGTTTCCTATACTAAATTCTTGTTTCCTAGTATTGAGCACGCCAAGAATGGTTTATATGAATATCTACGGAACATCAGAGGCCTTTTGGTGTTTTTGAGTTTTAAAAGTTAACCAAAGAGACATTAGCCCTCTAGATTACGTAATTATTTAACGCGCCATTTTACATTATGCATCTGGCTCTATAGTTCGCAATTCGACCGTTAGATGTCGCGTCAATTATTTTCTTCGTTCTTTATTCCAGTATTTCAAATTTCTCTCTGTAGTTGGAGTTATAACGCAAAATGAGAGCTTATTGTATTAAATAATGCGTTATCTTTGTATATAGATAGAGTGTAAGGCCCACTATGACTTGTTATTTTACTGGGAGCAATAAAATATGGTTAAAAGACGGAACGAAACTCTCCAACTTTTTGTTTAAATAAGCCCTATTTTGCATGGATATTTAAATTATTCTTCTCTTATAATTCTCTTATTAGAGCAATTTTTGAATGCATATATACATATATCCTACGTTGAAATCAATATATGTATTATAATCATAACTTTTTTCAACTCCATAGTTGTAACCATGAGCTAAATATGAAAAAAATGGGGGTTTTTGGTGGAAGTAACAGGAGTTGTAACATACCTAGGATATTACGTTGAATTTACAATTATGTCATTTAGGATATTATAATGCTGGCGTAATTATGAATAATTCGCGTTTTATTAACGATATGCTTTATAGACGAAAATATTCACAATCGTTTATAGAGTTGCGCAGTCGCCGTTCCTTTACTGAGTACAACGACGTTTGTACGCGGCTAAAGTATTTTGTTCCACAAAAAAATTGAAAACCGAGATTTTACCGTAAATATATGTTTTGGGGAACCTGATCATCATAACACGGCTTTTTAAAAAAGTTCGATTGTGTTTCTTTGTGAATAGGTATCAATATTACTGAAAATCGAAAAATCGTTTTATTGCAGATTGCAAACTGACTTATGGGTGTCCTGTTTGATTAGTATTCAGCACACACTGGCGTTAGTATGCATTTCTGATAAAAATTTATGAAAGGATCTAGTGTAGCGAGAAAACTGCAAGTTAGGATTAGAAAACGTGTATTCTATAGATCAGAGGGCCGACTATTGAACCAAAGAACACTAATAAAGCACGTCAACCGACTAATTGTTACCTACCCTTTTTTTTAAGTATAAAGTAAACGATCTATTTTGAGAATGAATATCTTCTACTTCTGAAAGTACTTGCATTCAAACCGTACTCTACTTTTAAAACCTAAATGTCTAAGTAAAGTGCAGATGTCTCCAGAAATGCGCGAACAAGGTGCACATTCTACAGGTTAAAGTATCAACCAATTATTCAAATTATAAGTAATAAAATCACCAAATTAATATTCCGTAAAACAATATATTCTGTTTGCTAAGTATTGACGAAGTTATGCATTTAAATAATGAATTTTTCCTATATATCAGAGAACATTGGCATTAAAGGATTTATTTTTATTTACAGCCAAAAAGACAGGCAATTCCATGAAATAGCTGCGCATTCTACCGGCCAAATAATCAACTTATCAGTAAAGCTTGACAACAGATAATACGTTTCCGAAACTGATTTCTGTTTTAGTAGACGGTAGCAAAGCCTTGACTTTATTAATAAATGCCTTCTTTTAACCATCTTGATGTTTTATAACGCTAAATTTGAATCAAAAGAACCAGAGATTCAGACAAACCTTAATTTTTAACACAATACATTCTAGCGGACAAACAGTGAACTAATAAGGCAATGTTTACTAACAAAGGGTCTAAATAGAATATTCGTCACCTAAATAGTCTTGTTTTTTTATAAATCTAACGCAATGATCTAAGTTGTGAAATAAATTCTCTTATTTATGAGACACCTTGCATGTACAACAATATTTTCTTTTAAAACCCAAGTGTGTAGACTATTTACTGCTGTCCACAGAAAACCGCGAAAACAATGCGCATTCTACAGGCTATGGTGTAAACTCATCACTGAACGTATAGACATTAAAATCGCTAGTTATCGAACATATTCTCTTTGATTACTTTGGAATACATGATCGAATTAAATAGTGAATTTCTCTTATACCTCAGCGGAGTTCTTTTAAAGTATTTTTGTATATATCCTTTAAAGCACGGATAAGGTTTAAGTAAAAGCACATTCTATCGGCCGTGGAGTCAACTAAGTAGTAAAAATAGGTATTGGTAACAACCTGCTCGTAATGAATTTTCGTATACTCAGTAATTATTGTCTTTTAGTATTAAAAACACGAATTAATATGTTAATTAGCATCTCATAAAGAGCAACCGGCTTACATTTAAGGCAGTTTTTATATTACGCAATACAATTTTAATCAAAGATTAACTGTCCTTGCAAAACTGCGGAAATGCTTATGCCTCATGCTCACTCTACCGGCCAAAGGGTCAACTATTAAGTAAAAGAATATTTATGTCTTCGAACAAAATATTTGTTTCCTATACTAATTTCTTGTTTCCTAGTATTGAGCACGCCAAGGATGGTTTATATGAATATCTACGGAACATCAGAGGCATTTTGGTGTTTTTGAGTTTTAAAAGTTAACCAAAGAGACATTAGCCCTCTAGATTACGTAATTATTTAACGCGCCATTTTACATTATGCATCTGGTTCTATAGTTCGCAATTCGACCGTTAGATGTCGCGTCAATTATTTTCATCGTTCTTTATTCCAGTATTTCAAATTTCTCTCTGTGGTTGGAGTTATTACGCAAAATGACAGCGTATTGTATTAAATAATACGTTATCTTTGTCTATAGATGGAGTGTAAGGCCCACAATGGCTTGTTATTTTACTGGGAGCAATAAAATATGGTTAAAACCCGGAACGAAACTCTCCAACTTTTTATTTAAATAAGCCCTATTTTGGATGGATATTTAAATTATTCTTCTCCCTTATTTCTTTAATTAGATGAATTTTTGAATGCATATATACATATATCCTACGTTGAAATCAATATATGTATTATAATCATAACTTTTATCAACTCCGAATTGTAACCATGAGCTAAATATGAAAAAGATGGGGGTTTTTGGTGGAAGTAACAGAAGTTGTAACATATCCAGGATATTACGTTGCCTTTTACAATTATGTCATTTAGGATGTTTTAACGCTGGCGTAATTATGAATAATTCGTGTTTTATTAACGATATGTATTATAGACGAAAATATTCACAATCGTTTATAGAGTTGCGCAGTCGCCTTTCCTTTACTGAGTACAACGACGTTTGTACGCGGCTAAAGTATTGTGTTCCACAAAAAAATTGAAAACCGAGATTTTACCGTAAATATATGTTTTGGGGAACCTGATCATCATAACACGGCTTTTTAAAAAAGTTCGATTGTGTTTCTGTGTGAATATGTATCAATATTACTGAAAATCGAAAAATCGTTTTATTGCAGATTGCAAACTGACTTATCGGTGTCCTGTTTGATTAGTATTCAGCACACACTGGCATTAGTATACATTTCTGATAAAAATTTCTGATAGGATCTAGTGTAGCGAGAAAACCGCAATTTAGGATTAGAAAACGTGTATTCTATAGACCAGAGGTCCGAATATTGAAACAAAGAACACTAATAAAGCACGTCAACCGACTGTTTGTTACCTACACTTCTTTTTAAGTATAAAGTAAACGATCTATTTTGAGAATGAATACCTTCTAATTATGAAAGTACTTGCATTTAAGCCGTACTCTAGTTTTAAAACCTAAATGTCTAAGTTAAGTGCAGCTGTCTCCAGAAATGCGCGAACAAGGTGCACATTCTAAAGGTTAAAGTGTCAACCAATTAGTCAATTTATAAGTATAAAAATCACCAAATTAATATTCCGTAAAACAATATATCCTGTTTGCTAAGTATTGACTAAATTATGCATTTAAATAATGAATTTTTCCTATATTTCAGAGAACATTGGCATTAAAGTATTTATTTTTATTTACAGCCAAAAAGAGAAGCAATTCCATGAAGTAGCTGCGCATTCTACCGGCCAAACAATCAACATATCAGTAAAGCTTGACAACAGATAATACGTTTCCGAAACTGTTTTCTATTTTAGTAGAAGGTAGCATAGCCTTGACTTTATCAATAAATGCCCTCTTTCATCCATCTTAATGTTTTATAACCCTAAATTTGTATCAAAAGAACCAGAGATTCAGACAAACCTTAATTTTTAACACAATACATTCTAGCGGACAAATAGTGAACTAATAAGCCAATGTTTACTAACGAGGGTCTAAATAGAATATTCGTCACCAAAATTGTCTTGTTTTTTTATAAGTATAAAGAAATGATCTAAGCTGTGAATTAAATTCTCTTATTTATGAGACACCTTGCATGTACAACAATATTTTCTTTTAAAACCCAAGTGTGTAGACTATTTACAGCTGTCCCCAGAAAACCGCAAAAACAATGCACATTCTACAGACTATGGTATAAACTAATCACTGAAGTATAGACATTAAAATCGCTAGTTATCGAACATATTCTCTTTGATTACTTTAGAATACATGATCGAATTAAATAGTGAATTTCTCTTATACCTCAGCGGAGTTCTTTTAAAGTATTTTTGTATATATCCTTTAGAGCACGGATAAGGTTTAAGTAAAAGCACATTCTACCGGCCGTGGAGTCAACTAAGTAGTAAAAATAGGTATTGATGACAACCTGCTCGTAATGAATTTTCGTATCCTCAGTAATTATTGTCTATTACTATTGAAAACACGAATTAATGTGTTAATTAGTATCTCATAAAGAGCAACCGGTTAAAAATTTAAGGCAGTTTTTGTATTACGCAATACAATTTTAATCAAAGATTAACTGTCCTTGCAAAACTGCGGAAATGCTTATGCCTCATGCTCACTCTACCGGCCAAAGGGTCAACTATTAAGTAAAAGAATATTTATGTCTTCGAACAAAATATTTGTTTCCTATACTAAATTCTTGTTTCCTAGTATTGAGCACGCCAAGAATGGTTTATATGAATATCTACGGAACATCAGAGGCCTTTTGGTGTTTTTGAGTTTTAAAAGTTAACCAAAGAGACATTAGCCCTCTAGATTACGTAATTATTTAACGCGCCATTTTACATTATGCATCTGGCTCTATAGTTCGCAATTCGACCGTTAGATGTCGCGTCAATTATTTTCTTCGTTCTTTATTCCAGTATTTCAAATTTCTCTCTGTAGTTGGAGTTATAACGCAAAATGAGAGCTTATTGTATTAAATAATACGTTATCTTTGTATATAGATAGAGTGTAAGGCCCACTATGACTTGTTATTTTACTGGGAGCAATAAAATATGGTTAAAAGACGGAACGAAACTCTCCAACTTTTTGTTTAAATAAGCCCTATTTTGCATGGATATTTAAATTATTCTTCTCTTATAATTCTCTTATTAGAGCAATTTTTGAATGCATATATACATATATCCTACGTTGAAATCAATATATGTATTATAATCATAACTTTTTTCAACTCCATAGTTGTAACCATGAGCTAAATATGAAAAAAATGGGGGTTTTTGGTGGAAGTAACAGGAGTTGTAACATACCTAGGATATTACGTTGAATTTACAATTATGTCATTTAGGATATTATAACGCTGGCGTAATTATAAATAATTCGTGTTTTATTAACGATATGTTTTATAGACGAAAATATTCACAATCGTTTATAGAGTTGCGCAGTCGCCGTTCCTTTACTGAGTACAACGACGTTTGTACGCGGCTAAAGTATTGTGTTCCACAAAAAAAGTGAAAACCGAGATTTTACCGTAAATATATGTTTTGGGGAACCTGATCATCATAACACGGCTT
Source organism: Hymenopus coronatus (assembly GCA_030762935.1). Taxonomy (NCBI): domain Eukaryota; kingdom Metazoa; phylum Arthropoda; class Insecta; order Mantodea; family Hymenopodidae; genus Hymenopus; species Hymenopus coronatus. Next base: position 94,518,327 of record CM060900.1, on the reverse strand, counting down.
TTTAAAAAAGTTCGATTGTGTTTCTGTGTGAATATGTATCAATATTACTGAAAATCGAAAAATCGTTTTATGGCAGATTGCAAACTGACTTATGGGTGTCCTGTTTGATTAGTAATCAGCACACACTGGCATTAGTATGTATTTCAGATAAAAATTTATGATAGGATCTAGTGTAGCGAGGAAACCGCAATTTAGGATTAGAAAACGTGTATTCTATAAAGCAGAGTGCCGACTATTGAACCAAAGAACACTTATAAAGCACGTCAACCGACTGTTTGTTACCTACACTTTTTTTTAAGTATAAAGTAAACGATCTATTTTGAGAATGAATATCTTCTAATTATGAAAGTACTTGCATTTAAACCGTACTCTAGTTTTAAAACCTAAATGTCTAAGTTAAGTGCAGCTGTCTCCAGAAATGCGTGAACAAGGTGCACATTCTACAGGTTAAAGTGTCAACCAATTAGTCAAATTATAAGTATAAAAATCACCAAATTAATATTCCGTAAAACAATATATCCTGTTTGCTAAGTATTGACGAAATTATGCATTTAAATAATGAATTTTTGCTATATTTCAGAGAACATTGGCATTAAAGTATTTATTTTTATTTACAGCCAAAAAGACAAGTTGGATATTTAAATTATTCTATTGTCATAATTCTCTTATCAGAGCAATTTTTGAATGCATATATACATATACCCTACGTTGAAATCAATATATGTATTATAATCATAACTTTTATCAACTCCTTAGTTGTAACCATGAGCTAAATATGAAAAAGATGGGGGTTTTTTGGTGGAAGTAACAGAAGTTGTAACATATCCAGGATATTACGTTGCCTTTTACAATTATGTCATTTAGGATATTTTAACGCTGGCGTAATTATGAATAATTCTTGTTTTATTAACGATATGTATTATAGACGAAAATATTCACAATCTTTTATAGAGATGCGCAGTCCCCGTTCCTTTACTGAGTAAAACGACGTTTGCATTCAAACCGTGTTCTAATTTTGAAACCTAAATGTCTAAGTTAAGTGCAGCTGTCTTCAGAAATGCGCGAACAAGGTGCACATTCTACAGGTCAAAGTGTCAACCAATTAGTCAAATTATAAGTAATAGAATCACCAAATTAATATTCCGTAAAACAATATATCCTGTTTGCTAAGTATTGACGTAATTTTGCATTTAAATAATCAATGTTTCCCATATATCAGAGAGCATTGGCATTAAAATATTTATTCTTATTTACAGCCAAAAAGAGAAGCAATTCCATGAAGTAGCTGCGCATTCTACCGGCCAAATAATCAACATATCAGTAAAGCTTGACAACAGATAATACGTTTCCGAAACTGATTTCTGTTTTAGTAGAAGGTAGCATAGCTTTGACTTTATTAATAAATGCCCTCTTTCATCCATCTTGATGTTTTATAACCCTAAATTAGTATCAAAAGAACCAGAGATTCAGACAAACCTTAATTTTTAACACAATACATTCTAGAGCACAAACAGTGAACTAATAAGGCACTGTTTACTAACAAAGGGTCTAAATAGAATATTCGTCACCAAAATAGACTTGTTTTTTTATAAATCTAAAGCAATGATCTAAGTTGTGAAAAGAATTCTCTTATGTATGAGACACCTTGCATGTACAACAATATTTTCTTTTAAAACCCAAGTGTATAGACTATTTACATCTGTCCCCAGAAAACCGCGAAAACAATGCGCATTCTACAGGCTACGGTATAAACTAATCACTGAACGTATAGACATTAAAATCGCTAGTTATCGAACATATTCACTTTGATTACTTTGGAATACATGATCGAATTAAATAGTGAATTTCTCTTATACCTCAGCGGAGTTCTTTTAAAGTATTTTTGTATATATCATTTAAAGCACGGATAAGGTTTAAGTAAAAGCACATTCTACCGGCCGTGGAGTCAACTAAGTAGTAAAAATAGGTATTGATGACAACCAGCTCGTAATGAATTTTCGTATCCTCAGTAATTATTGTCTTTTACTATTGAAAACTAGAATTAATATGTTAATTAGTATCTCATAAAGAGCAACCGGCTTACATTTAAGGCAGTTTTTATATTACGCAATACAATTTTAATCAAAGATTAACTGTCCTTGCAAAACTGAGGAAATGCTTATGCCTCATGCTCACTCTACCGGCCAAAGTGTCAACTATTAAGTAAAAGAATATTTATGTCTTCGAACAAAATATTTGTTTCCTATACTAATTTCTTGTTTCCTAGTATTGAGCACCCCAAGGATGGTTTATATGAATATCTACGGAACATCAGAGGCCTTTTGGTGTTTTTGAGTTTTAAAAGTTAATCAAAGAGACATTAGCCCTCTAGATTACGTAATTATTTAACGCGCCATTTTACATTATGCATCTGGTTCTATAGTTCGCAATTCGACCGTTAGATGTCGCGCCAATTATTTTCATCGTTCTTTATTCCATTATTTCAAATTTCTCTCTGTAGTTGGGGTTATTACGCAAAATGACGGCTTATTGTATTAATTAATACGTTATCTTTGTATATAGATAGAGTGTAAGGCCCACAATGACTTGTTATTTTACTAGGAGCAATAAAATATGGTTAAAAGACGGAACGAAACTCTCCAACTTTTTGTTTAAATAAGCCCTATTTTGGATGGATATTTAAATTATTCTTCTCTCATAATTCTCTTATCAGAGCAATTTTTGAATGCATATAAACATATATCCTACGTTGAAATCAATATATGTATTATAATCATAACTTTTTTCAACTCCATAGTTGTAACCATGAGCTAAATATGAAAAAAATGGGGGTTTTTGGTGGAAGTAACAGGAGTTGTAACATACCTAGGATATTACGTTGAATTTACAATTATGTCATTTAGGATATTATAACGCTGGCGTAATTATGAATAATTCGTGTTTTATTAACGATATGTTTTATAGACGAAAATATTCACAATCGTTTATAGAGATGCGCAGTCACCGTTCCTTTACTGAGTACAACGACGTTTGTACGCGGCTAAAGTATTGTGTTCCACAAAAAAAGTGAAAACCGAGATTTTACCGTAAATATATGTGTTGGGGTACCTGGGGAACGGCTTTTTAAAAAAGTTCGATTGTGTTTCTGTGTTAATATGTATCAATATTACTGAAAATCGAAAAATCGTTTTATTGCAGATTGCAAACTGACTTATCGGTGTCCTGTTTGATTAGTATTCAGCACACACTGGCATTAGTATGCATTTCTGATAAAAATTTCTGATAGGATCTAGTGTAGCGAGAAAACCGCAAGTTAGGATTAGAAAACGTGTATTCTATAGACCAGAGGGCCGACTATTGAACCAAAGAACACTAATAAAGCACGTCAACCGACTGTTTGTTACCTACACTTTTTTTTAAGTATAAAGTAAACGATCTATTTTGAGAATGAAGATCTTCTAATTATGAAAGTACTTGCATTTAACCGTACTCTAGTTTTAAAACCTAAATGTCTAAGTTAAGTGCAGCTGTCTCCAGAAATGCGCGAACATTGTGCACATTCTACAGGTTAAAGTGTCAACCAATTATTCAAATTATAAGTATAAAAATCACCAAATTATAATTCCGTAAAACAATATATGGTCGTCTCCTTAGCGTGGTGGTAGCGTTGCTACTTACCAAGCGGGAGACCTGGGTTCGATCCCCAGTACCAACCTGGGGATTTTTCCCCCGCTGGAAGACCGGGCCCGGGGTGCACATAGCCTCGTAAGGTCCCTGGGGGGCCAATTGAGGAGCTACTTGATGGAGAAGTAGCGGCTCCAGGTCATGAGGACCGCATTAACCGGCCGGGGGGGACTCGAGGCGCTGACCACGTCTCACCCTCCAATGCAGCACCCCATCCATGACGTCTGTAGTGGACCGAGATGGGGGACGCAGCGGCCGGGCGGTAGGCCAAGGTTCCCCGTGAGCTGTCGTGCCATGGAGTTAAGTTAAAACAATATATTCTCTTTGCTAACTATTGACTAAATTATGCATTTAAATAATGAATTTTTCCTATATATCAGAGAACATTGGCATTAAAGTATTTATTTTTATTTACAGCCAAAAAGAGAAGCAATTCCTTGAAGTAGCTGCGCATTCTACCGGCCAAATAATCAACATATCAGTAAAGCTTGACAACAGATAATACGTTTCCGAAACTGATTTCTGTTTTAGTAGAAGTTAGCATAGCCTTGACTTTATTATTAAATGCCCTCTTTCATCCATCTTGATGTTTTATAACCCTAAATTTGTATCAAAAGAACCAGAGATTCAGACAAACCTTAATTTTTAACACAATACATTCTAGCGGACAAACAGTGAACTAATAAGGCAATGTTTACTAACAAAGGGTCTAAATAGAATAATCGTCACCAAAATAGCCTTGTTTTCTTATAAATTTAAAGCAATGATCTAAGGTGTGAAATAAATTTTCTTATTTATGAGACACCTTGCACGTACAACAATATTTTCTTTTAAAACCCAAGTGTGTAGACTATTTACTGCTGTCCACAGAAAACCGCGAAAACAATGCGCATTCTACAGGCTATGGTATAAACTAATCACTGAACGTATAGACATTAAAATCGCTAGTTATCGAACATATTCTCTTTGATTACTTTAGAATACATGATCGAATTAAATAGTGAATTTCTCTTATACCTCAGGGGAGTTCTTTTAAAGTATTTTTGTATATATCCTTTAAAGCACGGATAAGGTTTAAGTAATAGCACATTCTACCGGCCGTGGAGTCAACTAAGTAGTAAAAATAGGTATTGATGACAACCTGATCGTAATGAATTTTCGTATCCTCAGTAATTATTGTCTTTTACTAATGAAAACACGAATTAATATGTTAATTAGTATCTCATAAAGAGCAACCGGCTTACATTTAAGGAAGTTTTTGTATTACGCAATACAATTTTAATCAAAGATTAACTGTCCTTGCAAAACTGCGGAAATGCTTATGCCTCATGCTCACTCTACCGGCCAAAGGGTCAACTATTAAGTAAAAGAATATTTATGTCTTCGAACAAAATATTTGTTTCCTATACTAAATTCTTGTTTCCTAGTATTGAGCACGCCAAGAATGGTTTATATGAATATCTACGGAACATCAGAGGCCTTTTGGTGTTTTTGAGTTTTAAAAGTTAACCAAAGAGACATTAGCCCTCTAGATTACGTAATTATTTAACGCGCCATTTTACATTATGCATCTGGTTCTATAGTTCGCAATTCGACCGTTAGATGTCGCGTCAATTATTTTCATCGTTCTTTATTCCAGTATTTCAAATTTCTCTCTGTAGTTGGAGTTATAACGCAAAATGAGAGCTTATTGTATTAAATAATACGTTATCTTTGTATATAGATAGAGTGTAAGGCCCACTATGACTTGTTATTTTACTGGGAGCAATAAAATATGGTTAAAAGACGGAACGAAACTCTCCAACTTTTTGTTTAAATAAGCCCTATTTTGGATGGATATTTAAATTATTCTTCTCTTATAATTCTCTTATTAGAGCAATTTTTGAATGCATATATACATATATCCTACGTTGAAATCAATATATGTATTATAATCATAACTTTTTTCAACTCCATAGTTGTAACCATGAGCTAAATATGAAAAAAATGGGGGTTTTTGGTGGAAGTAACAGGAGTTGTAACATACATAGGATATTACGTTGAATTTACAATTATGTCATTTAGGATATTATAACGCTGGCGTAATTATAAATAATTCGTGTTTTATTAACGATATGTTTTATAGACGAAAATATTCACAATCGTTTATAGAGTTGCGCAGTCGCCGTTCCTTTACTGAGTACAACGACGTTTGTACGCGGCTAAAGTATTGTGTTCCACAAAAAAAGTGAAAACCGAGATTTTACCGTAAATATATGTTTTGGGGAACCTGATCATCATAACACGGCTTTTTAAAAAAGTTCGATTGTGTTTCTGTGTGAATATGTATCAATATTACTGAAAATCGAAAAATCGTTTTATGGCAGATTGCAAACTGACTTATGGGTGTCCTGTTTGATTAGTATTCAGCACACACTGGCATTAGTATGTATTTCAGATAAAAATTTATGATAGGATCTAGTGTAGCGAGGAAACCGCAATTTAGGATTAGAAAACGTGTATTCTATAAAGCAGAGTGCCGACTATTGAACCAAAGAACACTTATAAAACACGTCAACCGACTGTTTGTTACCTACACTTTTTTTTAAGTATAAAGTAAACGATCTATTTTGAGAATGAATATCTTCTAATTATGAAAGTACTTGCATTTAAACCGTACTCTAGTTTTAAAACCTAAATGTCTAAGTTAAGTGCCGCTATCTCCAGAAATGCGCGAACAAGGTGCACATTCCACAGGTTAAAGTTACAACCAATTATTCAAATTATAAGTATAAAAATCACCAAATTATAATTCCGTAAAACAATATATGGTTGTCTCCTTAGCGCGGTGGTAGCTTTGCTACTTACCAAGCGGGAGACCTGGGTTCGATCCCCAGTACCAGCTTGGGGATTTTTCCCAGGCTGGGAAACCTGGCCCGGGGTGCACTCAGCCTCTTAAGGTCCCTGGGGGGCCAATTGAGGAGCTACTTGATGGAGAAGTAGTGGCTCCAGGTCATGAGGACCGCATTAACCGGCCGGGGGGACTCGAGGCGCTGACCACGTCTCACCCTCCAATACTGCACCCCATCCATGACGTCTGTAGTGGACCGAGACGGGGGACGCAGCGGCCGGGCGGTAGGCCAAGGTTCCCCGTGAGCTGTCGTGCCATGGAGTTAAGTTAAAACAATATATTCTCTTTGCTATGTATTGACGAAATTATGCATTTAAATAATGAATTTTTCCTATATATCAGAGAACATTGGCATTAAAGTATTTATTTTTATTTACAGCCTAAAAGAGAAGCAATTCCATGAAGTAGCTGCGCATTCTACCGGCCAAATAATCAACATATCAGTAAAGCTTGACGACAGATAATACGTTTCCGAAACTGATTTATATTTTAGTAGAAGGTAGCATAGCCTTGACTTTGTTATTAAATGCCCTCTATCATCCATCTTGATGTTTTATAACCCTAAATTTGTATCAAAACAACCAGAGATTCAGACAAACCTTAACTTTTACACAATACATTCTAGCCGACAAATAGTGAACTAATAAGCCAATGTTTACTAACGAGGGTCTAAATAGAATATTCGTCACCAAAATTGTCTTGTTTTTTTATAAGTATAAAGCAATGATCTAAGCTGTGAAATAAATTCTCTTATTTATGAGACACCTTGCATGTACAACAATATTTTCTTTTAAAACCCAAGTGTGTAGACTATTTACAGCTGTCCCCAGAAAACCGCAAAAACAATGCACATTCTACAGACTATGGTATAAACTAATCACTGAAGTATAGACATTAAAATCGCTAGTTATCGAACATATTCTCTTTGATTACTTTAGAATACATGATCGAATTAAATAGTGAATCTCTCTTATACCTCAGCGGAGTTCTTTTAAAGTATTTTTGTATATATCCTTTAAAGCACGGATAAGGTTTAAGTAAAAGCACATTCTACCGGCCGTGGAGTCAACTAAGTAGTAAAAATAGGTATTGATGACAACCTGCTCGTAATGAATTTTCGTATCCTCAGTAATTATTGTCGTTTACTATTGAAAACACGAATTAATATGTTAATTAGTATCTCATAAAGAGCAACCGGCTTACATTTAAGGCAGTTTTTGTATTACGCAATACAATTTTAATCAAAGATAAACTGTCCTTGCAAAACTGCGGAAATGCTTATGCCTCATGCTCACTCTACTGGCAAAAGGGTCAACTATTAAGTAAAAGAATATTTATGTCTTCGAACAAAATATTTGTTTCCTATACTAAATTCTTGTTTCCTAGTATTGAGCACGCCAAGAATGGTTTATATGAATATCTACGGAACATCAGAGGCCTTTTGGTGTTTTTGAGTTTTAAAAGTTAACCAAAGAGACATTAGCCCTCTAGATTACGTAATTATTTAACGCGCCATTTTACATTATGCATCTGGTTCTATAGTTCGCAATTCGACCGTTAGATGTCGCGTCAATTATTTTCATCGTTCTTTATTCCAGTATTTCAAATTTCGCTCTGTAGTTGGAGTTATAACGCAAAATGAGAGCTTATTGTATTAAATAATACGTTATCTTTGTATATAGATAGAGTGTAAGGCCCACTATGACTTGTTATTTTACTGGGAGCAATAAAATATGGTTAAAAGACGGAACGAAACTCTCCAACTTTTTGTTTAAATAAGCCCTATTTTGGATGGATATTTAAATTATTCTTCTCTTATAATTCTCTTATTAGAGCAATTTTTGAATGCATATATACATATATCCTACGTTGAAATCAATATATGTATTATAATCATAACTTTTTTCAACTCCATAGTTGTAACCATGAGCTAAATATGAAAAAAATGGGGGTTTTTGGTTGAAGTAACAGGAGTTGTAACATACCTAGGATATTACGTTGAATTTACAATTATGTCATTTAGGATATTTATAATGCTGGCGTAATTATGAATAATTCGCGTTTTATTAACGATATGTATTATAGACAAAAATATTCACAATCGTTTATAGAGTTGCGCAGTCCCCGTTCCTTTACTGAGTACAAAGACGTTTGTACGCGGCTAAAGTATTGTGTTCCACAAAAAAGTGAAGACCGAGATTTTACCGTAAATATATGTGTTGGGGTACCTGGGGAACGGCTTTTTAAAAAAGTTCGATTGTGTTTCTGTGTTAATATGTATCAATATTACTGAAAATCGAAAAATCGTTTTATTGCAGATTGCAAACTGACTTATCGGTGTCCTGTTTGATTAGTATTCAGCACACACTGGCATTAGTATGCATTGCTGATAAAAATTTCTGATAGGATCTAGTGTAGCGAGAAAACCGCAAGTTAGGATTAGAAAACGTGTATTCTATAGACCAGAGGGCCGACTATTGAACCAAAGAACACTAATAAAGCACGTCAACCGACTGTTTGTTACCTACACTTTTTTTTAAGTATAAAGTAAACGATCTATTTTGAGAATGAATATCTTCTAATTATGAAAGTACTTGCATTTAACCGTACTCTAGTTTTAAAACCTAAATGTCTAAGTTAAGTGCAGCTGTCTCCAGAAATGCGCGAACATTGTGCACATTCTACAGGTTAAAGTGTCAACCAATTATTCAAATTATAAGTATAAAAGTCACCAAATTATAATTCCGTAAAACAATATATGGTCGTCTCCTTAGCGTGGTGGTAGCGTTGCTACTTACCAAGCGGGAGACCTGGGTTCGATCCCCAGTACCAACCTGGGGATTTTTCCCCCGCTGGAAGACCTGGCCCGGGGTGCACATAGCCTCGTAAGGTCCCTGGGGGGCCAATTGAGGAGCTACTTGATGGAGAAGTAGCGGCTCCAGGTCATGAGGACCGCATTAACCGGCCGGGGGGTACTCGAGGCGCTGACCACGTCTCACCCTCCAATGCAGCACCCCATCCATGACGTCTGTAGTGGACCGAGATGGGGGACGCAGCGGCCGGGCGGTAGGCCAAGGTTCCCCGTGAGCTGTCGTGCCATGGAGTTAAGTTAAAACAATATATTCTCTTTGCTAACTATTGACTAAATTATGCATTTAAATAATGAATTTTTCCTATATATCAGAGAACATTGGCATTAAAGTATTTATTTTTATTTACAGCCAAAAAGAGAAGCAATTCCTTGAAGTAGCTGCGCATTCTACCGGCCAAATAATCAACATATCAGTAAAGCTTGACAACAGATAATACGTTTCCGAAACTGATTTCTGTTTTAGTAGAAGTTAGCATAGCCTTGACTTTATTATTAAATGCCCTCTTTCATCCATCTTGATGTTTTATAACCCTAAATTTGTATCAAAAGAACCAGAGATTCAGACAAACCTTAATTTTTAACACAATACATTCTAGCGGACAAACAGTGAACTAATAAGGCAATGTTTACTAACAAAGGGTCTAAATAGAATAATCGTCACCAAAATAGCCTTGTTTTCTTATAAATCTAAAGCAATGATCTAAGGTGTGAAATAAATTTTCTTATTTATGAGACACCTTGCACGTACAACAATATTTTCTTTTAAAACCCAAGTGTGTAGACTATTTACTGCTGTCCACAGAAAACCGCGAAAACAATGCGCATTCTACAGGCTATGGTATAAACTAATCACTGAACGTATAGACATTAAAATCGCTAGTTATCGAACATATTCTCTTTGATTACTTTAGAATACATGATCGAATTAAATAGTGAATTTCTCTTATACCTCAGGGGAGTTCTTTTAAAGTATTTTTGTATATATCCTTTAAAGCACGGATAAGGTTTAAGTAATAGCACATTCTACCGGCCGTGGAGTCAACTAAGTAGTAAAAATAGGTATTGATGACAACCTGCTCGTAATGAATTTTCGTATCCTCAGTAATTATTGTCTTTTACTAATGAAAACACGAATTAATATGTTAATTAGTATCTCATAAAAAGCAACCGGCTTACATTTAAGGAAGTTTTTGTATTACGCAATACAATTTTAATCAAAGATTAACTGTCCTTGCAAAACTGCGGAAATGCTTATGCCTCATGCTCACTCTACCGGCCAAAGGGTCAACTATTAAGTAAAAGAATATTTATGTCTTCGAACAAAATATTTGTTTCCTATACTAAATTCTTGTTTCCTAGTATTGAGCACGCCAAGAATGGTTTATATGAATATCTACGGAACATCAGAGGCCTTTTGGTGTTTTTGAGTTTTAAAAGTTAACCAAAGAGACATTAGCCCTCTAGATTACGTAATTATTTAACGCGCCATTTTACATTATGCTTCTGGTTCTATAGTTCGCAATTCGACCGATAGATGTCGCGCCAATTATTTTCATCGTTCTTTATTCCATTATTTCAAATTTCTCTCTGTAGTTGGAGTTATTACGCAAAATGACGGCTTATTGTATTAAATAATACGTTATCTTTGTTTATAGATAGAGAGTTAGGCCCACAATGGCTTGTTATTTTACTGGGAGCAATAAAATATGGTTAGAAGACGGAACGAAACTCTCCAGGTTTTGTTTAAATAAGCCCTATTTTGGTTGGATATTTAAATTATTCTATTGTCATAATTCTCTTATCAGAGCAATTTTTGAATGCATATATACATATACCCTACGTTGAAATCAATATATGTATTATAATCAAAACTTTTATCAACTCCTTAGTTGTAACCATGAGCTAAATATGAAAAAGATGGGGGTTTTTTGGTGGAAGTAACAGAAGTTGTAACATATCCAGGATATTACGTTGCCTTTTACAATTATGTCATTTAGGATATTTTAACGCTGGCGTAATTATGAATAATTCTTGTTTTATTAACGATATGTATTATAGACGAAAATATTCACAATCGTTTATAGGGATGCGCAGTCCCCGTTTCTTTACTGAGTAAAACGACGTTTGCATTCAAACCGTGTTCTAATTTTGAAACCTAAATGTCTAAGTTAAGTGCAGCTGTCTTCAGAAATGCGCGAACAAGGTGCACATTCTACAGGTTAAAGTGTCAACCAATTAGTCAAATTATAAGTAATAGAATCACCAAATAAATACTCCGTAAAACAATATATCCTGTTTGCTAAGTATTGACGTAATTTTGCATTTAAATAATGAATGTTTCCTATATATCAGAAAGCATTGGCATTAAAATATTTATTTTTATTTACAGCCAAAAAGAGAAGCAATTCCATGAAGTAGCTGCGCATTCTACCGGCCAAATAATCAACATATCAGTAAAGCTTGACAACAGATAATACGTTTCCGAAACTGATTTCTGTTTTAGTAGAAGGTAGCATAGCTTTGACTTTATTAATAAATGCCCTCTTTCATCCATCTTGTTGTTTTATAACCCTAAATTAGTATCAAAAGAACCAGAGATTCAGACAAACCTTAATTTTTAACACAATACATTCTAGAGCACAAACAGTGAACTAATAAGGCAATGTTTACTAACAAAGGGTTTAATAGAATATTCGTCACCAAAATAGACTTGTTTTTTTATAAATCTAAAGCAATGATCTAAGTTGTGAAATGAATTCTCTTATTTATGAGACACCTTGCATGTACAACAATATTTTCTTTTAAAACCCAAGTGTATAGACTATTTACATCTGTCCCCAGAAAACCGCGAAAACAATGCGCATTCTACAGGCTACGGTATAAACTAATCACTGAACGTATAGACATTAAAATCGCTAGTTATCGAACATATTCTCTTTGATTACTTTGGAATACATGATCGAATTAAATAGTGAATTTCTCTTATACCTCAGCGGAGTTCTTTTAAAGTATTTTGGTATATATCATTTAAAGCACGGATAATGTTTAAGTAAAAGCACATTCTACCGGCCGTGGAGTCAACTAAGTAGTAAAAATAGGTATTGATGACAACCTGCTCGTAATGAATTTTCGTATCCTCAGTAAGTATTGTCTTTTACTATTGAAAACACGAATTAATATGTTAATTAGTATCTCATAAAGAGCAACCGGCTTACATTTAAGGAAGTTTTTGTATTACGCAATACAATTTTAATCAAAGATTAACTGTCCTTGCAAAACTGCGGAAATGCTTATGCCTCATGCTCACTCTACCGGCCAAAGGGTCAACTATTAAGTAAAAGAATATTTATGTCTTCGAACAAAATATTTGTTTCCTATACTAAATTCTTGTTTCCTAGTATTGAGCACGCCAAGAATGGTTTATATGAGTATCTACGGAACATCAGAGGCCTTTTGGTGTTTTTGAGTTTTAAAAGTTAACCAAAGAGACATTAGCCCTCTAGATTACGTAATTATTTAACGCGCCATTTTACATTATGCATCTGGTTCTATAGTTCGCAATTCGACCGTTAGATGTCGCGTCAATTATTTTCATCGTTCTTTATTCCAGTATTTCAAATTTCTCTCTGTAGTTGGAGTTATAACGCAAAATGAGAGCTTATTGTATTAAATAATACGTTTACTTTGTTTATAGATAGAGTGTAAGGCCCACTATGACTTGTTATTTTACTGGGAGCAATAAAATATGGTTAAAAGACGGAACGAAACTCTCCAACTTTTTGTTTAAATAAGCCCTATTTTGGATGGATATTTAAATTATTCTTCTCTTATAATTCTCTTATTAGAGCAATTTTTGAATGCATATATACATATATCCTACGTTGAAATCAATATATGTATTATAATCATAACTTTTTTCAACTCCATAGTTGTAACCATGAGCTAAATATGAAAAAAATGGGGGTTTTTGGTGGAAGTAACAGGAGTTGTAACATACCTAGGATATTACGTTGAATGTACAATTATGTCATTTAGGATATTATAACGCTGGCGTAATTATGAATAATTCGCGTTTTATTAACGATATGTATTATAGACAAAAATATTCACAATCGTTTATAGAGATGCGCAGTCCCCGTTCCTTTACTGAGTACAACGAGGTTGGTACGCGGCTAAAGTATTGTGTTCCACAAAAAAATTGAAAACGAGATTTTACCGTAAATATATGTTTTGGGGAACCTGATCATCATAACACGGCTTTTTAAAAAAGTTCGAATGTGTTTCTGTGTGAATATGTATCAATATTACTGAAAATCGAAAAATCGTTTTATTGCAATTTGCAAACTGACTTATGGGTGTCCTGTTTGATTAGTATTCAGCACACACTGGCATTAGTATGCATTTCTGATAAAAATTTATGATAGGATCTAGTGTAGCGAGAAAACCGCAAGTTAGGATTAAAAAACGTGTATTCTATAGACCAGAGGGCCGACTATTGAACCAAAGAACACTAATAAAGCGCGTCAACCGACTGTTTGTTACCTACACTTTTTTTTAAGTATAAAGTAAACGATCTATTTTGAGAATGAATATCTTCTAATTCTGAAAGTACTTGCATTCAAACCGTACTCTAGTTTTGAAACCTAAATGTCTAAGTTAAGTGCAGCTATCGCCAGAAATGCGCGAAGAAGGTGCACATTCTACAGGTTAAAGTGTCAACCAATTAGTCAAATTATAAGTATAAAAATCACCAAATTAATATTCCGTAAAACAATATATTCTCTTTGCTAGGTATTGACGAAATTATGCATTTAAATAATGAATTTTTCCTATATTTCAGAGAACACTGGCATTAAAGTATTTATTTTTAATTACAGCCAAAAAGACAAGCAATTCCATGAAGCAGCTGCGCATTCTACCGGCCAAATAATCAACATATCAGTAAAGCTTGACAACAGATAATACGTTTCCGAAACTGATTTCTGTTTTAGTAGAAGGTAGCATAGCCTTGACTTTATTATTAAATGCCCTCTTTCATCCATCTTGTTGTTTTATAACCCTAAATTTGTATCAAAAGATCCAGAGATTCAGACAAACCTTAATTTTTAACACAATACATTCTAGCGGACAAACAGTGAACTAATAAGGCAATGTTTACTAACAAAGGGTCTAAATAGAATATTCGTCACCAACATAGTCTTGTTTTCTTATAAATCTAAAGCAATGATCTAAGGTGTGAAATAAATTCTCTTATTTATGACACACCTTGCATGTACAACAATATTTTCTTTTAAAACCCAAGTGTGTAGACTATTTACTGCTGTCCACAGAAAACCGCGAACACAATGCGCATTCTACAGGCTATGGTATAAACTAATCACTGAACGTATAGACTTTAAAATCGCTAGTTATCGAACATATTCTCTTTGATTACTTTAGAATACATGATCGAATTAAATGGTGAATCTCTCTTATACCTCAGTGGAGTTCTTTTAAAGTATTTTGTATATATCCTTTAAAGCACGGATAAGGTTTAAGTACAAGCACATTCTACCGGCCGTGGAGGCAACTAAGTAGTAAAAATAGGTATTGATGACAACCTGCTCGTAATGAATTTTCGTATCCTCAGTAATTATTGTCGTTTACTATTGAAAACACGAATTAATATGTTAATTAGTATCTCATAAAGAGCAACCGGCTTACATTTAAGGCAGTTTTTGTATTACGCAATACAATTTTAATCAAAGATTAACTGTCCTTGCAAAACTGCGGAAATGCTTATGCCTCATGCTCACTCTACCGGCCAAAGTGTCAACTATTAAGTAAAAGAATATTTATGGCTTCGAACAAAATATTTGTTTCCTATACTAATTTCTTGTTTCTTAGTATTGAGCACGCCAAGGATGGTTTATATGAATATCTACGGAACATCAGAGGCCTTTTGGTGTTTTTGAGTTTTAAAAGTTAACCAAAGAGACATTAGACCTCTAGATTACGTAAATATTTAACGCGCCATTTTACATTGTGCATCTGGTTCTATAGTTTGCAATTCGACCGTTAGATGTCGCGTCAATTATTTTCATCGTTCTTTATTCCATTATTTCAAATTTCTCTCTGTAGTTGGAGTTATAACGCAAAATGAGAGCTTATTGTATTAAATAATACGTTATCTTTGTATATAGATAGAGTGTAAGGCCCACTATGACTTGTTATTTTACTGGGAGCAATAAAATATGGTTAAAAGACGGAACGAAACTCTCCAACTTTTTGTTTAAATAAGCCCTATTTTGGATGGATATTTAAATTATTCTTCTCTTATAATTCTCTTATTAGAGCAATTTTTGAATGCATATATACATATATCCTACGTTGAAATCAATATATGTATTATAATCATAACTTTTTTCAACTCCATAGTTGTAACCATGAGCTAAATATGAAAAAAATGGGGGTTTTTGGTTGAAGTAACAGGAGTTGTAACATACCTAGGATATTACGTTGAATTTACAATTATGTCATTTAGGATATTTATAATGTTGGCGTAATTATGAATAATTCGCGTTTTATTAACGATATGTATTATAGACAAAAATATTCACAATCGTTTATAGAGTTGCGCAGTCCCCGTTCCTTTACTGAGTACAAAGACGTTTGTACGCGGCTAAAGTATTGTGTTCCACAAAAAAGTGAAGACCGAGATTTTACCGTAAATATATGTGTTGGGGTACCTGGGGAACGGCTTTTTAAAAAAGTTCGATTGTGTTTCTGTGTTAATATGTATCAATATTACTGAAAATCGAAAAATCGTTTTATTGCAGATTGCAAACTGACTTATCGGTGTCCTGTTTGATTAGTATTCAGCACACACTGGCATTAGTATGCATTGCTGATAAAAATTTCTGATAGGATCTAGTGTAGCGAGAAAACCGCAAGTTAGGATTAGAAAACGTGTATTCTATAGACCAGAGGGCCGACTATTGAACCAAAGAACACTAATAAAGCACGTCAACCGACTGTTTGTTACCTACACTTTTTTTTAAGTATAAAGTAAACGATCTATTTTGAGAATGAATATCTTCTAATTATGAAAGTACTTGCATTTAACCGTACTCTAGTTTTAAAACCTAAATGTCTAAGTTAAGTGCAGCTGTCTCCAGAAATGCGCGAACATTGTGCACATTCTACAGGTTAAAGTGTCAACCAATTATTCAAATTATAAGTATAAAAGTCACCAAATTATAATTCCGTAAAACAATATATGGTCGTCTCCTTAGCGTGGTGGTAGCGTTGCTACTTACCAAGCGGGAGACCTGGGTTCGATCCCCAGTACCAACCTGGGGATTTTTCCCCCGCTGGAAGACCTGGCCCGGGGTGCACATAGCCTCGTAAGGTCCCTGGGGGGCCAATTGAGGAGCTACTTGATGGAGAAGTAGCGGCTCCAGGTCATGAGGACCGCATTAACCGGCCGGGGGGTACTCGAGGCGCTGACCACGTCTCACCCTCCAATGCAGCACCCCATCCATGACGTCTGTAGTGGACCGAGATGGGGGACGCAGCGGCCGGGCGGTAGGCCAAGGTTGCCCGTGAGCTGTCGTGCCATGGAGTTAAGTTAAAACAATATATTCTCTTTGCTAACTATTGACTAAATTATGCATTTAAATAATGACTTTTTCCTATATATCAGAGAACATTGGCATTAAAGTATTTATTTTTATTTACAGCCAAAAAGAGAAGCAATTCCTTGAAGTAGCTGCGCATTCTACCGGCCAAATAATCAACATATCAGTAAAGCTTGACAACAGATAATACGTTTCCGAAACTGATTTCTGTTTTAGTAGAAGTTAGCATAGCCTTGACTTTATTATTAAATGCCCTCTTTCATCCATCTTGATGTTTTATAACCCTAAATTTGTATCAAAAGAACCAGAGATTCAGACAAACCTTAATTTTTAACACAATACATTCTAGCGGACAAACAGTGAACTAATAAGGCAATGTTTACTAACAAAGGGTCTAAATAGAATAATCGTCACCAAAATAGCCTTGTTTTCTTATAAATCTAAAGCAATGATCTAAGGTGTGAAATAAATTTTCTTATTTATGAGACACCTTGCACGTACAACAATATTTTCTTTTAAAACCCAAGTGTGTAGACTATTTACTGCTGTCCACAGAAAACCGCGAAAACAATGCGCATTCTACAGGCTATGGTATAAACTAATCACTGAACGTATAGACATTAAAATCGCTAGTTATCGAACATATTCTCTTTGATTACTTTAGAATACATGATCGAATTAAATAGTGAATTTCTCTTATACCTCAGGGGAGTTCTTTTAAAGTATTTTTGTATATATCCTTTAAAGCACGGATAAGGTTTAAGTAATAGCACATTCTACCGGCCGTGGAGTCAACTAAGTAGTAAAAATAGGTATTGATGACAACCTGCTCGTAATGAATTTTCGTATCCTCAGTAATTATTGTCTTTTACTAATGAAAACACGAATTAATATGTTAATTAGTATCTCATAAAAAGCAACCGGCTTACATTTAAGGAAGTTTTTGTATTACGCAATACAATTTTAATCAAAGATTAACTGTCCTTGCAAAACTGCGGAAATGCTTATGCCTCATGCTCACTCTACCGGCCAAAGGGTCAACTATTAAGTAAAAGAATATTTATGTCTTCGAACAAAATATTTGTTTCCTATACTAAATTCTTGTTTCCTAGTATTGAGCACGCCAAGAATGGTTTATATGAATATCTACGGAACATCAGAGGCCTTTTGGTGTTTTTGAGTTTTAAAAGTTAACCAAAGAGACATTAGCCCTCTAGATTACGTAATTATTTAACGCGCCATTTTACATTATGCATCTGGTTCTATAGTTCGCAATTCGACCGATAGATGTCGCGCCAATTATTTTCATCGTTCTTTATTCCATTATTTCAAATTTCTCTCTGTAGTTGGAGTTATTACGCAAAATGACGGCTTATTGTATTAAATAATACGTTATCTTTGTTTATAGATAGAGAGTTAGGCCCACAATGGCTTGTTATTTTACTGGGAGCAATAAAATATGGTTAGAAGACGGAACGAAACTCTCCAGGTTTTGTTTAAATAAGCCCTATTTTGGTTGGATATTTAAATTATTCTATTGTCATAATTCTCTTATCAGAGCAATTTTTGAATGCATATATACATATACCCTACGTTGAAATCAATATATGTATTATAATCAAAACTTTTATCAACTCCTTAGTTGTAACCATGAGCTAAATATGAAAAAGATGGGGGTTTTTTGGTGGAAGTAACAGAAGTTGTAACATATCCAGGATATTACGTTGCCTTTTACAATTATGTCATTTAGGATATTTTAACGCTGGCGTAATTATGAATAATTCTTGTTTTATTAACGATATGTATTATAGACGAAAATATTCACAATCGTTTATAGAGATGCGCAGTCCCCGTTTCTTTACTGAGTAAAACGACGTTTGCATTCAAACCGTGTTCTAATTTTGAAACCTAAATGTCTAAGTTAAGTGCAGCTGTCTTCAGAAATGCGCGAACAAGGTGCACATTCTACAGGTTAAAGTGTCAACCAATTAGTCAAATTATAAGTAATAGAATCACCAAATAAATACTCCGTAAAACAATATATCCTGTTTGCTAAGTATTGACGTAATTTTGCATTTAAATAATGAATGTTTCCTATATATCAGAAAGCATTGGCATTAAAATATTTATTTTTATTTACAGCCAAAAAGAGAAGCAATTCCATGAAGTAGCTGCGCATTCTACCGGCCAAATAATCAACATATCAGTAAAGCTTGACAACAGATAATACGTTTCCGAAACTGATTTCTGTTTTAGTAGAAGGTAGCATAGCTTTGACTTTATTAATAAATGCCCTCTTTCATCCATCTTGTTGTTTTATAACCCTAAATTAGTATCAAAAGAACCAGAGATTCAGACAAACCTTAATTTTTAACACAATACATTCTAGAGCACAAACAGTGAACTAATAAGGCAATGTTTACTAACAAAGGGTTTAATAGAATATTCGTCACCAAAATAGACTTGTTTTTTTATAAATCTAAAGCAATGATCTAAGTTGTGAAATGAATTCTCTTATTTATGAGACACCTTGCATGTACAACAATATTTTCTTTTAAAACCCAAGTGTATAGACTATTTACATCTGTCCCCAGAAAACCGCGAAAACAATGCGCATTCTACAGGCTACGGTATAAACTAATCACTGAACGTATAGACATTAAAATCGCTAGTTATCGAACATATTCTCTTTGATTACTTTGGAATACATGATCGAATTAAATAGTGAATTTCTCTTATACCTCAGCGGAGTTCTTTTAAAGTATTTTGGTATATATCATTTAAAGCACGGATAATGTTTAAGTAAAAGCACATTCTACCGGCCGTGGAGTCAACTAAGTAGTAAAAATAGGTATTGATGACAACCTGCTCGTAATGAATTTTCGTATCCTCAGTAAGTATTGTCTTTTACTATTGAAAACACGAATTAATATGTTAATTAGTATCTCATAAAGAGCAACCGGCTTACATTTAAGGAAGTTTTTGTATTACGCAATACAATTTTAATCAAAGATTAACTGTCCTTGCAAAACTGCGGAAATGCTTATGCCTCATGCTCACTCTACCGGCCAAAGGGTCAACTATTAAGTAAAAGAATATTTATGTCTTCGAACAAAATATTTGTTTCCTATACTAAATTCTTGTTTCCTAGTATTGAGCACGCCAAGAATGGTTTATATGAATATCTACGGAACATCAGAGGCCTTTTGGTGTTTTTGAGTTTTAAAAGTTAACCAAAGAGACATTAGCCCTCTAGATTACGTAATTATTTAACGCGCCATTTTACATTATGCATCTGGTTCTATAGTTCGCAATTCGACCGTTAGATGTCGCGTCAATTATTTTCATCGTTCTTTATTCCAGTATTTCAAATTTCTCTCTGTAGTTGGAGTTATAACGCAAAATGAGAGCTTATTGTATTAAATAATACGTTATCTTTGTATATAGATAGAGTGTAAGGCCCACTATGACTTGTTATTTTACTGGGAGCAATAAAATATGGTTAAAAGACGGAACGAAACTCTCCAACTTTTTGTTTAAATAAGCCCTATTTTGGATGGATATTTAAATTATTCTTCTCTTATAATTCTCTTATTAGAGCAATTTTTGAATGCATATATACATATATCCTACGTTGAAATCAATATATGTATTATAATCATAACTTTTTTCAACTCCATAGTTGTAACCATGAGCTAAATATGAAAAAAATGGGGGTTTTTGGTGGAAGTAACAGGAGTTGTAACATACCTAGGATATTACGTTGAATGTACAATTATGTCATTTAGGATATTATAACGCTGGCGTAATTATGAATAATTCGCGTTTTATTAACGATATGTATTATAGACAAAAATATTCACAATCGTTTATAGAGATGCGCAGTCCCCGTTCCTTTACTGAGTACAACGAGGTTGGTACGCGGCTAAAGTATTGTGTTCCACAAAAAAATTGAAAACGAGATTTTACCGTAAATATATGTTTTGGGGAACCTGATCATCATAACACGGCTTTTTAAAAAAGTTCGAATGTGTTTCTGTGTGAATATGTATCAATATTACTGAAAATCGAAAAATCGTTTTATTGCAATTTGCAAACTGACTTATGGGTGTCCTGTTTGATTAGTATTCAGCACACACTGGCATTAGTATGCATTTCTGATAAAAATTTATGATAGGATCTAGTGTAGCGAGAAAACCGCAAGTTAGGATTAAAAAACGTGTATTCTATAGACCAGAGGGCCGACTATTGAACCAAAGAACACTAATAAAGCGCGTCAACCGACTGTTTGTTATCTAACCTTTTTTTTAAGTATAAAGTAAACGATCTATTTTGAGAATGAATATCTTCTAATTCTGAAAGTACTTGCATTCAAACCGTACTCTAGTTTTGAAACCTAAATGTCTAAGTTAAGTGCAGCTATCGCCAGAAATGCGCGAAGAAGGTGCACATTCTACAGGTTAAAGTGTCAACCAATTAGTCAAATTATAAGTATAAAAATCACCAAATTAATATTCCGTAAAACAATATATTCTCTTTGCTAGGTATTGACGAAATTATGCATTTAAATAATGAATTTTTCCTATATTTCAGAGAACACTGGCATTAAAGTATTTATTTTTAATTACAGCCAAAAAGACAAGCAATTCCATGAAGCAGCTGCGCATTCTACCGGCCAAATAATCAACATATCAGTAAAGCTTGACAACAGATAATACGTTTCCGAAACTGATTTCTGTTTTAGTAGAAGGTAGCATAGCCTTGACTTTATTATTAAATGCCCTCTTTCATCCATCTTGTTGTTTTATAACCCTAAATTTGTATCAAAAGATCCAGAGATTCAGACAAACCTTAATTTTTAACACAATACATTCTAGCGGACAAACAGTGAACTAATAAGGCAATGTTTACTAACAAAGGGTCTAAATAGAATATTCGTCACCAACATAGTCTTGTTTTCTTATAAATCTAAAGCAATGATCTAAGGTGTGAAATAAATTCTCTTATTTATGACACACCTTGCATGTACAACAATATTTTCTTTTAAAACCCAAGTGTGTAGACTATTTACTGCTGTCCACAGAAAACCGCGAACACAATGCGCATTCTACAGGCTATGGTATAAACTAATCACTGAACGTATAGACTTTAAAATCGCTAGTTATCGAACATATTCTCTTTGATTACTTTAGAATACATGATCGAATTAAATGGTGAATCTCTCTTATACCTCAGTGGAGTTCTTTTAAAGTATTTTGTATATATCCTTTAAAGCACGGATAAGGTTTAAGTACAAGCACATTCTACCGGCCGTGGAGGCAACTAAGTAGTAAAAATAGGTATTGATGACAACCTGCTCGTAATGAATTTTCGTATCCTCAGTAATTATTGTCGTTTACTATTGAAAACACGAATTAATATGTTAATTAGTATCTCATAAAGAGCAACCGGCTTACATTTAAGGCAGTTTTTGTATTACGCAATACAATTTTAATCAAAGATTAACTGTCCTTGCAAAACTGCGGAAATGCTTATGCCTCATGCTCACTCTACCGGCCAAAGTGTCAACTATTAAGTAAAAGAATATTTATGGCTTCGAACAAAATATTTGTTTCCTATACTAATTTCTTGTTTCTTAGTATTGAGCACGCCAAGGATGGTTTATATGAATATCTACGGAACATCAGAGGCCTTTTGGTGTTTTTGAGTTTTAAAAGTTAACCAAAGAGACATTAGACCTCTAGATTACGTAAATATTTAACGCGCCATTTTACATTGTGCATCTGGTTCTATAGTTTGCAATTCGACCGTTAGATGTCGCGTCAATTATTTTCATCGTTCTTTATTCCATTATTTCAAATTTCTCTCTGTAGTTGGAGTTATAACGCAAAATGAGAGCTTATTGTATTAAATAATACGTTATCTTTGTATATAGATAGAGTGTAAGGCCCACTATGACTTGTTATTTTACTGGGAGCAATAAAATATGGTTAAAAGACGGAACGAAACTCTCCAACTTTTTGTTTAAATAAGCCCTATTTTGGATGGATATTTAAATTATTCTTCTCTTATAATTCTCTTATTAGAGCAATTTTTGAATGCATATATACATATATCCTACGTTGAAATCAATATATGTATTATAATCATAACTTTTTTCAACTCCATAGTTGTAACCATGAGCTAAATATGAAAAAAATGGGGGTTTTTGGTTGAAGTAACAGGAGTTGTAACATACCTAGGATATTACGTTGAATTTACAATTATGTCATTTAGGATATTTATAATGCTGGCGTAATTATGAATAATTCGCGTTTTATTAACGATATGTATTATAGACAAAAATATTCACAATCGTTTATAGAGTTGCGCAGTCCCCGTTCCTTTACTGAGTACAAAGACGTTTGTACGCGGCTAAAGTATTGTGTTCCACAAAAAAGTGAAGACCGAGATTTTACCGTAAATATATGTGTTGGGGTACCTGGGGAACGGCTTTTTAAAAAAGTTCGATTGTGTTTCTGTGTTAATATGTATCAATATTACTGAAAATCGAAAAATCGTTTTATTGCAGATTGCAAACTGACTTATCGGTGTCCTGTTTGATTAGTATTCAGCACACACTGGCATTAGTATGCATTGCTGATAAAAATTTCTGATAGGATCTAGTGTAGCGAGAAAACCGCAAGTTAGGATTAGAAAACGTGTATTCTATAGACCAGAGGGCCGACTATTGAACCAAAGAACACTAATAAAGCACGTCAACCGACTGTTTGTTACCTACACTTTTTTTTAAGTATAAAGTAAACGATCTATTTTGAGAATGAATATCTTCTAATTATGAAAGTTCTTGCATTTAAACCGTACTCTAGTTTTGAAACCTAAATGTCTAAGTTAAGTGCAGTTGTCTCCAGAAATGTGCGAACAAGGTGCACATTCCACAGGTTAAAGTGTCAACCAATTATTCAAATTATAAGTATAAAAATCACCAAATTAATATTCCGTAAAACAATATATTCTCTTTGCTAAGTATTGACGAAATTATGCATTTAAATAATGAATTTTTCCTACATAACAGAGAACATTGTCATTAAAGTATTTATTTTTATTTACAGCCAAAAAGACAAGCAATTCCATGAAGTAGCTGCGCATTCTACCGGCCAAATAATCAACATATCAGTAAAGCTTGACAACAGATAATACGTTTCCGAAATTGATTTCTGTTTTAGTAGACGGTAGCAAAGCCTTGACTTTATTAATAAATGCCCTCTTTCATCCATCTTGATGCTTTATAACCCTAAATTTGAATCAAAAGAACCAGAGATTCAGACAAACCTTAATTTTTAACACAATACATTCTAGCGGACAAATAGTGAACTAATAAGGCAATTATTACTAACAAAGGGTCTAAATAGAATATTCGTCACCAAAATAGCCTTGTTTTTTTATAAATCTAACGCAATGATCTAGGTTGTGATATAAATTCTCTTATTTATGAGACACCTTGCATGTACAACAATATTTTCTTTTAAAACCCAAGTGTGTAGACTATTTACAGCTGTCCACAGAAAACCGCGAAAACAATGCGCATTCTACAGGCTATGGTATAAACTAATCACTGAACGTATAGACATTAAAATTGCTAGTTATCGAACATATTCTCTTTGATTACTTTAGAATACATAATCGAATTAAATAGTGAATTTCTCTTATGCCTCAGCGGAGTTCTTTTAAAGTATTTTTGTATATATCCTTTAAAGCACGGATAAGGTTTAAGTAATAGCACATTCTACCGGCCGTGGAGTCAACTAAGTAGTACAAATAGGTATTGATGATAAGCTGCTCGTAATGACTTTTCGTATACTCAGTAATTATTGTCTTTTACTATTGAAAACACGAATTAATATGTTAACTAGTATCTCATAAAGAGCAACCGACTTACATTTAAGGCAGTTTTTGTATTACGGAATACAATTTTAATCAAAGATTAACTGTCCTTGCAAAACTGCGGAAATGCTTATGCCTCATGCTCACTCTACCGGCCAAAGTGTCAACTATTAAGTAAAAGAATATCTATGTCTTCGAACAAAATATTAGTTTCCTTTACTAATTTCTTGTTTCCTAGTATTGAGCACGCCAAGGATGGTTTATATGAATATCTACGGAACATCAGAGGCCTTTTGGTGTTTTTGAGTTTTAAAAGTTAACCAAAGAGATATTAGCCCTCTAGATTACGTAATTATTTAACGCGCCATTTTACATTGTGCATCTGGTTCTATAGTTCGCAATTCGACCGTTAGATATCGCGTCAATTATTTTCATCGTTCTTTATTCCATTATTTCAAATTTCTCTCTGTAGTTGGAGTTATTACGCAAAATTGCAGCTTATTATATTAAATAATACGTTATCTTTGTTTAGAGATAGAGAGTAAGGCCCACAATGGCTTGTTATTTTACTGGGAGCAATAAAATATGGTTAGAAGACGGAACGAAACTCTCCACGTTTTGTTTAAATAAGCCCTATTTTTGATGGATATTTAAATTATTCTTCTGTCATAATTCTCTTATCAGAGCAATTTTTGAATGCATATATACATATAACCTACGTTGAAATCAATATATGTATTATAATCATAACTTTTATCAACTCCGTAGTTGTAACCATGAGCTAAATATGAAAAAGATGGGGGTTTTTGGTGGAAGTAACAGAAGTTGTAACATACCTAGGATATTACGTTGCCTTTTACAATTATGTCATTTAGGATATTTTAACGCTGGCGTAATTATGAATAATTCGTATTTTATTAACGATATGTATTATAGACGAAAATATTCAAATTCGTTTATAGAGATGCGCAGTCCCCGTTCCTTTACTGAGTACAACGACGTTTGTACGCGGTTAAAGTTTGTGTTCCCCAAAAAAATTGAAAACCGAGCTTTTACCGTAAATATATGTTTTGGGGAACCTGATCATCATAACACGGCTTTTTAAAAAAGTTCGATTGTGTTTCTGTGTGAATATGTATCAATATTACTGAAAATCGAAAAATCGTATTATTGCAGATTGCAAACTGACTTATCGGGGTCCTGTTTGATTAGTATTCAGCACACACTGGCATTAGTATGCATTTCTGATAAAATTTATGAAAGGATCTAATGTAGCGAGAAAACTGCAAGTTAGGATTAGAAAAGGTGTATTCTATAGACCAGAGGTTATTCTACAGGCTGTGGTATAAACTAATCACTGAACGTATAGACATTAACATCGCTAGTTATCGAACATATTCTCTTTGATTACTTTGGAATAAATGATCGACTTAAACAGTGGATTCCTCTTATACCTCAGTGGAGTTCTTTTAAAGTATTTTTGTATATATCCTTTAAAGCACGGATAAGGTTTAAGTGAAAGCACATTCTACCGGCCGTGGAGTCAACTAAGTAGTAAAAATAGGTATTGATGACAAGCTGCTCGTAATGAATTTTCGTATCCTCAGTAATGATTGTCTTTTACTATTGAAAACACGAATTAATATGTTAATTAGTATCTCATAAAGAGCAACCGGCTTACATTTTTAAGGCAGTTTTTGTATTACGCAATACAATTTTAATCAAAGATAAACTGTCCTTGCAAAACTGCGTAAATGCTTATGCCTCATGCTCACTCTACCGGCCAAAGTGTCAAATATTAAGTAAAAGAATATTTATGTCTTCGAACAAAATATTTGTTTCCTATACTAATTTCTTGTTTCCTAGTATTGAGCACGCCAAGGATGGTTTATATAAATATCTACGGAACATGAGATGCCTTTTGGTGTTTTTGAGTTTTAAAAGTTAACCAAAGAGACATTAGCCCTCTAGATTACGTAATTATTTAACGCGCCATTTTGCATTATGAAACTGGTTCTATAGTTCGCAATTCGACCGTTAGATGTCGCGTCAATTATTTTCATCGTTCTTTATTCCATTATTTCAAATTTCTCTCTGTAGCTGGAGTTATTACGCAAAATGACAGCTTGTTGTATTAAATAATACGTTATCTTTGTTTATAGATAGAGTGTAAGGCCCACAATGGCTTGTTATTTTACTGGGAGCAATAAAATATGGTTAAAAGACGGAACCAAACTCTCCAACTTTTTGTTTAAATAAGCCCTATTTTGGATGAATATTTAAATTATTCTTCTCTCATAATTCTCTTATCAGAGCAATTTTTGAATGCATATATACATATATCCTACGTTGAAATCTATATATGTATTATAATCATAACTTTTATCAACTCCTAAGTTGTAACCATGAGCTAAATATGAAAAAGATGGGGGTTTTTGGTGGAAGTAACAGAAGTTGTAACATATCCGGAATATTACGTTGCCTTTTACAATTATGTCATTTAGGATATTTTAACACTGGCGTAATTATGAATAATTCGTGTTTTATTAACGATATGTATTATAGACGAAAATATTCACAATCGTTTATAGAGTTGCGCAGTCGCCGTTCCTTTACTGAGTACAACGACGTTTGTACGCGGCTAAAGTATTGTGTTCCACAAAAAAATTGAAAACCGAGATTTTACCGTAAATATATGTTTTGGGGAACCTGATCATCATAACACGGCTTTTTAAAAAAGTTCGATTGTGTTTCTGTGTGAATATGTTTCAATATTACTGAAAATCGAAAAATCGTTTTATTGCAGTTTGCAAACGGACTTATGGGTGTCCTGTTTGATTAGTATTCAGCACACACTGGCATTAGTATGTATTTCTCATAAAAATTTATGAAAGGATCTAGTGTAGCGAGAAAACCGCAAGTTAGGATTAGAAAACGTGTATTCTATAGACCAGAGGGCCGACTATTGAACCAAAGAACACTAATAAAGCACGCCAACCGACTGCTTGTTACCTACCCTTTTTTTTTTAAGTATAAAGTAAACGATCTATTTTGAGAATGAATATCTTCTAATTATGAAAGTACTTGCATTCAAACCGTACTCTAGTTTTAAAACCTAAATGTCTAAGTTAAGTGCAGTTGTCTCCAGAAATGCGCGAACAAGGTGCACATTCCACAGGTTAAAGTGTCAACCAATTAGTCAAATTATAAGTATAAAAATCACCAAATTAATATTCCGTAAAACAATATATTCTGTTGGCTAAGTATTGACGAAATTATGCAATTAAATAATGAATTTTTCCTATATTTCAGAGAACATTGGCATTAAAGTATTTATATTTATTTACAGCCAAAAAGACAAGCAATTCCATGAGGTAGCTGCGCATTCTGCCGGACAAATGATCGACATATCATTATTCAGGTATCAACAGTGTCACCGCCTGCGGTGCCATAAGTAGTTAAATTGGGCGTTAAACAGCACCGAAAAAAAATGTCGTTTCCGTGGGACATGACATAAAACGTGGTATAAACATACGCAACAGACGAAAAAACGAAAAATTTATCATTCAAAGCACCAGTCTAGCCGTTCATTTGTTAAAGATGGTATAACAAAACGCAACTGACACGGAATAATAAAACGCAACTGACAGGTAAACGTAATGTTGTCTATGGTTAAGTATGGTTGAAAATTTGACAATTAGTAAATTTTGAAGTTGATGTGTTTGTTTCGAGTTTCTATTAGCTTATTGTGCTGATATCATTAGCAATGCCGCGACCAAGACGATGGAATATTTCCCGACAAAGTCGTAATGCAACTAGGACTCGAAACATTGCTAATGAAGGACTGAAGAAGAACAAGAAATTGCACGTTAGTATGGCTCGACTTCGTGCTTCTCAATCACAAGATCAAAGCAAGGCAGGGGACCGCATGTGAGACTTTTATGGTGGACAAAGTGGCGCAGGAGCGGGTTTTCTCTAGGTCCTCCAGTTTCCCGTGCTATCGCATTCCACCTGTGCTCCACCTTCATTCTATTTATCATCAGTACCATCGCCTGCGGTGCCATAGTAGTAAAAGCGGCCTTTAAACACTATAAAAAAAAAAAAAAAAGATCAAGTGATGGTTAAGAGATGCCGGGCAAAGTTATGTGGAACAAAACCTTAGTTACTAGTGCCATGCGGACACAAGTGTTCACAAGCGGACAAAAAAATTATTATTTTTTTAGCTCAAAAAGGAATATAAGTCTGCAATGTTGTTTAAGAGCTGTGAAGTTGCACGACAAGGTATATTTTTATGAAATTATTTCAATTTCCGTTTTAAAATCCATTATGCAGAAATGAGTTAACTTATCTCCAAAATATTTGGCAACTACTGGCTTAAGATGTTGAAAAATAATTCAAAACGCCAAGTAGAATATTTGGATTTTGGAAAATTGGAAGATCGGCCCGTTTTTACTTTATCGACCACATATGTACAATGTAAATAGTAGATAGAGAAGTATTGTATTCCACCCAAAAGTTCGATACCGAGATTTTACTATAAATATTTGTTTTTGTGATACCCTGCGAAAAAAACAGGAAACAAAAGAAGACGTTTAGAAAACGGTCCAAAGAACCGTGTGCAATATACCTGAAAAACGATAGTCGGTTAAGCACCAAACTTAAAATTCAGGTTCAGAATCTTCCCAGGATGCTGCACCAAGATTTTTCAGGACTATTTTCTAAAAAATGACTAACAATTTTTGTTAAAATAACATATGTTTAAGATATTTTCATGACAAACGAAATGTATACCTTGAATTTTCTGGGAATAGCTTCTGAAGAGTTCTTCATTTTGAATTATTTTAGTGTAATTGGTAAAGCGTAACAAATAGACAAACTTACTGTACAGAAAAACTAACTATCCAACCAACCAACCGACCGAGAAAACAAAACAACCCCACCCAACCCACCCAACGAAACACTCCCTAACCCATCCAAATATATAAATAACATATATTTAAAATACACTATGATATTTAACTATTACTTTCTCTAGCCAGTACATACAACGTACATAGTGGTAATAGAAGGTTTCGTATTGCACCCAAAAATTTGATGTCGAGATTTCACTGGAAATATATGTTGTGAAGTCCTCTGAGTCCGAAGAAAACATTTTTAGAAAAAAAAAAAAAAAAAGAAGAGGTCCTAGTATATGTGTGTGCATGTGGACATCATAGCTCAAAAACGAAAAGACCATTAGATACCAAATTTGGCATTTAGCTTAAGTATCTTCCAAGGATGCGAGACCATCACAAACTATCCTTTACATGGAAAAACTTTTGAACATTTTGTTTTTCAAATATAGCTCTAATTTTGATTAAAATAGTATATTAAAAACATTTACATCACTTTATTCTGGATGAATTTGGCAGAATTTTGCAAAACGTTTAAACCGTACATTATAGATAAAACCTCACTGCTCAAAAAATGTAGATCTCGTTAAAATATATAATTTATGTCATATACGTTTTTTATGTAGAGCTGGCCGTTTTTTTTATACATTCCTTGTTATTGGTTTCAATTTTGAACTACCTTCTCAAACTCCTCAAACGGGGAGAGACGTTTCGTTTCATCTTTATTGTTTTACTACAGGCCATAGAAAGCGAACCGAACTTCAATTTTTTTTTCACGTAAGATTTAAAAGGGTTTGACTAGCGTTTTCGCCTAGCGTATTCCCTTATTTCGCTCCTACTTACAAGTAAGCAAGTAACAAGACAGTTTCTGATAATGTTTACCTGATTAGCATGTCGTAGATAAAAAAATAATCTTTTGCAGGGAAAGCTGTGGAACCGCTAGAGAAAGTAATGTGAATGGAACATAAGATTTTTGTTCAGTTAACCGTTTCCGAGATATGCCTTGTTATCGGTTTTATTTTTGAAGTACTTAAGCTTTTCTCCAAGGGGAAGTCATCTTTATTCCATATTTTTTTGTTTTACTTCTGAGCATGTAAAGTGAACCGAATTTCAATTGGCTCATATAGCGACCCGTATTTAAAGGAGTGTAGCTTTAGCTTAGTGCATTCACTTACTCTCCTTTTACTTATTAGGAACTAGCTAGTAAGACCATTTCTATTAATGTTTACTTTGATTAGCATGAAGTAGATAGAATAATTAGTTTTTGTAGGAATAGGTTGTTCCAGAATCCGTAAAGAAAGTCATATGAATGTAACACATCAGATTTTTCTTTTAGAAAAACGTAACAGCGTTCCTTTTGCATGATGCGTTTGAATTGCATAACACTTAAAATCACGTTTCTTAATCACTATTGTGCAAAGCATATAATATTGAGCAATTGTTATAGGCGCAAAGATAAAAAACACAAAAACCAATCCACTACTGGTTTAAAACCTACTGCTCTAAATAATTTGTAAACGCATTTCAAACTAAAACGTTGTGAAATTCAAAGTTTACAGGAACTGTTTATCGATTGGTGTGTTCAGGCAGCCTCTCAATCCTAGCGCTACCTGCTGTCTTCATCTGCAGGTAAACATGTGATAATCTCTGAGCACTACTGCACCCTGTTGGCATTATCGCGCACTATGCACACCTGTTGCATATGATTCCGATACTTGCCTTACAGGACGCTGTTGCATTCGAAAACAAATGCAATCTGGACTCTGGACAGGTATACTTGATACTTATATCACGACATTTGCTCTTAACTATTGTTAGGTCTATGTTTAAAATATTTAAAGTTAGATTGTTGGAAACGTTAGTAAAAATAACATCGGCGTGTTTCATGAGGTGTATTTGTTTATTTTTCTAACCTCTGAATGTGTTTATTTACATCACCATCACTTTCTACAAAACATATATTAAAGAACAAATTATAGTACAAGGTAGCCATGGTAGCTGCTATTTGTGCTATTTTACCAGCAAATAAAATAAGAGAGAACTTATCTTTTTTAAACTCAGAAACACCTCTTAAATGCTAGGCAGATACGCTACCACTACACTACAGAGGCTGCCGCTATTCTTTCTATATTTGTGACGAAATGTTTAATGCACTCATTAAGATCCATCGCAATTAAAATGAATTAATTAGGAAAATAGAATGTCGAAAGAATAACATATATACCCAATATCATCTAAACGATAGAGCGTAGGGAAAGTCATTTCAATGTAACTCATAAGATGCATTTCGTTTTTTTGTTTTTTTTGTTTTTGTTTTTTTTGTTTTTTTCTTCACATGATGGAAACGCTGAAGGTATTGCTTAATTGATTGCAATAAATATTTACGTAGACATGTAATGCACACACCTTTATTAATTTATTTTTTCCATTATGTATCTGTGTAATTGCATTTGTGTAACCCTTCATGGCAAGATATGCCCATTTCAAAGTGCTCCATTTGTGTTCTATTACCTGCTGGACGCTGAGTTCATAGTATTTCACAGTTCTAGTGAAATAATATCAAGCAAATGCAGCCGTTTGACAACGAAGATCAATACGCCTCATCGCTTTGCCGTGTAGTACATAGCAGGTAGATAAGGTATGTATTCCACCCAAAAATTTGATACTGAGATTTCACCGGAAATACATTTTTTAGGACTCCTATAAGTGTATCATCCTACAAGTTTACGACACAAACATTTTTAGGAAAATCCCCACACCCAAAGTACTCTTTGCATAGCAGATTTCTCGAAATGTTCGATTTTATCAAAAATGATTCTAATGATTTTAATTAAAATAAGTATATTAAATATATTTGCAGGACAAATAATATGAATATCCTGAATTATCTTCAGAATAGTCTCTGAGGTCCTCTTCATTCTGGCTGATTTGAGCAAAAGATCTGACCGTAAGAGATAGAAAAAGACTTGCTACGAAAAAAGTAGATCTCGTTAAACCAGCGTGAAAAAATAAGAAATATGCACACAAATTAAAACAACACCATTTTCCTAATCTAAGCAATATTTAAAAAAAAATTAAAATACACATGTTTTTCATAATGGACATTTTCAAAATATTCTTATTTGCTGGACCAGAGTTTTGGTTATCAAGTTATCACTAGCCTCTTCAGTGATTTGAGCGTGAAAGGAACAGGTTTGAAAAAAATATATACATATTTAAAATACACGTGCTTATAATGGACATTTTCAAAATCCTATTCTTTTGTGCTGGGCTAGAGTTTTGGTTCTCAAATTACCATTAACCTCTTCAGTGATGTGAATTAGAAGGGGCAGGTTTGAATTCTAGAGAAGAATCAGGCGTAGGAACATAACCCAATCTTGGAAGGTGACAATGATGAATTTATTTGAATTTTCATTATACTCGCTACATTTATAGCTATTATTTCTTTAATGTTGGTATACATTAATCACTATCAGTAATTCTGAATCACACAAATACTTCATTCGTTCTTTAACTTTATTGTAAATTAAATGTGAAAAATTGTTTAAAATTGAAACCAATAAAACAAGAAATACCTAGAAAATGGTCAACTCTGCAACAAAAATGTGTATGGTATATTTTGTGTGTTTTAACGACATCTATTTACTGTGAATTAATCTTTTGTTTATCTCTTACGGTTTACAGTTATGCACAATTCAGCAAAACTTATCCAGAATGAACAGGTAAGAAGAAGCTATTCCCATAAAACTGGAGATATTCATTTCATTTGTGATGTAAATAGTGTTGATATACAGTATTTTAATCAAAATCGTTAGAGCCATTTTTGAGAAAAACAATATTTTCAATTTTTTTTTCATGTAAAGGGTAGTTTAGGGTGGGGGGATTTTCTTGAAAATCTTCGTGTCGCATCCTTGGAAGATAACCACATTTTAGTACCAAGTTTTACGTTTAAGGGTCTTTTAGATTTTTAGCTATACCGTCCATAGATACACGGACCTTTTTCTAAAAATGTATTTTTTGGACTCAAGGGACCACAAAATATGCCTTTCCAGTGAAATCTTGACGTCGAATTTTTGGGTGCAATACAATACCTTCTTTATACACTATGTACATAGGCGTAGAGGAAGTAAAAAATACTGCTGTGTTCCATTCGTATGTCTTTTTCTGCATCTCTGTAACAAATTATTGCTAGTAAGTTTATTCTCCTATCTCCCTCATGCTAATCGAGATAATTAGGAAATTCTTTCTTGTAAGTAGAACAGAATAAATGAAACACATTAGGCTAAAACGATAGTCAAAACTTTTAAAAGTTAATTGCCATGTGGATGAAACAGTTTCTTTGCATTGCCAGGAATTAAAAAACTCCCGTGTGTGAAAAGTTTAAATGTTGTAAAACTGAAACAAATAACAAGGAATATTTTAAAAATGGTCAACTCGAAATGAACGAAATACACGAAAAAAATGTATATAACATAAATTGTGTGATTTAGTGAGGTCTATATTTTTTGTGCAGTAAGTTTTCGTTTATCTCTTACGGTTTACGTTATGCAAGAAACAGCAAAATTCAGCCTGAATAAAGCGGTTCTCTGAGGCTATTCCCAGAAAATTCAAACTATACATTTTATGTTTCTTGTAAATATCTTTAATATGCGGTATGCTAATCAAAATCGTTAAGGCCATTTTTGAAAAAATCAACATTTTCGAAAATGTTTCTGTGAATACAGTAGTTTGGGGGGGGGGAAGTTGCTCAAAATCTTCGTGCCGCATCCTTGGAAGACACCTAACTTAAATACCAAGTTTGGTATTTTACGGATGCTTCACTTTTGAGTTATCGTGTTCACAGATAAACGAACATACGGACAGACACGGATCTTTTTCTAAAAAGGATTCTTTTTTTGCTACAGAGGTATCCAAATTTTGGTATTGAATTTTTGTGAGGAATGAAATAATGCATCTATACGCTATGTGCATAGTACGTGTAGAGAAAGTATTTTTTTTTTTTGATTCAAGGGTCTCAAAACATGAGTTTCCAATGATATCTCGGTATCACATTTTTGACTGCAATACAACATCTTCTCTGTACACTATGTCTAGATTACAGGGTAGATGTTCAGAAATGACAAATGATAAAAATTCTGGTCGCCTTTGGGAAAGTTTTTCCAGATGAAATTGCTTAGCTAACAGATAAGAAAATACACTCATTGCATACTTTAATGCGTTTTTTAGATTTAAGTGAGAAATTTTGCTTAGTACCCTAATACTGTATCAGAGCTTTAACGTATATTACTTACATATTGTGCAATAAAATTGTTTTAGCTCAATATCATACAACACTGCAGAAATATAACAAATATACCTTCGGTATGAAATTTTACCTTCCTTTTCCTGGGTGTTAATTTTTAACAGCTATCCTAGCAGAATGTATGTTAGTATGTGTTAAAACACAGATTAGCCCCTAATCAGACCAGCTACAGTGAAACTTGACCTTTAGTTCAAGACTATCTTACTAAACCCTATTTCAATATTGTTGAAATATAAATAAACAGTAATAAATGAACCTTTCTGTTGGTTTTCTTGAAATTTAAGATAATTTTATGATTTTCTTCACATGCTACCCTTGTGGCACCATTCATAATATGAAGCCAATAAAAAACAATCTGATGTGTTACACTCACATAACTTTTTCTAGGTGCTATACAAACTTCTTAAACAGATTTTTCTTCTTTCTACACCATGCTAATCAAGATAAACATTAGCAGAATGTTCTTATTACTTAGTTCCTTATAAGAAAAAGCGAACTAAGGGAATGCACTAGGCTAAATTGGTCAAATGTTTTAAAAGCAATCGTTATGCGATGTCTTTGCAAATCGCATCTTTGCTTGGCAAGGAGTAGAACAAAAGAAAAACGGACACTTCCTGTCTGAGAAAAGTATAAGTACTTCACAATTGAAACCAATAACAAGGAATATCTCGAAAACAGTCCCTCCACAACAAAAAAGTAAAGGACATAGAATTGTGTGTTTTGACTAGATCTACATTTTTTATGTGGTACGTTTTTGTCTATCTCTTACGGCTTAGCAGTTAAGCAAGATTCGGTAAAATTCTTCCAGAATAAAAAGATCTTTAGAGACTATTTCCAGAAAATTCAAGATATATAGTTTATTTGGGGTGTAAATAGCTTTAATATAGGGGATCTTAATCAAAATCGTTAGAGACATTTTTAAGAAAATCAAAATTTTCGAAAACTTTTCCATGTAAAGGTTAATTTGTGGTGGGGGGATTTTCTCTGAAATCTTCGTGTCTCATCCATGGAAGATAATAAAACTAAATACCAAGTTTGGTAGTTAATCGATTTTCGTTTTTGTGCTATGCTGTCCACGGACACAAATATATATTTCCGATGAAATCTCGACATCGAATTTTTGGGTGGAATTCAAGACCTTCTCTCCACTATATGCATACGGGGCTAGAGAAAGTAAAAAAAAAAAAAAAAGCAGAGTAACAGAGCAAAGAAAAGTGACTGCAAACTTATATGACCTGATATAACATTTACCTGTTTAAGGTTAATAATAAACTACTTTTATATGTACCCGTTTATATCTATCCATTAACTTCACAAACAGGCTTGAATACATTTTCCAGCCTTTTTGGATTAACTAATCCCAGTTTTGAGCAAAAAGTATACACTATAA
Source organism: Hymenopus coronatus (assembly GCA_030762935.1). NCBI lineage: Eukaryota > Metazoa > Arthropoda > Insecta > Mantodea > Hymenopodidae > Hymenopus > Hymenopus coronatus. Next base: position 94,481,794 of record CM060900.1, on the reverse strand, counting down.
TGACAATCTGCAGCAAATGGTAACTTATATGTAAATAGAATAAATGTTACCAAACCTAAATACATAGTATGGGCAAATCTGGTGAAGATGATTCAAGTACAGTTGACAGTTTGTGAACAGCATTAAAATACAATATATGCTAACAAATGAAAAATAAATTAATTTTGCTAATCTAAGTAACATTTACAAAAATATTTTAAGTTCACATGTTATACATAACGGGAATTTTCAGAATCTTCTTCTTCTGTGCTGGGTCAGAGTTTTGGTTCTCAAATTAGCATTAACCTCTTCGGTGATATGGATGTGGAAGGAGCAGGTTTGAAAAAATAAAATATCGCACACAAATTGAAACAACATTTATTTTCTTAACCTAAGTGACATTTACAGATATATTTAAAATACACGTATTATTCATAATGGGCATATTCAAAATCTTCTTCTTTTGTGCTGGACCAGCGCTTTGGTTCTCAAATTACCATTAATATTTTTTATAAAATTGTTGATATGAATATTAGCAGCAGTATGAATAATATACTTCAGCATTAGATTTTCACTGGAGCTGGGACAATTGAAGCCCATGAAATGCTATGATTAGGTTCATTTTTACTTCTCTACTGTGTACATAGTGTATAGAGAAGGTATTGCAATCCACCCAAAAATTTGATACTGAGATTTCACCGGAAATAGACGTTTTAGGGTCTTCTGTATATAAAAAAAGTATTTTGAGACAAAGGTCCGTGTGCCAGTATGTCCGTGTACCTTGAACACGATAATTTAAAAATGAAAAATCAGTAAAATACCAAACCTGGTATTTAAATTTAGTATCTTCCAGGGATGCGACACGAAGATTTTGTGAAAAGTCCCACCACTCCAAAACTACCATTTATTTGGAAAAATTTCGAAATCGTTGATTTTCTCAAAAATGACTAACGATTTTAATTAAAGATATTTATATTGCAAATAAAACGTATAACTTGCATTTTCTGGAAATAGCCTCTAAAGTCATCTTTATTCTGAATGAATTTTGCTGAATTTTGCGTAACTAGTAAACCGTTAGAGATAGACAAAAACTTACTACACAAAACTGTATATCAGGTTAAAACACACAATTTATGTCATATACGTTTTTTGCGTTGAATTAAGATATTCCTTGTTATTTAAAATGCTTAAACTTTCCTCACACGGAAAGTTGTAAACTCCGTGCCCTGCATTGAAACGGTTTTCAACCATATGACAACCATATTTTAAAAGATTTGACTGTCGTTGCAGCGTAGTGTATTTCCTTGTTTTCCTTCTGCTTACAAGGAAGCAAGTAATTAGGGCAATATCTGCTAATGTTTATCTCGATTATCATAAAGTAGAGCTTTTTAACAATAAATTGTTACAGAGATGTACAGAAAGTAATGTGAATGGAACACATCAGATTTTTAATTTAATTGCATCAACACATTTGGTTGATTACTAAGCTGCAAAAATTGTGCTTTGCAGTTTCCAGTTAATTTGTTCATTACCATGAAGCAGTATGACGTTCACATTACTCAATCATTGTGTGGATGACACAATCCTCCTCTGTTTGCCTTTATCAAACTGGAGTATGCCACATCTACATTGTCTTTTTTGCTGATTGTGAATATTTTTCAGTAACTGCACCCATATCTTTTTATGATGTCGTAGAAACAGTCGCCATTAATGTAATGTTGTAAACGCCAATTCTCATCCTGCAGTTCTTCTAAAACATTCTTATCTGCTATATGCGTTCGATAAATTAATCACTATTACATATCTTCTGCATAATCTGTGATAGCAGCATCAAGTTCCATGCATACATCTGTCTGAGGGAAACATACTAACTTCCTGCCAGTTGCCGATATTTTCCAAACCAAGCTTTCAGATTATCAATTTGGACTTTCCAGGCCAGAAAAAGCTATGAACTTTATCATACAGAAGGTGTTTGATCATTTGCAGAAAACCTTTTGCTGAGAGGATCGGTGCGTTGGAGTCTCTTTGGTGAGTCTTCCAGAAGAGCCACTTAACATACAGTTTTGTAGTCAGTGCAGAAATTTCTTGAAATTATCAAAATGATTAGAGGTTTTTGTCATGGGTTGCTGTAAGGGGTTTCTGAGGCGCTTGCCTTTCCATAATGTTATAATATTGACAATATCTCACCATTTGTAAATATTTCAATACAGTTTGATGTGCCTTTCCAGCAATCTAAACTTTTCCCATTGCAGCATTCTGAAGAAACATTCTGTCGTTCCTAATTGGTGGGAGATTTTAAATTTGTGAAAAACCTTATTTTAGGAGTTTGTTTCTTTCCAACGAGTGAAGTTCCATCAAGGTATGAAACAATGCAATTTCCATTCTCTGGGATTCCTCCATGTTTCGGAAAAGAGGTTTGTTACATTTAATCAGTTATTTCTTGCACATTTTAAAATATGGACTGTGCCTATGATGAAAAACAGCTTCTTATTCTTATCTTTTGGGCGATTATAAACATTCTTCAACATTGGTGGATTACTTAGCGAGAGATAGCTTTCCTATTCAAACTATTATCATCTGCTACTATTGCCAGGACTTCAAATCCAAGTTCCTCCAATCCTCCCCAGCATTTACCTAATGACCCGGGAAAACCCAAGAAAAACCCGTGTGTCAAAGAGGTCGGCCGCGGGAATCGATCCCACAACCTCCTAGGAAGTTTGGTCAGACCTGAGGCGCAGGTGCCTAGCGCTCCCCGCGTCGGGATGAATAACGGCTTGGAATCTGTAAGGGACCCTCTATGGTGGCTCTTCCCCTGCCGTCCGTTTCGGCCACCCGTGGGCTTTATTTTATCTCATTCTATCCTCCTGGGATCTGACGTACAATAAACTAATGACTGCAGTACAGAATCCCCTCCGGCATCGCACACAAACGCATGTGAACTCGTAAATACCGGTGCACTTACAACGATTCGAGTGAAGGATTTGAATGCAGCATTCAGATTCGAAATATCTCGAGAATATCCAAGAATCGAATACATCGACATTTTTCATTGAATACACCCATCACTAGTTAGAATATTTAGGGAGGCGGACACGGAAGTTCTACGGTAAGAGCTGCTCATCTCTGTAATCATTTCATAGACAACCATACTTCAGTTAAATTCAAGGTTCGCAGAATAGGTCCCGTTTAGGATATCAAGGTTGGTTCCACAGTAAAGGTGACGCTTCACGTATCGTGATGGGAATATCCGGCACTGCGCTGCTATTTTCCAACAAAATCTAATTACTCTACGCACTTCAATCACAGCTCTGCTTTCCAACCGAATCGCAATTTCTAACTAGCCGTGCTCCACCCAGCATTACATGCTAATGGTGTGTGTTGATCCTGGAGTTGTTACTTTCCCTAGCACGTATGTACAGTGTACATAGTAGGAAGAACAGGTGTCGTATTCCTCCCAAAAATTCGTCACTGAGTTTTCACCTGAATTACATGTTTTCAGACCCCTAAATCCGCCCCCAAAAATTATAAAAAGGATAGTGTGTGCGTGCGTGTGCACGCGTGAATCTTTGGATACAATTACTCAAAAACGAAAAGTACATTAAATACCAAACTTAGTATTTAAGTTGAGTACCTTCCAGTGATATGTCACGAAGATTTTCAGGAAAATCTCCTCACCGCCATCTACCCTTTACTAGAAACATTTTCTTAAAATTTTAATTTTTTCAAGAATGACTCTAACAGTTTTGATTAAAGTACCGTGGGTGGGTTTAAGATATTCTTTATCCATTCGCAGTGGTAATCGCGATAAATACTTTTCCCTCCATTCCTCCGTATCTCTGCATCTTGCCAAGATATGAGTGCACGACTCTTCCTCCTCGCAAATTTGGCAGGTTCTCGTCAGTAGTTTTTATCATCCGCCATGCTCCTAGTCCCTGCCTAATGAGTTTGATACCTACCTGTTTTGACGTATTGCTCCATACCCCATTCCGATGTTATCCCAGACTATACTTCCAAAGAAACCTTCTCCGTGTATTGTGCAATTATTTACAGTCTGACAATATCACAGAGGGGTTCTTAATTTATCTCCAAATACTCCGTTTGTTTCCCTGCCCACCATCCAAATAAATCTCATCCCAATGGTTTCCAAACTTTTCTTTCATTTTAATGCCCACGTCGAATTACCTACCGTTCTCAACTGTTCTGCTACGAATGCTCTAATTAGAGGTTGGTTTCCGTGAACGATACTCATCCAATATTTAACTGCTCTGATTTTGCTCCCTATCGTTTCACTATGCGGCCTGAATTCCCTCATTTTTTCCGCAAGGGAGTCTCGAGTTATACTACATTCACATTGCAATGCAAGCGCAGACGCAACGTAAGCGCAAGAGTTTGGACTCATATTATTTAATGTAAGCGTTCACATAGAAACACGCAAGACGCAACGCAATGCAATGCAACGCAAGAGTTTCCAAACTCCAAACTTTAACCTTGCGTTGCATGCAAAGAGGAGGAATTCTGCTTCTTTTCTCTATGTATTGCCTATGAATTCAATAATAAATGATCGCTCTGCGAAACTTTACAGGGCCTGCTGTACATGCATGCTCTTCTATTTGGCCGTGCAGTGCCGCGCCATCTCTAATTTCCCTCAAGAGGCTATGACAGTCCCCTTGCGAATCCTTCTTTGATTTAATGGATGTAACTATTATCTGTGTTTAGATTTCTTGGTTCTCATAAACCTAAGATAATTCTTAGTACATTGAATGTGTAGCTTTATCACTTTCTGAACTCTCTATGCTTGTACTATTTTCAATAATTTTGAATGAGCAATTATTGTGACGTCACTACCACGAGCGTCAGTTGTTAGTATGTAATTTTATAACATATTTATTTGTAAAAGATTGAGTGGATTTTCTTATGTGGTATTGTTGGTTATGTTATTCAATTTGTAACTTGCAGAGCGCTTGGAAGATATTCGCATGTAACTTACAGATCTAGAAAACCGTGCCAACTTCTTGCTTTGCGCTTATGATTGCGTTGTGAATGGTGTCTCTTTGCGTCTGCGCTTATGCTACGTTACGTCTGTGCTTGCATCTCATTGTGAATGTAGCATTGGTCTTCGACTGGAGTGTTAGCGCGCAGTGCCGTGATAGAGGTGCCAACTGTCTACGCGTCGAAGCATAGAGTAAAATTGATGTGCAGCAGTGAATTAAAGATTTATTTTGTAACACATTTTTGAGTGAATAAAGACATTTGTTACAGTATACATTACCGCAAAAGCCATGTTGGTGTGCAACAAATGGTGTGCACCATCGCAATGGCGTAAACAGTGATTGGAACTCTGCTCATGAAGCGTCCATAACTTTCGAATGCTCTAAGGTTGTTTGTGAAAGCTATAAATGATGAACAATTATTAGCTGCAGTTGCTGCATGCTCTACAGCCCGAGGATAACATAAAAGGTCAAACAGCTGCATAAAAACACCAAAGGAAACACAAGATAATTGATTTGCTCTCCTCCCGATTCTCAGTATGAAGCTGTGGTTCATCTCGATGTTCCAGTTTATCTGTAACACAAAAACGCTTTTGAATACATAGATGAATTAGGTATAGACATTGGGGAAAAAAGTTAAAGAAAATGTTATTTTGGGTAGTTAAAAAGACCGGTTGTTACCTAAATCAACTGTGATACCTTCGGTTGCTTTTTATTTGTTATGATAAATTATAATTTTCTAATCTTTCTCTTGACATAGGGCTGTCAAATTAATGCCTGCGTTATGAAGCAGAAACATTTCTTACCAGTAAGTAAGAAACTTCATCGTTATTTTGGTTGCAGTGAGCATTTTGAAATCTAAGCCATATGTAAAATCTTTCCTGAAATCCATTTTTTTTTTCGTAGTCGGCTTACCCTCCCCGTATTGAGAACTGATACCCTTTTAAGACTTATAAGGGTTCCTAGGGGTCAGAAGACTGTCGGGGAGCCAAAGGCACGAACCTCAGAATGAAGAACCTGCGTAGCCAGCCATGAGCGTCAGGAGGGTGGATTATATGAAATGAAAGCGAAATAGATGTTAGGAAAGGCGATAATTTAGCAATTGGTGGAATGAGCGGCAAGGGAAACCGGAGAAAACCCGCCCAGACTCCCCTTCGTTCACCACAAATCCAACATACGGGCGTTTGGGATCGAACCCGGGCCGCCTACGTGTCCGCGGTCTAAACACTCTGCCAAGGCGCCGCCTCCTGAAGTCCATAGTTCTATAAATTATGTTCTACCTACTGTCTCATCAAGGCGGGCTGGGTTCGATCCCAGGTGAACCACGTGGGATGTATGGTGTACAAAGCGGCACAGGGGCGGGGTTCCTCCGAGTTCTCCGGTTTCCCTCACCATCGCATTTCACCGGTGCTCCATCTTCATTCCATGTATTATCCGTGTCAACGCCTGCGGTATCACTGCAGTAAAAGCGGGCGTTAAACACCATGAAACTTGCTATTGCGTTTCTAAAGATGCTAATAATTACTATTTTAGAAAAGTAAAGAAAACAAAATTAACAGTTTACTCGCTGCTTGTTTAAGTAGCTTTTAACATACACAGGTATAAAATCTTAATACGTTATCCATTTGTTGTTTAAGGATAAATGTTTTATGCAATCCGAACATTAAAACGACTTATTATGACGGCATAAATCTTAGAAAATTGCCTATTTCTGGCACTCGTGCCTGTAAGAAAACCTGAAGTCATCCCTCTCGCGTAAATACATATCATCAGGAGCTTCAACAAGAAATTATTAATTTCAGATCTGGAGAGCACATTTGACTTTTTGGCTTGTATCCCACTGAGAACTTCTTTAAGAAATCAAAAACCTTACCAAAATATGAAATGTCGACATTTTCTTTAATTTCAGCTTACATTTTGCCTTTGAATACACACACTAGAGCGTCGAAGGCATAAACATCTTCGACTGAAAAAAAACAAAAAAACAGCACCTAAAAGTTAACTTTAAATTACTTATCCTATTAGGAGGTAATAAATGTTTGTATAATTTCTGGCTCTGAAAAGTATGCTATAATGTGGTTTCATTAGTCAAACTAACGCAAATTCGTTTCTCCATCCACAAAACTTTTCATAATTTTTTCCCCCTCCTCCTCCCTCAGCACTCTTGACTTCGTTCAAAATGTCAAGCGGAATATAATACACGTTATTAATATACCTTACATTTTCTTCTCTAAGTGCTTCCATGGTCGAGTGGTCAGCGAGCTGATTTCTCACCCGGAGGTCCCGGGTGCGATTCCCGGGAATTTTTTTTAGCCGGAATTATTCACTATCCCCCACAGAGTCTGAAAGTATGTATGTGAGAGTGAATGTGTGTGTGTTTGAGGAAACGAAAATGATTTAAACCGAACGTAAAAGAACCTGCAGACGAGTTGTTTCAAGTGCAAAGCCCCCGATATGACCCGGGATGTTAAAGGGGACTATATAAATGAAACAATAAAAATAAATAACAGCTGCTTTGCATCCATATTACGTCATAAACCTCTGATAAATTATAATTTTTCATTTAGCCAAATACCACCAACATTACATAAAACGTTGTATGTAACACGTCTCTAATCTCACTGTAACACTCATAACATTATAACATTGTAATCAGTCAGATTATACACTAGTTACATAAATAACTAATCGGGTGCAGTACACATATAACGGGGGGGGGGGACAACTCGCGTATTGCAATCTCAGATCTATTACCACTACCATTCTGAAGAAGGGGTGAAAGGAACAAACCACAGGAGGTAGAAACCGCAGGCAGACTGAGCAGAGAGACACCCTAAAGCCCCTTACAGTTTTTGGCTCAAAGACTCGTCCCTTTGCTGCAACTGCCCAATCAGGACAATGACTCGTTCAACCAAGCAGCTCCCCAGTAACCATGGAAAATACCATGGCAAGCATTCGTGCCAACTCTCTGGAACTGCGTCACGCTACGAAATCTACAATCAATTTGAGATACGGAATGAAATTGAAATGAGGGAAAGAAATCGTGGGGATAATATGCCAACCAGCAATCGCCTACCGATCAGGGAAAGTTAGGAAAACCCCTAGATTAAAGTGGGCGGTCGACGGGAATCGAACCGGGACCTCGCGAATTCGAGGGTCTCACTTCACCCTGGAGCCATCCGGATCGCTGAGGAACAATGTTGCTGAGGTTAAAATTTCAGAGAGTTGGTCTTGCAGACGTACCATTTTTAAGAACTACTGTGCAAAATGTTTTTATTCATTTTATGCACTTAGAAGAGGATAAAATTTGTTTTTTCTAAACACGAATAACACAAAAAGAATTAACTATAAAGATCTACATTAGAGAACACATGTAATTTACTTATATATTTACTAGTTAATAGACACTGAAAACCCAATTTGGAGATTCCAACTCAAAATCAGGCATTCGAGCCCCGCATTCAGGAAGGGGGATATAAGAACGTTAAAGGTAATTCTCAGCATTGTGTATATCCTTATCTTACCCTAAGGAATGAGTTCATGCATGTACCTGTGAAACATTATGATGGGCTTACAAGAATAAGTTCTTGGAATTTGATTATTTACATTGAAAATTGTCATTAAACAGCTGACAATACAGCGATGTTCTTATCAGCATCATAAAAGCTGTCGATGATGATGATAATAATAAAAATACACAGGATGCTAAAACTTTCAGGCAAAAAGTCATGACATTGGAACCCTGACTACCATTTTCTTTGCCAATGAGCATTATATTTGCTAATTATTCATATAAAGCAATATTATTGACCTTCAGGTGTAAACTATTTGGCCGTCAGAAGAGAGAAGGAAATTAATGTTGTGGAATAAGATATATTTTTAAATTGCAGTTATTGAGGAACTGTATTAATGCATGGTAAACTGGCGTTTGTCAAGACTATAATACATTAGTACTGATGCTGGCGGGAAAAGGTACGGAAAGGTGATGAACTGGGAAGAACTTGGGAATTGTAACGGGAACAACGAGAAAAAATATGATTCAGATCGGCGCTTTCTCCTGGATCGGAAGGACATGCTGGGATGTCAATGAGATGAAGATGATGAAGGTGTTGAGGGTAGCATCCATGACCAAGTCGCATTCGGGTCATTGTGGTGAGATGTCGGCGTGCTGCGTTGTAGCCAGAGAACCACGAAATCTTGGGAACCTCTTCCTGGATAGTGGCGTAATGCCTCCTTTTTGACATTTTGGTAAGCATCCAGGCATCATTCCAGCATTCATTGATATTTAGAGCTGTTTGAAAGTTTGTGTATGCAAGTATGATGCCTTGGTATGTACCCTGATGAATGCTCTGTTTGCCTGGTGATCGACGACCTCGTTGTAATGTATACCTACATGACCTTCAGAGAAAGTGAGTTTGCTGCCCTGCTTCAGATGCTGAACGTACAAGGAGCAGAATATGATGCAGGTATTGATGCATTTCCCTATTTCACAGGGGTTGTTCCAATCTTTGTAGCTCCTTTGTCTCCTTTGCACTCTCACTTCACTACGTTCTCATTGTCACTCTACTAATGTGACTTCATTTAGTTCACATTGGCAGTTCATTAAAGTGAACTAGTAAACTTTGTCCTACCTGTTAACTGGTCTTCGCATCGTAATAGTGTAACAAAATATGTGCGTACCAGCCTCTGAAGCAGCTGATTCACCCTCTAGGGAATCGAAAACAAGTGTCTAACCTCTTGCAGTAGCAGCTCACCAATTCATTTACTTACCTACTTACTTACTAACTCCTCGCGAGCACGTTCGTTTATATACCAATAGAATATTCCACAGAGTTCAGAACATTCGAGAGTCGAAAAGAAGAGAAACTTTCAGAAGATTCTGGTTATGAAATGACAGCGCTTCTGGTGTTTACGCTGGGTGAGAGCGCTACTTATCATTATTTATCTCTCCAGTTTTCCAGTGCCGACTTCCCGAAGCTTGGTCATTGCCACTGCTTCAAAATACTTTCCTCTCTGCTTCTTCTTCATTACGATAGCAATTCCGGAGAAATCACTTTATTTAGATAGGACTGTAGTAATTTGAGTATATATTACCTATTTATGCGCAGGGAGACTTGACTGTCCGCTGCATAAAAATCAGAACTGAATCGTCACATGATATTATCGATCCAGTAATGTTTACTTTCCTAAGGCTTCTCCAAATTATTCTCAGGAAAGCCCATTTTTTCATATACTAATAATGCAAGTGTGATATTTGGAAAATTTACATTACGTAGGATATCTTGAAACTTATGCCAGTTACCCCATATAAGTAGTATTAGTAACTTTTTTGGTAATTTTAAAATTCTAACTTACATGGTCAATTGAACGTTTATTTTTATTATCGAAACTTATTAACAAAAATGCTTCACACGATGAATGAAGTTTTTTAAGTATTCAAATCAAACATTCGAGGTTTCCAAAAATGGTCTTATCTGAGTTTTTACGGTAATTCCTAATTGTTGTAGAAAATTATTAATTTTTATACTCTTCAAATTCTTTATTTTTAAAAAGTTAATAATTTCTTTCTTTTAATTGTAGCTTTATATTAAGAAAGTATAAAACCATTTTCATATATGTACTTTTGAAAGACGGTGCAACATTTTTTAAATAAATTAACAAAATGGCACCGTTTGGAGCGTTTAAGAATGAAAAAGGTGCTGAAAATTATTTGCCAGAAAATGAGGTTAATTTGGAAGTCGAGATTAATATACATGCGCCTGTCTATTTATATTTTCAGGTATTTGACATATCAAATATGCCAGGTGAAAAAGCTATAAGTTTTCTGAAAATTTATAAATTGTAGATACTATTATATTGTGAATAATTTAATTATTTAATGTTTCACAATTGAAGTCAAGTTTCAATATGCATTACCCTAATCGGGATATACTTTTCAGAAGTAGTTTCATTTGTTGTGGTTACGATGACAAAACAGGAAACCGAAGCAGTAAGGGAATGTTTCAGAGAGAATCGTCATATACCGGCCGTGATATTCCACAATTTTTCCGCGACATAGCAACAAAAAATTGAGCGGTAATAGCATTTCAAAATCAGAATTTAAAAATTCAAAACAAAGCAACTGATAATTAAAAGGGCTAATGCTACAAAATAGTTATTTATGATGTAAGAGCGTAAAGCATATGGTTATGACTACTCGACTGCGTCTCGTGTCATAACCACGCGTGAATCAAAAAGAAACTTTACGCTCGCGTGCCATACAATGTTTTTTTTACAAGAATTTTCTGATATTAAAAGCAAAACAAACAAAAAAAGAACAACAAAAATGGAATAAATTTGAGGTTAAGTTTGAGCCATTCACCAAGGGTTATAGTTTGTTATTTATTTCTCAGTGTTAGGTTAGGGTGCGTTCAGCTTTATTTCGCTTTGTGGTTGCTGGGCGCGATGACGATACGGTTATAGCAGGCTGTGACAAATGAATATTATTGTAGTTCTGTGATGTGTCCTGAGAAAATGTCAGATTTTGAGAATTATGATATCCTTAGAGATGCAAAGGAAGCTGAATCAAATCTACTACCTGCCAAATCCCGAAAAGTTTATTAAATATAACATTATATCGTGCACGACTAATTTTAAATTTTTGTATGGTGATCAGTGATATATACACACTAATTCCTAAATTATTTTGAGGAGCGTAAAGTTGGAACAAAATTACTTTACGCTTGTATTTTACGCTTGTTGCACTTCTTTGCGCGTGGATTCCGTAAACATCAAGTTTGTGATCTGAAATGAGCCCGTAAACTACTTAATTATACTCGGTCATAGAGAAAGGATGTTTATAAGAAGCTATGAATTTTAACGGGAAGTATATTTTTTCTGCTGTAAATTTTTGTCCATCTCTTGTAGTTTACCAGATGCACAAAACTATAAGAAATTCCTTCCCAAAGAAGGTTTCGTAGACTATTCTTAGAAAAGTCAACTAAATGTTTCATTTGTTGTAAAAATATGTTAAATATATGGTACTTTAATCAAAGTCGTTGAGCCATGTTTTGATAAATAAAAACTTTCAAAAAAATTCCCATGCAAAGGGTAGTTTGGGGCAGGGAAATTTTCTTGATGGCTTTCCTGTGCCTTCTTTGGAAAATACAGAACTGAAATACTCAATTTGTTATTTACCCACCATTTTATTTTGAGTTTTACTGATCACACACTAGCATGGATCACAGAGACCTGGTTCTAAAAATAGTTTATTCGGAATAAGGATAACTCAAAGGTTTTATTTCTGTTGAAATATTGATAGGTATCCATAAAAGTTTTGGTGAACACTGCTAGGTTTGTAGTAGAGAAATTAAAAAGAAAGTTTAAAACGCCATTTTATTCTGAATTTATAATTATGTGTAGATGTTCAAATAAAGCATTTTGACAAGTGGGGTAGCCAACACAAGTACTTCACAAAGTTCTAAAAACCCGTAAAAAATGACACCTTTGATTTGAAGTGTTTCCTTTTTACTATCGATTTTTGTTAACAGGGAAGAATATTTTCGTGCAAGAAATTTTTCCAAATAAAAGTGTGAGATATTAATGAGAATTGGACACTGGTATATTTTTTGTGATACTGATAATTATTTGACAGAAATTTCACACGGAAACGTAGAATACAATTTTGAATCCTTTATTTATACTATAGATAGTTTACATATTATCCTACAACTGCCGATTTTTTGAAAATTTAACGTCCATTAACTTGGTAGCTGATATCGACGAATTAAGGGAAGATTGGGAAATGAAGTTTCCAATGAGCCCGTAGCCCATAGGGTTACCTGACACTCCTATTCTTATGAAAAAATCACAAAAAAAATCGCTACTCCAACTCACATCCGTCAGAATGCGAAACAGATACGCTAACTCTTTCCCTTAGAGGTGGGCCTGTTTTATTTGTAACATTTAACAATTTATTTAATAGGATGGTTTGATCATACACATTAATTTCCTTCTGTTGAAGCTGGAAATATTTGACAAAATATGAAAAGCCATCATCCAGATGATTTACCTTTTAAGAAAGAGCTCGACGTAGAAAAAATAACGTAACCGTTATATTGGAACGCCTCCCATAATGGAACCGTTCCAAATAATAACCATAGTTGTGGTCGTACAGTTGCAAAATTACAGTCCTCCAACTTTGCACTAACGCGACCGTTAAGCTGCTTTCATAACCAGTTTCAAAAGCAGCGCACTGATCGTAGAGAGTAAGTGCGTTGCTATACAACTGTTACAAGTTTTGTTTCTTTCCGTAATCGACTTACCCTCTCCCTATTTTTAGGACTGACCCCTCCTAGGACTTACAAGCCAATGCCTAGGGGTCCTAAGCCTGTCGGGGAGGCAACGGCACGAAACCATATGAACATGAGGAAGTGGATGATATGAAATGTAAGCGAAATTTATGATTTGAAAGGTGATGATGCAGCAGTTGGTGGAGTGAGTAGCGGGAAAAACCGGAGGACCCGGAGAAAATTCGCCCAGCCGCCGCTTCGATCACGAATCCCACTTGCGGACGCTTGAGATCGAACCCGGGCCACCTAGATGGGAGCCGAGCGCAGTTACAAGTATGGTACATAAATGCTGCGAGACTTTGGAGGTATCCCTGCTTCCAAGTTCCAATAGAAGAAATCCAATTGAAATCTTCTGGCCAATAGGATTTAATTAGGTTACTGAGCTCTTGCGGTGCTCATGAAAAAGGTCGTTGAGAAGATTTAATGTTACCGTCATGGAAACTAATGTAAAACAGTTACTTAAGTAAAACTAAACTATCTTTACTTTCTCTATACGTACTATGTACATAGTATATAAAGAAGGTAGATATGGTATTGCATCCAAAAATTCTATTCGGATATTTCACCGGAAATATATGTTTTGAGACCCCCTGAATAAAAGAAAACATTTTTAGAAAAATATCCGTGTGCGTTTGTGTGTGTATGTGTCTGTGAGCAGCATAGCTCAAAAACAAAAGGTCCGTTAAATATCAAACTTGATATTTAATTTCCGTATTTTCCAAGGATACGACACGAAGATTTTCAAGAAAATCCTCCACTTCTAACTACCCTTTACACTGAAACATTTTAGAAAATCTTGATTTTCTTAAAAATGGCTCTAACGATTTTGATTAAAATGTAGTATATTAAAGATATTTACATAACAAATAAAATGTATATCTTGAGTTTTCTGGAAATAGCCTCTGAACGGAATTTTGCATAAGTGGTAAGCCGCAAGAGGTAAACAATACTTACTTAATAGAGAATGTAGAGCTTGTTAAAAGACAATTTATATTATGTACATTTTTTCATGGAGTTGATCGTTTTTTACATATTCCTTGTTATTGGTTTCAGCTATAAAATACTTAATACTTTTCTCATATGGGAATTTGTCAACTCTTGTCCGTACAAAAAAGGAACTTCAATCACTTAGCAACCAGCTTTTGACTATCACTTTAGCCTATTGGTACTCCCTTATTTCCCTTACACTTAAATGGAAACAATTAATAAGACCGTCTCTGCTGTTTTTTCTCTATTATATGAAATAAATAGAAAAATAAGCTTTTTAACAATAATTTGTTGTAGAGATATAGAGAGTCATATGAATAGAACACGTCAGACTATTTTAAAACATTGTTTAAAGTGAGTTAAGTATAGTATTTGTAAGATGATGGAGCACATTTAAGATTAGGCACTCATTCATGTGAGACCGACCAACAAATAGTGTGCAACAGAAACTCATTGAAAATGATTCTGACTTAGGACCAAAATCCGGATTTGGAAGTTCAACTACAGCTATATGAGTGAGTACCTTATCTTAAATTTACACCTTCATATTACAAATAAAACTAAACTAAATTTATTTATTTTTGGACGCTGTTTAACTGTCGTGGATCTCAGCATCCCATTCTATATTGGGCGTGAAAGACCGCTTAATTTTACTCAGAGGTCTTTTTATCTGACTTGAGGTTGTTTTAGTGGCGTCAATCTACGACACGGGACCAACGACTTTACTTCCCTTCAGAAGAAAGACGTAACTCGTACCAATGATTTATACACCGGAAAAAATTCATCGCCCTCTGCCGTGTTTGAACCTACGAACTTGAAAATTAGAGGCTATATGCTAACCCTAGACCACTTAAGTGGTGGTGAACATGAGTTAAGTTATTAATTATAACAGGCTTTCAGATATTTCTTTTTCTTTTATTATTTTTCCATTTACAACCCCTTTAAGGATGTGAAATGTGTATATTCTTTTTAATTATTTCTTAAACTTTTACTCCGATTGTATAACTGTTATGCTAAAGTGAACATAAAATTTCATTGAAATTGGATTAACACTTTACAAGATTTGAATTATTTCTTAAATGTTATTGAGTATGTAAATATGTTGCATAACCAAGGTATTCTATGCTCCTTTAAATAAGGAAAAAAATATGGTTAGCATTTTCTGAATTAGAGCTTGGAACCACACAGAAAAATTTAAATGCTGATATTCTAGTAACCTTGGTTACTGAATTATATATAAGAAATAGTTATATAAATTATATATATTAAATAGTTATACATTTTAACCTGTGAATTTGTTTGTTTTATAAAAGTGTGTACTTTTTTTAGAAAACATTACTATTAGCTTAATTTTGACCTTTGGATTATTACAATATTAACTTCTTCACATTCTGGGAAATTTTAGTTGTATTTAAACAAAAACAGAGACGCGTGGAACATTTTGAAAGTGTGAAAATTAGTTTAGAGAAAAACGCTGTTTTATGAAATATTGTGTCGGAAAACAGGTTGTCACCCTGTGTAGTGTAGTGGTTGCTCAGAGACCTCTCTATCAGGCTTGAGGTTCTTTTACTTGCCGTAAATCTACGACATGGGACTAACGGCTTTACTTCCCTTCCGAAGGAAGCCATGCTAATGATTTTTACACCCGAAAAAATCCATCGTCCTCCGCCGGGTTTGAATTCGCGACCTTGGGTATGTGAAGTTAGCATGGTAACCATTACACCACGGAGGGCGACTGTTTACGTAACAGGTCACACGGTTGACCCTCCTCTGCTTTTTGCCCTACCCGAAAATAGGTGGTGTGAGCAGAGATAGAGCTCAATGCCGTTCAAAACACATTAGACCTGAAATTTGTGCTTCATTTATGACAATGCTATTAGTAAGATAAATTGGGATACACTCGTGTGTTTTACGCATTGTTCTCTACCAGATATCAAATTATTTGCACTTATTCACCTCCCATCCTGTATATTAGACCACAGGCATTCACAAACTAATCCATGCTCTGGTCGCGCCGTGGCCGGGTGGCTAGACCACTCACCTCTCACTCAGACGGGTTCGTTCCCAGGTAACCGCATGTGGGATTTGTGGTGGGCAGAGCGACACAAGAGGCGGGTTTTCTCCGGGTTCTCCGGTTATTCCCGCCATGGTATTGCACCGGTGCCCCATCTTCATTCCATGTACCACCAGTTACAGTGTCATTGGTAGTAACAGCGGTTATTAAACCCTATAAAAAGATCCACACTCTGATTTTGGGGAATATACGCCCTTCAAAACCGGTCCAGATCGGCGGTTATTAAGTGTGCTTAAAAGCAACGGGTTAGTAAAATTGTTGTGATATTAAAGAACTGCGGGATGAAATGCCGGCACACCGGCGGTACTGGTATGATCTTGGCAATTGACAGCGGCGTTAGCAAACTCTTTTTTCCCTTGTGTTTTTGAGTACATGGAATAAACTTGGATGGAGGAACTATCTCACTCGGCTATTTCTATGAAGGTATTCCGTTTTCAATACATTTTGTTGTACCGAAGGAAAGGACCTGATGATCACTCGTGTACATATTTCCATTATTAATGGCTTTGACGAATCTCAGTAGGATGATAGAGAGATAGCTAAGACTAATTAGAAATGTTCAAGACCATGACTGCTAAAAGTGGGCGTTAGTTTCTTCTTGAATTTCCAGACTTTGAATGTGTGAACCCCCGGCGGCGCGGATATGAACTAGCAAACGCGCTAAGAACATTTGATTTTCACGATTAGAATTTCACGCCGCATAATACGATATTCCGCTGCATTTCAGGCATATATTCATTTCGAAATAAAAATATTGCGACTGTCATAAAACACCGATATTGTGAAAACGTGCAGTCGCATGAATCATCACTCGCGAGAGCAAGCAGAATGGATAACGCGTGACCAAGAACGTCTCAAATCGCAGCGCTGTGTAACTGAAGGGCATTCACGCGGCGAGCGGAAGGGACGTGTGGGTCGCCTTCTGGAAAACGGACGCTCTAAAATTGCCAGATCCTATCGCGCATGTACAATGTTCTACATTTCATTCTTACGTTTATTGTGTGTATGTTTGATGTCATAAAGAGATCGGTGAACTCGAGGGGAAAGATGTAAAGTAAACAGAAGGGAGCAAACGCCGTCTTATTACGAAATGCACGTGCGTGTCTGGATACCGTGTATCTTATTACATACATAACGGGCAGTAAACTGAGGCAGCCCTACATCTACGTAAACTGGAGATGAATGGGAGGCCGCTAGAGGTCTCCTTTCTTTTTGTTTAATGTCCTTTACCATGTGGATCTGCCAAACTGTTACACTTTGTTGAGTAATGCATCTTACCTTGGTTAATAGCAGCTCTTATACATGTACATGCCGCAGGTTGCGCAAATACAGGGCGTTCTTTAAGTAAGCATATGCAGTTAAATACCGTTTTAATGAACACCATAGTAACGCATATTTCAGTTCCAGAAGAAAAATCCTGTTGTGTTACACTCAACTATTCTTACAAACCTACTTCATGCTAATCAAGATGAACATTAGCAGAAATGGTCTTATTACTTAATTGCTTATAAACAGAAGGAAAATAAGGGCATACACTAGGCCAGAGCCCTTTGTACATGACCAAACCTTTATATACATATATACATATATATATATATATATATAATTTAAGAGTTTACAAGAAAAATTGTCAAACCAAAAATATTTGACAACATTGGACAAGGTTTGACAGTATGGTAAGATTTGATAATGGCATAAATGTGGTATTTACACATCTTTTTGCTAAACTGCTTCGTTCTCTCTTACGCCTTGTTACATCTGAATTATTTTTATTGTAAATTATGTTTTTCAGATATTACTTATATTTGTTCTGGCTAAATGGGTTCCTCAGTATCTCTTAAGAGAACGTGAACGGTAAAAGGAACTATTTCAGAGATAGTTTAAGCAATTTATTTAATCTGTTACCAAGAGATTTCATAATCTATGAAAACGCTGTATTTCTATGTGATGATAGCTGAAACTGTATTACGCGTTCACTTGCACCTAAAATTTAGATTTTATGTATCACGTTTCTTAGGTAAATAATCTTTAAGACCGACGTACTATGGAACACAACTGAATGTACTGTTACCTAAAATCGAACTATTTTGAGAACTGTGTCTCAATACCTAAACATTAAAGTTATGCTCTAATTGGTTTTCTTTCTCGCTCTCGGTAGCGCCACTTCTCACGAGTCAATAAAAACTATCCCACTCGAAGAATCTCACTTTAAGCTGCTGGCTCCCCAGTAACTTGTGTTCCCTTCTTATTATCTCCCCATCCCCTAAAGCTTGTTTTGTGTCTTTTTAACTCAGGCACATTCTTTCATACGTTTCACCCAAGCTCCCTGGTCATTACCCATAAAAACCTTACGAGAGATTTCTCTTTTATGACATGTACAGTTTCAGCTAACTTATAACTAAGTTTATGCTAACATTCTCTAAATAACATAATCTTATTTCTGTATTACATACATGTATTTACCTTATCTTGTTTGTTAATTGTTTACATCTTCTTGCAGTCATTAGTACTGCCTCAACCCTTTCAGTCGCCTTCCATGGTGTAATGGTTACCATGCTAACTTCATATACCCAAGGTCGCGGGTTCAAACCCGGAAGAGGACCATGGCTTTTTTCGGGCTTAAAAATCCTTAGCGTGGTTTCCACAGCAGTTAAAGAGCGTCCATAAATAAAACTCCATTTCTATTTTTTCAACCCTTTCAGAATATATTGATAGTAATTCATCACATGCAAAGTAATTGATTATTAGCGTCATGGCATAACAGTTTGCAATGTAACAGTTTACGTAATTGCCAGAGCTAGGACGTGTAGGATATCCTCGAGAATAATCATTTGTTGCGGCGCGACGTAAGACTACTACACTTTTCAACACCTCAGGGACGCTGCGTTATTGGCAGGCTGGCGTGTGCGGAGGAAGTGTTTGTTGTGTAGCCGAGGCAATTGTAAAAGTTACATTAATGTACAGTATTTTTCAGAACATGATGACCTTGCCCCACTCTTCTTCCAAAGGCAGAAACCCACTGCTGCTGGAAACCCACCCTCGCTGTTACCAAGTCTTCCACTTACTGGCCCCTTAACTGAGGCACGATTCTTGACTTGTAAGCAGTGTTTCCAGGAAACAGATTTTTACTAGTTTCCTCTCGCCCCTAGTACAGGTCGTCTTTTGTTTGTTAATGCATATTGCCCAGTCCCGTTTGAGGGCCATTATGTTTTTGGGAAAACTATAGACAGTTAATCGCAAACATGGAAAATACATTTTTAAAGGTTCCAAACGGAAAATAAACAAACAAAATAAATAAATAAAATCTGCAATATTCCATCCCGGCACCTAGTTACCTATACCGGAACGTATATCTACAGATTTTAACTTTATTAAACCTTCACCATATACAAATATTATAATTTTACAGACATAATAGTTAATTTAGTTTAAAAATAAAACAACTGTATACTGGAAACCCGTAAAATGGATAGCTGGAAACCAGCTTCCCTTAATTATCTACCCTTTTATCCCTAACTGTGTTAAAAAAGAAAAATTGAACTAAGGGAAATGAGAAAAGAAGAGAAACTAAATGAAATTAAATAACTGAATTAAACTAAATTACCGGTAGCCAATAATACTGCTGGTAGCCGGCAGTAACTATTGAAATTAACTATTAAGTATATATTACCAAAATTTACATGTGTATAATAATTAATTAACATATCTATACTAAAACAAAGCTTACAATTTAAGTTGTATAATTTGATAATTTATTTTTACACAAACATTAAAACTCTGAGTTTAAATTCCTCAAAATTTCCTAAATTAAAGAAAAAAAAAAGAATTCAGTTTAGTGAATTAAAACTAATTATAACTCTATTTCAACACAAGTGCTAACTAAACTACTAGATTTGGAGTGGGTTTAGTTTTGGAATGGGTTTAGTTCTGGAGTGGTTCCATTGCTTAAAGATGGTACTAAAAATGTGTCCTGAATTATGCTCCAAACGGAAAACGCAAATATAAAGAAATAGCATCTAATATGGCTCCACCCTCTCAGCCTATTTACACCTCCTGATTAAATGCGGTCCTAGATTATCGCTCTACAATATAGTTACCAAAATTCTTAACATTTTCAACAATGATCATGCTTCTGCAGTACAAGCCGCTGAGTCCCTCATTTCAAACACATTACATGAAGATGTTCTGTTTAATAAACACAAATTTTAGACTTGTTTAGAACAACAATGCATGCAGAAAAGTCAGGTTATAAAATACTTAAATTCGAGAGCGCTTGAAGAACTAGCCCAAAAGATTGATGGAGCAATGAATTGTCATGGATAACGTAACGCATAAAATGAAAACTGTTCATGCGAAAAATCCAGGGTATTTGAAGATGGTAAATATTAAACATAATTACAAGCTCATTAAGAAATAGCACTTAAAACGTAATATCTTCTGCATCATTTTATGGTTGCCCCTATAAAATCATCTGAGATGGAGAGAAGGTTTTCAAACTTTTATTTAAATAACAGAAGAAATCGTTAAAATTTTGAAAGGCTTAAAATGTTTGTTACTATAAATTGTAATAAATTCGAAAATTAAACAGACGTTGAGTAGGTAAATATGTACTTACTTTTGTACTGCATAAACTTATTTTGTGCAGTTTATAGTATATTAATTATGTTATGTCTCCAGTTCTACAGAATAATTCCTAAAGATGTTTAATAATTTAGACACAGTATTATGAAAACAGGCGCCGTGTGTGAGTGCTTAGACCACTCGCCTCCCATCTAGGCAGCCCGGGTTCCGCATGTGGGATTCGTGATTGACGAAGCGGCGTCTGGGCGGTTTTTTCCGGATTCTTCCCTCGTAACGGGTTCTCCATCCTATGGTTTCGTGCCGAAGGCTCCCCGACAGGCTTCTGATCGCTAGGCATTGGCTTGTAAGTCCTACAATTACGGGGAGGGTAAGTCGATTACGAATTATGAAAACAGTTTGTATCCCCCTTCTTTTTTTATATATTATTGTTGGAGTCGCCCTCCGTGGTGTAATGGTTACCATGCTAACTTCACATATCCAAGGTAGCGGGTTCAAACCCGACGGAGGACGATGGATTTTTTCGGGTGTAAAAATCCTTAGCATGGCTTCCTTCGGAAGGGGAGTCAAGCTGTTGGTCCCGTGTCGTAGATTTACGGCACGTAAAAATCTCAAGCCTGATAGAGAGGCCTCTGAGCAAAATTAAGCTGTCTTTCACGCCAAATTTAGAATGGGACGCTGAGAGCCATAGTAGTTATACAGCGTCCATAAATAACACATCATTTTTTTATTGTTGGAGTCAGCTCATCCTGCTCTCTCCTGTGCTCACAACATGCGCACATGGTAAACCAAGTCCTGAGAGTCCCATAGTACTTTCACGTATAATATTAGATCACCCATAACATTCGATTACGAATGCAATGCAAATAACGCGAAATGACAGGTTAACTGCTCTATATTAAATTGCATTATTGTATGCTCCGGTAAACTGCCTGGCAAATTCTTCATGTGCCGGGTCTTCATCTTGTTACGGTGATCCAAGGAGCCCATCAGTATAGATATGGCCAGCTTTCGGAAAACTAATAACAACCTAGTCACCTCACGTGCGATTCCCCCTGCCCAGGTAGCTTACTTTTGTTTGCTTTTCGCTTTTAGCCATGTTGCAGATTTCTTAATGTTCGCACTTTTAAACGCTCGCATTTCAATGCTAGAGGCATCAAAACTTTGACCGTGTAGAGAATGTCTTATTTGCTTTCAAGGCTTTCGAAGGCTTTAAAAACATTGGACGCAGTTTTACAAGAAAACTTGCAAAATTTTGACAACACGTGGAAAGTCTTTTAAACATTGGATTTGACTAAAATTTGATCGTGTACAAGGAGCCAAATCTTTTAAAAGCAATCGCTATGCAATGTAATTGAAATTCATTTCTTTTTGCATGGCTAGGAGTAGTATCTTCTCTTTTGAGAAAAGTATAAGTATTTTAAAACTGACACACACACACACACACACACACACACACACACATTCACACACACGGACCCTTTTTTAAAAATGCTCTCTATGAATTCAGGGGGCCCTAAAATTTGTATTTCCAGGGAAATTCAGTATTGAGTGTTTTGGGTGTTACGTAATAACGTCTCTACTTATGTACTAAGTAGAGAAAGGAAAATGATTCCCCTTCTATATTTTCACAAGCGTCTACGTTAAACTATTTTAATTGTACGAACATCCATATAATGAACATATCATAATATCGAAAGAAGGAAATTCCCCTTAACGAATGCATGGCCGATTAAATTATTTATTTTGTAATTAATTTTGTGATGTTCTTGTCATTTATTTTGCAATTAAAATGATACTGTAAATTTTAAGTGAACATTGTAATTAGGGAAACCTTTTATGTTCACATTATAGATAAATAAATAAAAAAATCATTTTTAAAATGGTTTCTTGAACTACTGAAAAATTGAATAAACACCGATAAAAGGTTGTGACCCTCATTTTTTTTCCAAAGTTGAGTCTCACACCAAAGATTGTTAATGGTGCTTGGGATAAGGTAGAGATATTGATGTGTTCTAACCATGGCCTCAGAAATTTCAAATATTTGAGCCTAGTCCCAAGTAAGTACCATGTAAAATTCAACTTTGGAAAAAATGAGGGCTATAAATTTGTTCTGGGGGCTATTAAAGAGTCGCTTCCTCATTCAGAGAGAAGTTTGTTCATCCCTGACCTAACTTTGCACGCAGTTAGTTTGTTCATCCCAGACTGAGTTGTTACGTTAACAAAATTCTGATGTGTTCCTTTCATATGACTTTGAAATGGAAATGAAGTTTTATTTATTGACGTTCATCTCTATGTCTGTGAACAAACTATTCTTACAAAAGATTGTTTTATGCTCATCATGCTAATCGAAAAAAGACATAAGCATAAATTGTCTTTTACTTGCTTCCTTGTAAGTAGAAGGGGAATAAGGGAATACACTAGGGTAAAGCGATAGTCAAATCTTTCAGAAGTTGGCCGTTACGTAACCAATTTTAAGTTCGGTTGTTTTTGCAGGGCCAGGAGTAAAACAAAAAAGACATGAAATGAAAGGTGTCCTCCGGTTGTAGAAAGGTTTAAGTACTTTAAAAATGAAACCAATGTCAAGGAGTATCCCGGAAAAGTATAGTATATGTAAAATAAATGTATATACATGGCATAAGTTGTGTGTTTTAACGATATTTACATTTTTGTATAGTCAGGTTTTTGTCTCTTACCGTGCACCAGTTATGCAAAATTATCCAGAATGAAGAGGTCTTCAGAGACTATTCCCAGAATATTCAAGATAAACATTTTATTTTTCGTGTAAGTGTCTTTAATATACGGTTTTCTCAATAAAAATCGTTAGAGCCATTTTGAAAAAAAATAAAAACAAAATTTTCTGAAAAAAAATCGACGTAAAGGATAGTGTTCAGTTGGGAATTTTTTTTTAAATCTTCGTCTCTCATCCTTGAAGATACTCTACTTAAATACCAGGTTTAGTATTTAACGATCTTTCCGTTCTTGAGCTGTGCTGTCCACACACACACACACACACACACACACACACACACACACACACACACATACACACACAACACACACACACATATATTCACACTTTTTTTAAAAATGCTTTCTTGGGATCATGGTACCTCAAAACATATATTTCTAGTGAAATATCGACATGGAATTTTTGGATGGAATACAATACCTTCCCTACCTTCTATGTGTATAGTACAAATAGAGAAAATAAAAAACACTGTGTTTTTATGACTTGTAGTGAAATAATGAAATAATTAATATTCTATTCCATTCTGCAATGTAGTAGTCTATATCATGGCTACTTTGAAGCCAAACTTAAGATGTTTATAATTTGTGCTTATGTGTGTGTGTGTGTGTGTGTGTGTGCGCGCGCGTGCTCGGGTCGTAGAAGATGGATGTGAATAGGTGTACAGCCTTTTTGCTAAGACTTGCAGGAGGGGGAAGAGTGCCATTTGTTGCAGGAACTGGTCTTTCCCACTCTTTCCCACCTGTTGGTGAATAGACTATATGTAATGTTTACTGCCATCTGTACTCTAAAACACTCTACATTGTTTATTGTTTTAAATTAATTGTTTTAACATTACAAACACATCACATCAAAATAATTCCCAATAGCACGAGCACCCTTATCACGTCCGGTCACATTTACAGATATTTGCTCCTCTTTGCGGGCACTCGGTGTCGGTCTGCTGTTCAATTCTCCATTCGTGTCACTGATGTTTAGCCAATGCAGTGTTGCCAGAATCAAAAAAATTAAATCGGAAGTTTAATAAGTTCAATAATTCCATAACAAATGACAGTTGATATATAAACTTAGTGAAATTACCGTACTAAGCTTGCCCAATAGTATCTCTGAAACACCTAGCGGATGGTTCAGGCAGTTTCGTTTGTGGCCCGCATTTAGGAGGTCGCGGGTTTGCTTCCCGTGGTCGGCCTACCTGCCCCATGGGTATTTTCTGGGGTTTTCTGAGTCGCCAGGCCAATGTTTCTTTCATGCCCCGAATATCGTGTTCCTCCATGGCATTTCCATTATAATTTATTTATCCTGAATTCCATTGGTTTCTCTCAGGATTGAAAGTATCAGTGATGGTGCGGCGTGGCAGGGAAAACGGATGCTCATCTGCATCCCCCGACTTCGACTGGTTGTCGGGATGAGGACAGCTTCTGATATGGACATTGGACCCTATTTGGGCCCGGTCTTCTCTCCGACTATCGGGATGCTTCAATCTGGAAACTGTCATTGCTGTGCCGTCGCTCCTGGTTCCGGCCGTGGGGTGGATCCTCTCACCTCATCCTTACCGCTCGAGAGCATCCCCTCAACCTCGGGTTCGGTGTCGGATCCCTTCCGACCGTATTCTATCCTATCCTATCTCTGAAGCATTGAATACGCTCATCAGAAGTTACAATTGCTTACGACAGCTTCACGCTATAACGCAACCTTTTTATCCATGCTTCGTTGTAAAACGTTTTTAAGGTGTAGTTTTGCCCCACTTTGATTTTTCAACACTGTTGAGATATTTTTTGTCCTCTTCTTGTACCCTTTTGTACATCTCATTGATCTCCTGATATCCTTGTGTTAACTCAAATGATACATTTGCATCACAACCACGTAATAAGGAAATTTGTATTTCCGACAGAGCACCAAGATCTTCCAACGTTGAAGCAGTGCTTCCGGTGACTATACATAGAGTGACTAGAAACGAAAACGAACCAAGATGCAGATGTAGCGCAGGTCCTATGTGATACAAAATATAATTTTCAAGGGCATTAAAGGTATGTATATGAACAAAACGTTTCATAATCAGCATGTATTAGGCAATGATGCAGGAACAAAGCCGCGCGACTGGCCCCACTACCAGAGGTAACACAGGTAGCTTGGGAAGCGCCGCGTTGTTTGCTTTCACAGTGTATTCTAAACATATCTACAAGCTGCAAAATGTTTAGCTCACATTAAACCCCTTGTCTTACAAATCCCCACTAAAAATTTATACCTTTAGTTATTTGGTTATTCTTCCAAAGTATTTTGTAACAGACAATGAACGAAAGGAAATTATTTGTAAAATAAGCTGAAATATATACGCCGCTAATACCATGTTTTACAGAGAATTTAAGAGGCATGCATTTGGGAATTACTCTACAAAGTACCACTTCTTTGTATGTTTTTTTTTTTAAAAAAAGTCACCTTAATTGCAATGCTGTTTAGTTAATATGTATACCAAATTGTAATCATATTGGATAAACATTCTTAAGGCTATAAATTATTTTACAACTTTATTAGCATGTAAAGATGTCACATGACCAAAATGTTCCATGCGTCTCACAATTTGAGAAAATTCGTTGCAATGTTTACAATTGGAGCTCTGTATCATAAGCAAAAACTGTATGAAAGGATATTTTAAATAAATTTGATGAGTAAATTATGGACTTATTTATAAATCTATACAAATATTTAACCCTTCAAATTAACCGTGCTTTTAAATATGAGGTATTAGAACATATTTTGTCCCGCAGAATGTTACTATGGACTCTTAAGCACTTTCTGGGAAATTGTAATGTAATTGAAACAAAACTGAAACGTATGTAACATTTTGAAAGTGTGAATATGTAGTTGTCGGAAACCGCTGTTTTATAAAATATTGTGCTAGGTAACAGATGAATTGTACGATATTTAAATGGTTGTGTAGCCAAAAGCAAAGGGTGTTGTAAATGTTGACTCTCTATGGGTGACAAAAGGTTTCAACATCCATGAACTTAAAAAAAAAATCCATATTTTGACCGACTGTGATCAAAACCCCATTCCATGTCCCTTAACATTAGTGATCTTCAGTATGGAGGCAAGAAACTCATAAAGAAAACATAGGCAATAAACTATCAGAATATTGCCAAGGGATTGTAGATAAAGCGAAACAAGACGTTTAATTTACTGTATTTAACTCCAAATATTAAATGAAACATTTGTACATGTAACAGTAAGTTCTTGTTAATCACGTAAGTTGCTGAGAGCTTACTATTATGATAATTATAAAATGTTTGGGACAATAAGTACAAGATACTAGTGGTTAGGGGGAAATACATATGCCACACATTTCACAATCTCGAAACGGTTCGAGTCATAGCTTTTCAGCCGGTAACTGCCCTTTGTCCTTAACCTAAAAGCTAGGACAGTTTGCTGATTTCGCACAAGCAGAAACCCGTTTGCTTCACAAGTGCTTGACAACAAACGACCTCTGTAGTGTATGTGGGCATCATAATACATGCTTCCTGCGCTGCCTAAATATCAAAATTATGTAATTTTCAATGTTACATTAAAACATACCTAAAAGCGTTATAGAAGTTGCGACATTACATTTCGGAACAGATCATGCATCAGCTTTAAGACTGCTATATTTGTTTGATATCGCTTCAAAATAGCCTGCATATCTTGCTAATGCATTGCTGCTTTTTATATTTCTGCGCTTCCTTGCGGCACATCCTGCATAGCTAGACTATATGCTGCCGCTGCAAGTCTGTAAGCGGAGAAACATATAAGTTATTTATGTAACTGGTGTATAATCACAAGCGAATGCGCTCATTTTTAGGAGTGTTACAATGAGTTTATACACGTGTTAATACAACGTTTTGTACAGTTTTAACATTAAAATACATAAAAATAATTAATACATTTGCTAAATGAGAAATTATAATGTATTAGAGATCACAGATGTGCGACGTAATATGGTTGCTAAGTAAATGTTACCTCATTTGTTTCAACACTTATACAGGAAAATGAAAGGTAATGAAAAACCTATTGAAAATATGGATTGTATTCCGCTTGACATTTTGAACGAAGCCAACAGTGCTGAGACCTTATTTATACCAGAAAAATCAAAAAGAATATCAAAGGTTTAGTGGATGGAGAAACGAAAGCTGCATTGGTTTGACTAACGAAACTACATATGGCGTATTTTTCAGAGTTGACAATTATGCAAACGTTTATTACTTCTTAATATGGTAAGTAGCGTAAAGTTAGACTGTAAGTGTCGTTTTCTTTTTTCCAGTCAAAATTTTTATGCCTTCCACGCTGTGGTGTGCATATTCAAAGATTTCTGGTTTTCTTATTACAGGCTAGTATTACTGAACTAGAGAGGTTAGGGGATGGAGGTCAGCATCAGTTCTGAAAGTTACATAGAAGAATCAATTGAAGGTGAAATAGAAATTGCAAAAAGAATTACCGTAGGAAGCAGAAATATTAATGCAGTAGAAGTAAAGGGTTGCTCGGGGACGTTTTCTAATGTGACTAATTGTACTGTTAATATTTATCAAGGAAAGTGAGTATACCACCGTAGACTTTGATTAATATGTAGGTATATTGTTTTGATTTCCAATTACATTTAATGAGGTGATTCTTTGCTTGAATATCTTTGCACTTGCGAGGGTGACGATTTCAGGTTTTCTTACAGGCACATTGGAGAAAAGTATACCTATTTTGACGGTGATAATGTCAGTCCACCTTGTTGCCATGATAATCAAGTCATTCATTTTCTGGCACTGGTGCCAGAAATAGGGTAATTTCACACGATTTATGCCGTCATAATAAGACATTTTAATGCTAGGATTGCATAAAACGTATTTACTGTGGTAGTCCATGTTCGCTAATAGTAAAACCAAAGTTATCAACATAAAAGTTTTTGGTGTCTTATAGATCCAAACACTGCTATGTTTCATATTGACTACACATGGCGGAGTATATAAAGCTGCGACTCACTATATATTTGAGTGTTTGTATTTGCTAGTGTCGCTGAGTTGGGACGATTCAAAGAAACAAATATTTTTCCCCCACTACAAAATGAAATTACAGCCATGACAGTGCTAGTTTAGTGAATGTTCGACCTACAGTTGTTATTTAGTGCCAGTGCAGATATTGTCGTATATAAACCATCCTTTGCAGAACTGTGCAGTGAGGTCACGACATCAGAAATTTGTTCAAGCGCAGCAGGACTTCCTTAGCAGATATCAGTGGCAAGTGTCATATTAACGGCGAATGTGACCTTACAACCATCTTGTGACACTCTGAAACACGTAGGCGCTTCCTTCTCAACATCAGTGGCGTGAAGACAGAAACTGTTAGAGTACAGCAGGATTCCTTAGCAAATATTAGTGGTAACTGCATGTTAATGGCGAATGTGACCTACCAATCGCCAGGTGACTCTAGGAAACTTGCAGACGCTTCCTTCTGGACATCAGTGGCGTGCTGATTGGCAGAAGGTAGTTCCAACCCAGCAGAACTGCCGTAACAGATATCAGTTGCAAGTGTCATATTAACCGCGGATGTGACCTCACAACCATTTTGTGACACTCTGAAACTCGTAGGCGTTTCCTTCTCAACATCAGTGGCGTGAAGACAGAAATTGTTAAGAGCACAGCAGGATTCCTTAGCAGATATTAGTTCGGAATACATATTAATGGCTAACCTACTAACCGCGAGGTCACTGTTAGAGCACTGCAGGAATCCTTAGCAAATATTAGTGCTGACTACATATTAATGGTGAATTTGACCTACCAAATGCGAGGTGACTCTAGGAGACTAGCAGACGCTTCCTTCTGAACATCAGTGGCGTGCAGATTGGCAGAAGGTAGTATCAACCCAGCAGAACCGCCATAACAGATATCAGTGACAAGTGTCATACTAACGGAAAATGTGACCTCACAACTATTTTTTGACACTCTGAAACACGTAGGCATTCCTTCTGATCATCAGTGGCGTGAAGACAGAAACCGCTAGACCACAGCAAAACTTCCTTAGCAAATGATATTTGGCTCATATCAATGGCAAATTTGACCTACCAACCACCAGGTGACTATTAAACTTGCATACGCTTCCTTCTGATCTCAGTGCAAATTGGCAGAAGTTAGTTCTAACCCAGCAGAACCTCCGTAACACATATCAGGTACACGTGTCAAATTAACGGCGAATGTTTTATTGCCACCACCATGTGACAATCTGAAACGCGTAGACATTTCTCCCTGATTATCAGTGGCGTACAGACAGGAAGTTGTTCCAGTTCAACATGATTTCATTAGTATATCAGTGGAAGTGTCATATTAACGGCGAATATGAAGTTACACCACTAGGGATATGTAACTGCCTTCTTCTGATCATCATGGCATGCAGACCGGAAGATCTTGCGGTCCGATAAGTTTTCCTTAGTAGTTATTAGTGGCATGTAGGCCGCGCCATGGCCGAGTGGTTAGACCACTCACCTCTCACCTAGACGGCCCGGGTTCGATCCCAAGCGACCACATGTGAGATTTTGATGGACAAAGCGGCACGGGCGGGTTTTCTCCGGGTTCTCCAGTTTCCCCCGTTATCGCACTTCACCGGTGCTCCATTTTCATTCCATGTATCATAAGTGAAAGTAAAATTGGGCGTTAAACTTTATCAAAAAAAGTGGCATATATATTAACTGTGAGTGCTTTCCCTCAAAATCACGATGCACTGTGATACACATAAGCTCTGCCATTTGAACATTACCTTTCAACAGCCATGTGACACTGAAACACGTAGACGCTTCCTTCTGATGTGCAGGCAGGCATTTGTTTCAGCTTAGCAGGACAGTAGCAGATATCAGTGGCAGTTGTCACAGTGAATGGTACTTTCCAACCACCAAATGATCCTCTGGAACATATAGGTGCTTCCTTCTGATCATCAGTGGCGTGCACACTGACAGAAACTTGTTCCAGCACGTTCAGAAATGTATTACCTACCAAATATTAGAGGTGTCGTGTATTAAAGACAAATGTGACGTTTTATGTCACCACGTGATACTTTGAGACGTACCTACATGTGCTTCCTTCTGGTGTAGTAAGCATTGTCATATAGACTGTCGGAACCCCCCCCCCCACAGCAGCAGGAGCTTCACACATGTCATACATAAGCTTAATATAAAGCGATAATGGGAGTGGAATTTGAAAGTTCTATATTTTTGTATAGATTTTTTTTAAAAAAAAGTGTGCTTGGTTGTATTGCTATTATATTAGTATCAATACCAAATTCATTCAAATTGGATTCATATTTTGCAAAATAAAAGCTATTCCATGAATTTGTTTATGTAAAAATTTGCACAACAAATATTACAATGCCTCAGAATTTAAGAAAAATAGGTTGGAATTTTTTGGAATTGAAGCTTTATAAGTTGATATTTCATAGCTCTGATAACTAAATTATGGTAATTAAAAAAAAGTTAAATTATTATCTCTAAAATTAATAATCGTTGATAAAATATTTTTGGAAAAATTAGTGTTGGTGTTAGGATAATTTTGTTGCCTACAACATTATAATAGACACTTCTGTACATTCTGGGGTATTTTAGTTTTACTTAAACAAAAACTGAACTGCGTGAAACATTTTAAAGATGTGAAAATGTAGTTTTGAGAAAAAGGTTATTTTATAAGATACTATGGTAGGAAATAGGTGTATTGTATGGTCTTTAAATGACTGTAGAGCCCTAAGTAAGTAGGGAGTTGCTAATATTAATTCTCGATGGATGTCCAACAACCACTTGGTATAAAAAGCGATTTTCGGTGTTTTAACGTATTGTTCAAGTTTCATTCTCTCGGCCTCTTAAATGGGAATGCGAGCACTTGAGCATTTGTATGCAGAGGATGAAACATGTAGGACCGTAACTGTGATCTTTTAACCATTTTTAACTTCGTCTTCTGCATGGTAACTCGGAACAAGTAGATGACGCAGGTGACCGAAGTCGTTAAGTCAGCTGTTCTAATTCCGCCAGGGAGTTCAATGAAGGTTCTTAAATAATTAACTGATAAATTTAAAATTGATAAAGGAAAAACACTGAAAAGAAGTTACTTATCTTTTCAGTTTAAGGTTTCAATAGATACTTTAATGGCCAGACCCTCCTGACTTGAGTTATTTTCGTACTCTTCTCAGTCCTCGTAACTGGCAAATTACATAAAAGTACCCTAAAGTTGCTGTGCCCTACATGAAACTGTGGAGCTAGTGTTCAGTGTTCGGATCTTGTGTTCAAGTTAAACTTACAGACGGGTCGTAGGGTATTTCTTAGGCCATACAGTTTTATTTGTAGGTTTTGTGTAAACATTTTGAACGCCTGCCCTCTGTATTTTCCCGGCGGAGGACGATGAATTTCTTCGGGTGTAAAAATCCTTAGCATTGCTTCCTTCGGAAGGGAAGTAAAGTCATTGGTCCCGTGTCGTAGACCCTCAAGCCTGATATAGAGGCCTCTGAGCAAAATTAAGCGGTCTTTCACACCCAATTTGGAATGGGACGCTGAGAACCACAGTAGTTAAAGAGCTTCCATTAATAACACGCCATTTTTATTTATTTTCTGTATTTTCCTCAGTTTTCACTTCATTCTTTGGCCTTTGTTCGATATAATCAGTACCGGAGTACAGGCAGCACATTACTAGAAAAGAAAATGCAGTATGCAATTCTCGGCATAAAGGAGAGCAGGAAATGCCCCACGCTTCCTCTCCCGTTGCCTCTTGTGTGACTCATTCAGAATATTGTTTCTTTAATCAAAGTGTGTTTTTTAGTTTATCCTTGTGAAGCTTTGGTTATATTACATCTAAATATAAGTTTAGTACTTAATGTTGAGCTGTTTTTACTAGCTGATTATGAATTACTAGGAATATCAGGTATGATTATTAGCCCTAATAAGGGAAATAGAAGATGAATTATGATGGTGAACACAACAATACCAAAAATGAACTTGAAATAGTGAGCTCGAAAACTGAAAATGAGCAAACTGCTTAAGAGGAGGGACATATTCAAGTTGCTGCCTCAAATACGATGACGAAACTTAATAGAAACAGAGGAAACAGCCCAAAAAATTGGCATCAATTAGGGACTTATCTAAAACGGTTGCCTACAACTGCATGAGTTTAAAGAGTGCGCAATATACTCGTACTGCATAATCCATGAAGCTGCAGTTGGATTCTGAGGAAGGTGTTCATTTCTAATTTTATCAATTGATGCGAAAGACATTTGAAACACATGCATTAGCATCTATTTTGATACTTCTGCTTTATTTTTAAATCTTGATTTTGTACTATCGAAGATCATATTAATATATTAAATGTTCCTTGGTAAATGCAAGTAATAATTAACCCACGTGTACTCGGACGGGTTCGCCCGTCATTGTCATTAGCGTTTGCAACAATTTTATACGTGCTGCATTACCGATCGGACTGATTACTTCATATGGTTTGGTCCTACAAGTCTCAAAAATGTATCCGACTGAAAAGACTGTTATGATTATAGGTATTGCACTCGTATCAGCAAAAGAAAACTCCAAGTGAATCATTTTCCTAGATGCCGCCAAACTTCCGCCATTCCGTGAGTGGCAGAGCAGTAACAATGGCGTCAACGGCTGATCCGTACGAATTAGCAAATGCAAGGCTTTTGCAATTATTTTTTGAGGATAATGATGTGCATTCAGATGATACTTTTCCTGGTGAACCATCAGAATCTGATAATAGCGAGAAAGAGGAAAACGAGAGTGCATAGATATACCTATTGCTTTTATCAGACATTAGTGTGTGTGTGTGTGTCTTCTGTCATTATAACTTACAAATTTGCGAGGGATGTGATATACATTGTTCCACTTCAAGCTCATCTGTAGGTAAATAAGTCCTTCAACAGCTTTTCTCAAACGGGGTCACCTTTCGTTTCATCTCTCTTTTGGTTACTGGCATTGTAAAGCGAACCGAACCTCAACTGTTCACTTAAAAATTTGGCTATCGGTATACCTACCCTAGTTATTTCCCGTTTTCTTAGAAGGAAGCAAGTAATAAGACAAATTGTACTAATGTTTGTCTCGATTAGCATGATGTAGATAAAATAATTAACTTTTTTTTAAGAAAAGTTTGTTTGCAGAACAGGTAGAAAGAGTCATTGAATGGAACACATAAGATCTTTTTCTCTCTGTTTCATTTTAATCGAAACGAATCTCAGCAAGGGATTGTACCTACCATGCGCGCACCTTTTCCTGGGCGCTGGGCTGACTCGTCTTAATTCGGTAGGTTTCGCGCAATTTCGGAATCAACAGAACGACAACATTGAAACATGTACGCCATACATCTTCACATCTGGTGACTTCAATTCTGTAGGTAGATCCCACAGTTTGTGCATGTGCACTTGTGTTTCGTTCAATAATTCAGCAAGTTTGCAGTAAAATATATAACCTATTCACAGTAATGGCTGAGGGCCTCACAGAAAGAAGCTTCCTTTGGTTGACAACTCTGCGAAAACACAGGTGGGGGCTATTTCTTCTTTCCCCCGGCACTGGCTTAACGATAAATCTAGCGCCCAAGAAAATGTGTGCGCATAATACAAGGGTATTGCTCTCCAGAAAATATGTGTTATTGAGAAAACAAGTCTGTTTTCCGTGGTTGTCGATGTTTAATATTAATTATTACATTTCTTTTTGTGTAATATAGTAGTTATCTCGTAATTTCAAGCGTGAATTATTTTATATTTCTGCTGTACCCGGGTGAAGCCAACCTCAACATAGAATCCATTCAACGAAAACAACCAACCTCAATGCGTCAACCAGTAAAGCTCCCATTAGCTATGCACAAGCATCTCTTAACACTTTATTTCTTAAAAAAAATAGTATTTTAATTGATTTGGCAGACGATGTTTTAAGCATTGCCAACATTGGCAACCAAAGTTAATCCTTCTCCCATAAGATTTGCATTCAAGGTTTAAACAAAGGAATTTGTGTTTATTTGGCCAACGAAAATTCAACAGCCGAACCGGTAAACAAAAACAAGACAATTACCATGTCGGGACAAAATTTCCAATTACACGTTTCACTACACGCAATAAAAGCTTAATTCTCTCTAATATTCTCTCTTAAATTGTGCCCCAAAACAAAGTGCTGTCGTTTGAGTAAAGGCGGTCAAGTCTCTTTCGTTCCAACGAGCAGGCTTCTCTGAATCCAGATTATCTCATATACCAAATGTTTGCCGACAGACATTTATTGTATCAGAACATGAGGAGAAACTCCCTGAATCTTTTTAAGTACTTTTAGATTATCTTCCAGTGCAAACAGCAAGCTTACATTACTATAAAGTCCCTTTGCAGGCAACCAGGATTCAAATCCATCCGCATCCACCTTAGCGCATCATAGTGACATTAACAAATGTTCCCTTCAGCCTGCATATCTTATACGAAGGTCGTCCAGAAAGTGGAGAACGATTTGGCATAACTAAATAGCAACGAACGATGTCACAAAAAACTTTATTTACAAAGTTACTGTACCTTACTCTATTTCTCAACGTAATTGGCATTGCTGTCAAGGCATTTATTGTCGCGTGACATCAGTTTTTCAATGGCGACATTATACTCTTTTACTGCCAAAGACCTGATTAGCTTTTTTTTTTTGAATGCACAAAATATTCGGCCAATTAAATGTTACAGGCAAATAACCGAAGTGTATGAGGCTAATGCAGAGCACGTCTTCAGTGAGGAAATGGCGCATACTATTTAGTCAAGGAAGAGCTATTGTGCACGATAAAGTCAGGAGTTCATCATTCGTTATGAAAGAGCTGAATATAAATGTTGATGAAAGAATTCAGAAAATCCGACATTTCACTTTGCATGACATTTAGGGGTGCAGAAAAGTTCCCAACCGATGAAGACCTCAAAGGATAGTGGCGGCAGAGAAGTATAACATCGTCACTGAAAAACTGGTACCAGGTTACTATAAATGGCGAAAAGTTGAGAAATAGAGTAAGGTACAATAGCTTTCTCAAAAAAATTTTATGTTGATTTTTTCCATTATTATTTGGTTATGCCAAATAGACCTTTACTCCCTGGACGCCTCTTGTAGATGGTACTAAAGTTACGTGAATAATACAAATCAATGTTACCCTCCAGCCATCCACGCCTAATAAAGTTGGCACTAGCAATAAAGCAATATCAAGAAATATTCTCGGAAACGGTCAACTCCACGAAAAAAAAAAAAGCGTATGACATAAATTGTGAGTTTTAATGAGATCTACATTTTTATGTAGTAAGTTTTTGTCTGCCTCTTTTAGTTTGCCACTTAGGCAAAAACCATCTAGGATGAAGAAGTCTCTAGAGGATATTCCCAGAAAATTCAAGACATATATTCTATTGTTCATGTAAATATCTTTAATATACAGTATTTTAGTCAAAATCGTTAGAGCCATTTTTGAGAAACTCAAAATTTTCGATTTTTTTTCCATGTAAAAGGTAGCTGGGTAGGAGATTTTCTTGAAAATCTTCCTGTCGCATCCTTGTACGGTACTGTACATATTCCAAGTTTGGTATTTAATGAACTTTTCTTTTTTGAGCTATGTTGCCCACAGACACACACATTTTTTAATTTTTTCATAGTGTCTCAAAATATGTATTTCTATTGAACTCTAGGTATCGAATTTTAGGTGAAATACTATACCTTCACTCTACACTATGTACCTAGTACGTGTAGAGAAAGCTATTAATTACTTTATAAGTGTAATAACTATGACATGCCTGCTTTTCACACTCTATTGGTTATTTGACTGAATGTTATACTAACATAATTTAAATGGCATATTATAGTTTGAAGGTAAACATCTTAATTATTTTACAAATCTGGCATCATGATGCCCAGTGTAGAACAATATTCTTTATGATAATTTTAATTTTTTTCTAACAGAAACCGTGTGTAGGACAGTAGTTGGATGGGTAGGGTCAGACTGAAAAATTCAATGCCATAGCAGGGATTTGAACCACGGATGTCCCGGTCTCTAGCCGGTTGCTCTACCACTGAGCTACCTTGTTGAGATCATCTTGTGGTTTACCAGGAAACATACCCGTCAGTTGAGAAATTCAGAGCTATGTCGGCATGTTGCCATGTTAGCTCAGCGGTAGATCAACCGGCTAGAGACCAGGAGATCCGTGGTTTATATCCTGGCTGAATTTTTCAGTCCGACTTTTACCTATCTAATGTTCTTTGTTATTTCATTTACTATTATTATTATTATTATTGTGTCGCAAATCTAAATATTTACAATCTAACGCTCACACGTTTCTTAGCCGTTTATACAATCCATATTTGTTACATTTTTCTGATTTATCAGCCATCCTTTGTATTTTACAACTTTGTGTTTTAACTGCCATTATCTAAGTGGCGTCGTATATTATAGGATTATTGCGCTATAACACGTCTTTGAAACGTACAGTTTAGAGTTATATATAATGTAACGTATCCTGTTGGTAACAGCGTCACATGACTTTTCTTGCTAACGTATGCTTGCTTCTTATTATGCCAAAACAATAAATTACAATTATTTCTCTCTGTTTTCGGGCAATGATTGATTATTAACATTAATTTAGACGGATCGTGGCTAAATGCCACTTCAAGGTACTGAGTATCCTGCACAATTTTGTCCCAGGGTAGTTTGAGGTGCAGTAAAAACTGAACAAGGTCACAATACTTTGCAATCATCGACAACAATAAAACAACTTGTTTTCTTTCCATTTAAAATGTGTAAGCACTACGATATAGGCACCCTTCTAACTTTAGCCTACATATGGTAAAGTTGAAGAACAATTAATTATGAAGTCATAGTTTAATTTACCACTTAAAAATCTGTAACACATCTGTGACAACTAGGGTATTATAGTTTAGCCAAGAAAATTAAACCATTTAATCGATCACGTTTTGAGATTGTCTGAGTAATTTTACGAGAAATCTATTTGAACGGGCGTTTTATTACGTATTGTTATATTAGTGAGTATATAAATGTATGTTTCCAATAAGTGTGCCGTTATACACAAACGTGCCCGCGAACACACATACACACACGCACCAAGGATGTGCATACGAACGTAAACATATCTAAATTTGATAAACGTTAAAAGCTTTACACACATTATGTCTAACTCAGAGTACTTGGAAAGCACATTAGCTGCCCACTCATGCCCATCTGCAAATTGCGTTGGCAGCTGTGCAGATTGCATAAATTTCGCATTAAACATAGCCGGTGATTATTTTGTAAGATAACATCATTTATTAGCATGTTAAATATTGTTAAAATAGAAAGAATAGGAAAAGCGCTATAATCGCGTATTGCTGTAAACATTATCTAAATTATAGGTGTGTGATTTTTAAGAACAACTGTAATTTTATTCTTTGTAACCCTACTCGTTATTCTACATCTTGTGTAGGTAATAAATATTTAATTACAGTGTCAGTGGAACTAATGAATTAAAACATTATAGAAGTTCACTCTATGCTTGAGTTTTTTTGCTAAAGGTCATTACTATGTATTAAGGTGACACATTTGTGAAATTTGACCAAAAGCTGTGAAAAATTAAAAAAAAATATATTTTGTTTCATAATAAAATGTTATGAATTCTAAGCTTTAAGTAAATATATTGCCTTTCCCACTTGGCGTTCTTAAATTACCAATTAACTGAAGCTGTAGATGGATAGGCACATGCTCATTAACAGATACTCCAAATTTTAACCCTCATTTTCTCGCAAACCTTTGCCA
The DNA here is from genome assembly GCA_030762935.1 of Hymenopus coronatus. Lineage (NCBI taxonomy): Eukaryota > Metazoa > Arthropoda > Insecta > Mantodea > Hymenopodidae > Hymenopus > Hymenopus coronatus. The sequence continues at coordinate 94,443,326 of CM060900.1, read as the reverse complement.
ACACTTTTCCATACTCAAAATATTCCATGCGATTCAATTTTTCACTCATTTGTTTAAAAAAGTTTTTGCTACACTCAAAAGCACATTAAACGATATGGTTACATTACTTTTTACTTTCTCTACATGCACTATGTACAAAGTGTATAGAGAAGGTATTGTATTGGATACCGAGATTTCATTCCAAATATATGTTTTGAGACCCCTGAATCCAATAAAAGTATTTTTAGAAAAATTCCCGTGTATGTGTTTCAGGAAGTCTGTGTGTGTGCATAGGCCAAAAACGAGAATATCTTATAAGGATGCGACATGAAGATTTTCAAGTAAATGTTCCCTCCCCCAAATTTTCGAAAATTTGATTTTCTCAAAAATGGATCAAACGATTTTGATTAAAAACTCGTGTATTAAAGACATTTACATGAAAAATAAAATGTATATCTCCAATTTTCTGGGAATAGCCTCTGAAGACGTCTTTATTCTGGATGAATTTTCCGGAATTTTGCTTAACTCCTAAACCGCAGGAGATAGACACAAACCTACTGCACAAAAGTTGTAGATCTTGTCAAAACACACAATTTATGTCCTTTATGTTTTTGTTGTGGAGGTAACCGTTTCCGAGATATTCCTTGTTATTGGTGTCAATTGTAAAACACTTTTACTTTTCAAAGAAACGAAGTTTTTCTTTTTTTCTACTCCAGGCCAAGCAAAGAAGCGATTTACAATCACAATCGCTTAGCGAAGGCTTTAAAACATTTTACTATTACTTTAGCATAGCGCAGTCCTTTAGATCCCTTCTACTAAGGGTCTAAGTAATTAGAACATTCTGCTAATGTTTATCTCGATTAGCATGGTGTAGAAGGAAGAAAAATCTTTTGTAAGAAGTTTGTAGAGCAGCTAGAGGAAGTCATGTGAATGTAGCACATCAGATTTTTTTTTAAATAATACTCCAACTTTGAAAAAGTAAAATATAAAGTATTGAAAAATCAAGAATTTTTGATAGTACAACACATAATTATTTCTATCCACTAATTAGGGCTAATATAACAGAATGTAGTATGACAGATTTATATGTGAATTCATTTGCTCTAAAGCTGGAGTTTTGTATGTGAATAGTTTTAAAAATTTATCACGTAGTTCAGTTTTATGAATTATGAATATAGAAAATAAACATTATTATTTAAATAACCATACAAGCTAGAATTTTGATACGTTGCAAAAATATCACTATTATTGTTTAAATGGTGTAAATTACAATAGGATATTTGGGATACTGTATACTTTCCAAATGTTATACATTAAGGGACTCTAGTTGTGAATTTTCTGTTATTATTATTATTATTATTATTATTATTATTATTATTATTATTATTTTATAGACATTTACTTGAGAGTTGTTACACTTAATGCAAGCAGATAAAGGCATATCAGAAAAAAGCTAAACTGTATCTCAGTGAATGTAATTAAATGTAATTAAATATTTTAATACAGTGAAAATAAATGTAAGAATTTGATTGATATCAATTTTATTAGTTGTAGTGAAATATATTTTGGTTTTTTGAAGCTTCTAGTATTAAACATTTACTTATTTATTCAGCATAAGTTATTAATTTGAGCTAATGAATATAGTAATCACAGAATGCGCAACTAAATCTTTAAATATCACATTTCAGATTATATATGTAATTTGAAATCTGCAACTGAATCAGAGCAACGCTGAAGTGCATGGGATAAATTTCATATGCAAAAAGTAAACGAACAAGAAAAGAAAAACAAACAAAAAGGAAAGGCAGCATTAAAAGGTAGCCCATGGGTGACTGAAATATGCTGCTTTTAAAACTGACGAATCTTGAAAAATGTAAGCCAACATAATTCACGATTGACTATAGAATATTTGTATGATACACGAAGAATCTGATGTGTTCCATTCATATGAGTTTCTCTACATATCCGTAACAAATTTCTGTTAAGAAGCTTATTTTTCACTTTACTTCAGGCTAATCCAAATAAACATTAGCAGAAATTGTCTTATTACTTGCTTCCTTGTAAATAGAAGGGAAATAAGGGAATACACTAGACTAAAGCGATAGTCAACCCTTTCGAAAGCTGGTTGCGATGTGATTGAAGTCCGTTTCCTTGCATGAGAAGGAGTTGACATGCTCCAGTTCAGTATTTTAAAACTGAAACAAATAACAAGGTATATCTCGGAATTGGTCAGCTCCACGAAAAAAATGTGTATGACATGCATTGTGTGTTTTAACGAGATTAATTTTAATCAAACGCGTTGTAGCCGTTTTTGAGAATATTAACATTTTTTATTTTTTTCCATGTAAAACGCATTTTTGGGGATCTCAAAATCTGCGTATCGCGTCCTTGGAAGATTCTAAGCTTAAATACCAAGTTTTGTATTTTACCGACTTTTCGTTTTTAAGTTATAGTGTTCAGAGATACATGGACACACACACACACACACATATTGCATTTTTCTAAAAATACTTTTTTTGGATAAGGGGACACTAAAACGTGTATTTCCGGTGATATACATCGATTTTTGGGTAGGATGCAATACCTTCTCTGTCTGTGTACTATGTACTAAGTAGTGAAAGTAAAAGCGAGTTAATTTCGGAAAAAAAAAATTAAACCTCCGTGCCAGCGCCCCTTAACAATTTAAAAGGAGCTTCTACGTATATTATATAGGGGAAGTATCTACAGCATTCAACCCAAAAATTCTATGTCAGGATTTCACAGTAAATATATTTTTGGCCACCCCTGAATCTAAAGAGTATTATTAGAAAAAGGTCCCAGTCTCTCTTTCTGTTTTTGTGAACAGCGCAACTAAAACGAAAGCTAAAAAATGGCTCTTAATGATTCTGATATGTTTACAGCATTGTCACGAAATTCATTAAATTAAATCTACATCTTGAATTTTCTGGGAAGAGTCTGTGAAATCCTGTTCATTCTGAATGAATTTTGCAGAAATAGTAAACCGTGAGAACTAGACAGAATATTATTACACAAAAACAGTAGATAACGTTAAAGCACACAATTTATGTCACATACACTTTTCGTTTTCCATTTCCAAAATATTCCTTATTATTTGGTTTGAATGTTCAAATACTTACCTTTTTGAAATGGAGAGCCATTATAAATGTTTTCTCCTGATCAAACAAAGAGAGTAGAGTTTCAAAGTCATCACAGAGCAACCGGTTCTTAAAAGATTTTACTGTCACTTAAGTTTACTGTATTCGCCTATTCCCACAGTGCCTGTAAAGAAATGTGTATTGGAATCATTTATGCAAATTATTTTGTCGATTAACATGAAGTAGATAACATAATAAACATTTGTTAGAGTAGCCCATTGAAGAATACCTAGAGAAAATAATGTAAATGTAAAATCTTAGATTTTTTTTTTTGCTTTAGTCCCTTTCTTCCTAAAACTTATAATTTTGTATGTTAGTCTTTGCGTATTACTACACAAAATGACAGCTTTTCTGAACAAAAATATAATACACTTTTATAACTTTGGGATCAGATGCCCACTACATAGTGATGTTTAAACGCAGCTCTAATACACTTTTGTTTATTACTATCTTTTACAAATATGAATATATTGTTATAAATAAGTTAATGTTTAATAACAGTCCTATCCCCTACTTAAAAAAACATCATCCGTAATTGTTATCTTTCATGAAAACATATTAACTTATTTCTAACGTGTAAGTTTTTTTTTTAATTCGCACATTTCTTATTGTTAAATATTGTACTAATTATTGCTGATAATCTAAATCATGCTGATTAAAAGCAATTGCAAGTATTTTAGTGTCATAAGGTTGTATCCTTCCTTAGTAAAATGCGTTGTATAACAGAAATGTTAAGAAAATTATAGACCGTTTCTTTCCATCTAGTGTTTCTAATCGTCCACTGTAGATGACTCATCAGATCATATCACATTTTTTCAAACATCAGCTATCCAGATCTTATATTTATAATACAGAATTAGTATAAAGCCTTCGAACCGGCTGCGCAGTGTTTTTCCATTGGGCGTATGGACACATGATTCCGCACCAATGCTGTAAACAAGATCACGCTTCTGATGCAGTTTGCTCTGCTCTGGAAGAACAGTATTGAGTTGACACTGATATGGCGTAGTTCAGTTATTACGAGTAATTTATTATTTTGTATGCATTTAGTCACAAAGTGTATTATGGCACAGCATATAATTTCTACTGCACAGCGTGTATTTATTTGTAGTTCATATAAGAGTGCAGTTCAAATTACAACATCAGGAGAGGCAATCTCATTCATAAATATGTTTGAAACGATGATGTTTCCGTTATTAATTTCTCTACACGTACTAAGTAATAGTATATACCGAAGGTATTTATGGTATTGCACTAAAAAAATTTGATACCGAAATTTCATCGGAAATACATTTTTTGAGACCACCTGAATCCAAAAAAGAAGTATTTTTAAAAAAAATCCGGGTGTATTTCTGTCGGTCTGGCTACCTGTGTGTGCGTGTGTGTGTGTGGGCAGCATAGTTCAAAAACGAGTAGTCCGTTAAATACTAACCTTGGTATTTAAGTATAGAATCTCCCAAGGATGCGTCACGAAGCTTGTCAAGAAAATCCCTCCATCCCTAACTACCTTTTACATGGAAAAATATTCTTTTTGTTTTTAAAATGGCTGTAACGATTTTCATTAAAATATTGGCCGCGCAGTGACCGAGTGGTTAGACCACTTGCCTCTCACCTAGACGGCCGGAGTTCGATCCAAAGCGACCGCATATGAGATTTATAGTGGACAAAGCGGCGCTGGGGCGGGTTTTCTCCGGGCACTCCGGTTTCCCCCGCCATCGCATTCCACCGGTGCTCCATCATCATTCATGTATCATCAGTGTCATCGCCTGCGGTGCCATAAGTCGTTAAAGCGGGCGTTAAACACTACCAAAAAATTAAAATATATATGTTAAATATATTTACATGATAAATAAAATGAAGGTATATCTTGAATTTCCTGGGAATAGATGCTCCTGTTTATTCTGAATGAATGTTTTTGAGTTTTGAATAACTAGTAAACCGTAAGAGATAGGCAAAAGCTGACTACACCAAAAATGTAAACCTTATTAAAAGACACAATTTATGTCATATGCAGTTTTATTCGTGGAGTTGACCATTCTCGAGATAGTCTTTGTTATTGGTTCCAGTTTTAAAATACTTGAAATTTCTTCAAACGGGAACTTATCAGCTCCTGGCCACGCAAAGAAACGGATTTTGATCCCATAACAACCACATTTTAAATCATTTGACTGTCAGTTTAGCCTAGCGTATTCCTTTATGCTTCTTCTACTTAAAAAGGAACTAAGCAATAAGACCGCTTCTGCTAATGTTTATCTCGATTAGCATGAAGTTGATGGAAGAATAAGCTTACTAACAATAGTTGTTACAGAGCTGTAGAGAAAGTCATGTGAATGTAACGCATCAGATTTTATGTCTACCCTCTATTTTAATGGGCCGATGCGGATTGGCATGGTAACGCATGCGTAACGTAGATTAAGAATTTCCGAAATCACTTTTTGGAGACTTCAAAGAAAAATTCAGCGTAAACACAAAGACACTGAATGTTTGGGGTTAGGATATTCACGATAGAACATATGGAGTGAAATTCAATTCTCTTTCCTCACCTCCTCAGCGCTTCTAGGATCTTTTAAATGGGAACCCAAAAAGTGCCAAACTGGTGCACTAAAAAATTCTGCTGATTCTAGCGAAAGTATAGATGATTCATATGCGGAGACAAAAGGAAAGCGAAATGAATGAAGAATAGAGTAGATTGGGGTTGATACATTTATTCACTGGTTGATTAATTTATTGATAACTTCTCTATCGGCATGGTTTCTAATTACATTACACATTCACATATAAATACTTCATAAACAACTGCATTAAACTGCTTTCAAGAATTGGGTGTTTGCATTCAATATTCTCATTAGCTGCTGGTGACATCTTGTTATACAGGATGAAGTTACGTTCACGCATGCGCTGTTGCAGAGTTTAGTCATTCTCACGGGGTTGCTATAATTTTCCAAGGTCATGAACACATGAGATAAAAGTATCCCGAGGTAATACCAAAATTGCTTTAGGAAAATGTCCTAGCTTCTCCCCTGTAGGAAATTGGCTGCTCGGTCACCGGACCGCATTTACCCGTGAAATTGTCTGCTGGGGGTGCTGTGGAGAGCGCGGGGAAGAGAGATGCGCCCCTCCTAACTGCGTCACATCCTCTTCCGGTCGGCCAATCAACGGAGACGATGAGATTCAGCTCCATTACACACTGTACACACACATACACAGAAGCACACTTGTCAGGCATTAGCGGAACTACAAATGGCTGAGCTCCATTATAATCAAGAAATTAGGTTGCTTGTACCTACGTACCGAGGCGATGTTTTCTCTCCACTTTATTACTGTTGATTCTGCATCATCGCCTGTTTGCCTATTACTATTATTGTATTCCACCCAAAAGTTGGATACTAAGGTTTCATCGTAAAAATATGTTTTTGAGACTCCATGAATCCAAAAGAAAGTCGTGTATGTCCCAGACTTTCTTAAGCCCAGGTTTCTTTGTGCAACGAACGGTCCAAGTAAAATATCTGATGTTTTCCGTTCACGTGGCTTTCTCTACCTGTTCTGCAAACAAACTACTCTTATAAAATATGTTATCTATATCATGCTAATCCAGATAAACAATGGCAGAAATTCTCTTATTACTTGCCTCCTTCTAAGTAGGAGGGAAATAAGGCGATACACCAGGATAAAGCGATAGTCAATCTTTTAATTGAAGCTCGGTTCACTTTGCATGACCACCAGTAAATCAAAAGAGAGATGAAATGAAAGGCGATTTCCCGTTTAAGAAAAGTTAGCTAGTACTTTTTTTAATATAGCTTTAACCAGGTTGACCATATCGGGCGAGGAATAAAATCAGTGAAATGTTGCTCAAATGATTTCCGGGTCCATGGAGCTACAGTTATTCGGCATTCATCTTCTCAGGATAAGGGAAAACACCTTACGGGTAACTTAACCTAAGCGAGATTCGAACTCGCAACTTAGGCAGACTCGCTACCCCCACACTATCCAGGTGGGCTTACATAGTTTAAAGTTGAAACCGATAACAAGGAATATCTCGGAAACAGTTAACTACAAAAGAAAGTATATGACATAAGCTGCGTGTTTTAATGAGAGTTATATTTTTTGTTTGCTAAGTTTCTGCCAATTTCTTACGGTGTACCAGCTATACAAAATTCATCCAGAATGTATTTCCAGAAAATTCAAGATATATATTTTATTTGTGATGTATTTTTTTTTTTTTTTTAAAATAGGACAGTTGAATCTTCAGAGCTATTTTTGAGAAAAACACATCTTCGAAAATGTTTCCAAGTAAAAGGTGGTTTAGGGTTGGGGGATTTTCCTGAAAATCTTTGTGTTGCATGCTTGAAACATACTACATTTAGATACCAAGTTCGTATTTAACGGTCTTTTCGTTTTTGAATTGTGATATCCACAGGCACGCACACTCGCGGACCTTTTTCTAAACCTTTTTTTGGACTCAGAGATCTCAATGCATATATAAGTTCGGTGAAATTCGGTAACGAGTTTCTAGGTGGAGTACAATACCTTCTCTGTACACTACGTAAAGAGAAAGTAAAAGGCATGTGCTTTGCTGAATCTACAACTGAACATCGGTGCCCATGCTCCAGTGTCACCACCTGACATTTATCTGTTCTCTTTCTGTTTAACTAATTCACAAAATAAGTTTAATTTCCAAATAGCTGAAGCATATAGAGGCCTATTAGAACTGACATAACCTAAAATGTCGTTTAAATTATTGTTAGTGAATTAAATTGAAATCTCAATGATTGATTTGTCAAATGTGCTGAACATAAACTCACAATGGCGGAAACAGCATTTCGTTCTTCTATGATATAATTCAAGATATGACTGCCTAAACACATAAAAAACACGGTTTCCATCTACGGCAGTAACGCTATCTGAGAGCTCAAGAAAAAGTGTGTGAGTAGTATGCGTCTGTGGGCATATAACTCAAAAACGATTATCTGGTTAAATAACGACATTAGTGCTTAAGTTCAGTATCATCCAAAGAAATTCCGTTCCAACGAAACTACCCTTTACACAGAAGATTATACAAAATTTTCGATTATATCCAAATTACTCCTACGATTTTGATTAAAATACCGTATAATAAATGCATTTACATAACCTATAAAATGTATATCTTGAATTTTCTGGAAAAAGACTCAGAAGTCCTTTTCATTCCGAAAACCTATATCCTGTATAACTGCTAAACTTTAAGCGATAGACGTTAACGTACTGCACAAAAAATGCGGAGCTGCTTAAAATACACAATTTATTTCAAATAATGTTTGTGTCATAAGCCATTTCTGATATATCCGTTGTTAATTGTTCGAATTGTTCAACATTTTATCATTGTTTAAAATACATGCTGATTCTTAGTTGTTTCTCGTGATTGCATGAAAACAGCATGGAATTTTAAAACCCAGTTGCCTCGTATTTTACATATATATCCCCCCTTGGTGCGTTAAAAGGTTGCAGAACTCAACTGGGTTATTTCAAATTAATATCTGCCAGTATACTTCTGCAAAGGTATAAGAAAAAAAGATGGTCATCTCCTTAGCGCGGTGGTAGCGCAGCTGCTTACCAAGCGTGAGACCTGGGTTTGATTCCCGGTACCGGCGTGAGAATGTTTCCCCCGCTGGAAGACCTGGTCCAGGGTGGAGAAGTAGCGGCTCCAGGTCATGAGGACCTCATTAACCGGTCGGGGGAGGGCTCGAGGCGCTGACCACGTCTCACCCTCCAATACTGAACCCCATCCATGACGTCCGTCATGGACCGAGATGGGGGACGCAGTGGCCGGGCGGTAGGCCAAGGTTCTTTGTGAGCTGTCGTGCCATGGAGTTGTTATTATTATTATTATTATTATTATTATAGGAAAAAATCTGATGCATTGGCATAACATTCTCTACCTGTTCTGCAAGCAAACTGTTTTTATAAAACATTATTCTTTCATCTACATCATGCTAATCGAGGAAAACATTATAAGAAAGTGTCGTATTACTTGCATCCTTCTAAGCAGAACTCAAATAAGGGAATACACTGGGCTAAAGCCATAGTAAAATATTTTAAAAAGTAATCGGTATGTGAACAATTGAAGTTCGGTTCTGTTTGAAGAAACAAAAAGGAGATTAAATGAAGTATGACTTTCAGTTTAAGAAAAGTTTAAGTAGTTTAAAATTGAAACCAATAACAAGGAATATCTCGAAAACGATCAACTCTACAATAAAAAGTATAGGCGTAATTTGTGTGTTTTAATGAGTACTGCATTGATATTTTGCTTAGTAAGTTTCTGTCTATCTCTTACGATTTACCAGTTATGGAAAATTCATAGGACACGACGAGATCTTCAGAGGAAACTCCCAGAAAATTCAAGATATACATATTATTTGGCATCTAACCTTTAATATACGGTATTTTAAGCAAAGTCGCTTGAGTCATTTTTCAGAAAAACAAAACTCTCCAAAATATTTCCATGTAAATGGTAGCTTGAGTTTGGTGAATTTTCTTGAAAATCTTTGTGTGGCATTCTTGGAAGATACTAAATTGAAGTACCATTTTTTGTATTTAACAGATACACATTCACATGGACCTTTTTCTAATTTTTTTTTGTTTCAGTGGACCTCGAATCACGAGTTAAAGTTACAAAAAATGAATATTAAATAAAAAAATAAAACAATAAAACCTCTTATCACGGCTTTCTTGCCGAAATGTTAAATAGTTTGGCTGTAAAATATTCAAATGTTCATGTCATTTTCCTCATTTTTTGCACTAAGTATTACTTAAAATTTAAATGCACAACATATGTTTACATGACATAGAAATGTGATGTGTTCAATTCATATGACTTTCTCTACCATGTATCGTATATTAATGCGTATAAAACTTGTCCCACGATGACTTGCTTTTTTGTCTCTCATTTTAATCGAAACAAATTGTCGTATAAATAGCTATATTACAAGTTTTGTTTTTTGAATGCACAGAGAATAGTGAAAATAAACGCTTAAGAGCTGGACACACTATGTTCACCTTGAAACCCTACAATCTTCCCATGCAATCGCAAAAAACAACTGAATATCAGCAGGACTTTAAAAGAATGACAACATATTGAACAATTTGTATAATTAATAATGGATATTCGAAAATGGCTTATGGCACGGGGAGTTATTTGAAATAATTATATGTTTTAAGTAGTATTCATGTTTTGTGAATCATTTTCGAGGATTCAGAACATGTATTTTCGGCGATATTTCGGTATCAAATTTTTGGGTAGAATGTAATACCTTCTCTCTCATCTATGGACGTGGTACAGAAAACCAGAAACCCAGTACGCTATTTTGTTTAACAGGTGCTGCCTAATCTCAAAATGATGTAATCTTCAATGCTATTTAAAAGCATAATTAAAGGAGTTTCGAATTTTCGACATTAAATTTTGGACTACTTCAAGTATCATTTATATGACTGTTATATCCATTCAACCTTATGTAGTTGCAGTAGCAGAATATGTCCATATTTACACATTGTAGCTTTTTATTGTGTGCATCCAAAAAAAAAGACGTGCAACAAAAATGGATAATTTATATGGGGAAATTTTAATTAAGAAAAGTTTCACTCTTAAAGGATAAAAATATACAAAAGGTATAGTAAACTATGTACATATTTAGTAGTGTGACAAAAACGTGTGAAAAAGAATGCTAAAAAGAGATCTATGTAAAATATAGTTTTCCCCAAAACATAATGGCCTTTAAACGGAACCGCTCCCCCTCTGCTACTGGGCAGTAACCATTAGCAAACAAAAGATGAGCCTGTACTAGAGAGGCAACGTAGTAAAAATCTCCTTTCCTGGAGACTCGAAGACTCTGCTTGCAAGTCGAGTTTCGCGCCCCAGTAATGGGACCAGTAATTGGAAGACTTGGCAACTTCGAGGGCTGGTTTCCAACCTCAAACTACCTAAACCCAAACTTCAAAGTCACGCCCAGGGTTACCATGTTCTGAAAAATACTGTACCAGGTGTGATAAAGCTTCCGGAATGAGGCCACAAACACAGCACTTGTTTGTCTATCCTGCATTGTCACCCTATGAGCTAATACTCTTATTGCGGTGCTTTCGCCAGTGTTGGAAGCGCCTCTGGAAGTCACCATCTCTAAACATGTTCATAGCTTTCTGTTATTCGCGATGGATAACATCAATGTCCTCAGAGCCACCGCGGATACAGAAAAAAGTGCTGGAGCCAAATCTGGAGAACAGGCGGAATAGAGAATAGTATTCATCCTATTTTTATCCAGAAATTGGCGGACGGAAAGGACTTTGCACACAGGAAAACATTTACCGCAATCCTTTACAACCGCGAATGTAGATCCAGAAGCATGTTGGACGCCACTGGCAAACACGGAAGATGCGGATGGGCTAGCTAAATTTCTACTTAAGGCAAGTCAGCTGAGATCTGAGAAGGCTGACAATAGAGAAGAGGGGGGCAATAAAATAGCTAAATAAAAGTGATTATAATGTTTTACATACATATATTTAGGTCATACTTATGTCATTGTCGTGTTATGGTGTTATATATTGCGTATATACTATGTGTATATATTTCTCTTAAGTATATTTTTCTGTTATAATAGGGCACATTAATGCATCTGAATGAGGCGTACTCTGTGTTTTGTCCACAAGAAAGCAGCTCGAGGCGTCCCGCAAGAGCTGCTCAGAGGCTTCCATCTAGTGGGACAGGGGCTAGAACTAGGACCGCAGAACTAGAGGCTCAAAAGGCTGTCGCCTTGCAGGGTTGAATAGAAGCTCCAAAGCGCAAGCCGCTGAGCCCCGGAGCCAACCTCGGACATGAAAGAGAAAAACGAAATAAAAGGAATTGGGGAACAGAGGAAATCCGTGGAAGAAAACACCACCCCAGCATTCGCCATGGAAACCAGCGAAAACCACGAAAAACCCATGGTCAAATTGGGCAGCCACCAGGAATCTAACCCGAGACCACCCTAAGTGACTCTCTCACTTTACTGCGGAACTATTTCGAACGGTAAAACTCTATATGACTAGGGGGCAAATCCTAAATAGAAGGTACGACTAAGTGTAATACAAAATAATAGTGTTTCTGGTATCACTTTAATAGAGTTGAAACACTTCCTTTATGCTTTCCTAGTGACGGTTTTATTGGAGTGTAATTTATTTGATTAACTCTAGTATACACATACTCCGTTTTAGGTATTTCCTGTTGCGTCAATATTAAAAAACAGCAAATCATGTAAAGAAGTATGTGACGAGCGTAGACTGAAAGGCAGAATAAATGAATTACTGAACGGATGCTGCCAAAGAACAGCTTGTCTGCAACAGCAAGAAACAGAAAACGCCTTATTCTTTTCGTGCCATGTCGGTGTTTGTACGTAGGCGTCTCCACACGCATTCGCATTGTCTCGTCATGATGGATGTTGTGGTAAATATGTGCCGATTTCTTGCTCTACGTTTATTTATTCATCAGTAATGTTCTGCGTGGGTTTCTGATTATGAAATACAAACAAATGCATTGTGATCAAAGACTAGAAGCATTTAAAATTAGAAAGAACATCAAGATGAACTTTTCTGAACTCAGAGTTTAAAAAAATTATTGCAACTTGTGTCCTCATTTCTTCTGATTGTTGCGATTTATAAGTGCAATTTGACGACCGGAGAAACAAAACCGTTATTGCATAGTTTTAACTTAGGTAACCGCTATTATTTTTTGAGCTATCATGTATATTCTGCAGGAAGTGTTACTTTGGTGACTTGCCTCTGTTGCGCTCTTTAATTTTATTTTTGTCTTTAAAACTATTCTTAATATAGTACAGGGTGGTGCAGGAAAACCCCGCCCCGAGAATAGACTGCTTGTCCGCTAAGTACGTGCGACCTGTTACACACCACGAGCAGACAACAAATAAATAAACATGTAGTAATTGCATTAAGGAAATAAGAACTAAGCTAATGGAAAGGCTCATACAGTAGTTTCAAAACAGCACCAAAGGAAGATAGCAGTCGATTAGCTTACACTTTGACTTGTCCCAAACTTGATGTCGCAACTTTCAAACTCTTCTATTTAAAGTTTTAGGTGTGTTTAAAAATCGCATACATTTGGGATTAGGCAGCGAAGCAACAACGGTTGTCATACGCCATGTAAACAACCTCAGAACGTATTATATGAAACACATAACAAAACCCACATGCTACGATTTCCATTACTAAGGTGACCTGTGCCGCGCCAGCGTATCTGTCAAACCACGCCTACACCACACGACTGGGACCTTCGCTACCAACCGGCATCCCTCTTGGAATGGGCCAGGCACGTGCCATTTGGTTATGTATGACTGCCTAATCCATGGTGATTTTATGCCAGTTTTTGTATGTGCCGAATTTATAGCTGAAAATTATATTCACGTGTGACGTACGGTATGACAATCAAGGTCCACATGTTCGTTTGGTGTCGTTTTGAGCTATTCTGTATATATGGATCGATATTGTCTTTTACATTGCATTAGGTGATGAAAAATATCGCTTTATGCCTCAAAACGCTGGAAGTTAATGAAGTCCGGATTTATCGGTGATATGCAGCCTTTTATCACCTGGTTTGAGGTTACTAACTAATATTGTTGGTCCTCTATTGAATATCACCTCAACACTAAGCAGCACTGACAATGTAGGCACTTAAGATTCCCACTACTGTGAGGAGACTCATTCTAACAAAAATTACAAACCCAACCAAAGAAAAAAACAACATTTCCAAAACGTGAAATAGGAACGACAAGAATGGCAAAATAAACAAAAGAAAATGAAATGTAGTAAACATAATAAGAAAACCAATAACCCTCCCTTGTTCCCACGCTTTTTTACTGGATCTTCCTCTCTCCTTTTCACCTTCTAGTTAATCATAATAAAATGTGTGTATATATATATATATATATATATATATATAGTTGACTACAATGTAATTTCATTCTTATATAGTTCATTATTAAAAATACTTTCTTTATTTCCAATTATGATTTAAATAAAAAAGAATAAAAATTAAAAAAAAAAAAAAAAAAGCCGGCTATGGCTTTTGGAGCCCATTGGAACCAATATAGCGGCGATTATATCTGATATTTATAAAACTTAGGTAACAGGTGTATGCAATAAGCTCTGCAATTAAAAAAAGGACAGAAAAAGAGAGTAAAACCAAAAAAAAAAAAAAAAAAAACATTCGTTTTCCCTAACTTATTCGCGAGCTACTGGTTAATGACTTTGACCACTGAACTATTGCCCCCGGTATGAAATAAATAAAAAGAATACTAATGTATTCTCTTCTCATGACTCTAAAACAAAAGGACTTAGTGTGCGCCCCATCATGTTAATATACACTTTGCGCAGCTCTGCAGCATCAGTTCTCAAAATGTCATTGTCCTTCAAGCCTTCTAACGTTTTTGGGTTATTTGCGTACATTTTCCCCTTTAGGCTGCCCCACAGATAAAAGACACAAGTGGTTAGGCCCGGCGAACGTGGCGGTCATAGTCTTTTGCTGATAGTTCTTTCTTCTGCAAATCTTCCTTGAATTCGTGATATTGACTCGCATGAAGTGTGACGCCCCATCCTGTTAAAAATCAGCTTATGTACATTCCTGGTGGGGTCAACTGTGCGTAAAATTCCTCAAAGATTCGCATATATATACATCAGTGTTTACTGTTGTTTAAAAAATATGGGACTACAATCCGACTTGCTGACACAGCACATCCAAGCCGATTTTTTTTTTCACCGTGAAGAGATTCCTCATTAATGGTATAGATATTCTTTTCTGAACAGTATCTGGGAGTTCACATGTACTGTCGGATGGAACCAGACTTCATCACTCATGCAATACAGCAGCGGATTCAACATTCCGCTCTTAAATTTTTCACATAGCCACATGCAGTAATTCACGCGTTTTGCCTTATCTTCCTCCTCCAGTTCTTGGATACGTGTCGTTTTGTAGGGCTGCTTTGGGCTCAGGATCATTCGTGTTTGAATATCTGCGATCATAGCAGGTGTACGAACGGAGGGGACTCAATTCCTTTTTGCAATTGAAACTGATCCTGTAGTACGCCACTTTGTCATTAATTCCTGTATACTGCTGTTTGCTTGTATGAAAAGGCTTGGGAACTTATTTGCAAAAATGGCCCACGTGTCCTTAAATGAACCGGTAGACACGTTCGCCTCCACTATTGCAATTCTTTCTTGAAGAGGATATTTACTGAAATACTCGTATTTACTACGCACGTCTTAACCAAGTCGCAACGGCTTTCATATTGGCAATAAAAAACGTCAATAGATTATAATTGTCGGGAGACAATGAGCAGCCTAGTACTCCGGACCAGTTTTTCGTTCGCCACCATGATATCAGTTTGTTTTCTGATGAATTAACTACTCTAGGTTTACTGAGAATATTTTCAGAAACCACCGTAGGAATAGTGTAGCAGTCCAACCCTATAATAAGAGATACTGTTTACCAAACATTCTGCGAGGACATTACCGAGCCAGGTGGTTTAGTTGTTTCCTCTGGGACTGACATTCGGGACGGCATGGGTGCGATTCCTGCGGCCGACCACTCTGACCCATGGGGGTTTACCTGGGTCGCTAGGTGAATGTTGAGGAGGTTTCTTAATTCCCCTTAACTTCCTGTATCTTCATTTCATATCCATTTCATTCCAACCGGCGTCTTTCAGGGTGGTAAGTGTCAGAGATAACTGCGATGGTGAATGCGATTTGGAAATGCAGCTCTCGGCAGCGTTGTGGCTTTGGAGTTGTCTGTAGGACCCAGGGGGTTCAGTCAGACCTAGGGCGCTGGCTCCTAGCGCTCCCCGTGTTGAGATGAACTGCATGGACTATGATAGGTCCCTCCACGTTAGCTCTTTCCTCGCGGTCCGGTTCCGGCCACCTGTCGATAATACCTTCATTTCATCCTAACCTATGGTCTGACGCACATTAAGTCCATGACGGCTGGCGTGTGGAACCCCCTCCGGAACGACACACACAAGAATATGTCACTGTTTTAGAATGTACCAATTTATAGGAATTTCTATTAATTTTATCCCTGGTTCACATACTAACTAGAATATTGTACTTCAGAAATACAATTAGACGGCGCAGTTGCCGAGGCAACACGGGCACGATCCTAGGGGACCGCATTTGGGATTTGTGATGGGCGAAGCGGCGTCTGGGCGGGTTTTCTCCGGTTCCTCCGGTTTTCTCGCCATTCATTCCACCAATAGCTCCATAATCCTCTTTCCTGTCATCCATTATCACCCATTTTCTCTTTTTCATACCAACCATCGAGTTGATCACCCATTCTGGCTTCTTTCTGATCTAGCGGCTCTGCTCCTCAACAGGCGTCAGATTACATGCGCTGGCTGGTAAGTCCTGGAAGGACTAAGTCTTATATATGAGGGCAAAGAACGAAAGAAAGATAGAAAAAAATAAAATCAGAGAACAAGGAGCAACCTTTTGATTGATTGCACATGCTACCGTACTCGATTTAATATGTAGGTGTCACGTATTAGAAGACCTATGAAAAAACCTCTAACTCTAGAAAATGGAATCACACTGAATTGGGGTAAAGAGGCATATATGTATATTCTTAACGTAGGAAGAAAGGAAAGATCAGGAATAGCACGGTTTAGCGAGGATTTAGGTTGCAGAAAATGACTGACGAAGGCTGATAAATATTTGGTAGAATGTGCAGTGAGAGAATCAGCGAACAATTGAACTAAAAGAAAATGGTCTTACGTTTTGCTGGAAGGAGATTGGCATGTTGGGATCTACTGACTGAGTCTCTGGCAAAACATGGATAACTTCCTGGCTGAAGTACACGAAGCCTGACTATATTTTTTCAGTTAGATGAAATTTATCTATTACTATTCCCTTCATTTTCTTTATTGTTTCCTTTTGTTTCTTTTTATCAGCTTCAACTTGTATCTGAACTATGTATATACGGCCAGCATCCCATACAGTAAATATTTTGTAATAACTTTAATAACTTGATACTAATAAATATACCTTATACACCTAATCATAGAAAACACAAAATATACTAAAACAAATGCATATGCATTCAGTATGTTTCCAACACGGCTGTTATGCTCAATGTTGCTTTGAAACATGCATTATATACAAAATATTCCACATGAGCTCTGAAATTCTTCGAATCTCAATTCAGCCATGGAAATGTAATTCAAAATTAGTTACTTGCGAATTCTTTAGGCAGAAACACATAACACGTTTTTGAAATAAATATGATACTTTGTGTTTCCCCAAAGGTTACTGCTGAGAGATGTGGAATGTCACTTATCATCATATTTACTGAGCCGGGTGGCTCAGACAGTTTCGTCCGTAACTCCCCGTCGACCACGCTCTCTAGTCCTGGGATTTTCCATAGTTTTTCTGGGGCCATCTAGGTGAATTCTGGGGTGATATACATCTACCACGGTTCCTTTCCTTCCATTCCTTCATTTCATTTCCCTTCTTCGCCTTTCAGGTAGGCGGCAGGTATGGTTCGAGGCCTTGCAAGCAGATGATATGGTCGCTTGCTCCGAGTAAAACTCTCTTCCCCCTGGTTGTGTACTTGAGGCTAGTTGCCGTTGTAGAGGTATACTTCAGACGGCCTCCTGGCACCTGTGTAGCCTCCGTAGTGCACCGAGGCTGCCATGTAGTAACACTGTTAGGGACTTCCGTGCGTCTCTGCACTTGACACCGTGTGCTCCTGTGTGCAGGCCTGTGGTTTCCCCTTGGGGGTGGTAAGCCGCAATAGATCAATACTTGGTCGCAGCTGCCGAGGTGTCCCCCGCCGCTACCATACTCATACATCAACATTATATTTATTCTTCAAAAGATTTATGAGTTTAGCCAACCTCATTTTTCCCCAGTGATCGACAGTCATTATTATCATCAAACTTTTACTGTGCAGAGGTTCTATGAAACATTCCATCCAGCATCGCTGAAATGAAGCGTGGGTCCAACCAAATGGCTAGAGGGAAGATGCTGTGGGGATGACTTCTCATCCTGCGAGAATGGACAATGTATGTGGAAACCCAAATAGAAGTCTCGTGGGCATTTTTAAAATCAGAATATGACGCTGCAACTCAGTACAGCCGTGTATCTATCAGAATAAAGTAAATATATTTAGGCAAGCACAAAGTGTTATGATGGATTTAAGTCTTGTCATTCCATCCTGTATTTAGAATGATAATGTTCTTATTTAGATACGATTTAAAGGTTTTGCAGAAATGCATCGTGAAGCGCAGATGATTCAAGTTCTAACACATACCTTATTTAGCATTTCACAATCGGAAATAGCGTAAGAGATACTCTGGCAAACAAATGACTAGCTCTATGAGAATTTCATTCGTCAAGACCCTATTTAAAAACTTCCCCTTTAAACGTGTGACAGTTGCTCATCCCGCCCAAGCACATACACATTAATTATAAGTCTGAAACGTGTTCACTGACAGGTTGGTTAGAAAGACAGTGCTTCCGCCTAGCAAGGTAGAGGGCAGGGCACTTAAACAGCCAAAATTGCAACGGTATTCATTTTAATTTGGTGTTGTGTCTAATTGAGACAGACGTTTCTTGGGACCCTGTTGAGAGAAAATGGATGGTAACCAGGCTGCAAGACTCCTAATCATTGTTGCCCATATCGTACAATATCCGCGTGGGTACAAGTTGGGTATTCTTACAGCTTCAGGCGAGCTTTACATGGAAACAATCCACACCTATAGACTTGTCTTGCTGGAAATGAAACGAAAAAACTTTTACATTAGTTATACATTGTTGAATAACTCATTTATTTTCATGATATTATATGTTTATTACTATCTATTTTTGACATTTGTTTTTCATTTTTTCTTATCTCCTTAATTCTAATACGAGGGCTGTTTTTTTCAACCTCCGATAGGCTATAAATAAAACAAAAGTTCATAGAAAACAATTATTTTATTACTAAAAGTTTTGTACACTTATGGTTACTTTTCAACATTAATACCGAAAGTGCTGCCCTCCTAGCCACGTCTTCAGCTCAGGGAAAAGGTGAAAGTCGCTAGGTGCCAGGTCAGGACTGTACGGCGGATGATCGAAAACGTGCAATTGAAATTTTCCAAGGAGACAATGGGTTGTGCCAGCAGTGTGTGGACAAGCGTTGTCATGAATCAACACAATTCCTAAAGTCAGCATCCCTCTTCGTTTGTTTTGAATTGCTCTCCGCAAACGTTGTAAAGTACGGATATCTTCAAAACAACGTCAATGCTCATTTGAAATCATTGGCGGCAACATTTTTGAAGCGGGTATTGCAAAGCTTGTGCACATGTACGATAAATGTCTCAGTCTTTTCGGTGATTATGTTGAAAAGTAACCATAAGTGTACAAAACTTTAGTAATAAAATACTTTTTTTCTATGAACTTGTATTTTATTTATAGCCTACCAGAGGTTAAAAAAAAACACGGCCCTAATACGTTCTACAATTCTATTTACTTTATTACTGCTTTGGTTTCAATTATTAATTTTCTTTTCTGGTTATTAATATCTGTCCACAGACATGTTCACCTCTGCATATAAATATGAAATGCTCTGAGTTGGTTGATCACAGAAATAACACAACGAAACCAAAAAGCATTTTCATAATTCAGTAGGCTTTGTGATCACACCAGTAAAATTCTAAGTGAATAAACTGTCTAAATGGAACACATTAGATTTTTTTTAAATGGACTGTAGTTTGCTTTATAAATTGTGGAAATTGCCTCTTTCACATATGTGCATTGGAGTAAAGCCCTATCGGGATGGAAGAACTGAAATTAGGTACCACAAGTAAATGGCTACTCCCATTCCCAGTAACAAGTTTTTACCGATGTTAAAAGCTCATAGTAGATGCGGCAACATAAGTTGAGTTCAGTAACACTTGGCTTTCAGTTCTGGCCAATTTCATCAAGTAATGCATTTAGCAAACAAAATCGTTTTTAAGGAGCTTTTACTTCTTAATCCCTTCCTTGGTTCCAGTTTGGTATATAATTTTTTTTATTAAACAGCAACATCAATTTTTAAAATGCAAAATCAAAAGAGGTAGCATCTCCTAAGATCTCTTAAATGTTAAACAGTGTTTAACTGTTATTTATCTTAGATTTATTATAAAACAGCCCAAAAAAGGGATTAACTAAATTACAAAGCAGCTTTCACCATAAAGACACTCACAAGCCGAATACCAAATGAGAATATATATTTTATAAAACATTGCTTATACAACGAAACAAGAATACCTTGAAGACTTAAAGATGCTTCGTTAATTAACATTATCGTAAACATGATTAAAATGGATGAAATACAAACAAATTAATCTCCCGTTATAACAGGTTTTAATAATGTGGTGGAGTGGCCCTAAATGTGCCATTGTGTACACAAATGCTGGTTTAAATGCATGGGTGGACGTTAGAAGAAGTTTAGAAAACCCGACAAACTACGGACAAAACGATCATTTATATAAAATTAAGGACAGAAGGTACTGAACCGACGCAGAAAAAAAGTCTTTTACCAGTAAGGCCATTGAAGAATGGAACGAATTGCTTGTAGCAACCTTTACGGACTGCCTTCTGATCTTATAAAGTTTAGAGTTAATTTAAAGAGAATTAATGGTATATAATTAAAGTAAATATTGGGAAGTAATTAATGATCTCAAAACTGTTCCGCAACTATAAAAGTTGAGACTTCATAGTAACTGTTAATAAGCATGCTAGTAGTTGACATAAGTATTGCTATACTGACTAATAGGTAGTGATGTGTTTCATATAATAACCTCAAGCCTGATAGAGAGGCCTCTGAGCCAAATTAAGCGGTCTTTCTCGCCCAATTTAGAATGGGACGCTGAGAACCACAGTAGTTAAAGAGCGTCCATAAATAACATGTCATTTCGTTTTTTTCTGGTATTTCAAAAACCCAGGATGTTATTTGTTTTTCTATAATCAATTTGTATTTACTGTTATTAATTGTAAGATTATTATTGTAAGAGAATTTAGTACATTTAGCTCTGCCACCGAGCAGTTCCCAATAGCAGAGTATAAATACATACATACACACATCTCTAGGGTATCATATAAGTGTAATGTGATGACTCACACTACGTCATACTACTTTTGACTAATAGAACACTTCGAAACAAGCTGTTTCAAGCAATCATTGCTGTTGGTCCTACATTTTTATCACCGAACTAGTATGTGTTTGTTTTTATCTCCTCCATAACATTATGCTTTTATCACCTTAGCATTGTTGATTTGTTTGCGATCCTCATTTGTTTTCCGCTTATACACTTATTCAAAAGCTTTATCACAAGAGTATGACACCAAAACATAGAGAAAAACAAAAGAAAAAATCTGATGTGTTCCATTCACATAACTTTAACAAACGTTTCTTAGAAAAGACAATTCCTTTATCTGCTAATCGAGATTAACATTGACAGCATTAGTCTTATTACTTGCTACCTTGTAAGAAGAAGTGAAATAAAGGAATATACTAAACGGCGTACGGTATTAGAAGGTATATGAGCTAAGCCAATGCTTGCCTGCCGTAGCTACACTGCTGCGAAGTGCTGCGCCAGAGCGAGGAAGAAGGAAAGTAGTATTCACCGCGGCACAAACTGTCACAACGTAAACTTACTTAGCAAACGATGCTTCCATCTATCGCATTATAACCTGTAACATTTAATATTAATGTCCTTATTTACTGAAAACTTACCTGAGCGATTTGTTATAGAGGAGTTGCTAGCTCGCCTTTCTCTTCTTCCCCGTCCTCACTTAGTTCGGAATCAGTTTCCTGCAAATTGATAACTAGTTTTTGCACGGTGTTATCTCGAGCTACTTCTTTGTGGAAATCCTCTTCCTGCAGTTTTACAGTGGGCAACGCGACTAGCCCAGTCATGTTTTGTCACTCTATCAAGTGAAGCCTTTCAACAACCGCAAGACGAAAAGTAGTGTTTTCTTTAGCGACTTCCCCCTTTAACTTATCCCAAATCAATTCTATGGGGTTGTACTGGCAATGATAATTTGGTGCCCGTTTTCTACAGCAATTTGATCGAGCGCGTACTTTTTTCCCGGCGTTTTGTACTGATTAACTTTTTGTAATAATTCTGCTGTAGTTTCAGCAGGATGTCAGCCAGTCCTGAATGTCTTGCTTTTTGGAATTAGTAGAGGGAGGCTTATCTAAGATTTAGAATGTTAACTTGCATTAGCGACCTAAAAAAAATTAAAGTTTGTGTATGAACCATTCTGTGTAAGAATCTGCATTCATTTCAGAATGATAATCAACACTTTTATTTCCTGGCCTGGAACGGAAAAAACCCACTTACTCTCGGGAATGAATTCTGTTTGTGCAGAACCTGCATGGCAAATTATAAGTCTATTTCATTTCCCTATAGGTATCTTGAGTCCATCTCTTCCCGTCGAATCTTGCCATATGTTTTGCTTGCAATGATTCTGATTTACCCTCGTCTCATCAAGATAAAACATGGGGCGAGCACCTCCAGACTCCCTAAGCATGTGCATAGTTCTTAACAATTGTATATCGCCCTTTTCTAGCAAGATTTACGTCCATCGTTAGTTTTTCTGTATCTGAAGCCCAAACTTTTCAGTATTAATCCCATTGAAGTAGAGGAACCCATATAATCTATTTCTTCCCTCATAATATGAACCAGTATTTTAATACTGGTTCATATTGTCATACATTTCATATATTGTGCGGCGAAGTACGTCTTTTTTCAAAAGCATCTAAATTGGAAACACTTTTTTGCTTTCTGGCATGCTTTCCTGGAGATTTAAATAAAGGTTTGCCAAGTTCTGTACTAGATACTTTACCCTCTTTCACAACGCGCGACACGGTATGTAGACTAACGTTGCACGCTTTAGCCGTGAGTTCCTGGTTTCGTGAAACATTTATTTCATCTAGCCCTTCCTCAGATGACAATTCCTTAAAAAAAGAGTACACTTTAAAAATAATATTTCTGGCCTGGGAGCGCAGTACTTTACCCTTAAGTGCCTACAGCACTGGTACCAGGTTTTGAAAGTGACATTGTTAACCCTTCACTAAACACAGCATGTAAAAATAAACACTTAATCTTATTGTTACAATTACACAAAACACTTAATTTGCCTTAAGCAGTGGTCACTAAACGAACAAGCGCGCACGCTTCCGTACTGCAGTAAACCACGTTCAAAATTTATAAAGGAAATACTTCGAAATGTATCTTTTTCGGACCTGGGGAGCCTCAAAAATATATTTCCAGTGAAATCTCGGTATCGAATTTTGGTGGAATGCAATACCATCTCTATCCATTATGTAATTGCACATACGTGCTAAGGAAATTAATATATGGAAGCACTTTGATCAATTTATCTAGGAAGTTGATTACCGTTTTATTGTATTTAATCATTATATTTATATATCTTCCTTCAGTCTTGATATAGTCAATTAAATCTCAATCAAGTGTCGCGGGTTCAAACCTGGTGGAGGACGATGGATTTTTTCGGGCGTAAAAATCCTTAGCATGGTTTCCTACGGAAGGGAAGTAAAGCCGTTGGTCCCGTGTCGTAGATTTCGTTTCGTTTCGTAATCAGCTTACCCTCTCTGTATTCGTAGGACTGACACCCCCACCCCTAGGACTTAAAAGCCAATGCCTAGGGGTCAGAAGCCTGTCGGGGAGCCTACGGCACGAAACCACAGAATGGAGAATCTGTTACAAGGGGTCGGCTCGTAGCCAGCCATGAACATGAAGTGGATGATTTGAAATGTAAGCGAAATGGATGATTGGAAAGGTGAGAATGAAGCAATTGGTGGAATGAGTGGCAGGGGAAAACGGAGGACCAGGAGAAAAGCCGCCCAGGAGCCGCTTCGTCCAATTCGAATCCCACATGCGGGCGCTTGAGATCGAACCCGGCGGCCTAGATGGGAGGCGAGCGGTCTAACCACTCAACCACTGCGCCGCCGTCGTAGGTAAAGGAACCTCAAGCCTGATTAAAGAGGCCTCTGAGCAAAATTAAGCAGTCTTTCACGCCCAGTATAGAATGGGACGCCAAGAACCGAATCAGTTAAAGAGCGTCCATAAATAAAAATCCATTTCATTTCTCACCCGCATTTTGATTTACTCTAGATAAATAAACAAGTTTGAAATTCCTGTGTTTTACCATCTTGATCTTTCGCAGATGATGAGAGCACACTTTTCTAGACAGCAATTCCTTCACGCCTGTTTTGGAGGACATCTGTACGCTACACGAAGGTATTCCATGATTGAGAAGTAACAGTCTAATCGTTACATAAGAGTTAAGTGGTATTCGTTATGTAACGCCATAACCACTGCGTTGACTTGATGAATCAGTAATTGCCGGTGTTACCTTTTATTCAGTCAAGAGAACTCGTGTGTGTTAGCCTTGGAGAGGGGAATTTCAGCTTCTCAGGCTATTGTTATGCTGGTCATTAATACAAGCCTTCGTCAATAAAATAAACATAACATTTATTGGGTAATCATTTCACAATTCACCTCATTGCAGGTGTTTTCGTCTGTGGCCCGCATTCGGGAGGTCGCCGGTTTGATCCTCGTGGCCGGGCTGGCACAGGGTTTTTTCGGAGGTTTCCCCGGATCGTCAGGCAAATGTTTAGTAGCTTCCTTCCACCTCTCGAATTTCCCGTCCCTCCATGTCGTTTCAATTGCAATTTCATTCCTCCATCATGTTGATTTGTGTCAGGGATGGAGGTATCGGCAATGGTACTGGGTGCGGTGTGGCAATGAAATATATTCTTATTTTGATTCTCCGTCCCCGACTTCGGCGGTAGTAGCGATGGACACCCTGTCAACTTGCCCGTCTGTCGAGGTACTTCTATCTACAAACTGTAGGGACACTATCATTGCTGTGCCAGCGCTCCTGGTTCCGACGAGTGTATCCTCTCACCTCAACCCTCCCTTCCGGGAAAACTCCCCTCCGGCTGTATCCTACTCCCTCCTCCCATTTAAACGGTAGAGGAAACTGCATAGATATTCTTTTTTTTTTTTTTTTTTTTTTTGTTCACACAAGCCGTGTTTAGGACCTAAGTTGGCTAGGAAGAATTGAACTGAAAAATTCAATACCATAGCCGGGATTTGAACCACGGATCTCCCAGATTCCAGCCGGTTGCTCTAACCACTGAGCTACCATAGCAGCATGCTGGTACGGCATTAAATTTCTAAACTGACTCGCATGATTCCCGATAAACCAGAAGGTGATCTCAAATTATTTTGAGATGACGTACCTCAATGATGACTTACAATGTCGTAAGTTCTTTAAATCCCAGGCTTCATAGTTTAGCCTACTATTAGGTCAAATAGTGTTTTTACACAATTAGGACAGGAGTTGGATAGTTTAAAATCCCAAGCGACCACATGTGAGATTTGGGTGGACAAAGCGGCGCAGGGGCGGATTTTGTGTGAGTTCTCCGGTTTCCCCCGCCATCGCATTCCACCTGTGCTCCATCTTCATTGCGCATATCATGTGTCATCTCCTGCGGTGCCATTTGTACTAAAAGCGGGCGTTTAACACCCCCCCCCAAAAGGCTCAAATCCCGGCTATGACATTGAGTTTTTCAGTCTGACTCTTCCTATCCAAATTGTATAGATGTTTTGTATAGGAAAAATAGGTAAATTTACTATCTGCAGCTTACAGGTACAACATTACACTAGTAGCAACAGAATTTAAGGGTTATGTTTACTCAACGGCTGATAAAAGCTTTCCATCTTTAGCCTGTGTTATTATTATTATTATTATTATTATTATTATTATTATTATTATTATTATTATTATTATTGGTGGTGGTGGTGGTGTCATAATTTTTATTCTTCTTGAAAACCAGAAATCCCTAATTAAACCCTTAAAATCTGGCTTTAAATGTATCATATAACTATGAAAATCCTCAGCTATGTTCAGTAACCGCGTTATATGCGAAAGTTCTTTCCCTCCCTCACTGTCTCTCCCTCTCTCTTTTTATGTCAGTGTTTCTATCTTCCTCCTGTGCTCTCTTTTCGAGTTCCATCCCAACATCAACCACAAACAAATCTGTTGTTTGTTCTTTTCTCTTTTTGAGAAATTACGCTTGTAACCGGTTATTTAATATTTCTCAAAAACTGCAAAATAATTTAAATATTTCGATAGTTTTATTTATTACCGTTTGGAACCCCTCTCGTTTTTATGCTGATATTCCTAAATTATACTTGTTCCTGTAAATTATGGGGATGGGGTTTCGGTCAAAAATTCAATTTTTGGATTTTTGTCTTATATGAAATCATGAAGTTATTTCTTCATTATGCCGTTTGAATTACCTCAATATCTATCCTAGTAGTAGGTTAATTACTAAAATATGGGAATGACTGCACACAATTTCGTCTCCTTTGCTTGAACTATTTTCATCTGCTAGTTGTCAAGGTCATTAAATACTTCCATTTCATATATTTCAAATCTGCCGCTGTTTCCGGAACCTCGGAAAACGACAAGAGTGTCTAGGGGTAACACACTAATCTCTGATTCCCGAGGTCGTGTGTTCAAACCTCGCGAGGGCTATGCGTTTTATTGGGTATAAGCATCCTTTATAAACCCATTGATCCCGTGTCGTAGATTTACAGCCGTAAAATAACCTCAAGATTGTTAAAGAGACCTCTGAGAAAATTAAGCTGTCTTTCACACCCAACGTTGAGAACCGCAATAGTTAAAGAGCGTCCATAAATAAAAGTCAATTTAATTTAGTTGAAAAGAGGCTCAGGAGTGAATAAAATAAGCTTTATGAACTCTTAAAACCACGAAAAACAGTTCAAAAGAGGTGTAAAAGGAAGATAGAAGTGGAAAATAAAGAGGATTGTGATGATCTATGCCATGGTGTTTCAATTTTGGAGCTTATCTCCCACAATATCAAATTTTCTTCACATAAGAAACCTTTCTCAGTTGTTAAGCAATATTTTGATGTGATATTTTTAGAAAAACTTTATGTTGGTTTTACATACACTGAAATAAGGGGTTTGAAGATGCTTAACATTTGGGGAACATTTTAACAAATATATACTCTAAAATTTAAGTAAAAATTCCACAAGAAAAAAAATTAATTATTTTTCAAAAACTGTTCAACTTTTTGAAAAACTATTATTTCAACTATTATAAGGATATTGGCCCATTGTAACATTGTTAAAGTAGTGTTTCCGTAGCGCCTTAACACATATCGAAAGACCTCAATGTTGGGTTAAGGTACGTTTTCGGTGTAGGTGTTCAGAAACTAAGTCTGTTTGAAATTTAAAATCTTACATTATGATTAGGAAGAATTTTGTAAATATAGATTAAATTATTGTTTTCATTTATTAAACTTTTATGGAATATTTTTTGTTTTGCTGGAGAAACTGTATTTATCTTCTTTATCCAGGTGCATACCTCTTGGCCATCAGCAAATAGGAGTGCATTTCAAATCATTCTGTATATAGTATAATCCTGGTGTCACATTTTATGAAATATATGGTCATAATTTAGAAAAAATTATTTTTCTACAGAACTACGAAAATATGCTTTAAATTAATTTTATTTACTCTAAATAAATCAACCCATAATCTACATTTAAAGCTTCATTTATTTTTATGTGTATATTATTGATATAATCTGGAAGTCAAGTAATACGCCATATAGTATATTCTGGGTCCTAAAGGAGCATTATGTTTTCTCTACAGTTGAATTCACTTATGGTAGTTTAATGTATGAGAGAGGCAACCTTAATCCAACTTTCTCAAAGTCATTGTCTGGTAATTCGAAGGTCAAAAGATCGAGCCTCGCCTCAAGCGTAGTTGATTTTATGGTGTTTTAGACGGCATTCATGCAAGCCGTGACGGTATTGTTATGGAATCTTGCCATTTTGCAGAGTCCGGTGTCATTGAGCCGGCTGTTTAATGCATCTGCTGTAACATTTACTGTGTTTAGCTATGTTGAATAAATACAACATGGAACCAAAGTCCTAAGCACTCGTCATTTTTTTTTTTTTTAAACAGTAACGGAGTCTGACCAGGACTCCGGTACTGTATCCCTATTTACATTTCCCCCCGTAGGTTTTACTGATTACTGGTTTTACTGTTTCTTTTTTTTTTTTTTTTACAAACATATACACATTGCACAAACATATAACACCCATGCCCAAGGCGGGACTCGAACCCACGATCCCCTGCCCACGAAGCACCAAAGCGAGACGCTTTAGCGAGCGCGGCCATGAGGACCGGCATCATTCAGAGCTTAGACAATAGATTGAATACTAATGTTAAAAGGGAAGGAGAAAATAAGTTGAAATGCATATAATGACCATGAAAGAAGGTACCACTCCGATGAATGCATCCATTGTTGCAATGAAAGCGTTTGAGGAAATACACCTCTGAAAATAGCATCTTATAATTCGTTTTAATCAAATTGACTGATAATTTAATTTTAAGTATAGCTTATGTTAACAGTTGTCAGATTTCTGCCATATAGCTAATTTAATTTTCAAACTTTTGAGTTTCCAAAATAAATATTATAGACTTGTTTCAAGTAGTTTCGTAATCGGCTTACCCTCCCCGTATTTGTAGGACTGACACCCCCCTCCTAGGACTTACAAGCCAATGCTTAGAGGTCAGAAGCCTATCGGGAAGCCAACGGCACGCAACTACAGGATGGACAACCTGTTACGAGGGGTCGTCCCGTAGCCAGGCATGAACATAAGGTAGTGGGTGATATGAAATGTAGGCGAAATTGATGACTGGAAAGATGATGATGGAGCAGTTAGTGGAATGAGTGTCAAGGAAGTGCTTCGTGGGCAGGGGATCGTGGGTTCGAGTCCCGCCTTGGGCATGGGTGTTATATGTTTGTGCAATGTATATATGTTTGTAAAAGAAACAGTAAAACCAGTAAACCAGTAATCAGTAAAACCTACGGGGGGAAATGTAAATAGGGATACAGTACCGGAGTCCTGATCAGACTCCGTTACTGTTTTTATAAAAAAAAAAAGGAAAACCGGCATAGACGCCACTTCGTCCACCACAAATCCCACATGCGGGATCAAACCCCGGCCGCCTAGATAGGTGGCAAGCGGTCTAACCACTCAACCACGGCGCCACCTTTCAAATAGTTCATACAGTGCAATTTTAAAAACAATTCTTCTTTTAAGTGTTCAAGCTCATTTATCTGCATATAGCACACAAGATTATGCCTAAATTATCTTCCGCCAGTTTTATTTCAACAGAACAAATATTTAAAAATAATAATTAGTTTTCTAGCTCTTGGCGTTTCGGTTTTGTTTACAAATCGGTAATTTAAGATCTGTTAGAGCCCATAATTAAAACGACTGGTTTAACCTTTCAGTTGTTTGGAATGTAGGTACAATAAAATCTTCCGAGGAACTGGATGTAAACTCAATCTTGTGAAACATTTTGAGTGAGCGAAAGTGGTAACAAAAGGAAAATCCAAAAGGCAATTTTTAAAATGAAAAAATAATTTAGTCGTCAAATTTTATACTACAATAGTAAAAATAAAAGTAATTCAGAAATTACAATTTCTGAGAATGTTTAGGGCATTCGTTGCAAATGCCCAGTTTCCCAAAATGTTCAACATATTATTTCAGCCTAGCATTTCTTAAGTCTGAAAAATTAAGCTGCAACCAACAATTCGAAATTAAAAAAGAAGTGTTTTTCATCTTGTCTTATTTGTGTTTCACTAAGCACTACCTGTAAAGATTAAATTAGACTTTTATTTATTTTATTATCAGTTTAGTCGCTCTCTGTGTCGCCATGCTAGCTTCTAATACTGAAGGTCGCGGGTTCAATCCTGGCAGAAGCTGATGAAGTTTTTCGGACGTAAAAATAGTTAGCAAGGCTATCTTCCGAATGGAAGTAAAGCCGTTGGTCTTGTAATATTTGCTTTCACTTAGAAGAGCCCCATAACTTGAAATAGAAATTCCTTGGGCAAAATTCCACTATTTTCACGTCCGCAAAGTCGTGATTTGTTCTATAGTGCCATCTATGGACCATGAGCTGATTCCTTGTCATCATGTGCGGATAATGGCGGAAATGTTAACTAGATGTTCATCGCAAGAAAACATCGCTAGATGTCCCAAATACCCGACATTGCGAGCTGGAACTTGAATTTAATGACTCGTCAGTTTACATAATACAATTCTTTTGGGTTTAAAGGCAGATTACTTGTCTTCCAAAAATTGTAAAAGACGTTCTTCTACACATTTTAATTTCGATGCGAAAAGAAAGAAAGAAAGGGAAAAAAATCAGCATCGTTGCCTAAATATTCCTCGCATCAAGGTCTTACAAATAACATAACACGACAAATTACGATTATAAAGCTTTGGAAACTAAGTTAATGATCTCAAATAAATTGAATCTATTACACTTACCTGGCCTTCTGAAATTGTTCGAAATTATACTCCTTTGGGTCTGGTAGCTGTTGAACATATTATTGAGCACTGGTCAAATTTCTGCATTCGAAATTTTGGAAAACTCTCCGAGTGAATTTGTCGAGCATAATTATAGGAATTTTGTAAAACCTTTTCTCTCCTCACAAATAATCGCATGGATTTAGATCTGGAGAGTGTGAAAACCATTCAGCCATCCCGCCATCAAATCACATTATGCGAAGCAGTGATATTCTTGCACATCTTTGCTCGAAATGTGTCCTATCTCGACTAAATTTTCTTCGGTTAGAACTCTTACTGTGAACGGTCTGTTTCCTTTTGTCTAAAAAAGATTCAGTCTATTTTTTATAGTGTTTAACACCCGCCTTTGCTACAGACGGCACCGCAGGCGTAAACACTGAGGCCAGATGGAATGAAGATGTAGCATTAATGGAATGCGATGACGTAGGAAACTGGAGAACCCGGAGAAAACCCGCCCAGCGAGATTTTGTTCACCACAAATCCCACATGCAGTCGCCTGGGATCGAACCCTTGGTCCAAGCACTCGGCCACAGCTCGGCCACAGATCTTTACATTTGTATGACAACGTATAGGTTCTGAATTTGTTGCAAAATATGACACTAGGACATTTCTGTTTAAATTCAAGCTGATATCCACATGTGACTGCGTTCGAGCAAAACTTTATATTAAAAAAAAAAAAGAAGAAAAGAAAAAGACGACGACACCATTTTTTTCAAACAAAAACTACTTATTTCTCACTATAGTCCTCTTTTACGAATTTACACTTCTCCCTAAGTTCCTCTTTCTCTTTTAATCCCTTCAAAATAGTAATTGGCAAGCTCTACTTTATTTTTTGTGAAACGTTTCCACGCCTCTAAAATCTACACTAAGAAAAGGTACAAATCGTAGGATAACTATCCTAATTTAATTTTAGGATATGATCCTGAACCTTCACAGAAGGGAAAAGTAAACATCATATAAGATTCAGTTTTGACACATCTATTTCAGTAAAGTAAAATTAACTCCATGTCTAGTAGTACAAGAGGTATCTGTAGTTGTTAATCTCATTTTCCATATATACAGTATATGAGCTACAATATATTGGGGATATAACCTCAGAGAGTAAATAGCCAAAGCATTCTTTCGAATCTAATAATTTTTGCATGTGTACGTTGCCATTTAAAAGATTTATCGATGTCATACCTGTAAAATAATTACTAAAATTTTTGTTACTTATTTCTAAAACTGTTCTTTCAAAATACTACATTTAACGTTTCCGATCGTTTTTGTAACAAAATTGATGTATTACATTCACACGACTTTCTGTAGATTTTATGTTTATTAGTGTTTATAAGAACAAAGTTTTCTTATGGAAGTTTATTTTTCTGCCTAGTTCATTTTAATCGAAATAAGTCATTTCCAAAATGGCCAACTTACACGTAGAAATAAAAGGAATAGCGATCGTCAAATGTTTAACAGCTTGACACTAGCTTTTCTCGTTTATTGGTGTCTATAAACACATTTCATTCCTATGAAAATGTATTTTCTGTTTACTTCATCTTACTCGAGATAAGCCATTGGCAAAATAGATTTTTACATGTAGATATAAAGGGGAAAGCGGCAGTCAAATGTTAAAGTTGGCTTTAAAGTTGGCTTTAAAACTTCACTAACCATTCTTTCCATGTAATCGCGAAATAACAAAATAAAATAAAATCTGAAGTACGTAGTTCTAGAATCCGATTCCTAAACCAGAACGTCAACTGCAAACTTTTATACATTTTATTGAGTTCTTTCAACACAATAAAATCAGGAGACAGGTGGTCAGGTGTTTTGTCTGGAACTGGCATTCAGGAGGTGGTGGGTTCGATTACCGCAGCCGACATCTGACAAAGGGTATTTTTCAGGAGGGCGGTTCCCGGGCCACTGATCAAATGCTGGTGAGGTTTCCTCATTCCCTCGGATCTTCTGACCTTTCCTTTCATCTCTCTTTCAGAATTGTAAGTGTCGGCGAGGACTTCGGTGGTGGCACTCTTTTTTATGGTGTTTAATGCCCGCTATGCACCGCAGGTGATGACACTGATGATAAATGGAAAACCGGAGGGAAACCGGAAAACCCGGAGAGTACCCACCCCTGTGCTTTGTTCACCACAAATCTCATATGTGGTCACTTGGGATCGAACCCAGGTCATCTAGGTGAGAGGCGAGTGGTCTAACCAGCTCTCGGCAGCAGGATGGCGTTGGAGTTTTCTGTAGGACGTAGGGTTTCGGTCAGACCTGGGGCGCGTCTACTAGCGCTCCCCGCTTAGGGATAAGGAACTGCATGAACTATTTATAAGGACCCTCCACGGTGGCTCTTTACCGGTGGTCGCATGTTTCAGTCGCACATCGATTATACTCTCATATAATCCTATTCTCCTAGAGTCTGACGCACAATAAACCCATGGTGGCTGCAGTGTGGAACCTCCACTAGTATGACGCACTCACACACGTACGCGCGCTACCCACTGTAAACCATTTACTAACTACTAGCAAATACATACCTGGAAACCAGCTATTACTATATTTTCAAACACAATTAAACTAATTAAAATATTAAAATTAATACTAATGTAATGACCACTTCTTTCCAGCAATATAAATGTATACATACATTCTATTTAACAATTCAAGGCTTGCATTATAGTTCTTAAAAGAGTACCTCATTTTCTTTGATTTACGTTATATTTAAGTTAGTACATTTTCTATCATACAAATTTATTTATTCCACTAATACATTATTACTTCAGTTATTCAATTTTATACATATACTTGTTATACCTGACATTCCACTTCTCTCTGGTTCACTTCCATATAGCACTCTACCCTCAAGTCAATTTAAACACATGTTTTACTTCACTTTAACTTTCCATTCCTCTAGCAGTCTAAAAATAGTGTTACTTTACTAACATTATCCTTTCACTTCATTTAATCCTCACTGCACACTAAATCTTCAATTCAAATTTCACTTTTAACTTTCTAGTTAATTACTTTTAATTTTAAGAACCACAACATTTCCTCCGCAATCACCCATCCCTTAAAGCACACGCTTAGTTTTGTACCACAGCAAACAGGCATATTCCATGAATGCAGTGGACAGCAGGGATTGTCGCTCAGTCCTTGTACAGTGTGTCGTGTGTCAATTTATAATACCGGGAACAGAAAACAATCCAACTCGCAAGCCGTTGACTCCTATGTCTATGTTTGCCTTGAAGGAATTTTTCTTATATACAGAAAGTAGTGGAATAAGTGTTTAGTTTGCAGAAAAATTTCTGCACTCAGAAAATTCAATTTGCTGCGTCATTATGCAACTCATGCAATTGAGTACAACAGTTACCAAGGAGAATAACGTTTTTTTTAAATTGTGTTCGATCCCGATTAATTACCATGATGCCTATGCATATTCACTACTATACATGTGAATTTTTTTCGTTACAAATTAATTACATACAGTTCCACTTACAATTAGATTACAATGGTTTTAACCAGTTTAAGAAAGGAATTTGTTATTTTGTTATGTACATGCTACATTCATTGATATTTTTTGCAATTATTTACCACCAAAACATATGTTCATATCCGAAGTATAACTACTAATGCAATAGACAATAGAGCAAATGTTCTGCCAATCATGAACCTACAACAGGTGTGTTCAGCAATGAAAGTGGATTACGTGTTACAAATGTAAAATGTTGGATTCTGCCACAGTCCTGAAGAAATTTTCTGTTCTTCCTTTCCACGCAGTTTGTTACAACAGTGCACAGTAGGCAATTCGCAGGAGCTTTAAGCTCTCTCTCTCTCTCTCTCTGCTTTACATCAAGGGCAACCAGTTGACGACGCCTGCTTTAAAGGAGGCACAAGATACTGAACAAATCGAACCACTATTAACGAATATCTCGGAAATGACTGATGCCAAAAACATTTGAATTGGGCTTTGTGGTTTGAAAAAATTCTGAATTTGTAGTTTAATGTGTTTCGTCTATCGCAATGCTAAATAATTATACAAGATTGTATAAAATACCTTCTATAAGAAGAGGACTTCACATGATACTCTCAGAAAATTCAATGTATGTATTTTATTTTTCATGTAAGTAACTCTAATACCTGGTATTTTAATTGAAATGTTAAGAGCCTTTTTAAGAAAATAAAACATGCGAAAATATTTCCATGTAAGATGTAGTTTGGGGTGGGGGAATATTCCTAATAACCATCGTATCTTTGGAATACACTTAACTTAGATACTGACTTTAGTATTTATACTAACTTTTCACTTTTGAGTTATGTTGTTCACGCAAACGAAACATTTTGTATACAGATGTGTTTTGTTTTTTTTTTAATTTAGGAGCCCCCAAAATATATATTATTTCCGGATAAATGTCAGTATCCAATTCGTCTACCTATGTACTATGTACGTGGTACTGAAAACAAAAATGGTGACGGTGTTCAGCGGTTGTGGCTGGACGGTAAATTGCGCATTCTAAAAGGTTATCCTGGTGTCGTCGTCGGGAACACACCGTCGGGTCCCACGTTCGGGATTGGGTCTTCTTCTGGGGTACCCCGGGTGGTTCGGGACCCTGAACAAGCTTGTGCCCGTGGTAATCCGGATCTAGTCGCCTGCACTCGGTATTCTCCCCAAAATTCCTCCCTCGGGGGGGGGGGGTTACGTAGGAAGCAAAAAGCTAATAAAGGCCTACGTACAGTGCTCTGTTCCAGAGTGCTGGAGAACCCGTTTGTGTCCAATCTTAAACCTAATTATTGTTGGTCTAGATAGAAAAAAATATTATGCGTTACACTCACATGACTTTCTCTAGCTGCTCTACAAACAAACTTCCTACGAATGACTATTCTTCTTTCTACACAATGCTAATCGAGATAAACACTAGCAGAATGTTCTTATTACTTAGTTCCTTATAAGTAGAAGGGAGCAAAGGGAATGCACTAGGCTAAAGTCATAGTCAAATGTTTTAAAAGCTGTCGTTATGAGATTGTCATTGCAAATCTCTTTTTTACTTGGCCAGGAGTAGAACAAAAGAAAAACCGATAAAAACCTGTTTGACAAAATTATAAGTGCTTTACAATAGTAACCAATAACAAGGAATATCTTGGAAACGGTTACCTCCACAACAAAAACGTAAAGGACATAAATTGTGTGTTTTGACGAGGTCTATAATTTTATGCAGTAAATTTTTGTCTATCTTTTACGGTTTAGCAGTTAAGCAAAATTCGGAAAAATTCATCCAGAATAAAGAGGTCTTCAGAGGCTATTCCCAGAAATTTTAGTATACTGGACTTTAATCAAAATCGTTAGAGCCATTTTTAAGAAAATCAACATTGTTGAAAATTTTTCCATGTAAAGGGTACCTTGTGGTGGGGGTATTTTCTGAAAATTTTCGTGTCGTATCTTTGTACGACACTAAACCTAATTAACAAGTTCGGAATTTAACGGTTTTCATTTTTGAGCTATGTTGCCCACAGACACACACACATACGAACCTTTTTCTAGAAATTCTTTTTTTGGGACTCAGAGGATACAAAGCATATATTTCCGGTGAAATCTTGACATTGAACTATTGGGTGGAATACAATACCTTCTCTTTTCACTATGTAAATTGTACATGCGGGCTAGAGAAATAAAAATGGAGAATCTCTGAGTTTTAAAGGAAAGTATTTCACTTCACACATATGCGGTTAAGAAATAATATATCGTAAATGTAAACTTCCACCTAGAGCTGTGAGTTTCATCTCGAGGCTGATCAATAACGTCAACCACCTGGATCATTTGTCAATTAAGTATGGAAGATTGAATGTTTCCGGTACATGCCTGCTTAAACGTAGAAATAGTGGAAAAAGACGGCGTGATGCACGATAGCAAGGCTTGGAAATTGGGATCCATTTACCCCACCGGTCATGGATACGTTATATTATACCTATGTACGTACGTGGCAGGGATAATTTCACGCTCCGTTCTGGCTAAATGGAGGAGGATTTGAATTCCTCTTTCCCCTTACTTTGCGACTCTTTTCCATTGTTTTAAAAAAGAAACAATAAACACAGAGAATAAAAAAGACAAGAAGACGGCACCAAGATCTTCACGTAATTATTTCACGGCGGTTACAGAAAA
Organism: Hymenopus coronatus; assembly: GCA_030762935.1. Taxonomy (NCBI): domain Eukaryota; kingdom Metazoa; phylum Arthropoda; class Insecta; order Mantodea; family Hymenopodidae; genus Hymenopus; species Hymenopus coronatus. The sequence continues at coordinate 94,406,575 of CM060900.1, read as the reverse complement.
TGTCGGCTTCTTTTGAACTTGGGTCGTGCGGTAACCGAAGGAAGATAGATATGATGAAGAGGCTGGAGCTGGACCAGCGACTCTAGGTGACGAGAGGATGAGGGAACGCATGCATCTCTACCGAAACCTCTCATAATTTAAGATTATATAGTGTAAATGCCATAAATATTATAGTATGTTCGTGCTTGGTTTTGGCTTCTCTTTGTGTGCCAAGAATTCAACTGCATATATTTCGGAAACGAAATTATACAATATGAAACATTCGTACCAATTTAAAGCATTTATTTAATTGCGATTATACATCGGAGAATATATGTACAGCTAACATTCAAAAGAGACTTTGTGATTTATATACAGGTTTCGGGAATTACCAAATATATAAATGTTTTTCCAACTAATATGTTGTTGGATAGGTAGTCAGACTGAAAAATTCAATACAATGGCCAGGATTCGAACCACGGATCTCCTGGTCTATAGCCGGTTGCTCTACCACTGAGTTAACATGGCAATATACCGGTATAGCATTGAATTTCTCAACTGACTTGCAAAATGGCATTAACATTTGACAAAGAGAGTCATTTAACCAACGCAATGCTTTAAAATGGCGTCCAAAACATGTGCTGCATCCACCCTAGGAGAACTAAAGATTGCAAATACCTATGTACTTTAAAGTATGGTGAATATTTTGCACCAAAACTCCAAAAGTCGACATTTTTTCACCAAAATCACTAAAAACACTCGTGCGCCATAACACGTGTAGCATATGCTAATTTTTATTCAGATCTCAAATTTATGAAATATCAATAAAATTATATTGATCCCTTAAACAAAGAGAGATCATGTGCTCAGCGAAATGACATAAAATGTTTTCATTTATCTGTGATCCGCTACCAGTACTCGGAACATATAGTAAATTACACAGATAAACTAAGAATGTTATTAGCTAACAGTATTTCCTAATATATTGTTTGTTCTTCACATTAAGACAAACCTTAATTATTGAATATTTGGCCTACAATGACGAAGATTTCCATTGTTGATTTTTCTTTTCGAAGAAAACCAAGAGCACATTTTCAGTTAAACTATTTTGAGCATGTTTTACCTTACATCAGGCAAAGAAGCAAATAAATGCTTTCTGTACCTTTTGGGTAGCAGTTCAAGTGATGATTTTTCTAAGGCTTGTTTAATTTCCCTTGGTTCTTCCATTTTCTTTTGTTCTAAATTCTTAGCACCATTTAAACTTCACGAATATGATAAAAAAAAAAAAAAAAAAAAAAACATTTTAGATGAAAAATAGCAAACGGCTGCCATATAATGCATAGGCTAACTCTACATCGAGTTGCAATAAATTACAGATTGATGATCTGTGTGCGAGCACCATGAGAAATTTATTTAATTATTTCTCTCTTTCTTTCTTTGTTTAACTTCATGTTATAGGACTTTCACCCCCAGGACTTACAAGTTAGACGCCTGTTGAACAGAGACATTAGATCAGAGAGATGGGTGATCAGCACGATGTGTTGTATAAAAGTGAGGAAGTGGATGAAATGAACTGAGGTGGACTGAATGACAGGAAAAATAATTATGGAACAATTAATGGAATGTATGGCATGGGAATCGGAGAATCCGGACAAAACCCACCCAGCCGCTTCGTCCACCATAAATTCTACATATGTTCTCCTAGAATCGAACATGGGCCACCTACGTGAGAGGCGAGTGGTCTAACCATTCGGCCACGGCGCCGCCGGCGTCATGAGAAATTGATCATGGAAAATACATAATGACAGTTAAAACCTAGTCAAACAAATCCCGGTTATTAAACATGCGCAATACGAAGCGTAATTTCCATGTCACAATGGCATGGTTATATTATCACACTAGTGCGACTATCTAAAATGAAATTGAGTGTCATTTAAGGATGCTCTTTAGATGCTATGGTTCTCAGAGTCCCATTCTATATTGAGCGTGAATGACCGCTTAATTTTGCTCAGATGCCTCTTAATTAGGCTTGAGGTTGTTTTAGGGGACCTAAATCTACTTCCCTTCCATCAGGAAGACATACTAAGGATTTTTACGCCCGAAAAAAGTTAATCGTCCTCCGCCGGATTTGAACCCGCGACCTTGGCGACAATCTAAAGCTTTTAGTTAGTGTGCTATATGTTAAAAGTTCCACGTTTAGACCATACTGTCTAAAAGCACTTACGCTTTCAAAGGGAGACACTAAAACAATGAATAATCGAGAAAACGTAAAAAAGTGAGGTTTCTTATAGAACTAAAACTATTTCATAAAGGTTCTAATCAAACTAAATAAGTAGTATTTACTATAAGATAGGCCGAGGGAGATGGCTCCGCGGTAACGCGTAGAGCTAGCATTCCAGAGGCCCTGGGTTCGATACCCGTCTATCACCCACTCTGACCTTAGGAATTTAGTGGTTTTTCCTGGTCGGTAGGCGAATATTGTGGTGGTTTATCATTTTCCACGATTTCCATTCCAGCTTCTTTCTTCCATTTTGTTCTCTCTTAACTTTGAGGTGTGTTTACAGATTTCGCGGCGGAGCCGAACAAATGTTGCGGATGCTTGCTCAAGTGAGTACGTCCTATGGTCTCCAGAGGGCTGTTTGGACGACCGGTCGTTTATCTCTATTTCTAGTCATCTCCAGCAGCTGGACGGATTTTCTAGGCTGGAACTGTTTGGACTTCCGTGCATCTTTGTAGCTTGTCTACCGGAGACCTGTGGCCTCCTGCAATTCCTTCACTTCATTCTTCCTCTGAGGATGGTTGTCACCATAGATCTATGTAGGTCATAATACGCAAGATGTCCACCTTCGCTGTGCATCCTACATGTCTATAAGAAGATAATAAATGGAACAACCACACAAGTCATAAACATAATCTACTGTAAGGAGTAATTATGGCATCTGTACCGTTATTAATAATTCAAACTAAACAAAAGGAATAGAAGAGGTTCCGAAATTGACACTTAACAATTTTTCTCTGTTTTTGTTTAAAATAAAAATCATCAAGTTTTCCTTGCTTCCTGTCATTTAGGTTTTGCGATACGGTTTCATCATCTATTATCGAGATTAGGCTCTTTGACCTGTTTTGACCTGTCCGAAAAGGTCTGCCATATCTCTTCGCCCTTTAGGTTGGTAGTTCAGTAGGACCTTTAGGAATCAATGGTCGTTCATTCTTAGTATATTATCCAACCACTCCCTCTCGTGTCTATATATTTTTTTTCTTAATTTATATGTTGATAACTTTAATTCACGATCTTTTTTTTTTCTTCTTCTTTTTTTCCAATTTATTGTCCTGTAACCTGGTGGGATATATCGGACGGTGTATGAAATCGGTGAAATAATGATCAAGTGAGCTCGAGGTACATAGACCTTAAAGCTACTCAATATTGTCTTCTCAGGGTAAGGGAAACCCTCGAAAAAACCTTATCTCAGTAACCGGTCCTAACCGGGTTTCAAACTCGGAAACTATTGTATGTGAGGCAGATCGCTATTCACGATCTTGTGAATATACAAGGGCCGTTTTCTCAACCTCCGATAGGCTATAAATAAAAGACAAATTCATAGAAAACAATTATTTTATTACTTAAAGTTTTGTACACTTATATTTACTTTTCAACATAGTCACCGAAAAAATTGAGACATGACACTGATGATAGATGAAGATGGAGCCCCGGTGGAATGAGATGGTGGGGGAAACCGGAGAACCCGGAGAAAACCCGCCCCTGCTCAGCTTTGTCCCCCTCATTGAGTGTATTTTGTTTATTGCGTGTTTATCATATTTTCAGAAAGGAAAAATCAAAGTTCAGGTTTCGGTTGAAGGGAGATTATAAGTATCTCGTATATAAAAACTAGAATGTGAATTATGTACCAGCAAGAGTAGTTGGAGATAGTTTGCGAAAGAAAGGTATTAATGAGGTTGCTTCATTCGTTTATGATTACATTCAACTTTTTTTGGTAGTGTTTAACTCCCGGTTTTACTACTTGTGGCACCGCAGGCGATGTCACTGATGATACATGGAATAGAAATGGAGTACCAGGGGAATGCGATGGCGGGGGAAACCGGAGAACCCAAAAATCTCGCATGCGGTCATATTCAAAATTATCTATACAATGATCAAGAATTATACGATTTGTTTATGCCTGAGAAAATGACCGCTAAAACAAAACTTTGCTATGGAGTATGGGTACATCCTTGACATAAAAGAAATGCTCTTGGTTCAGAAGAACGAATGGAAGTATATCAATATGTATACGCTCTTGGCACTATGTTATTTTTAAGAGCCATACTTCATGACCACGGTAGCCATTTGAAAACACATAAACCGTGGCATTTGAAGGGCTGCAAAGCCAAAGGGATTTATATTGTAGAGGATTGACAAAGTGTGGTGAAACACCATTATATTACCGCAAGGGCTTTCAGTTTATTGATAGACGAGGGCCTTATTTCAAAGGCGTGCGGCACGAGGCATCGCTGACAGACAAGCTGTGGTCATAACACTTCATCAACACACGATCCTCAGGCTAACTGAACCGCGGGGGCCCGGCGTCTGACTGCCTGCCTGCTCAGCCAAGCCACTACCTTCAATTTTCCGACGGCGACGTTTGTACCCTGGTTAGAACTTGCAGCACATAATGGGTGCTGTACGCCTGGACTCGCTGTCATAATGCGTGCACATCCACACTATTTTACAAATCGCTAATGCCCGATTTTTAGAAAGCAAATCAAAAATCGAGCAGCTATTAAGACGAAATGTAAATGGAGTTTTATGTACGGACGCTCTTTAACTGCTGTGGTTCTCAGCGCCCCATTCTATACTGGGCGTGAACGACCGCTTAATTTTGCTCAGAGGCCTCTCTATCAGGCTTGAGGTTCTTTTACGTGCCACGGGACCAATGGCTTTATTTCTTTTCCGAAGGAAGCCATGCTAAGGATTTTTACGTCCGAAAAAATCCATGGTCCTCCGCCGGGTTTGAACCGGCGACCTTGGGTAACCATTACACCACGGAGTGCGACGGCTATTGAGACGGATTTTTTTGGCGGTCAGTAAAATTTTGTTGCAGAAATCAATGTTTGATTGGAGATTATTTGCCCATCAGATTGGTTCACCAGATTTTGTTATTTAACCGTTTGCCTCCAATCAAGAGAGTATTCGGACATCGAAACGCCCCAAAACTAACCTATAATTAATTGCATTTTTTGTTTGTTTGTTTGTTAAAGCGTTCCATGGAAGCTATTGTTACAGTATTATTTATCGCAATTCTACTATCAGATTCTTGCCTTCCTCGGCATTATAAGTATAAACAGTTTGATTGCACTATGCACCTTTCTGCGTAAAAGATCTGTGAAACATTACGCCATAAAATTGTTTTCAAGTGAAAGATATAGAAAAGAACCTATTTTACTGAAAGTAATTTAAAGTTCTTACTAAGTATCTTTATTTCATTCTTTTTAGAAGTAGAAAACAGACACGGATAAATTACCATAAAAAGAGTAAATAACGGAGAGGAAACTTCTTAATATTAGAATATTTTTAAATGAAGGAAATTTAATTTAGCAACGCAAACTAATGGAACGATAAATTAGCTTATTACTTATGGTTACGTTACTGTGTAAAACCAAAACAATGGATTCTTCTGATGAAATCTTCGAATAGTATGAAAGCCTCACATTAATGAAGAAGACATTCAGAGGCTGATAAAAATTAATTTTTGCGTATAGTATTAGGGAATTTGAACAGAGGTCTAGGCTAAGTAAATACTCTTGTATTTTTACTTTAAAGTATGAAAGAAAATTTGAATAGACCGACTAATCGGATCTTCTCAATTTCTGTAATGATCTTGTTGTAGGTCACAGTCACAGTTGGGACCTTTTAGGTTATGTTAGATGATCTTATTAGGGTCCATAAGTCAACTGCTTGCTGTGCGATTAGAGATGTATCTAGGCTAGGGGAAGTTTATAAAGCTATTCATTTTACATATTTTAAACTCGCAATCAACAGATCTTCCGGTCAAGAAGCTTTTGACAAAAAGAATACTGGTAATCTAAGCGACGTTTCTAGGTTTAAAGTACTCCGACTACCCTTCGAAGGCCCCTTCATCCTGATGGTCGCTCACATGGAGGGGGGGATGGTTGCGGGCACCTTGAAATCGTGGTACTTCTGACGTCACCAAAAGTACGCCAGACTGAATATCTGAGCCCCTCACAGATTGGGTTGGAATCGGCGAGGCAATCGTACCATAGAAGATTGGGAATGTCTGGGTATTTTTAATAGTGTTTAACGCCCTCTTTTACTACTTTGGCACCGCAGGCGATGACACTGATAATAGATGGAGTGAAGATGGAGCACCGGTTGGAATGTGACAACGGGAACCCGGAGGAGACCCGCCCCTGCGCCGCTTTGTCCACCACAAATCTCACATGCAGTCGCTTGGGATCCAAACCGTTTAGTTGAGAGGCGAATGGTCTAACCATTTGGCCACGGCACGGCCTGTCTGGGTAATGATGTCCATGATGTAGTCTCAATATCTTCAACGAAATTTTAGGAGGAGAAGTACATGGATGAGTAAAATTTAATACCTTTCTATGCATAACTGCCTTTAAATAGTAACCATTTTCCAGCCAGTGTGAATATTATTTGAATAATATTGGTTTAGAAAAGAATTTGTTTTTAAACTTTTCTTAAATAATGCATATTAGTAAAATGATAAACATGAGTTTTAAGGTGCTGAAAAAAAATCTTTGTGTTCCATTCCCTTGAATTTTTCTATTCACTCCGGATTTGATCCCAAGCAACCGCATGTAAGATTTGTGGCGGACAGAGCGACGCGGGGGCGGGTTTTCGTCGGCTTCTCCGGTTTCCTCCGCCATCGGATTCCACCGGTGCTCCATCTTCATTCAATGTATCACCTGTGGTGCCACAAGTAGTAAAAGCGGGCGTTAAACATTTAATCGAGATAAACAATTGCTGAATCGTATAATTGTATATTTCGTTGTAGGCACAACAGGATTAATGTACTGTAGTACGTTGTAAGCGATAGTTAATTTTTTTCAACATCCGTTCGCTTTGCAGTGGCCTTGAAATTTCGTCCGCTTTGCACCACCAGGAGATAAGAAAAAGGATAACGACTTCTCGTTTGAGATGAGCATCACTTTTTGAAAATTCAAACCAATAATAAAACAAATCTCGGACAAGGTTAATGGAACAACAGTTTCACATACATATATTGTGTACTTCAACGAGATATACATTTTCTTACGGTTTACCAGGTATGCAAAATTCATTCAAATGAAGAGGACTTCAGATGTACGTCCAGAAAATTCTAAATGCACATTTCATTTACCAAGAAAATATATTTTATATTTTAATATACTTTGATGCATTAAACAGAATTATTAGACCATTTTTGAGAAAAAGAGAATTTTCGAAGTCAATTACCGTGTAAAGGCTACTTTTGGGGTGAGGGGATTTTCTTGAAAAACTTCGTATTGCATTCTCGAAGATGGGGAACTTAGATACAAAATTTAATATTTAACTGACTTTTCGCTTATAAGACATGCTGTTCACACAGGATCTTTTTCTAAAAAATGTTTTGGCAGTTCCGAGGGGCTCAAAACATGTATTTCTTGGGACATTTCAGTATCAAATATTTGAACACAATACATAGTAGTGAAAGTAATGAAGTAAAAATATGGGTAATTAAAGGCGGCATACTTTACAGAACCTAACGGCTCTTTGCATGATCCTTCAAATGCAACTGCATTTTCAGTTTACATTCGCATGCAGAAAACTCCACTTTCTCTTAAAAGGGTCTTGGGGATACAGAATCAGAGCATAACGTTTCTGACCAGTGTTGCCAGATTGGGCGTAAAGTCGCCGATTGGGCCAGTAATATCCGCTTTTTACGACCAAATTTTGATGAAGGCGATTAAAATTACTAAATATAATTATAATTACTAAAATATTTCTGCAAAATATAACTTTTAATAATGTCTGTTTTTAACTTTATGCGCCGATTGGTAGGGAAGAGAGCTCTAAATCTAAATTGATGAAAGATAAATACTAAATCCTCTCTGACGGCTGTTTTTTTTAAGCCTGCCAATAATTACTTTTTTTGCACGATATAGTTAATTTGCGGTACTTATTAATATCGGTACTGTGGATGGATCATAAGTTGGCATTCTCACTTTTTTCAATGAAAGCAAAAGAAATGTTTCAGTGCTGGTAATTAATGTTTCATTGCACTTCTTATATATTAGAATTGTTGGTTTGGTTTTATCGATATTTTAAAAATTAAATTTAATCATGATCAAAAGAATTATTCGGGAAGTAAAACCATACGAATAAGAAGTATGTCCCTATAGCAGCTCATCGGAGAATCTGCTCCTAAAATGTAACATTTATCTTCTGGTAATAAGATTATATGGTTATTAGCCTATATGTTTATGAGGCAGCCCTCAACTGAGTGAAGTAATTAATAAAATAAATACTTCAGGTAATATTTCAATATAATTATCGGCGCAAACGCCTCGTATTTTCATACTCTTTCCTGAATTTGAGTCAGCGCAGCTCACACTAGTCAATATTCCAGTATTATGTTATTTATTATGATTGTGCTATACTTACCGACTATAAGAATCTTTTGAAAATATTTCAAGAGTGTGTGAGTGTGTGTGTGTGTTTGTGTGTGTAAAATAGTAAAATAAATTGCATATTTTAATAAAAATTTTGGGTGAAACTTGTGATTTTTTTTAATGATTCGGGCGAAATTTTGAGAAATGCTTCTGGCAACACTGTTTCGGACAAAGCTGTATACTACAAACACCATTCTATGAAATTCCTAGACAGCCTGTCTCGGAATTCTTGGGAAGATTAAAACGAATATGTTATCTTATCTTGAAAGTACGTCTCACAGCAAATGATAAGCACCGCTGTAAATCAACCTTTGAATTCGCCGAATGTTGTCTTCCACTTCTGATAAGGTTATAAACCGTATATTAAAGATTATGGTAATAAAGTTGCGGTTCAGGGAAAACCCGATTTCTTTTAAAACATTACTCGGCAATTTGATGCGGAAAATTCTTGTAGAGAATAGGAAAACATTCCACTGTAACGGACGGCACAGTCCAATACAGAGAAACGCTTTTGACACACTCTTCAAATATTAAGCTGTGAAATTTAGAAAATTCACAATATAGAATATGTATATCTTATTCAAATGTATATCGTTATTATACACAACAGTGATATTTTTGCCAGGTATGAAAGCCCTAGATTTCTCGGTTATTTAAATAATATCTTTAATTCTCTAAAATAATTATTTCAATAAAAATCAGTCACGTGATGCAGTTTTAAAACCATGGACATAAAAAAATCAACTTTTATAGTAAATGAGTTTAAAAATACATCTGTCATATTATATTTATTTATTTATTAAGTAGGGTCGTCTCCTTAGTGCGATGGTGCTTGATATGCAAGAGATCTGGGTTCGATTCCCGGTGTGGCGAATTTTCCCACTCTGGGAGACCTGGTCCGAGGTGAACTCAGCCTCATGAGGTCCCTGCGGGCCAATTGACGAGCTACTTTATTGAGAAGTAGCGGCTCCAGATCGAGAAGACCGCATCAACCGGCTGGAAGAAACTCAAGGCGCTGATCACGTTTCACCCTCCAGTACTACACCCATTCAGGACGCCTTCAGACCGAGATGGGGGATGCAGCGGCCGGGCCAAGGTCGCGCTATGGAGTTAACGTTAGTTTAACTCCTAAGTGGAGCAAAGGGCATCGCTACGATGTTTCCTTGATCGAATTTGAACTTCCAGTTCGTGATTTCGCAGCTATGCCCCATGGTGACGAGGGATGGCACTTTAGGACGAAATCACATCGCGAAATGGTGCAATTTTGCCCAGGAACCTTCCTCTTTCAACGTACGGGACCTCCGACTTTACTTCCCTTCCGAAGAAATCCATGCTAAGGATTTTTGGGTACAAAAATATCAATCGCCCTCCTCTAGGTTTGAAGCTGCAATCTTAGGTTATAGAGGCTAGTATGGTAACCACTGCACGATGGAGGGCGACATATGCCTTTACATTAATGCTAATTATTGTAGAAAAATATTTGCTTTTTGTGTTCTCAAAACTCTTTGTTTTTCAACATTAATCATTTATTTCTCAAAACTGAAGCATTACTTCGTGAAACTAATAGTATTATTTACTTTAGTATACTTTTGAGAGGCAGTATAAAATGTTTGAAACAAATTAGTGAACAATTGCATTGTGTGGAGCATTTTAAATACGGAAAAGTGTTGGAAATGGTTTGCGAGAAAACGACATTTAAGGCTGGGATTGCCTATTAATAAGCATGCACAAGTCTACTTAAATCTTCAGTTAATTGATACTTAAAGTTCGTCAAGCGGGAAAACGATATATTTTCTTAAACTTTAGAAATCATATTATCATATTATATTATGTCAAAAATAATGTCTTAATTTTTCACAAACTTTAGTCAAATTTCACAGATGCATCTCCTTTATAATCATAGCTATACATGAAAATAGAGTCCAAGAGATAAGAATGTTTTGTTTACATATTTGTGTGTTTGGTGTTGATCACAGACACTCACCAGACACAAACTCACAACAATTACAGTATTAACGTTTCAGCTATAAACGTCTCATCCTTCAACTGTACTGTACACGTAACAGTTTAATTGTTTCTTACATTCCATAAACATTTTCCAAACCTCAGTTCCCATTGATTTTTTTTTCACTGTCAACATTTTTATTTCTACTTAACCATTTCCTACAGTGGTCCGTACCTTAACATTATAATAATAAAAATGGATCTCATCTTCCCTACCATTACATATTTGACATCTTTTCTTCAACATATTCTTCTTTTCAATTCCCAATTTGAACATTCCCAGACGAAAACAAGCAATCCTTTCTCTTCCCTTAAAAACCTATTTTTAACCCTCTCTTTAATTCAGATTTCTATTCATTGTAAAAATTAAGTGACTTTATTCCTGATTTATATATAATGTTTGGTTATCAACGTATTTTATTCTGTCACTTATTATTTTCCAGATTCACTTCATTAATCTGTAACTTGTGGCCAACTTATCCCTAATTCATTTTTGATTGTGTTTAACGCTCGCTTTACTACTACGCAGGCGATGTCACTGGTGATACGCGGAATGAAGATGGAGCACCGGTAGAATGCGATGGCGGGGGAAACCGGAGAACCCGGATAAAACCTACCCCTGCGCCCTTTGTCCACCACAAATCCCACATGCAGTTGCTTGGGATCGAATCCAGACTGCCTTAGAGAGAGGCGAGTGGTCTAACCACTCGGCCAAGGTGCGGCCCGCTAATTCATTTATTATTACCGTTTACTTGCCTTTTTCCCAACCAGATTCTGGTATGTTTCTGTTTTTACAATACACTTCCTACATTCGGAGCTAAACCTACTTTCTTGGATACTTGAACTGCAGCGGAAGCCTAAGGTATCTTAAAACACATTGAATGGGTGGAAAAATTGAATCACGGCTCCCAAGAATTCAACATGGCCAACATTACACTAAGTTGAAGTATTGCTAGCTTTCAACGAGGTTTATTCAGATTCAGATTTATTCACCAACTGTAATACTTTCACAAGGCTTCGTCATATGAAATAAACTACATAAGTTACAATTAAAAATCTTAATTTTAGCACTATAACCATATGTACAATTTCAACAAAGTGCTGGTATATCAACTGCTGTTAACATTCGCTATTTTGTATAAAAGCTTTTTTTAGCAAAACGTATTTGTTAACTGTAATTTACATTTGCTATTTTATATTCCTCAACTGTATAGAACACATTTTGAACAAGGTAGAATTTATTTTATTTTGCTTTTGTCCCCCCCCCCTTCTATTTCTTTAAATCAATGAAGCAAATGATTATATAGATATTTTGCATTGCGTTCAATATTCGACTTCAAGCGACCGCATGTGCGACTTGTGGTGGACAAAGCGGAGCAGGGGCAGGTTTCCTCCGAGTTCTCAGGTTTCTCCCGCCATCACATTTCACCGGTACTCCACCTTCATTCCATGAATCATCAGTATCGTCGCTTGGGGTGACAAAGTAGCAAAAGCGGGCGTTAAACGTTATAAATAAATTGCTTTGAATACCTCTAGTTGTTTCCAGGGATCCTCTTAAACTGTTTCTGAAATAGTAGTAGTAGTTTTAGTAGTGGTGGTGGTGGTCGTCGTCGTCATTATGGTGGCGGTCGTCGTCGTCGTCGTTATGGTGTCGGTCATGGTCGTGGTGGCGGTAGTAGTAGTGGTAGTAGTGTTGGTAGTGCTAGTGGTGGTGGTGTTGGTGGTGATAGTGGTAGTGTTGGTGGTGGTAGTGGTAGTAGTAGTTGTTTTTTTTTTTTTTTTTTCGGCAGTGGAAAAAATTCTTCTTAAGTGGTGGCGAGTTGGATATTTACCAACTAAAAAAAAACTACTGTCTAACCGCTTACCAGTTCGGAACTGCTTGTCGCATTTCATCAAAATGGCAGCTGTCTATATGTATTGTCAGTTACTGTCTTTCCTCTTTTTCCTTCGTCTCCATAATTTCTTTACATAGTTCTTTTACTATATTCCATGCTCTTGTACTCCCGGTAATGGTCTGCTCTAAATTATCTACTGTTATAATTTTACCCAGTTTTGTGTGAGCTATAATCCTATAGGTCTCCCATCTTGGGCAGTGGAGAAGCGTGTGCTCCGCGGTATTAGTTTCTGGGCAGTAGTTGCATTTCTCGCTATTCGTTTTCCCCATTTTTTTTTTTGCGTAGTACCTAAATCTTCCATGACCAGATAGTACCTGCGCCATGAAATAATCTAATGATCTGTGCTTGCATATTAGCCACATATTAATATCTGGGATAATTTTCTTCGTCCATTGTGCCACCTCCATGGTCTCATGCCACCGCTCTTGCCACTCTTCTATGATTTGTTGTCTTATATTTCCTTTGTCTGCATTAGTGGAACTAATGTTTTCTTCTAAGATATTTCCCTCTTTTACTAACAGATCTATGGGTACTGCTCCTGAGATGACCTGTAGGGCTTTGGTCGATATGGTTCGATACCCATTTACCACCCTAAATAATAGTTTCCGCTGTACTCTGGCCAGGTGGTTTCGGTACACTTATTTTCTTAATGCAGTGTGCCATATTGAGGCGGCATATAACAGATTAGAAAAGATTGCGCAGTGGTGGTGGTAGTGGTGGTGTTGGTGGTGGTAGTGGTAAGTGCTAGTAGTAGTGGTGGTGGTGTTGGTGGTGGAAGTAGTAGTGGTAGTGGTGGTGGTGGTAGTGGTAGTGGTGGTGGTGGTAGTGGTAGTGGTGGTGGTGATGGTAGTTGTGGTAGTATTAGTGGTGGTGGTGTTGGTGGTAGTGGTAGTAGTAGTGGTGGTGGTGGTGGTGGTAGTGGTGGTGGTGGTAGTGGTGGTGGTAGTGGTAGTGGTAGTGGTGTTGGTGGTGGTAGTGATAGTAGTGGTGGTGGTAGTGGTAGTAGTGGTGGTAGTGATAGTAGTGGTGGTAGTGGTAGTGGTAGTAGTGGTGGTGGTAGTGGTAGTGGTGGTGGTGGTGTGGATGGAAGTGGTAGTAGTGGTGGTGGTGGTGGTAGTGATGGTGGTGGTAGTGGTAGTAGTAGTGGTGGTGTTGGTGGTGGTAGTGGTGCTGGTAGTGGAGGTGGTGTTGGTGGTGGTAGTAGTAGTGATGGTGGAACTGGTAGTAGTAGTGGTGGTGGTGTTAGTGGTATTAGTAGTGGTGGTGGTGGTGGTGGTAGTGGTAGTTGTGGTGGTGTTGGTCGTTGTGGTAGTGGTGGTAGTAGAGGTGGTGATGTTGGTGGTGGTAGTGGTAGTAGTGGGGTGGTGGTAGTGGTAATAGTGGTGGTGTTGGTGGTAGTGGGGGTACTAGTAGTGGTGGTAGTGGTACTGGCAGTACTAGTAGTGGTGGTGTTAGTGGTACTGGCAGTACTAGTAGTGGTGGTGTTAGTGGTACTGGTAGTAGTAGTGGTGGTAGTGGTACTGGCAGTACTAGTAGTGGTGGTGTTAGTGGTACTGGTAGTACTAGTAGTGGTGGTGGTAGTGGTACTGGCAGTACTAGTAGTGGTGGTGTTAGTGGTACTGGCAGTAATAGTAGTGGTGGTGTTAGTGGTACTGGTAGTAGTAGTGGTGAGAGTGGTACTGGCAGTACTAGTAGTGGTGGTGTTAGTGGTACTGGTAGTAGTAGTGGTGGTGGTAGTGGTACTGGCAGTACTAGTAGTGGTGGTGTTAGTGGTACTGGTAGTACTAGTAGTGGTGGTGGTAGTGGTACTGGCAGTACTAGTAGCGGTGGTGTTAGTGGTACTGGCAGTACTAGTAGTGGTGGTGTTAGTGGTACCGGTAGTAGTAGTGGTGGTAGTGGTACTGGCAGTACTAGTAGTGGTGGTGTTAGTGGTACTGGCAGTACTAGTAGTGGTGGTGTTAGTGGTACTGGCAGTACTAGTAGTGGTAGTGTTAGTGGTACTGGCAGTACTAGTAGTGGTGGTGTTAGTGGTACCGGTAGTAGTAGTGGTGGTAGTGGTACTGGCAGTACTAGTAGTGGTGGTACTGGTACTGGCAGTACTAGTAGTGGTGGTGTTAGTGGTACTGGTAGTACTAGTAGTGGTGGTGGTAGTGGTGCTGGCAGTACTAGTAGTGGTGGTGTTAGTGGTACTGGCAGTACTAGTAGTGGTGTTGTTAGTGGTACTGGTAGTACTAGTAGTGGTGGTGTTAGTGGTACTGGCAGTACTAGTAGTGGTGGTGTTAGTGGTACTGGCAGTACTAGTAGTGGTGGTGTTAGTGGTACTGGCAGTACTTGTAGTGGTGGTTTTAGTGGTACTGGTAGTAGTAGTGGTGGTAGTGGTACTGGCAGTACTAGTAGTGGTGGTAGTGGTACTGGCAGTACTAGTAGTGGTGGTAGTGGTACTGGCAGTACTAGTAGTGGTGGTAGTGGTACTGGCAGTACTAGCAGTGGTGGTGTTAGTGGTACTGGTAATAGTAGTGGTGGTAGTGGTACTGGCAGTACTAGTAGTGGTGTTGTTAGTGGTACTGGTAGTAGTAACGGTGGTAGTGGTACTGGCAGTACTAGTAGTGGTGGTGTTAGTGGTACTGGTAGTACTAGTAGTGGTGGTAGTGGTACTGGCAGTACTAGTAGTGGTGGTAGTGGTACTGGCAGTACTAGTAGTGGTGGTGTTAGTGGTACTGGCAGTACTAGTAGTGGTGGTAGTGGTACTGGCAGTACTAGTAGTGGTGGTGTTAGTGGTACTGGCAGTACTAGTAGTGGTGGTGTTAGTGGTACTGGTAGTAGTAGTGGTGGTAGTGGTACTGGCAGTACTAGTAGTGGTGGTGTTAGTGGTACTGGTAGTACTAGTAGTGGTGGTGGTAGTGGTACTGGCAGTACTAGTAGTGGTGGTGTTATTGGTACTGGCAGTAATAGTAGTGGTGGTGTTAGTGGTACTGGTAGTAGTAGTGGTGAGAGTGGTACTGGCAGTACTAGTAGTGGTGGTGTTAGTGGTACTGGTAGTAGTAGTGGTGGTGGTAGTGGTACTGGCAGTACTAGTAGTGGTGGTGTTAGTGGTACTGGTAGTACTAGTAGTGGTGGTGGTAGTGGTACTGGCAGTACTAGTAGTGGTGGTGTTAGTGGTACTGGCAGTACTAGTAGTGGTGGTGTTAGTGGTACCGGTAGTAGTGGTGGTGGTAGTGGTACTGGCAGTACTAGTAGTGGTGGTGTTAGTGGTACTGGCAGTACTAGTAGTGGTGGTGTTAGTGGTACTGGCAGTACTAGTAGTGGTAGTGTTAGTGGTACTGGCAGTACTAGTAGTGGTGGTGTTAGTGGTACTGGCAGTACTAGTAGTGGTGGTGTTAGTGGTACCGGTAGTAGTAGTGGTGGTAGTGGTACTGGCAGTACTAGTAGTGGTGGTACTGGTACTGGCAGTACTAGTAGTGGTGGTGTTAGTGGTACTGGCAGTACTAGTAGTGGTGTTGTTAGTGGTACTGGTAGTACTAGTAGTGGTGGTGTTAGTGGTACTGGCAGTACTAGTAGTGGTGGTGTTAGTGGTACTGGCAGTACTAGTAGTGGTGGTGTTAGTGGTACTGGCAGTACTAGTAGTGGTGGTGTTAGTGGTACTGGCAGTACTAGTAGTGGTGGTGTTAGTGGTACTGGTAGTAGTAGTGGTGGTAGTGGTACTGGCAGTACTAGTAGTGGTGGAAGTGGTACTGGCAGTACTAGTAGTGGTGGTGTTAGTGGTACTGGTAGTACTAGTAGTGGTGGTAGTGGTACTGGCAGTACTAGTAGTGGTGGTAGTGGTACTGGCAGTACTAGTAGTGGTGGTAGTGGTACTGGCAGTACTAGTAGTGGTTGTAGTGGTACTTGCAGTACTAGTAGTGGTGGTGTAGTGGTACTGGCAGTACTAGTAGTGGTGGTGGTTGTACTGGCAGTACTAGTAGTGGTGGTAGTTGTACTGGCAGTACTAGTAGTGGTGGTAGTTGTACTGGCAGTACTAGTAGTGGTGGTAGTGGTACTGGCAGTACTAGTAGTGGTGGTGTTAGTGGTACTGGTACTAGTAGTGGTGGTAGTGGTACTGGCAGAACTAGTAGTGGTGTTGTTAGTGGTACTGGTAGTAGTAGTGGTGGTAGTGGTACTGGCAGTACTAGTAGTGGTGGTGTTAGTGGTACTGGTAGTACTAGTAGTGGTGGTAGTGGTACTGGCAGTACTAGTAGTGGTGGTAGTGTTACTGGCAGTACTAGTAGTGGTGGTGTTAGTGGTACTGGCAGTACTAGTAGTGGTGGTAGTGTTACTGGCAGTACTAGTAGTGGTGGTGTTAGTGGTACTGGCAGTACTAGTAGTGGTGGTGTTAGTGGTACTGGCAGTACTAGTAGTGGTGGTGTTAGTGGTACTGGTAGTAGTAGTGGTGGTAGTGGTACTGGCAGTACTAGTAGTGGTGGAAGTGGTACTGGCAGTACTAGTAGTGGTGGTGTTAGTGGTACTGGTAGTACTAGTAGTGGTGGTAGTGGTACTGGCAGTACTAGTAGTGGTGGTAGTGGTACTGGCAGTACTAGTAGTGGTGGTAGTGGTACTGGCAGTACTAGTAGTGGTTGTAGTGGTACTTGCAGTACTAGTAGTGGTGGTGTAGTGGTACTGGCAGTACTAGTAGTGGTGGTGGTTGTACTGGCAGTACTAGTAGTGGTGGTAGTTGTACTGGCAGTACTAGTAGTGGTGGTAGTGGTACTGGCAGTACTAGTAGTGGTGGTAGTGGTACTGGCAGTACTAGTAGTGGTGGTGTTAGTGGTACTGGTACTAGTAGTGGTGGTAGTGGTACTGGCAGTACTAGTAGTGGTGGTGTTAGTGGTACTGGTAGTATTAGTGGTGGTAGTGGTACTGGCAGTACTAGTAGTGGTGGTGGTGTTGGTGGGTGTGGTAGTAATAGTGGTGGTGGTGGTAGTAGTAGTGGTGGGGATGGTGGTAGTAATAGTGGTGGTGGTGTTGGTGGTAATAGTGGTGGGGATGGTGGTAACCGCAGCTGTAGTAGTAGTGGTGGTGGTGTTGGTGGTAGTAGTAGTGGTGGTGTTGGTAGTAGTAGTGGTGGTGGTGGTAGTAGTAGTAGTAATGGTGGTGGTGTTAGTACTGGTAGTAGTAGTGGTGTTGGTGGTGGTAATGGTAGTAGTAGTGGTGGCGTTGGTGGTGGTAGTGGTAGTAGTGGTTATGGTGGTGGTAGTGGTAGTAGTAGTGGTGGTGGTAGTGGTAGTAGTGGTGGTGGTAATAGTGGTGGTGGTGGTGGTGGTAGTAGTAGTGGTGAGGATGGTGGTAGTGGTAGGGCAGTAGTGGTGTTGGTGGTAGTAATAGTGGTGGTAGTGGTAGTGGTATTAGTAGTAGTGGTGTTGGTGCTCTTAGTAGCAGTAGTGGTGTTGGTGGTGGTAGTGGTAGTAGTGGTGGTGTTGGTGGTGGTAGTAGTAGTGGTGGTGGTAGTGGTAGTAGTAGTGGTGGTGTTAGTAGTAGTGGTGATGTTGGTAGTGGTAGTAGTAGTGGTGATATTGGTAATAGTAGTGGTGGTGTTGGTAGTGGTAGTAGAAGTGGAGGTGTTGGTGGTGGTAGTGGTAGTAGTAGTAGTAGTGGTGTTGGTGGTGGTAGTAGTAGTGGTGGTGTTGGTGGTTGTAGTGGTAGTAGTAGTGGTAGTGTTGTTGGTATTGGTAGTAATAGTGGTGGCGTTGGTGGTGTTAGTAGTAGTGGTGGTTGTGGTAGTGGTAGTAGTAGTGGTGGTGTTAGTGTGGTATTGGTAGTAGTAGTGGAGGTGTTGGTGGTGGTAGTGGTGGTAGTAGTGGTGTTGGTGGTGGTAGTGGTAGTAGTAGCGGTGGTGTTGGTAGTGGTAGTAGTAGTGGTGGTGTTGGTAGTGGTAGTAGTAGTGGTGGTGTTGGTGGTAGTGGTAGTAGTGATGGTGGTGGTGATAGTGTTAGTAGTATTGGTGGTGGTGGTGGTAGTAGTGGTGGTGGTGGTGCTAGTGGTAATAGTAGTGGTGGTGTTGGTAGTGGAAGTGGTAGTAGTAGTGGTGGTGTTGGTGGTAGTGGTAGTAGTGCTGGTGGTGGTGATAGTGGTAGTAGTATTGATGGTGGTGGTGGTGGTAGTAGTAGTGGTGGTGGTGGTAGTGGTAATAGTAGTGGTGGTGTTGGTGGTAGTAGTGGTGGTGTTGGTGGAAGTAGTAGTGGTGGAGTGGTGGTGTTGGTGGTGGTAGTGGTAGTAGTAGTGGTGGTGTTGGTAGTGGTAGTAGTGGTTATGGTGTTGGTGGTGGTAGTATTAGTATTAGTGGTGGTAGTTGTAGTGGTGGTGTTGGTGGTGGTAGTGGTAGTAGTAGTGATGGTATTGGTGGTGGTAGTGGTAGTAGTAGTGGTGGTGTTGGTAGGATAGTAGTAGTAGTGGTGGTGTTGGTTTTGTTAGTGGTAGTAGTAGTGGTGGTGTTGGTGGTGGTAGTATTAGTAGAAGTGGTGGTGGTAGTTGTAGTGATGGTGTTGGTGGTTGTAGTGGTGGTAGTAGTAGTGGTGGTATTGGTGGTGGTAGTGGCAGTAGTAGTGGTGGTGTTGGTGGTGTTAGTGGTAGTATTAGTGGTGGTGTTGGTAGTGGTAGTACTACTGGTGGTGGTGTTGGTGATGGTAGTGGTAGTAGTAGTAGTAGTAGTAGTAGTAGTAGTGGTGGTGTTGGTGGTGGTAGTGGTAGTAGTAATGGTGGTGGTGGTAGTGGTAGAAGTGGTGGTAGTGGTGGTGGTAGTGGTAGTAGTGGTGGTGGTAGTGTAAGTAGTAGTGGTGGTGGTAGTGGTAGTAGTAGTGGTGGTGTTGGTAGTGGTAGTGATAGTAGTAGTGGTGGTAGTGGTAGTAATATTGGTGGTGGTCGTAGTGGTAGTAGTATTGGTGGTGGTGTTGGTGGTAGTGGTAGTGTTAGTATTAGTGGTGGTGGTAGTGGTAGTGGTAGTAATATTGGTGTTGGTGTTGGTGGTAGGGGTAGTAGTATTGGTGGTGGTGTTGGTGGTAGTTGTAGTGTTAGTAGTAGTGGTGGTGGTGGAGTTAGTGGTTGTGGTAGCGGTAGTAGTATTGGTGATGGTAGTGGTAGTGGTTGTTGTAGTGGTGGTGGTGGTGATAGTGGTAGTGGTAGTGGTAGTGGTAGTAGTAGTGGAGGTTGTGCTGGTGGTAGTAGTATTGGTGGTGGTGGTGGTGGTAGTGGTTGTGGTAGTGGTTATGGTGGTGTTGGTGGTAGTGATAATGGTTGTAATAGTGGTGGTGGAGGTAATGGTAGTAGTAGTGGTGGTGGAGGTAATGGTAGTAGTAGTGGTGGTGGAGGTAATGGTAGTAATAGTGGTGGTGGAGGTAATGGTAGTAATAGTGGTGGTGGTGGTGGTGGTAATGGTAGTAATAGTGGTGGTGGAGGTAATGGTAGTAGTAGTGGTAGTGGTGGTGGTGGTAATGGTAGTAATAGTGGTGGTGGAGGTAATGGTAGTAGTAGTGGTGGTGGAGGTAATGGTAGTAATAGTGGTGGTGGAGGTAATGGTAGTAGTAGTAGTGGTGGCGGTGGTGGCAGTAGTAGTTTCTAACCATAATAAAACCTATTTTGCAAATCTTTTCTTCAAACACACCCCTGCGCTAAATATTCTATCGTACTGCACTTAATAAGACGATATTGTGTCGTAAAACTGGCAATTTGAATATGTGGAAGACTCTTAGAGCACTAAATGAGTCCAGGACAATGATTGACACGGAAAATTTATGCAGAGTGGGTAAAATGGGAGCGCAGACCCAATTTATAGGACCAGAGCCGGTCTAAGGTTAAACAAATGTATTAAGGTGGGTTCAAGTCAGGAAATATAATGAATATTCTATTAAATTTAGCTGTATGTACCTATTGTTATGCATGGTTATGTGTCTTGGTGTAGAAATCTGCTACATGAAATATAAACGACAATTTTTGCATTGGATAAACTATGCAGTTGTGCAGTTAGATTTTGAGCTACTTAAATCTTCTTTTCCTGATAACAATACGCATGTTGTCGTTTACATTTGTATTTAACAGATTTCTACACCAAACATACTTAATAATAGGTACATACAGCTAAATGGAATAGAATACTCTTGTTATATCCTGTGTTTCACATAATAGTCCATATTACACCGCTATCTATAAGGCTCACCAACATGTATAATTACCGCTGTGGGCAGCTAAATTTGGTACAGTAAGTATTGACTACACCTGGCTTTTCCATCGCAATTTATTTTATTTCAATAACGGTGAGACTCTCCCCAAACGTACCTTGTTAGATGTTCTATTACCTCCTCTACACGTACTGTGTATTCAGTGTATAGAGAAGGTATTGTATTGCACCCAAAAGTTCGAGATTTCACCGGAAATATGTTTTGAGACCCCTTGAATCCAAAAAAGGCACTTTTAGAAAAATGTCCGTGTGTGTGTCTGTCTCAAGTGCGCTAAATACCATGCTCGGTATTTAAGTTCAGTATCTTCAAGAAAATCCTCCAGCCCCAATCACCCTTTACATGAAAAAAAATTCGAAAGTTTTCTTTTTCTTAAAAGTAGCTCTAAAGATTTTGATTAAAATATTGTATATACATATTATATATTTACATGACAAATAAAATGTAGGTATATCCTGATTTTCTGGGAATAGCGTCTGAAGACATCTTTATTCTGGATGAGTTTTGCAGAATTTTGCATAACTGGTAAACCGTAACAGATAAAAAAAAACTTACTACATAAAAATATCTATCTCGTTAAAACACACAATTTATGTTTTATACATTTTTTCGTAGAGTTTGCCGCTTTTGTGACATTCCTTGTTATTGGATTCAGTTTTAAAACACATATACTTTTCTTATACAGAAATATGCCAACTCTTGACCATACAAACAAAGGAACTTCAATTGCATAACAACCAGCTTTTAAAAGATTTGACTATCGCTTTAGTCTATGGTTGTCCCTTATTTTCCTTCTATTTATAAGGAAGCAAGTACATTTCTGCTAATTTTTTTCTTGATTAGCATGAAGTAAATAGAAGAATAAGCTTTTTATCAATAATTTATTCCAGAGATGTAGAGAAGTTTGGAGGTTTTTTTATTTATGAACGCTCTTTAACTGCTGTGGTTCCCAGCGACCCATTCTATACTGGGCGTGAAAGACCGCTTATTTTGCTCAATGGCCTCTCTATCAGGCTTGAAGCTCTTTTACGTGCGTAAATCTACGACATGAAACCAACGGCATGTGATAATGACTATTTGTTACTACAAACATATTCTCACAGTTTTCATAGCCCATGATTATCAGGGAACCACATAAAAAACACGTGCACATAGCTGCATTTTAACCTATTTTTGTGGTGGACAAAGCGACGCTGGGGCGGGTTTTTCTCCGGGTACTGCGGTTGTTTCCCCCGCCATCGCAGTGCACCGGTGCTCCATCATCATTCATGTATCATCAGTGTCACCGTCTGCGGAGGCATAAGTAGTTAAAGCGGGCGTTAAACACTACCAAAAAAAAAATAACCTACTGTTGGACCACATTTCCTCCTTCAACATTGCGTTTCTACTTCACATTATAGTTAATTTTTGAGTTGTAGTCAACATGTAGTAGCCCGCCTGGTTAGTGGGGTGGTAGCGTGTCTGCCTCACTTTTTTTTTTTTTTTTTAAATACAGTTCCGGAGTCTGGTCGGGACTCCGGCGCTGTATAACCTACCTTTTATTTACCTAATTTGTTTACTTTGAGTACTGTATGATTACTGAATTTCTGTTTTACCTTTTACACACACACACATACACAAACATATAACACCCATGCCCAAGGCGGGATCCCCTGCGCTGCGAAACATTCAACAGGTCGCGAATTCGAATCTCGCTTACGATGAGTTACTCGAATATGTTTTGACTTTTCCCTTATCCTGAGAAGACGAATGTCGAGTAGGTTTAAGCTCTATAGACCTCGAGATCATTTGAGCATTTCATCAATTTGATTCATCGTTCAATATGACCAACTTGGTTAAAGGACGTTAAGCTTACAAAAATAAGTAGTAAATAAAGCAAGTCGCTGAGGTAGTTTCGAAACACAGAACGCCGCCATTACAATTAGTTTACTGTGCATAGCAGGACAAGTGAGATTACGTGCTTGTTAATCACTTTTGTCATAAACTTTGTCGGCACGTTTTATCTGACGAGGAAGTGAGGAAACGTGGCTGAACTTATCTGCAACTGACATTTGAAATGTGGGCGGGCCATAACGATAAGAAACGCTCTTCTCACTTGCAAACTTCCTTTTTTCTTAGGCTTGATGAACTTGACTAATCCAATGTTGAAATGAAAGCTGAGGAACAGCGCGGGTCTGACAGAAAGGATAGTATAACGGAATACTTGCTCAAAGAATGTGTCATGTTATCTCTGTAAACATCCTGAATGTACTTCTGTTGTGTACACAGGTATTAGGTGCTCTAAGGTGCCGCAACAGGAGAAATCTCCCGGGAGAAAACAACCTGTAAGCTGCACACTCATACCAAACTACCTTCACTAATACAATATCAGGAACGGTTATACTCTTTCCGGTAATTTAAATGAGGTTAGAAGGAGACAGTTGTGAAAAATAAAAACTCTTAAGGTATTAATTAGATTTGCTTCTAAACTTTAGAATTTAGTTTATATAAACTTAAAAAACTAAATACCCAATTTCAGATTTTTAGCTTAAGGGCATGTATTTACTTATTTATTTATCCTGGTTGGAGTTAAAAGCCATAAGGCCTTCTCTTCCGCTCTACCAGGCAATCCATTAAATTCAATACAGCCGTGATACAATGAATAAAGAATAAAAATACAATTCTATACAACTTAATAAAGTAAATATAGAATAAGAATACTGAAATGAAAAGAAAAAAAAACTTTAGACAAAATTATTTTAAGTAAAATGTTCATGTAGGTTGAAACACATATTTGTCATATTTCCAATTGAAATGCATATTACTTGCGCCCATAAAATATTAGTTGCAATAAATTAAAGTGATGCATTTATCATATTAATACAGCAGTAGATTAGTTTGATTACAAATGTGTGCCCTAATTTACTGCTGGAACAGTATAACGTCCCGGCAGTCCCTTACGTCTTCAGGTAGGGAATTCCAAAAACGAGCTAAATCTATTGTATGACTTAAGGTTTGAAATTCCAAACTAATAATGTTAGCTTTTTGAGATTTTATCCACATGTATAATGTAATGTAAATAAGTTGCAGTGAAAATTTCATAACTTTTTCTCTAATGTATTGGAAGTTGTGGTCAAATTTATTTTTATGTTTTTGTCATGACACAAAAAAGTCTCTTGCGAAAAAAAAAAAAAAAATACAAAAGTAAAAATAAAAATTGGGTGTAATATTTTAACCCTAGGTTCACAATACATCTACTTTTTTCAATTTTCCTAAGTTTCTCTGTCTTTTTT
Source organism: Hymenopus coronatus (assembly GCA_030762935.1). Taxonomy (NCBI): domain Eukaryota; kingdom Metazoa; phylum Arthropoda; class Insecta; order Mantodea; family Hymenopodidae; genus Hymenopus; species Hymenopus coronatus. The sequence goes on along the minus strand of CM060900.1, from coordinate 94,382,554 downwards.
GGTTTAGGCTCCAAATTTTTTAAAGCTATTATTTCTGCTTTTTGTCATAAAAATATAATTTTTTAAAACCTAGCGTAATTCTTATCCATTGTTTCTCTGTGAAAACATGTAGGTACAGTATATTTTGTTTGAGTAACAGAAAACTGCTCCGCAAGGGAAGAAAAATGCTGAAAATGTCAATAGCGAGAAAACAAGGAAAGATTAGAATGCATGGCTCACGTTAAAATCCACCAGATTAGTAGATTAGACCCTCAGCTTCCCTTTTCCTCCCCTCTGTTGCTGCCTTTTCGGTCCTTTTCTGCCTTTTACTGCTTAAATTGCTTCCTTTATTCTGCCCAATTTCGTTTTTTACTTTGCATGATGCGAATGAGATTTCGTAGAACTGAAATTTTTCTTGCCGAGTCCAGTACGGTTTCACCTCTAATGCTCCAGTTAAGGCATTTAAAAATGCCTCCTGCTGGCTAATTATACCTTTTTATATGCTCAAATTACTTTATGGAATTAAAATAAAAAAGTCGACTTTTTGTGAAATTTTAGTCATACATACACTTAAAGATACATTGGGAAAGAAATTTGGGCTTCAATCGGTCTAAAAATCAGATACACACTTTCGGCTTTTTAGCTCAAAGTACACAGTGAATTAAGTTTGAAATACAATCTGTCAAAAAATCCTAAATCGGGTTTTTGTAGGAATGGTTATTAGAAAGTTTGCACATGCATAAAGTATTAATATTTACTCGCCAGGGTAGTGTGGTAATAGTGTGTCTGTCTCACATTCAACGGGTCCCGAGTTCGAATCTCGCTTAGGGTGATTTACCCTGATAAGTTTTTTTTTCGGAGTTTTCCCTTATCCTGAGAAGACAAGTGTCGAGTACTTTTAAGCTCCATGGACCCCGAGATCATTTGAGCATCATTCCAACAATTTCATTTATCGTCCGATATGACCAACCAGGTTAAAGGACTTTAAGATAAAAAAACAAACAAAAAGCTTTTACCTGCCCCTTTGCTTTGGGTGGTACAGACACTTAAAGATCCTATGATATAACCTGGCATTTATTTCATTAAACAACGTTTTTCTCAGAACTACATTTTTTCACATTCAAAATGATCAAAGCGGCTCAGTTTTTGTTTAAATAAATCTAAAATTTCCCAGAGTGTGCAAGCATCTATTGTAATATTACAGGAGACAAACTTAACACAGCATTAATAGTTTTTTTTAAAAAATATATGTTAATGAAAAGTTATTAATTTTATATTTAATTAAAAATTATCATAGTTCAGTAATGAAAGATAATGAATACACCCGCGTAGAGTTTTGTGTGTGATTCAAAGCTCCAAATAAAAATCAAGAACCTCTTTTCTCAAATTATGAAGAACGTGAAACATTTTGATTATGCAATATCCTTATGTGATAAAATAATTTATATCTATTTATGCGGATTGAATGAAATTTGGTATTTGTATTTACATGATAACAATTTAATCACAGTAAAAGTTTTAGAAAATTTTATACGAAAATATAAAAACTTCATTCTCAGTGTCTCTTAATGCTTTGCTCCATATTAATTGCTCATGTCGCACATTTCAACGATTCTTTAAAATGTCCCACCAATACAATTTTAAACATTTAAGGTCTAGTATATTGATTTTTACACAAATTTTAACTTGCTAATTACCTGTAGCCATGCGATTAATTTTTTTCTTCCTTTATTAGGTTAATATACTGAGAAATTTGGAAAACGCGCACTGTGTAATATATCTTGATGAAATTTAAACGTTATTGCACTTAGAAAACGTGATATTTTTGCCATGTTTCAAAATTCTGTCTTGTATTTATTTAAATAATAATTTATTATTGCCTAAAGTGTCCCTCTCCGTGGTGTAGCGATTACCATGCTAGCCTCTAATATCCAAGTTTACGGATTCCAACACGGCGGAAGGGAAGTAAAACCGTTGGTCTCCTGTAATATTTATTTGCTCGAAAAGGAAGCCCACACATTGAAAGAGAAGATCCCTGGCCTAAATTCATTATATTTCACGTCCACAAGTCGTGATTTGGTCCTACAGTGCCATCTATGAGCGATGCGTATATCCCGGGTTACCAATTTCACATAGTGGTGAACTCGTGAACTAAATGTCCTGATCAATAAACTACTGCAAAGGGTCATACAGCGTTAACTCACTCACACCTGATAACGCACGATCCTCCACCTTGTATGAGTCTAGTGTCAAACCGCTTCCACTGTCCAACATTTAATCACGAACTCGTAGATTCTAGAACCAAAAGCTTCATAACTCACGTCCGTACAACCTGTCTGAAGCTCTCAATGATTTCAATGTATATAATGTACTTAAATATTTGCAGGATACACAATTGCATCATGTTTTGTAATATTACTATTGCTAATTAATATTTTGTAGTTGCGATTAGACCATAAGTTAAAGCGACTTTAATAAAATAAATTTAAAAAAGCGCAAATAAATAAGTTTACAAATATATCAATCATATTAGGTTTCTTTTATACTGACCCTTGATTATTGTGGAAAGTTATAACCTTTTGTACTCTCCAAAACACTTAGTTTATCAAAAGTTTATAATTAATTTCTCAAAATTGAAAATTTATTTCGAAAGATATATGGTAATTTTCTTTAATGTACTAGAGAGAGACAGTAGAACATGAAACAAATTAATAAAAGATTGGAGCATGTGGCACACTTTGAGCATGGGAAAATGCTGAAAAATCTTTGTAAGAAAACAGCATGTCAAGTTTAGTGTCTGTATTAATAAGTCAATTTATAGCTTCTGTTAATTGTTACTCGAAATGTGCAAAATGAAAACAGCTATCATTATGAGGAAACATACATTTTCAATTTTTCAAATTTTTGGTGAAATTTCACAGGAGAATTGCCTTAAGGGAAGGAACATTCGATACGAAGATCTCGCAGAAGTTTTAGTGTCCTCTGAATTAAAAAAAAGACAGTTTTAGAAAAAGTTCCGTGTGTGCGTGTGTGTCTGTGAATAGCATAACTTAACAAGAAAACTCGGTTAAATACCAAACAAGGTGTTTAAGTTCAGTATCTTCCTAGGATGCGACAGGAAGATTTTCAGGAAAAATCTCCCCACCCGCAACTATCCTTTACTTGAAACTTTTTTCGAAGATTTTGATTTTCTCAAAATGGCAAAATGTTTAAAGCAATTTTATGGCAAAGGAAATGTACAGTCTGAAGTTTCTGGTAATAGCCTCTGAAGGCCTCTTAATTCAGGATGACTTGTATAACTGTGCATAATTGGTAAACCGTAAGAGATAGACAAAAGGCTACGCCACAAAAATTGTAGATCTCACACAATTTATCTACTGACAAGCAAAGAGAACCGAGTATCAATTGTTTCACATAATGACCGGCTTTTAAAAGAGTTGACTATCTCTTAGACTACTGCATTCTCCTATTTGCCTTCTACTTACAAAGAAGCAATAAGACCAATTCTGCTAATGTTTATATTGGTTAGCATAATGTACATAAAAGAATAATCTGTCGTAAGAAAAATTTGTTTGCGGAACAGCTAAAGAAGAGCATCTGGTTTTTTTTTTTTTTCATATTTTTTTAAAAAAGGAAACAAGAGTATTTTTTCAGGACAATGAAGCAAAGGGAAAGAAATATAAACATGGTTATTCTTCAAACAAGTATAACATTTTTAGACAAACTGATAGAAAGTTGCCTAGTGTGGAACATTTTGATGTTTAGAAAAGTTTGAAAATTAAGCTTAACGATTTTTTAAACAGTAGGTGCATCTATGTTCTGACTTTCTATTGAACTAACATTGACAAGATGTGGAATATCATTTTGAAGCATCACGGTATGTCATACACTACTTTACATAACAGATGGTGGAAAATAACAATATTTGAGAATGTTAGATGTAATTAGGTCTCCATTGTGCCAATTAGGGGTTTATTTTGAGGACTAAGGTCATCAGCGCATTCGCCATATGATTTTATTGGATGCACTAAACCAAAAGAAACATTATTCAATTACGAGGTCTGAATTATTTTACAGCATAGAAAAAATTAGTGTTTTTGACCCTTTTTAATCAATTTTCAACAATACCTCACCTTATTGCATGTTTGTTGCTATGTGAGTTATTTGGAGTTTTTTATAGTGTTCTAACCACTCGGCCTGTTATTGGAGATAATTATCTAATGGCAATAAGCATGAGTTTGAAAGCTCAATTAAATTAACAAACAAAAAAAAAAGTATATTTAGGAGGGCAGTTGGCGAGGTAATTACAATGGGAGAAAGATGCCCTTATTTAGTTCTTTTAGTGCAATCGCTGAAGTCGCTTATCAGTTTTTTTACTACGTGTTGTTAAATCTTGTATCACTTGTTTTACATTTTGAATTCGTAGATCACCAATCTTGCCATTTTTAGAATATATGCTTAATATGGAAACCTATGCTAAATTTGTAGATCTATAAACAATTAATGTGGGAAATTAATGCCGATAAATTGTCTATGGTTATATATTTAATTAGAAATTTAAGAAATTGTATACCACTCCAATATTTGACAACGGCTTACTTTTGTCTGTTAATAAAGTTTAATAAATAAAAAAATACATTTGTACCAACCGGCAACAGTGAACAGAAAAACCATCAGAATAGGCTATCTAGGTCTCCAGAGATTATATGAATAAAGTATGAATGTATGAGAAAATGCATCAGACATTGCTTTCTGAGAACCATGCTATAATACTGTTAATTATGTTTAATTTTGACTGGCGAATATAGTTGGTTGGCCGAAGGCGCTCGTGTGTATTTCTCACTAATAATTATTTCAACAATTTTCAAATTTTCTTATTAATCTGCATTTGAATAACTTTGTGTAACAGGAACACAATTTTATACGACACTAAAAATAAACACGTTTTCACTTTTGAAGAAAATATAATTCTCATAATTTCTTCTAACAGAAATCCCAAACGGATACGTTGAAGTGACTTTTTTATTAGCTGAATTATCATGCACTTTGACGAGGGAAATGAATCAGGCGTTGGCGTCCAAGTACTCAAGGTAAGAACCCCAAGGCCTTGTTTTTCTCTGCGGAATGTTCTATGTCCCTCATCATTCTTCATCTTCAGGATTGCAGGACCAGCAACAGTGAACAAACAATGCCGGTCCCCATGGCCACGCTCGCTAAAGCGTTTCGCTTTGGTGCTTCGTGGGCAGGGGATCGTGGGTTCGAGTCCCGCATTGGGCATGGATGTTATATGTTTGTGCAATGTGTATATGTTTGTAAAAGAAACAGTAAAACCAGTTAACCAGTAATCAGTAAAACCTACGGGGGGAAAATGTAAATAGGGATACAGTACCGGAGTCCTGATCACACTCCGTTACTGTTTAAATAAAAAAAAAAAAAAAAAAAAAAAACAATGGTACGTTGTGTGTGCTGTAAGAGAAGAGTTTCTAACCCGGGCTCGGAACATGAATATGTCGCTGAGAGACACCGAAGGAGCGCTTGGTTAGGCTGTACTATCTGAAAACATTAGGAACCCCGTCTGCCATCACCAGACTTGTTCGCCATTTACAGTTCCTCCTTCCTGAGATCACATTGAAGCATAGACCAAATACAGGTCGCAGTCCTAAGATTAGTTACTTTCCCCTAAACTATACTGGTGCAATTAAACAAAATATTTAATTTAATGAACAATATGCCAGGAAGAAGGAATACGGGAAACGTATTATCACACGGGAAGAGCTATCTTGTGTATCGGGTTTAAGGGGTGTAGATAATTTAATCTTAGGAAGTAATTCTATATACAAAGAAAAATGAAAGATAGTAATACTCTTTAGGTGTGTGATATCTTGTAAAGCAGTAAAAATTTCTCCCATTTTCCTTGCTTAAAGATTTACATGCGGACAGATTAATACAAGTGATGTTGAAGTATATGATAAAACAGGAACACCCAAGCGCCTCATTTTGTCACAATTTCAATGTTATGCAAATAGTAATTAACACTGAGGTGAAAATACCGCAATATCTGCTGAACGATTGACCACATACCTGCCTCTCATATCTTTCGTCCACGTTCTTATCTTAAGTATAAAGTAAAACCATTGTATGTACATCGTTTTTATTTAATTATTCCATTTTATTTATATTCGTACAAGTAAGAAAGCTTACTTCCTAGTACCTTTCGTTAAGTGTTTAAATTAAATAAATGACTTTTGTATTGGGTTTCCCAAAATTGTGAAATAAAAATACAACTTCCTCTTTCATCATTTTGGTCGAATACTTCGATAAGCGTTTTTATACAGGGTGTTAATGAACTACACCGAAATAATTTGCGAGATTGTGCACGTGACTGATATAAGTAGTTTGGGATCGGCGATGCATGGTCCCCGGATAAACATAACGCAGCTACATAGCGTTAAGCGTGTGCATATCAGGTGCTGATACGTCGGTGTTAAAGCAAAGTAGGTTGAAAAATGGCTTAGAATGTCTTTAAAGCTGCTGCTCGAGTAGAGAAATATCGATTTTTAGCAGCTCGTTAATAGCGTTCTCAAGGTTAAATGTCACAAAAATCTGTAAAATCTCGAAGTAATCACTTGACAGTGTGGCACTGAGCATTTATTAACTACGTTCTTGAGGTACCTAAACTGGAAGCGTATTTTCAACTGAAATATAGCAATACAAGTTTGTCTATGTTCTTACTAGTGGAGTATTGTTAAAGAATGCTTTGCTGAGTGTTTGAAATGTACTTTCTATAGGAGCCGTATTTGCTATTATAGCTGGATTTGTACATTGATATAAAAAATACATGAATATAATGAAATTCCTTAAAGAAGCTACCTCTAAAATTATATCCGTATTAGTTCTAAATTAACTATTATTCTATGATGACGAGATGTAATACGAGAAAGAACTTAACAAGGATGACACAAAAACTATAGTATAATAAAGGCGTAGGTATAATGAATAGCTCTTATATAAATGTGGTAATTTAAAAACACATAGAAATAATTTTCACCCCTTCCTTTAGAAGGAAGAATTGTTTTGTATTGGTCAAGTCTTTCTTTGTGCGGCAATACTAATTATATTCTTTCGTAGAGGCGGTATCCGAATCACTCCCTTATTTCAAACATTTATGACATAATTTATTGGCTCGTTCATATGCCCTTAAACTTTTTTTCGTTTCTTTAATTTTTTTTAAAACACAGCTCCAGGGTCTGGTCGGGACTCCGGTGCTGTACACCATTTTTCAATTTCCTAACCTTTTTACTGTGTTTGCTGTTTGATTACCGTTTTGTTTTCTGTTTTTTCTGTTACACACACATATACATAATGCACAAACATATAAACACCCATGCCAAAGGCGGGACTCGAACCCTTGATGCTAGTCACAGAGATAACCGATACCGGCTTGTCGGAGTCAAAGGTTGGTTGCCTGAAAGTGGAAGGAAAATACAGTGATCTAATGGAATGTTTCGCTTTGATGTACATATCTGAGGCTTTTTCCGAAATCTTAATACATCTTTTCTTGATCCAGCTGGAGGTGAATGTCCAATTTTATATCAACACTTATTTTGATTTTTTGGACATCCTGAAGTTTATATTCTAATTCTACCAGGATTTGAAATAATTTCTCATGTAATTTCGCATGAAAGAGGTAAAAGACAATCATTTGGTTTTTGGATCGAGAGGGGTATTTATAAATTCTAACTGGCGGATGGAGAAATTGATGAAAATATCACCTTTCTAGTCTACAACGAATACTTGATTTGTTGGTGCATCCATATAGGTAAATCAGTTGTAATATTTTCTACCAGTCACATTTGTTTGCCGTGTCAGACTGTAGAAATTTAAGGGCCAACTGTGTACTATTCCGCTTTCAAGGCCAGTTAATTTCAGTCATGGAATGCGGTAACCACGGCTTTAAACAATAAGTGACACGAGCCTGTTATATCATCCAGGAAGGCCCATAGAAGAAAACGTTTGGGCCGTCAGAAGTTGCCCCGTACCCTTAAAGAATCTAAATAGGAATTGTTGCACTAACTTTTAATCACGGACTGATGTACGGTTGCCTATTTGTAACACAATACAGTTGTAAATGAAGTCCATAAATAATGCAGTGAGAAGTGAGGGGGGGGGGATGGGTACTGCTGAAGATGCCCAGGCAAAGAAAGCGGATCTCTTCTCTCCAGAGCCCTTGGCCAAAACACTTACTTTGATACCGCTACACAGTGTGCCGATTAAAATCTCGGAATTTATTTCATGCTTTATCGGGTTCGCGACTGAGTTAGTAGCGATGGGAGGGTTTCCCGAGCTGGGTGTTATCGTGAGATCGCAGACCACGATGATGTCGGTAAGGTACAGCCAGAAGAGGTGCGGAAGCGTTATACCGTCGCTGATGTTCACTCTCCCGTGGCAACAGGTGCCCATACTTCCTTTCTCTAGGCTTCCCTTCAATACCAGAATCAGCATTTTCACCTTTAAGCAGAGGAATCTAAGAAGAATTAAAGACTTTATTTGATGTATTTCTAATTTGTTCCACTTATTACAAAGTTTCAGTATTTTGACTTTATTACTTCTATCAATATTAATTACTTTTTCTCGGCCGCGCCGTGACGACTCGCATCTTACTGCTTCGATCCCAGACGACCGCATGTAGGATTCGTGGAGGACAAAGCGGCGGGTTTTTTTCGGGTTCTCCGGTTTCCTCCACCATCGCATTCCACCGGTACTCCATCTTCATTTCATTAACATCAGGTTAATCGTCTGCAGTGCCATATGTAGTTAAACTAGGAGCTAAACACTATAAACAAATTACTTTCTCTACTTAGGACATAGGTGGAGAAGGTATTGCATTCCAGCCAAAAATTCGATAACGATATTTCACCAGAAGTACGCATTTTAGGATCCCCAGTATCCAAAACAAATTTTGTTTAGAAAATGTCCGTGTGTGTGTCCGAGTGTCAGTATGTTTGTGTGTGTGAGAGTGAGTGTGTGTGACTGTGTCTGTGAAAACACTACAATTAAATAACGAAAAGTCAGTTAAATATCAAATTTTAAGTTTAACATCTTTCAGGGATGCCTCACGAGGATATTGAGGAAAATCTTCTAACACAAAATTACCCTTTACATGGAAAAAACATTTCGAACAGTTTTATTTTCTCATAAATGGCTCTAACGATTTGGATTTAAATGCCGTAAAGATATTTACAGGACAAATAAAATGTATATCTTGAATTTTCTGGGAATAACCTCTGAAGACCTCTTTATTCTGAATGAATTTTGTATAACTGGTAAACCGTAAGAGATATCCAAAAACTTACTAAAAGAAAAATGTAGATAAAGAACCAATTTATAGAATATGCATTTTATCGTGAAGTTTTCCATTTCCGAGATATTCCTTATTATTGGTTTCAGTTTTAAAACACATTTTCTCAAACAGAAATTCGTCAAACCATGACTATGCAAAAAAAGACGAGTTTCATTCACACCAGCTTTTAAAAGATTTGTCTATCACTTTAACCTAGTGTATTCCCTTATTTCCGTTCTACCTACAAGGAAGCAAGTAATAAAGCCATTTCTGCTAATGTTTATCTTGATTATCATGAATAATTTGTTACACAGATGTAGAGAAAGCTATGTGAATGGAACACATCAATTTTTTTATGTTCCACATTCAAGTTATTTTGAAAATGCAAGTTTAAAAAAATTGGATGTGTTCCATTCACAAGGCTTTCCCTATCTGTTCTGCAAACAAAGATTTGTTACAAAAGACTATTCGTTTATCTACATAATGGTATCAAGATAAGCATTACCAGGAATGGTCTTATTAATGTAGCTCTTTATAAGTAGAACGGAAATACATGAAGCTGGAAACATTACGGAAAGAAAAACACTATTGCATTCTATGAGAATGTGCCACTTTTCACGCGATCATGCGTGGAACAGAAAGTAAAGCTGTGAATCCTTAAGTATTTTTCCTTCCCTTAATGGGGGTGAGAAACAAAAAAACTCTCATGTGTACAAGTAATTCGTGAATTAAAGGAGTGTATAAATAATATCCAATAGGTTAATTACTTTCTCTAGCACGTATGTACAACATACACAGTGCTTAATAAAGGTAATGTATTCCACCCACAAACTCTGAGTCATAATTTCACCGTAAATGCATGTTTTGTGGTCCCGGAGTTCAAAAAAGCAATTCTAGAAACAGCTCTGTGCATATCTGTGCGCAACATAATTTTAAAACGAAAAGTCGGTTAAATTACAAGCTAGGCATTTAAGCTCAGTAACTTCCAAGAATCCGACACAAAGATTTTCAGGAAAATCCCCCTCCGTAGCTGCGCTTCACAAGGGACTTTTTCAAATTGTAATGTAGAAACTTTTGGAGATAGACAGGCAAGCAGGGAGAGATAGGATGGATTAGATAGCTATGTAAGATTAAATAAATAGTTAAGATGGATTAGATAGATGGGGTAGTTTAGATAAGATAATATAAACTTATATTAAGATGGATGGGATGGCTTGGGATGGTATTTGATTGGATTAGACAGATTCGATTTTTTAGAATTAGAAAAGATGGATAGATTAAACGGATTAAATAGATTATATTAGATGAGATAATTTGGGTGGATGGACGAACGGACACTATTAAAGTTTTTACGAAATACTTTGTTCTTGAGTCGTTTACTGTACATTTATAGTCAGCTAAAAGTTAAATATGAAAAAAAGAAACAAATATGAAAAACAAAGAAAATAGAGAAAATTGTCTCTGAATAAATGAATAAATTTGATCTCGCTTCGTGCACTTTAACCAAGACATTTCCCATGTATTAACAGGTCCTCTGGTTTGCCAGTAGATCCCAACATGCAAATACTCTTCTAGGTGGATTTAAGAATGTTTGAGTTCAAACAATGTTAGGAGATCATCACCTGCGGGACAAAGCGTATTCCGCCAAAATATGTACCCATTCTTCATCTAAACTACAGATTCTCCTGCCGGAATCATCATTCGTTTTCTGAGCCATTTAGCCTCCCAGTCTAAACCTTGCTATTCTTGATCTTTCCTTTGTTCCTAAGTGTATATGCCTCTGGACCCTAGTGCAATTTTATTTAATTTGCTATACTTAGAGATCTTACCTCCTGTCGAATGATGTCCATTAGTCTTCTTCTGACACAGCTGCATATGTTTGTCATTTTTTTTATCTTAACCATGCTGACACCATTCCTAATCTCCTCAAACCTCTTTTAAATTTAGCTGATCAAAGCTGATAGAGGGACTTTCTCGCTGTTATTGATAATTAGGGATAGGCGACAGTGTGTAATTTGCCGTCTTCCGTGGCCTAGGGGTAAAATGCTAGCCTCTGGCTCCCAAGGTCGCGCTTTCGAACTCGGTGGAAGGCGATGTATTTTCGGGTGTAAAATCCGTAGCATGGTTTCCTTCGGAGAGGAAGTAAAGCCGGTGGCTCTATGTTGAAGATTTACGGCACTTAAAAATAATCTCAAGTCTGATAAAGAGTCAATCTTTCCGGTCTTTTACACCCAATATCTAGAATGGGACACTGAGAACCACAGCAGTTTAACAGTTTCCATAAATAAAACTAAAAATCTACTTCACACTACTTTTTCTACTCATTATGAATTCAAATAACCGTTTATACTACATATCCATATAAACTAGTTTTTCTATTCATGTTAGGTGTTAAGGTCAAGGTTTGCCTAAGAAAAATTTAAATGAGTATTGAAGAATTAAAATGTATTGTGACAATGCCGTCCATGTATGTGATCACTCTCAGGTTCTCCTTGGTATGTGGTGAGGAAGCACAGTTGGATGCGTAAACAACAGGAAGGAGGAAGACCGATGCGACTGTAGCAAGAACATTCGGAACGCGAGACATCAATAATGTTCTTGATATTCGGGATGTTTCTCCCAGCTATGGCTTCCAGAAGCTTCTAGGAAGTTCTGTGACGGCATTTTCTAGTTATAAAAGGAGGAAGGATGGTAGTGTGTGTATGTGTGTGCTATTGTGTTGTGTTGTGAATTGTACTGAGTCGTAAGTGAGGAGCGTTAGGGCGCAGTGGCGCACGAGCCAGCTGTAAACCGTCTATGCTTCCAGTGAATTATTTGTAGCAGTGAATCAAAGATTGTATTTGTAACCAATATAGACCTATGTTAATAAATGAGACGGGCTCTGGCGATAGAAACAAAACCAAACCAAAAACAATCGCAAACTTTCAAACATGTTTGTCAGATAACGTACCTGGGAAAATCTGAACACGCAAAATGGGATACTTCAAAAGCGGCAAACGTCATGAAAATTTTGTATATACGAGCTTTGCGTGCTTCCTGTAATAAGCGTTTGCCTATTTCTTATAAATTCTCCAAATATACACAAATCAATTAGTACAAAGAACGTTCACAGGCTATAAACAAAAGCATTAGGATATGCATTCTATTATTCATGAAATACATTAAATGTGTGTTTATTATATTTAAAACCCTTAGAGCCGTTTTTAATAAAAAAAATCAAAACAAACCTAACGAAAAAGTTTACACTTAAGTGGTGAATTGGAGGGTCTTTCTTGAAAATCTGCGTGTCGCCTCCATGAAATGTGCGCAACATAAGTAGGACTTTGATATTTCTCCGTCTCTTGTTTGAGTTATGCTTTTCTGATACACGTTCAACGCGGTTTTCCTTTAAAATGAAGCTTTGTTATCCGTGACCTCAAAACGTGTATTTCTTTAAGCCTCGTTAGTGCAATTTTCAAATGAATACAACAATTTCTCTGCCTATTATAATTGAGTATTAGAGAAAGTAAAAATATACATTGTACTTTTCAAAGTGCATCATACAATTCACTCTGGCCTTCTGAACTCAAGGTTGCGGGTTCAAACCCGGCCCAGACCGATGGTGTTTAAGTAAGCCTAAAAGCGACAGCCCCATGTCAGTAGATTTATTCGCATGTTAAACAACACCTGCGGGACTAAATTCGGCACACCGGTCACAATGATATGATCCTGCAATTAATAGCGTCGTTACCAAACGAAATAATTTAATCTAAATATAAATCATTTTTCAAGATTATTGTGTACATTTTGCAGCAGATGAGTAAAGTCTCTTAAGTTACTTATAAAGTTGTTATTTTCTTAAAGAAAAGTTTTATTTTTATAGAATAAAATTCGGACTTTTAAAAGTTTTGGGGGCAATGCTTCTGAAAACTGATTCCTATTAATATAATAACAGCGCTGAAGAAAATAGATAGCTATTACTCCATGTTGAGCAGTTTTAATATACAAGATGTTAAGGGTAAAAATGTAAACTTAAGTTTAAATTTTGACATAGTTGGTGGCTACCAGTTTTTTGTTTTGTTACTGAGAGTTAGCGTGCCCCAACCTTGCGAATTGGCTCCGCAGCAGCGTTTGAGGCTCGGTTTCGGAAGGTGCCGGGTTCGATTCTTGTCGACCGCCCCACTCTATCCTTGCGTTTTTCATGGCTTTACCTGGTTGAAGGACGAATGCTGGGGGTAACTCAGCTAATGTTATTTCATTTCCATTATTTCCCTTTAACCGTTTTCTTTATGAGAATTCGTGGCGTATGGTGGTGCTTGTTCAAAGGAAAGAGTTTTGCAAATAGCGCTTGTAAAAATAATTCAGTGAAACACTATGTTCTCTCCTATTTGCATTTTCTCGTTATATAATAATAAAGAGTAAATGTAAACATGATAGCTTCGTAACGCAAAATATGCTAATAGACGGTACATATTATTGTTGTAATTATAATAATTATTGTTATTATAATTATTGTTCAAACTGTAAAAACCCCAACCAGAGAAGGGGCGGTTTTGGACATATTTCTTGTAATGCCAGAAGAAGCTGTACTAGAATGCGAGGTTTTTCCAGGTATAAGTGACCATAACTGCGTATTACTTAAAGTAGAAGGATTACGTGCCAAGTTTCACACGGATGAAATGAGACACTTTTACCAATATTACAAAGGAGACATTCCGAGGCTGCAAAAATTCTTAAACGAAAAATATTCGCTGTGGTCCCAATCTGGAAGCTCGGTAGAAGAAATCTGGCAAAATTTTAAAATAATTGTTATGGAAGCAACATATAAATTTATACCCCGTAAAATGCTAACTAAAATCCCTGACCCGGAATACTACAATAAAACAGTAAAACGGCTAAAGAAACAAGTCAGGAGAGCATATAGTTCACGAAAAATTAGTAGTTATCACGCAAATAAATCCCGACTTTTGTCTAACAAACTTCTATTAGAAAAGATTACCGCGGAGGAACATTTCTTAAAAAGTATTCTCTCGTCTAACAGGAATAGTTGGCAGCAATTTTTTAAATTTGTGAGAAGGCGCAGGGGAAACGCAGAAATCATTCCAGAAATCAAGAATGGAAATATACTAATGGCCGATTCATTGTCAAAAGCCGAAGTGTTAATCAACATTTCGCTTCAATTTTTCAAGTAAAGAGCAATGCCAGTATTAAAAGAACGGAAGGGCCCCCTATGACAGTGAAACCAAGGGACATTAGAAGACGGTTAGCTAAATTAGAAAAACAAAAATCAAGTCAGGCCAGATGGCATTTCGGGCGACTTTCTTAAGATTGGGGGGGGGGGAGGCATCCGTTCCATACATACTGAGGCTATTCGAAGTAACAGTAAATAACGGAAGTATACCGCAAGATTGGAAGCAGGCTATAGTTGTGCCTATTTGTAAAGCAGGGGATCGAACAAATGCGGCAAACTATAGACCAGTTAGTTTGACATCAGTAGTAAGCAAACAAGTTGAGCATCTTATAGCACAATATTTAAGACGCGAATGGGATAAAACGCATTGGCTCTTCGAAGGCCAACATGGTTTCCGGAACGGGCATTCTTGTGAGAGTCAACTAGTAGCTGTTTGTCAGGATGTAGCCGATACACTTGACGCGGGTGGAAAAGTACATGCAATAATAATTGATTTTTCTAAAGCGTTTGACCTTGTACCTCATGGACGACTAATAGAAGAACTTTGTAATCTGCAAATAGACAACAGAGTGATAACTTGGATTCGGGAATTCTTGAGCGAACGAACCCAAAGAGTGCGGGTGGGAAATAAATTATCGTCTCCTACAAATGTAACTTCTGGTGTGCCCCAGGGAAGCGTGATCGGGCCGTTGCTTTTCTTAGCATATATAAATGATTTACGGGAAGGGATAACATCTCAGATTCGCCTATTTGCAGACGATTGTATAATCTATAGAAATATTAGCGGTAAATGTGACACAATAGATCTACAAGAAGATTTAAACAAAATTCAACTCTGGGCAAAATATAATAAAATGGAGATAAATCTAAACAAATGTAAAACAATTATATTTTCAAGGGCAAGAATAGTAGAAAACGTAATATATAAATTAGACAATAAGAAAATTCTGAGAGTAAATAGCACCAGATATTTAGGGGTAATACTAAATCAAAGATTGGAGTGGGGGGAACATGTAAACTCGATCCCTGGGAAGGCGTGGAAAGCGTTGCATTTCGTAATGAGGATTTTAAAACGCAGCAATGGAAAGTCGCGAAATTTGGCATACACTTCTTTAGTTCGACCAATATTAGAATATAGTGCTGCATGCTGGGATCCGTATCGGATGGGGCAAAAACTGACACTAGAGAGAGTTAAAAAAATAGCAGCTAAATTTGTAGACAGAAGTAAACGATTCGAAAATCATACCAGCACTGCTACTTCCTGGGAAACACTAGAAAAACGTAGGAGACGAGCAAGGCTATGTGCAATTTTTAGAGCATATAAGGGGGAGCCTGCATGGAAAGACATATCCAAACGATTATTAAAACCATTATACTGTGGGAGGAATGATCACTCGGAAAAAATAAGAAATAGGGAACAGAAAACAGACATAGGTAAATTCTCCTTCACAAGTAGAACAATAAACGAATGGAACAAAATACCTGCAGATTTACTGGAGACTTTGCCTCGAAGTGTAAATAGTTTTAAAAAGAGACTAAAGAAGAGTGATTTATAGCCAGGATAGTAAATAAAAATATTGCGTTATTATTACTGTTGTTACAATTATGTATGTATTAGTATACAATGATGTCATTGGCATTTTAACAGTATATTATTCACATTATTGTTTATTTAACTCATTGTATTATTACATTGACAGCGCTGCCATCGGGCCACGCCCTAAGCAGTGAAATAAAGTATCTATCTATCTATAGTGAAATACCATGTGATATCATGCATGCATATTTTCCGTTTTTTTTTCCTTTGATTTACTCTGGTTATTCGTACAGTGCGTAATTATGGTAGTAATAGTAGCTCGCTAACATCGTCACTGACCGTGGTTTACTTGCAGTTTCCCCATTGAGTTCTGCAACTGTTTAAACGCACGAATGGTTATCCGCACACGTGAGATACAGCGCTGTTGTAGTGAGGTAAATCGAAAACATAAATATCTTCAATATTATAGGCAAATTACTCTATGAGCAACTGTGTGTCAATTCGAAGACAAGAAAGACATTAATTAATAAGCACTACAAACTAATAACATTAATGAAACTGACGTCAGAAGCTGACATTCTCGTAGACTTCTTATGTGTGTTTATTCTACTTATATTATCAGCACTGATGCTAAAAGAAACAAATAGCCAAAGTCTTCTGAGCATGGAATTGGTAAATCCCACGTTGACTATAAGAATATAAATATAATGCATAAACAACTCTAAAAATAAATTCATAAAGGAAATAATATTACTATTTATATTCAACCAATTATTCTGGTTAAGAGTTATACTTTTTTATGAATTAATAATATTAGAATATGTTTGCATTCATGAAAAATAAATATACTGTGTACAAATATTGACGATTCTCTAAAAATGGTGTAATACACGCACCTTCAATAGTGTATTATTTAACTAGGTGCAAAAGTCGAGCTTTATTAATGAGTGGGTCAAGTTAGATAACAACCGCAGGGAGTTAATAAAACTACCTTTGCATCAAGCTGAATAGAATACTTTACATTTGTTTAAGGAAATACGTTTTAAATGCAGGAAATAATTATAAAATAGCAGATTAAATCTTATATCAGTGAGAAATTTTAATTCTATTACGTTTCATGTCGTGAACTTGATTGTTGTTATGGTAACCATTTAGGTTAATTGAAAGCAACAAATCGCCATTTTCGATAATGATGTTAAAACTATGAATGGTTTTTATCAAACTATGCAGAGAGTTTTTGGTCGTCCTATTGAAAGCGATATTATTGATACGCTTAACCAGATTTATGAAGAAGTTGGCATTAGCTGAGTAACAACTGAGTTGGTCAAAAAAAAAAAATATGGCTCTTCAAGTCAATGTTAAAAATTGTGCATTTAGTCAGATTATTATGAATTTACGTTATAATTCTCTTGTGTGATTTATGGTTGAACTGATACTTTACCTAAAAGTTATAATTTGTTTTCATGTATGATTGTTTCTCGAGGAAAGCAATTTCTAAAGGGAAACATTTATTTCTTAAGAATCATGACGCAATTTATAAAGTGCTTTGTAACACGTTGCTATGTAAAAATACATAACCACTTGTTATTTACTTTATACAAAAGTATACAGAAGCTTTTACATTAGAAAAGTATGATTTAATGGCCTGCCTTTGGAGCGGAAGTAGATAAAGTAATTTTATTCTACTCGCAAGAAAACTCAACTTCCTACACTCCTTTCGCAATTATTCCTACTTCAAGAATAAAATATCTTTTTTTACTCTTGTATCATACATTGTAGCTGTTCAAGGAATTAGTATAAAGTAGAAAAATTGGATGTTTTCCATTCCCATGACATTATCTGTTCTGCAAACAAACTATTCTTGAAAAAGATTATTCTTTTATCTACATAATGCTATTCAAGATAAGCATCAGCAGAAATGATATTTTCACTTAGCTCGTTATAAGTAGAAGGGAGATAGTGGAATGCACTTGGATAAAGCGACATTTAATTTTTTTAAAAGCTGTCGCTATGCGATTATCGTTAAAATGAGTTCTCTTTCCATAGTTAGGAGTAAAACAGAAGAATATGTAACGGACGAGGACTTCACCTTTGAAGAAGTTTAAGTATTTTAAAATAGAAACAAATTTTAGGAAATTCAAAATTTTCTCGGGCTTCTAACCAGGTAAAAACTTGGCTTGATACCAACGTTTCGAAGAAGTGCATTTCCTCGTCTTCAGATCAGTTCACCCTGAAGACGAGGAAGATGCACTTCTTCGAAACGTTGGTATCAAGCCAAGTTTTTACCTGGTTAGAAGCCCGAGAAGATTTTGAATTAATACGTCGCCAGGAAAGCTTCAGTTCTTATTTTAAATTTTAGGAAGTATCTCGGAATTGTGAAAAAAAAATTATGAGATATACAGGGTTACTACAAAAGAAATAGACAACTTCACCTGCCTGTAAAACAAAAACTATTAGAGATAGCAACCTAATTATTTTGGAGGTATGTTGAGAAACTCTCAAAGTTTCGTTTGTTACTATTGGTAACGCTGTAGTGTTTTGTTTTTTGTTGCAGAAGCTGAAATTGCGGAAAATCCTGTGGAAAAGGCATATTGCGTGTTGGAATTTGCTAGAACGCAATCAGCAACTGTTGTCCAACGACATTTTAGAACACGTTACCACAAAAATGAAATGATGCGCTCACAAAAACCAGCATCGTCTTCATCAGGTCGCAACATGTCGATGCAAAAGTCTCGCCGCATAACCTTATCTTCTTCACTCAGAAACTGCAACATCTGTAATCTGTAAGGCATCATGTGCAGTCGCTTCCGCAAGAATTTCCATACAGTTTGCTGTGGAATTTGTAATTGCATGCTTGCCCTAGATGTCGATTTCTGTGGGCTTCTTATGTAGGCAGAACGAACACGTTCAACGTTTTCTTCCGAAACTCTTGGTCTTCCCGAGCTCTTCCCTTTGCACAAACATCCCGTTGTCTCGAATTTTCTATACCAGTCGTAGATTGACTGTCTAGTCGGTGGCGTTTTGTGGTAACGTGTTCTAAAATGTCGTTGGACAACAGTTGCTGATTGCGTTCTAGCAAATTCCAACACGCAATATGCCTTTTCCACAGAATTTTCCGCCATTTCAGCTTCTGCAACAACAAACAAAACACTACAGCGTTACCAATACTAACAAACAAAACTTTGAGAGTTTCTCAACATACCTCCAAAATAATTAGGTTGCTATCTCTAATAGTGTTTGTTTTGCAAGCAGTTGAAGTTGTCTATTTCTTTTGTAGTAACCCTGTATTGTGTGTTTTAACTAGATCTACATATTTTGTGTAGTAAGGCTTTGTCTATTTCTTGCGGTTAACTAGTTATGGAAATATCATTCAGGATAAAGAGGCCTTCTGGCACTATTCCCAACAAATTCAGGATATGCATTTTATTTGTTTTTAAATATCTTTATATATGGCATTTTAATCAAAAATCTTTAAAACCATTTTTAGAACATGTATTAAGCATTGGAGGATTTTCCTGACAATCTTCGTCTCGCATCCTTGGAAGATACTGAACTTAAATACCAAGTTTGGTATTTAACCGACATTTTGCTTTTGACATTTTGCTGTCTACAGATACACACGCACACACATACAGGCACATACACACGCACTTTTGTTCTAAAATGCTTTTTGTACTCAGGTATCCTGAAAACATGCATTTTGCGTAAAATCTCGGTTTCGAATTTTTGGGTGGAATACAGCCATTCTCTAATTTACTATGTACATTGTACATACACGGCAGAGAAAGTAAAAAAAAATTTAATTTCAAGAAGGATACGTGTATCAGAGAAGTAATATTACTGATATCTTGCGGCCTACAGTTTTTTTTTTGTTTTTTTTTTGTTTTTTTTCAGTTTCCCTACTTTTCCTTTGTTGATTGCTTCCCAATTTCACATATATACACATATACCGAAGGCGAGACTCGAACCCACGATCCCGTGCGAACAGTTAAGTATGAAGTAAACCCTTGGGCAACATTAGTTGTCGACTCTGTGAGGTGTAGCAGATAGAGCAGATGCTCACTTGAAGTGATTGATGGTAAGTAAAACTCATGATGTCTAGGTGCACTGCAAACTTAGAAGTCCGTATTTCCGGACGTCCAAGGGTCACGCTTAGATGGTCAGTTTTTCGCAGAAAGTAATGAAGCGAAGTTTTGTGTCGGGTCAGTGGCGACCGAGAGCAGCAAACAACGGCAATACACAAAAACACGCCTTCCCCTTGAGTAGTGTACAAGCTAGTCGGGAAAACATTGAAGTATTCCCAAAAAGAAAAAAAAGTGAAAACGAAGCAATATGTTTGATATCTTTAACTGATATAGTAAATAAGTGCAAGTATTTGTATCGGCGTTTGCGGAAGATGTGCTCATACAGCATTTGCAGTTTTTTCGCTATTTTCTAAAGGAGGAGGTGGAGCCTTGGCTAAATGGTTGGACCGCTCGCCTTCCACCTAGGCGGCCTGAGTTCGAATCCAAGCGCCGGCATATGAGATTTGTGGTGGACGAAAAGGCGCCTAGGCGCGTTTCCCCCCCACAACTCATTCCAGCAATTGCTGCATCCTATTTGCTACATCACCTATCCTATCATCCATTACGCTTTCATTTCATATCATCCACTTCCTCACGCTCATGCCTGGCCATGGACTGACCACTCGTTCCAGGTTCTTCATTCTGCGGTTACGTGGAGTTGGCTTCTAACACCTAGGCACCCGATTGTAAGTCCTTGGGGAGTACCAGTCCTACGTATGGGGAGGGTAAGCCGACTACGAAAAATGAAGTGTTTACGAGGACGTTCGGTTGTTTACGTAACAGGTCACACGGTTGACTCTCTTCTGCCCTCTGTCTTTTGCCCTGCCCCGATTATAGGTGGTGTGATATGAGGGAAGAATATCGGTCGCAATTAAACTTCAACCCACGTAAC
This sequence comes from Hymenopus coronatus, assembly GCA_030762935.1. Lineage (NCBI taxonomy): Eukaryota > Metazoa > Arthropoda > Insecta > Mantodea > Hymenopodidae > Hymenopus > Hymenopus coronatus. Next base: position 94,361,572 of record CM060900.1, on the reverse strand, counting down.
CATACTTTTTGTTTTCATACAACTTTATCTGTTCTGGTTTCACAATGTATTCATGGTTCAACTTAAATATATTGAACACAATGACAATGTGCTTTATTTAAATTGATTTTATTGAACAGATACATATCTCAAACCAACATGCATGCATTTGCACTTGGCGGTTTTTAAACTACTAAATCGACCCTCATTGCTCTTTCAAAGGTGAGAAATCAAGATTAATCCCCAAGACTTAAAAAGTAACTTTAAATTGGGAATTAAGAGGACCCAAATTACAGATCCTTTAATACACTGCAGTTAACGCTCATCTTTTGGGGAGATGCCGATGATACAGTGCCACGCAGCATTGCTTAATTTCCCACTTGCGGCATAAACTATGTGAATATCCGCTAATTCAGCATATGTAAAATCAATCATTGCGTAAGGGAAAGTTTGCGACTGAATCAGTTCCCCAATTCCTCACTGTGAGTCAGTGAATGCAGGTCGGCATTATGCGAATTGTAAACACAGGAGCTGTAAACAAAGAAGAAGCATAACGCAGGGCCGTTCAAAACACGTTAGACCCTAAAATTTGTGCTTCATGTATGAAAACGCTGTTGGTAAGTGGACAAAATAAGATTCACTTATGTTTTACTCGTATTGTTCTTTACTAAGTATCAAATGATTTACTCTTATTCATCTGCCACCTGTATAATAGTTTCATCCGTATCACCCATAATATATAAAATAATTTTAATTACTTCACGTAATCAAGGGTCGATCTGGGTGCCTAAGTTGGTTATCCTCTGGTATCTGATCCCAAGGTCGCGCCCAAGCGACCGCGTGTGAGATTTGTGGTGGACAAAACGGAGCTGGGGCGGTTTTTCTCCGGGTACTCCGGTTTCCCCCGCCATCGCATTCCACCGGTGCTCCATCATCATTCATGTATCATCAGTGCCACCGCCTGCGGTGCCATTAGTAGTTAAAGCGGGCGTTAAACACTACCAAAAAAAAACCAAGGTCGCGAATTTAAACCCTGTACAGATCAATTGTTTTTAGGAGTACTTAAAAGCAACAGCCCTATGTCAGTAGATTTACTGGAGTATAAAAGAAATCTTGCGGGACGAAATTCCAGCACCCTGGCGTGCTGATATAATCCTGGAAATTGACATTGTCGTTAGTAAACAAAGTAATGTTAATACCTCAGTCAAGGTCTTCTATAACAATAGAGTTAAATATTTAAAAATTATAATGAACTCAGACAAAACATATATGCATATTCACTAACAAATATCACGATATATAACATTGTTTGAAAATGGAAATATTTTAAAAAAATCTTCTTAAAATGGTCATATAGTGTTTATATGTGATTATACCGAATATAAATGATTTTTCAGAATGCAAACATATTTCCAAATTATTATTGTAAACAGCATATTTTAACTAGGATATTTCCGACCCAAAAGTGGTACAGTATTACTGAATGCAGACAAAAATTACTAATACAAATTTTAATAATCATCTAGGAAAAGTCTTACTAAACCGAATTAATAAATAAACTCCTGCCCAGAGTAAATCTTATTAGAAACCTAAAAGTAATAAAACCTTATCGATGTAATAATGTCTGAAAAGGATTATCAAGGTCACAGCTAAATATTGGGTTAATATATTGCAGCAGTTGAGAAAATGCCTTCCTTCCACAAGTCATCAAATATATTTCACTTTCCAGCAGTATGAAAAAAGGGGGGAAATAACTTATTATACAATAGTTTATGTATATAAGTAGTTCAGTTTATTTCAAACACATTTGTTCTTCAAAAATAGCTGCATTACAGGTTTTGTTACTGACACAAATGGAAAACCGATAGTCAGACGTTTAAGAACTAGATACTTTATGTTCGCCTCAAAATTCCATACTTTTTCCAGAGAATCGTGAGAAACAATTGACTATCGAAACGTTAAAAGTATTGAAAAATGTCAAGCAATAATAATGGATTTCTTGGAAATGGCTTAAGGTACATAAAAATTATTTGTAATAGATTGCGAGTTTTAAATACATCAATATTTGTTGTGCAGTGCATTTTCGTATATCACTAAACGTATTCTACTTGTACAAAATTCTTTTGTCACGAAGAGGACTTTACAAGTTATTTCCAGGAAAGTTAACAAGCACATTTCATTTGCATTGTAATATTTTAATCAAAATCGTTGGTGTAAAACTAATTGTATTATAAACGTTATACGTTAAAAAGAAGTTATGGCTTCGAAGAATTTTAACGAGACTGAAACATCAAAACTTAAATAATAGTAGACTCAGCAAGGAATACCTCAAAAGAGCGAAATTTGAATTGCATCATGTAGAGTATGAAGCGAAGTTCTGCAGAAGGAAAGAAACAACTAAAGTAGAAGAAGAGAAGGACAGAAAATGCAGCAACACAGAAGAGTAATAATAAATCTGAGGGTCCAACCTATCAACCTGGTGGATTTTGTTATGAATTATATAATCAAAAGTTTAATCGCCGTTTTTACATGATTTATATTTTCAGAATTTTCTTGTTGTAAAATGCTCCTTGCGGAAAACTTTTTGTGATAGAGGAATGCTGCTTGGCACACAAGTTCACAGAAATATAACAAATAAAAATTGACCCAGGTTTTACAGTGATAGGCATTTAAGTATATATTTTTAATTTACAAACAAAAATTCCGAATTTTTAGCACAAAATAATTATTGAAAAACTTTAAAAAATGTTTAACTAGATGAGATATGCAGAAATCTCATCTGTGAACTCTGGGTTAAAATATTAAGGCTATAGTTCTAGTCATTTTGCGGCAAGGTACGTATCAAAATAAGAAAATAATAGAACCATATATTTTTATCTATCACAGCAAAATTGATGAAATTTGGGCTGTTACATATGTGGTATAAATTTCAGAAAGCTAGACTTATTTGTTTGGAATTTCAAAATTTCAGTCATAGGTATTCTTAACCGTACTCCGCTAATGAGATCATAAGACCACTATTTTGTAATTGCCCTTCTGCAGTTCAGCCACATTTTGGGGGAGCTAAGGTACCTGCGAGCCCAATATCTAGAATTACACTAAGGAAAGTTTGGGGGTGGGCGTTTTTTTTTTTGGTAGTGTTTAACGCCCGCTTTAACTACTAATGGCACCGCAGGCGGTGACACTGATGATACATGAATGATGATGGAGCACCGGTGGAATGCGATGGCGGGGGAAACCAGAGTACCCGGAGAAAACCCGCCCCAGCGCCGTTTTGTCCAGGGGGTGGGCGTCATTTGTAGGTATCAACATAAACAGTTGCGTCTCACTATGGTTCAGATTTTGTCTCGGCATTATGTGTGACAAGAAAGCAAAAATATTAATATTTTCAGCATCTAGCTGTTAATGTGTTTATATTTCAGCTTTCGAAGTTTTAAAAAGTTATTTACATGTTGGACTTAAGCACCTATTTGTTCGTTTGAAAGTTATTCTCTTTGAGCTGAAAAGTGAAAACTCCTGCATTTGCAATGAATATCTTTGTTATGGAAAATGGTTATGATGTATTGACTCTTAGAGAGAGATAAGAGAAAATTGCCCGAAAATGACATTTTGAATTACTGTGCAGCCTTATAAACTGGAATTTTATTTTATTTTGAATGTGTTTGTAAGATAGTAGTGCAACAGACATTTTATATTCTAGATTTTGCAGCACTGCACAGAAAAAATCATAAGTAATATCACTTTAAAGTAGGCGAATTTTAACTCATTTCCCGACAAATTGGTATCACTGCTAAAAATGGCAGTTGATATGTCCAAACAACACGGTTTCTTCCTTTGTAAATTTGTGCTGTTTACTTTCTATTTTGTTATAACATTTTTATAAACTAAATTAGATATCTGGTTTCTTAGAAATTATTATATGATGGTAAAAATAACACCTTAATACCGTTGGTGTTAATAAGACGGATGGTTATTTCAAAAGTGGGGTGTGTTGCATTCACATGACTTTCTGTCTGCTCTGCAAACAAACTATCCTAATAAAACATTATTTTATGAACTACATCATGCTAATCGAAATAAATATTAGCAGAAGTTGTCTTATTACCTGCTCCCTTTTAAGCAGAAGGGAAATAATGGAAACAGGAGTCTAAAGCGATAGTTAACTGTTTAAAAACTGATCGCTATGTGTACAGTTGAACTCGGCTTTCTCCGAATGGCCAGGAATAAAATAAAAGAAAGCCGAAACGAAAAATAACTTCACTTTGAAAAAAACTTTGAGTAGTTTAAAAACGAACACAATAACAAGGAATACCCCGGAAAGGGGTAAATATATAAAGATGTATATAACAAAAATTATGTACTTTTACGAGCGTACGGCTTACCAGTTATGCAAAATTCATTCAGAATGAAGAGATGTTCAAAGCTTATTTTCAAAATGTTCAAGATATACATGTTATTTGTATATAAATATCTTTAGTATACGGTATTTTAATCAAAATCGTGATAGCTATTTTTGAGAAAAACAAAATTTTCAAAATTTTGTTCGTAAAGGGTAATTTGGCATGGGCGGATTTTCTTTAAAATCATGTCGCATCTTTGGAAGCTTAAATTGGTATTTAATGGTATGTTCATTTTTGAGCTATGCTGTTATCACCCACCCGGACACACCACGCACACACACAGACCTTCTAGAAATATTTTTTTTAATTCATTATAAAAACATATCTCCGATGAAATTTCGGTATCGAAATTTTGGTTGGAATACAATACGCTTTCTATCTACAATGTACAGTGTACATTTGTGCTAGAGAAAGTAAAAATAGTAATTGATTATACATTTTAATAAAAGTGGTATAGAAACGCTTAACTCCGTGGCGCAACAGTCCACCATATCTGCCCATCACAGGCGTCATGAGTGGGGTGCCGTACTGAAGGGTGGGATGTGGTTAGGGCCTCCAGTCCCTCTCAACCGGTTAATGCGGTCCACGCAAACTGTCCACCACCACCTCTTCTTCTTCATTTTATTGCCAAATATTTAACTATTTAGTGTCCACTTCTGTATGGTGATACTCAAAGACTACTAAATTATTCAAATATGTCTTTATTCAGTGAAATTTAAAAACGTGCGTCCACAGTCTGTAAAAAATCAGTTTCTGAGATAATGGGTGATTGAATTAGCAAATTCCATTGAAAGGAGTAGACTTTTAATAAATTTTAATTCAATTTGGTGTATTGCAGACAGCAAGGAGTACAAAAGTCATATCTGTCCGTTACCAAGTATGAGTTGGATACTCTGCTAGAAACCTGGAATATTTGGTTGTATATTATAACTATTATAAATATACAGTTAACGAAGTAAAATATATAATTAAATATGTAATATCAAATACATATGTAATTATGGATATACAACAAATAATTTAATATTAAGTATCACTTTAATGGCTCCATACTAATCCATACTTATTGTTTTAAACTTATGTTCACAAATTTCGCTTTCGCTATTTTGATAGTATTTTCTGAACATTTCGGATGTTCATTAAACACGAAAATAAAGCTAAAAATAAAAAGCGGATACATCATAAGTATAACTGAAGAAACTAAAAATGAGTACGCACAGATGTATCGGTCGGTAGAGCACCAGGATTCCCGGGTTCGATTCCCGTTTGGTGATGGGAATTTATTCCTAGCCCAGCTTATTCCCAATCCTCCCCAGAATTGTATCTTATCTATATGAGTGTGAATGTGTGTGTGTGTGTGTGTGATTTAATGATTAAAATTAAAGATAAAATATAAACACAACGACATGAAAACACGAATTAACACTATTGCTGATAGGCAATATGCTCCACAGGTAATACCGTCGACAAGAACCATGCAGTTAAAGATGGAACAATAAAAAAAAGACCTCCAATTTTTCAGGCGTAAATGACATTGTTCTGTCTAATAAGGTGTTCATGTGTAAAGAAAATGATATTTCAACATCGCAACATGTTACAGGACTGTTTTTTTTTTTTTTTTTTTTTTTTTCCTCTCTCAAAGGAATGCTATAGATACCAATCAGTTGTTTCATGAACTTATAACATTTTACTATGCAAAAGGTATAGTGTTTACATCTCCTTCACTTCACAATGTCGCCTTACTGCAGAGCTTACAGAGGATGTAGCAGTAGTGGTGTATACCCATGCACCTCCAACAACTGTTTGTTCTGTTACACCTTTTTTATGACCAAATACGAACACAGGTGCGCTTCATAGAATCCCTTCCACAAAATGTGCATGTACATTTTTCATGTTACGTTTTCTCCATCTTCTTCACCATCTTCCTCAAGGAGGCTCCACAATGGTTCTATTTTTCCCTTTGATTTCTATCTTCTTTATTCTCTTTGCCATTTTATAACCTCACAAGTTGCTTTTTCAGCTTAGAAGAAACAAGGTTTATTCAGGATCTTGCTTATTATGAGGAAAGTTGAATAGCTAGGGTTTCTCCTGCTAGCCGTGGCCGAGTGGTTAGTTAGTCGGTACGATCCCAAGCAACCACTTTGCGGTGACAAAGCGCAGGGACGGGTTTTCTCCAGGTTCTCCGGCTTCCCCAACATCGCATTCCACCGGAGCTTCATTCCATGTCTGTCATCGGTATCATTGCCTGCGGTGCCATATGTAGTAAAAGCGGGCGTTAAACACTATAAAAAACGCCAGGGTTTCTATGAATATTGTTTTGGAACCTTCGAGACACATTGGTTCCAACTATTTATTTTCGTTTTAAATAAAGAAACATACAGGCAGGCATGGAAAGGGAATATAAGTATAATAAACAAGGAAACTGTGAAACTGAAAAATATCTTGAATGAAACTTCAGTGTAGCAATGTACATGCTTTAATTCGTAGACATTTTTTTTTTTTTTTTTTTTGCGAAAGTCCAGACATAATTACAAGAGACTCCGGGCTATACGTATTCATAACATAGCTACTTTGCGGTTAATGTTCTATTGATACCTGATAGAAGATACTACCCCATTCCACTAATTTTTACTTTCTCCATACGCACTATGTACATAGTGTATAGAGAAAGTATTGCACTCCACCAAAAAATTCGATACCGAGATTTCACCGGAAATATATGTTTTAGGGTCCCCAATATCCAAAAAAAGCATTTTCACAAAAAGGTCCGTGTGTGTGTGTGTGTGTGTGTGTGTGTGTGTGTGTGTGTCCGTGTGTCCGTGTGTCCGTGTGTCTGTGAACACGATAACTCAAAAACGAAAAGTCGGTAAAATACCAAACTTGGTATTTAAGTTTAGTATCTTCCAGGGATGCGACACGGAGATTTTGAGAAAAATCCCTCCACCCCCAACTACCCTTTACATGGAACTTTTTTGGAAAATTTTGATTTTCTCAAAAATGGCTCTAACGATTTTGATTAAAATTTCGTATATTAAAGATATTTACCTGACAAATGAAATGTATATCTTGAATTTTCTGGGAATAGCCTCTGAAGAGTAGTTTATTCTGGATGAATTTGACTAAGTTTTGAATAACTGCTAAACCGTAAGAGATGGACAAAAACTGACTACACAAAAAATGTAGAGCACATTAAAACACACAATTTATGTTATATACATTTTTTTCGTGGAGTTCGTCGTTTTTGTGGCATTCCTTATTTTTGGTTTCTGCTATGAAAAACGTATACTTTTCTCATACAGGAACTTGTCAACTCCTATCCATATAGACAAAGGAACTTCATTGATATAGCAACCAGCTTTTGACTATCACTTTAACCTACAGTTGTCCCTTACTTCGCTCCTACTTACAAGGAAGCGAGTAATTAGACTATTTCTGCTATTTTTTTCTGATTAGCAGAAAGTAAATAAAAGTATAAGCTTTTTAAGACTAATTTGTTGCAGGGATATGGAGAAAGTCATGTGAATGGTACACATCAGATATTTGTGAGGTTAATTGTAAACTTCTTTCAGCTTCAGATTCATTTCCTCACAATAGAAATTATTTCTGGGTTCTCAAAGCCATAATCTAAGAGTCGTGGAAACAGCAGACAACCGTCGTTTGTTTACGTGGTGTGTAATTTATTCAACATAAATTTCCTTCCCATTATTTTGATGGAGAGGAGATGCAATGGTATTTGATGGTCGAGATTAAATCCCAGCCCTTCTATTTGCACACTGTCAAGCCATCATACGGATGACGTGGCAGGAGAGTGACTTTCAGATTAATACTAATTGTGGTGAATGCCTGAGACACATATAAACTAATTAGTGTCAGTAACAGTCATGTTCCCACCCATATGTCTCTGAAACTGTCTGTTGTTCCTATTGTCATGAAGCAGTTTGATGGCGAGGAACTGAAGGGGGTTCTGCAGGGAAGAGGGCAATTTTCCGAATGGAAACACATGCGTCGACGACAACAGAGATGTGTTAACGCTGTGTAGCAGCATTTTAGAGGTCATGTATTGTGTTTTGTTACAGCAGTTCATTTCAGTCTATCACGGATGCCTGGTTACTATACTACTGTAATTAGCTGATATATACTTCAATCGTGAGTGAAACGCGCAAGTAAATGGAATCAGGTTTGAAACATCCGGGTCATGGCCAGGATTTGCAATTGTTTCCCTATATACGGGTAGTGTGAGAAAACAAGCTTAGAGAGCATTTGTAGCTTATTGATTCTCTTAAGAGTGAAGTGGCACAGGTGGTAGTGCGAATCTCGCCTTCGAGAGGTCGCGGATTCGATTACCGCGGCCCGCCTTTCTAATCCATGGGTTTTTCGGGGGTTTACCTGGGTCACCTGATGAATGCTAAGAAGGTTCATTGCAGCCCCCAAATTCCTGTATCTTCATTTCACCTCACTTCTCATTTAATTTCACCCTTCATTTGGTTGGCGCTGTTTTGGGGCTGTAAGTGCTAGCGGAGGTCTGCTTGACAGAGGAAAGTATACTCTCTGGTCAACTTCGTCCTCCGGCGGGCCAATCTCCGGGCTCCCCACTGAATGTCTCAGCTCACATGGTGGGGAGGGATGCCGCTCCTGGAGGGTTTCAATCTGGAAACAGTAAAGCTCTTTGCTCTATCGTGACCCCTTGGGTCGGCCGCCTTCTGTCTCCTCTCGTCTCATCCTTCCTACCGGGGTTCCCCTAGGTGCAACAGATTTTTGTTTAAACTTATTATTAACCGATCAGCATACAATTATTGCTTCTAAGGCTATTTATAAGTTAACATAATGTGAACAAGCTGAGGTTGGCTTTTGGCTCCTCTGACATGCATATATAACATAAGAAAATACAATTATTTACAATGGTAATAGGTGATGTAATGAATCAATTGGTATGACATTGTTTATGGTTAAGGTATGATGTTAACAATTATGTGAAGTCACTGTCTTCGGAATCGCTGAGCAGATCTTGAGAGAATTTTCTTTTCAATCTGTTTATTTGATGGCTCCTCGTTCCAAGGTTGTAAGTGCGATTTCCAGGTACTGTAGGTTGTTTGTTTGTTGAAGGAGGATTTTGAGAGTGATTTGATGTACTCCTGTGGAGGGAGAATTCCAAGTTCCTGACAAAGTTGACTATTTCTAAACGTACCAAGGAGTATCTCGCTCAAAGATCTAGATCAGACCCTCTGAAATCGAGTCATGGTCGCCAGAGCGCATGCAGACCTTTCTATCAGTGGTGGTGGAACTCAACGTAATGTTTCTGGTTTGTAATGACTTCTATATCCTCGATAATCCTGTTAAGCTACAGTTAGACATACTTTATTTACAAAACGATACTGAGTTAGAGGATATTAAAACAGGAATGTATAAAAATTTCTACACTTTCCACGAGAAAGGTTTTCTGTAAGTACCCAACCTCGCTGCAAGAATTTTGGGCATATTTGGGATAACCTATGTATATGAAACGCATACAGAAGCTTACAAAATCACGTCTTAGAAGTCAAGTGGTTAACACTTGGAAGCAGGTTTATAATTGGCTGGTACAACCGACCCACATATTGAAAAGCTGGTTGAATGCAAAGAATTGAAAAAATCTGGCCAATTCCCGATGCATAAGGAACTGTGCTTGTATTAACGAGTTATATTTAAATAATACAAGGGCGATTCACAAAGTAACGAGCGTTTGGCATAACTAAATAATAACGAAAGATATGAACACAAAACTTTATTTACAAATTTGCAGTATCTTACTCTATTTCTCAGCGTAATCGCTATTACTATCAAGAAATTTATTGTCACGTGGTACCGGTGTTTCAATGTGCATGTTATACTCTTCCACCACTAAAGATCTCAGCCAAGATGTTGAGGTTTTTACCGGTTGCGAAATCTTTTCCACCCAAAAAGCCATGAATGGTGACCAAAGTAAAATACCGGGCTTTATGAATTCTTTCAACATTTGCCTTCAATTCCTTCATAACGATTGATGAACTTCCAATCTTGCTGGGGCACGCTGGTTCTTCCTTGATTACTCGTAAAGTATACGCCATTTCCTCACTGAAGACTCGTTCATTGCATCTTCACTATACACTTGTGTTATTTGCTTATACAATTCAATTGACCGAAGATCTGTGCATTCAAAAAAAAAACAAAAAAAAAAAAACAACAAAAAACAACGAATAAGTTCTTTGATGGTAGAAAAGTATAATATCTGCATTGAAAAACTGGCACTACGTGACAATAAATATCTTGACGGAATGGAGTTGCGTTTACAAATAGTAAAATACTGCAACTTTATAAATAAAGTTTTATGTTCATATATTTCGTTATTATTTAGTCATGCCAAATCATCTGTCACTTTCTGGATAGCTCTCGTATGTATACTGTGTTTTGTATTTAATTAGTTGAATTTTCTAGCACTAATAAGAATAACTTTTTGTTTCATGTTATTTCAGGTACGTGTTTAACGGTGTATAAATTATTGCTCTCGTTGATGTGCAAAGTAACAGTGAAAGTGCAATTCAAAAAAAGTTTGTTCAGTTATACACACATAAAAATGTAAGTTGACAAACAAATTCTTGGTTCCGCCACTGCAGCAGTTGCTTCCCTTGCCCGCAGCTTCAGGGCATTTACTTATGCCCGACAGGGTAGTCAGTTGAAGGTGCATCTCCTAGATCGAGTTACCGATTCCTTCCTTCACTGCAGCAGTTGCTTCCCTTGCCAGCAGCTTCAGGGCATTTACTTATGCTCGACAGGGTAGTCAGTTGAAGTTGCATCTTCTAGGTCGAGATACCGATTCCCTCCGCCATTGCAGCAGTTGCTTCCCTTGCCCTCAGCCGAATGTCAGGGCTTCAGGGCATTTACTTATGCTCGACAGGGTAGTCAGTTGAAGGTGCATCTTCTAGATGGATATATCGATTCCCTCCGCCACTTATCCTATCCTATTTTTATTGGCTCTCCCATTTCTCTCTATGCCTTTGCTCATCCTGCACATGCCTGCTCGTGCTGCTGAATTTTGACATGGATGCTGCAAGCTTTCTCTTAATTTAGATCAGAACAAGCAGATTGTGCACTTTAAAAGTTTTGGGAAAATACGGTTTTAGATTATTCAAATACTTGGCTTTCCCTACTCTCTATCACTTATTATTGGGTATAGAAATTATTCTTACGACATCTCTTTTTACTTCTACTTCATTTTAATCTAGATAATCTGGAAATAACTGCATTACATTTTGTTATAGATAAAATGAGAATAAAAATAGTAAAATGTTTTAGAACGGGATACTATACAGTGACCTTAAAATTCATACAGTTTCTATAACCTCGCGAGAAACAACAGAAAATGGACAGGTCTTTAAAGAATTACTTTAAGGATTGAAGAATTCTAACCATTAATAACGGATATCTCGGAGATGGGTGATAGCACATGAATGCTATTTTAAATAAATTGTGTGATTTAAAAATAATCACGTTTCTTGTGCAGTACGTTTTTGTCTATCGCTTAATGTTTATTAGTTATGTAAGATTATATGTTTCCTTCGGAGCTAAGACTGTTTCAAAAACTATTTCCAGAAAATTCAGGATATACAGCTTATTTTTCATGAAAATATCTTTAATATACAGTATGTTAATCGAAATAGTTAAAAGTCATTTTTCATAAAATCAAATACATTTAAAAAATTGTCCATGTAGAGGTTAGTTTGCGGTGTAAAATTTTCGTGTCGGCTTTTATGTTAAGAAGTTTAAACACACACACACACACACACACATATATATACACACACACACACACACACACACACACAAGAACCTTTATCTAAACATGTGTTGCTTTTTATTCAGGGTTCCCTAAAACTGTATTAAAACATGTATTTCCTATGAAATCTCGGTATCGAATCTTTGGGTGAAATACAATCCTTTCTATAGCTACTATATACATGTACATATGTGCTAGAGAAGGTAAAATTATTAAGTGTACATTTATTATATACTTCGTTTATTACTTATTTATTCATTTATTTCTTACTAAGCGAATTACATCCATATGACATAGCGTTTAGTCCAGCTTCTTGGCCAGTCATATCCTATTTACATTATGACTTTTACCATTTTTTGATTATTAAGATCTGCACTGCATTGTAAGTACTATTTTTGTTGTCTCTTTTCACAATTTAACTACACTTCCGTTTCACACACACACACGCACAGCATGTATCTTCTTCAATTTGTTTAAGCTCCAGGTGCCTCAAAATGTACATTGTTGGCGAAACCTCGACATCGAATGTTTTTGTTGGAATACAATACTTCCTGTACTTCTAAACACGGTAGTAAAAGTAATATAAATAAATATACACACATAGCTCAATGAAACTCAGAGCAAGTCATAGTTTTTAGTAGCATTAAGCATGTCCAAAATATTCGTAGTTGTGCTAGCATATTCTCTCTCTAGGTAATATATTTGAAAATGGGCAGTTTTTCCTCAAGGGGTTGTGATGAACGCAGATTGATTTCTGACATAAAAGGGTAAACATTTCTCCTGATTTTGCTTAGTCAGAAAACTAACTTTTAAACAATTTCCAGGTGCATATAATAATCAAAGTGGAAAGAAGATTGGATTTTTATCTGAATATGTTATCTAGTTTTGGATTCCTGGTCGTGGAAGGATCTACGATATCTTTAACGCATCTTGATGGTAAGGGTGACTGATTCAGTGATCGTTAGGTGAAGTAATGTAAGACAGCTCACTGAACAGCAAAGTTAGAGGAACTGAATGAACTACAGTACATTTTTTGAGATCTGTCCATGATTGTTTCGCTTTCAATGACTTCCGGCTGCGTGAAGTTACTCTTAAGACTACAGACGGTAAGATCCCTGTGTGCAATTATTAAAAATGAGATTTCTTATAAACAGACCTTGAATTTTAGGTTATATGCCTATTTTTTCATAAAGCAATAAACAAAACGCAATTGTATATGCCCACTTTTCACGACAAACTGCACCTTTTGACCCAAATGTACTTATTTTATGGGTTTTAAGCCTAAAGATCCCTATTTAATTTAAACACAGTATATATGTTTCACCTTTAACATTATTTTGAAGAAAAATTTCAAATCTTTCCTAGCTTTACTAACATATTAAAATAAAACATTTCAAACTCTAAATTTATAAAGCTGAGAAGATTGGCCAACACGTTACTGACCACAAGTATCTGTAAACGATAAGGGATGGGTTAACGGCCTGGAGTGCCTGATTTGAAAGAAATTTTGCTGTCAACAAACTCGTGATTTCTGCCAACCTTCCTTGTAACATAAAAGCGTAGCCTTGCAATACTAAAGGGGGAATTCCTAACGCCCCTCTAGAAAGTGGTTCTTGTTTACTCATATGCCGTTGCAGTAAAGCAATGATGCAAACGTTGAGGTGAAAGACAAAAGAAACTCAGACAAAACACATTACAAAAAGAAGTTGTTAATTTTATAGTCATTGTTTTGTTACTAGCTTTTTTTCCTTATCCGTTAGTTATTTTGTAATTAATAAAATAACTAAGATATTAATGTGTTTTATAAGGCTGTGTTATTTTAATTAAAAACCAAGTGTTTATTATTTTTAATTTCTAGTGCAATTCTTCTTTTTTGTAGTTTTATATAAACAACAGACCTGTAACATTTGTGTAATTTTTTTCTTACTTCTTATTTGAAGTCTTAATAAAATTGAAAAGTCTAAAATGGTATATTAAGGACCTATTTTAATATTTTCAAAGCCTTTTTAGGTACTTAAAGTTCGTTTCCAGTCTACTTATAAACACCAGAATAGATTAATCTTGGACCATACCCATTACAGTTCAAAGCAATTCCAATTCTGTCTCTGTTAAAATACCTTATCATGGTGCCTTTGTCTACTGTGATTTCCGTGGGCGGAGGCAGACGATGTAGCGGTCGTGCAGTATACCTGGATATTCCGAGACAGTCAAATACGATAATATTGCCAGTATTTTATAATAAATACAATAGCTAATATACAGTTTATAATAATCGCCGTAGTTATAATGAAAATGTTTACGTTCTTACTCTAGATTCCTCTCAGTTGTGAAAACAAGCTATTTTGCTCTTCCAAATATACTTAGACGCGATTGTTTACCTAAAACATAAGAATCTCTGGGATGTTAAAAATATATTGCCATTGAAAATAACTGTTATACAGATACATAACAGGTTTTCGTTATCGCCATGGATTTTACATATGATAGGAATTTTAACGTCATCTGTACATAGAGTAAAAGTATAACCTAAATGTTTCTGGTAATTTTTGAATTGGATGAATAGATAATTCTAATGTGAACGATGGCTATCCTAAAGCCAAATATCACATCTTTAAACTCCTTTTGGCATGCGTGTGTGTTTGGCATCTTCAGTCAAAAATACCTAGAACCATTGTTTTGAAACCTTGTACCAGGTCAATTAGCTTTCCTCTAAAGGAAGAGTAAATAGGGCGTGAAACAAAGAGTCCAAATCTCTGCTTACTTTAGATTTTAAATAACGTGTATTACAAAGCTGTACAATAATAATATTTGAGTAGTATACACAAAAACTCCAAAAGAATAAATAACAAGTTCCATCAATTTCTACCGAGCGAGATTGCTCCGTGGTAACACGTCAAGCTCGTATTCAAGAATTCCCAGGTTCGATTCCCGGCAACCGCCGAATCTGGTCATAGTTTCATTTCCCCTGATCTTTGAGGCGAAGGCTCCATATTCCCTCATTCCCCGTTCATGTTTCAGGTGTGCCTTCAGGTTTTTGCGGTGTCGACGAAGCCGGACAGATGACGCAATTGCTTGCGCTATGACACTATTTCTCTTCTCTCACCAGCTAGAGTTGCTGCAATGCCATTCTGAGATTGCTCCTTAATGGTGCACAGGTGTTCAAACTTGGAAAATTAGGGAGTCCTGCGCATCTCCCTGTCCTGACCAACTGCGACCCTCGATCATCTAAGGCTTCTTCACTTCGGAGCGCCTGGGGAGGGCGGAGTTGTCACAATAGATCTACAGTGCCCAATGCTGCAACCGCGTTAAGCCCTGCATTCAGCCTTCTACTTGGTGTTAAGTCCGTTGACGACTATTCCTTCAACAGTTCCTCCGTTTAGTTTGGTTTGCTCTTGAGCATTTCTGGTACAATATTAACGAGACTAAGATCAGTTCAAAATAGAGTCTGCATCACTCCTGTAAAGCACTCCAGCGGTGACACAGCAATACAGTATGCTCGGCCTGGTCCTTTGGCAACAAAAGGCCAAAGATTCAGGTCTACCAACGCCATTTTGAATAAATGTGCATTAAACTGGCCATGGCCGGAGATGAATGTGTAAGATAGTAAACATCACCATGTGTTCTGGTCACCCAAGGCTCTATTTGCGGAATGAGGATGTTAATCCATCTCTGTATCACTGTCTCCGCAGCCCATCTCTTGCCAACGTTGCATGGTAAAGGTGCGTGTGTAAAGAAAGACGTCTCTTGCATCAAGAGATGCATTGGCACAGTCCCAGCTAGGTCCTGGATCGCCTTTGTGGAAATAGTCCTGTAGGCGATAGCAATGCAGAGGACAACTTTCCGCTGGACCTACTCCAGCATCCTCCGGTATTGGAATGTCTGTATCCATTGCCACCAAATCGGTGCACAATATTAAATAATAAAGAATTAGCCACACTACCGAGTAGCTTTCGTTTAGTAGGTTTGGCATCAACGATGGGCATCAAACGACTCAAAGCAGTCGCTACAACTGATACAGGCTAGGTGAAGTCAAAGGTTGGTTAACAGAAGGTAGAAACCTTACGAAGGGAATACACTGTTGAGATCTAGGGGAATGGACCACATTATATGTACGCGATATACTCTGGCGTGCATAAAAGGTGGCCCATTTCCCTAGATTGTAATAGTGATTTTCTCCCCGTAAGTTTTCTACCTTCAGATAACTAAACTCTGATTCTTCCCAGCTAGTATTAGTTCTCTATGTTAGTTAATCTCCTGTAGCTCCTAAGTGGAGCATAAGGCATCGTTACCATGTATCCGTGATCGGAATCGCATTTCTAGTTCGTGAGTTCACCGCTATGCGCTAAGGTGACGAGAAATCGGCTTGTTGCCCACAAATGACACTGTAGGATGAAATACGACTTGCGGTCCCCAAAACTGGCGGAATTTTGCCCAGAACCCTTCTTATTTCAAGGTATGAAGTTCTTTTTCATAGCAGATAAACATTACACGGGACCACTGGCTTTACTTCCCTTCCGAAGGAGGCCATGCTAAGGATTTTTGAGTCCGTAAAAATGTATCGCCCTTCGCCAGATTTGAACCTGCAATCTTGGGTTTTAAAGGTAAGCACGATAACCACTACACCCAAAAGCACGACCAGTTCTGTATGTATCTCTCTGAAAAACAAACATAAAAACTCAAATAAACGATGTTATAATCGTTGTGAAATGTAGGCATGTTTCGGACACCGTCTCTATGAAAGATTTTCGCTACGATAGTACACAAGGGAAGACTGTACCAATTACAACAATACTCAGCTTTCTAGAGGAAGGGTTGAAGAATTATTTGCCTGTGTCGTTAAAATGGATATCAACTACGCCACTAACATATATGAGAGTATCATCAGTGACATGTAGAGGAAGCTTAAGGCTATTACCGTTATCGAACGTGAATAGCCAAACCGATATCAAGGAAACGATAGTGTAGCACGAAAATACAAGTGAATGTTATCCTTCGGTAGTTCCACCATATTTTAGGGGAAGTAAAGTACCCTTCCGATCCAGTGATTGTATTTATGCTCCTGAAAAATAGGTGGTAGCGTTTGAAGAGCATGGTAAGGTTTGGTCAGTACTAACATACGTTCCACCATGGGGCTCATTTTATGCACATAAGTATACATGTGTAGTATGTATCTCACATTTCGTTTTTGAGTTTACTGTTCTCAGACAGGTACACAGAAATACACACACACGCGCGCGCGCACACACACACACACACACACAAAATAAAACACACTCGTGGGTGGGCCTTTTGGTTAAAAATGTTATGCTGTGTGATCAATTCAATTTTATTCATCCATAAATACAATTTACATGTTGTAGAATACATTATTAAGTTTAAAAATAATAGAATAATAGAATTTTGGAAGGTAGAGTCAGACTGAAAAATTCAATGCCATAGCCGGGATTTGAACCACGTATCTCCCGATTTCTAGCCGGTTGCTCTGCCACTGAGCTACCGTGGCAACATGCCGGCATAGCATTGAATTTCTCAACTGACTTGCATGTTTCCCGGTAAACCACAAGGTGTTCTCAAACTATTTTGAGATGGCAACCCCAATGGCGACTTACAATGTTGCAAGTACTTAAGTCCCAAGATTCATAGTATAACCAACTATTAGGGTCAATTGGTAGTGGATTAATTGTTTTTTCACACAAGCCGTGTGTAGGACAGGTAGAGTCAGACTGAAAAATTCAATGCCATAGCCGGGATCTGAACCCATGGATCTCCCGATCTCTAGCCGGTTGCTCTGTCACTGAGCTACCATGAGAAATTCAATTCTATGCCGGCATGTTGCCATGGTATAAATTACTATATACAGTTATTACATATAATTATAATAATACATTTATTTTGCCATCAAATACATTATACATTATGTCAAAGTGAATATAAAAAAACAACCCATATGTACACTACGTAGGACCACGCGGCCGAGTGGTTAGACCACTCGCCTTCCACCAAGGGGATCCGGGTTCGATCCCAGGCGACCGCAAATGGAATTTGAGGTGCACAAAGCGGCACAGGGGCGGGCTTTCTCTAGTTTCCCCCGCCATCGGATTTCACCGGTGTTTTATCTTCATTTTGTGTATCATCAGTGTCATCGTCTGCGGTGTCATATGTAATAAAAGTGGGCGTTGCACACTACAATTAAGGTCACTACTTATAACTCACCAGCCTAGGCATGCATGCTTTTTCACCGTTAGAAATACCTATCGTTACATAATTTCATGGTTTCGTCAAATAATATTCAAATCATTACATGATAAATTTGAGAAATACAAGTAAAACGTTTTCGTAGATACAAATAATATACACAATTGGTTAGAGCAGATTTATTACATGTCTAGAACTTCCATAACTAAATAAAAACAATTTAATAACAGGGATGACCGCACTTTCTTTTTAAATAATTTAGCACTTTCTATGTTTTAGTGGGAAAAGGCAATTGTTTTATAATTTAATCCCCGTGTGATAAAACGTTTTCCTAGTAAGGTCGGCCCTGTAATTTTGAGTATGTAGGTGCTCTTTCTGTCTTATATGGTGGTTATGTACTTGTGCATTTTTCAATAACTTACGAATATATCTCAAAGCATATATTCCAGTGAAGTTTGAATATCTAAAATTTGGGTTTAATGCAATAATTCTTTACCAACCAAATACGTGGTAGAGGATGTAGATATCTTCATATTAAATCTAATAATATGAGCAGCAGATGTGTGAAGCTAAACTGTTTATTCTTAGCTTAGAAAATATACCGTGCTCTTTTTTCTTTATTTCTTTTTTACGTTGTCTAGCCCGCATGTACAATGTACATAGTGGACAGAGAAGGTATTGTATTCCACCCAAAAATTCGATGTCGAGATTTCACCGGAAATATATGATTTTGGGGTTCCATGAGTCCTAAAACAGCATTTTTAGAAAAAGGTATGTGGTGTCTCTCTGTGGACAGCATAGCTCCAAAACGAAAATACCGTTAAATACCAAACTTGGTATTTAGGTTTGGTATCTTCCGATTCGACACGAATATTATCAGGAAAACCCCCCTTACCACAAACTACCGTTTATGTGCAAAACATTTTGAAAATATTTAATTTCTAAAAAATGGCTGTAATGATTTTGATTAAAATCTCGTATATTAAAGCTATTGATTCCAAATAAAGTGTATATCTTGAATTTTCTGGGAATAGCCCCTGAAGACCTATTTTTTCTGGATGAATTTTGCCGAATTTTGCTTAGCTGATAAACCGTAAGAGGTAGAAAAAACTTACTGCACAGAACTTGTAGATCTCGTCAAAACACACAATTTTTTGTTGTGGAGGTAACCGTTTCCGAGATATTCTTTGTTATTGGATTTATAAAGATTAAACTTAAAGTTAAGATTTTCATTTACACTGAAGCTGTTAATCGTGCAAATAAAGTAGGAATTAAACTACCTTCAAAAAAAATAAAAATAAATTATATTTAATCTACAAAAAGTAAAATATAATATAATTAATAGCATAAGAATTATAAATAAAAATAACTTATTATAAAATTTATAACAAAGTACTTACGCTTTTCTCAGACAGGAAGTGTCCGTTTCTCTTTTGTTCATCTCCTGACCAAGCAAAGAAGCGATTTGCAATGGCAATCGCATAACGATAGCTTTTAAAACATTTGACTATCATTTTAGTATAGCGCATTTCTTTAATTTCCGTCTTCTTATAAGGAACTAAGTAATAAGAACCTTCTGCTAACGTTAAGCTCGATTAGCGTAGTGTAGAAAGAAGAATAATCTTTTGTAAGAAGTTTGTAGAGCAGCTAGAGAGAGTCATGTGAGTGTAACACATCAGATTTTTCACGCATAGAGGTGTTTCCTTTTGGAGAAATTTACAATAAATCCGCAAAATAAACTTATTGCCACATCTTTTATGTTTTTTTGTCGCTTCATAATGCATAAGGAAATGCGATATTTGGAGCTTCCAAGTGAAGCGGGGAAGAATCACCTCGGGAGGAAATATGGACAGGCAGTAACTCTTCGGAACCTTATTTCTTCCTCTGCACTTTTACCCTGATTTGTATGAGCTCATAAATCCTGCGAGAAAGGGATCCAATCATGTGCACGAGATAAGAATATTCTGATGTAAGGTAGCTATAAACCTAGAAGCGCCATACCATTAACCCAACGCTTCATATGCAGTAATGTATGACCTCGGTGTAATCCTTAAGGTAATATAAAAGACGCTGATTGTATTCCCCACTAAACCTCAAAATTATAATAAATCATTCTTCATTGCAGCCAATCTGAGGTCGTGAACCACGCCTCCTCAACTGCGATGTCTGCTTCAACTTGGTGAGTACTTATTTATACACTGTATAATCATAATACATATTTATGTTTAAAAATCATTAGCTTTATATGAAAATCATAATCAAACATCTAAAATATTTTGTAATACTGGGATTTTCCGTTAGAATTTCTGAATGCTTCAAGAGATTGTAAATAATGCTATTGATATCAAAACCTATTGGTTTGGTTTAGCAAAGACTATCGTTTATTGGAATTAAATAATATACAGAAAAAGCATAACACACAGTGATTTTTATTACTAACTTGTGTTATCGTTCAACTAATGCTTTTGTAGCATTTTGAACCCTTAATGAAGTATACCTCGGAAATGACTTATGGCACAAAAAGGTTATTTCAAATAAATTATGTGTTTTAAAGGAATTTAAATTTATCTAGCACTGGACTTTATCTGTCGCTTAACGTTTACCAGTTACACCAGTGGCCCAGCTGCCCCGTATTTGATTTGCGCTGATCTCCTTCAAGCGTTGTAAGAGTTGCAGACAAAACGGGGTTATTTCAAATTAAAAACTAGTCAGTTGGGAGTTGACGTGAGAGACTTTCATTTTACAGCACAGTTAGGCCACCTGGTACAGGATTATACAGCATTTCTTCCGCATGAAGAACATCTCATAGTGTATTTTCAGAGAATTCTGTATATACCCTGTAAATATGTTTAATGTATGCTATTTATAGTTTGAGTCACTTTAATAAAATAAAAATATTCAAAAAATGTTACATGTAAAAGGCAGTTGGTGTGGGAGATGAAAAGGTTAGTTTTGGACTTACGGAAGATATTAAGCTTAAATACCAAGTTTGATGTTTATGCACGTTTCGTTTTTGAGTTATGCTTTTCAGACACACACACACGCACACACACATATATGGACTTTTTCTAAAAATTATTTTTTATTAATTCAAGGAGGCTGAAAACATTAACTTTTGTAAAATTAAAGTATAGATTTTCACTCATTTCAATCATGATAGACAAAATAAAAATCACTTACATGCTTCGATATTCTACAGAAACTGCAATACATCCTCTCCGAGTTCTCTAACCTCAAGGAGATCTGCATACTGAAATACAAAGCTTATATTTTATGACAATTTATGGAAAACATGCAGTGCTGTTTTCTTATAGAAAAATTAGATTCACATGCAACTAGATAGCAACTGCAGATGGTGTAAGTTTGTAAAATGGCTGCATTTCTGTTTTATTCTTTTGCATGCCAGAACCCATGGACTATTAGTTTTATAGGCATTTGCAAATGTTGACTTCTCTTGGTTCTGAAAAAATGATGGTTAGCCTATTTTTACAAGCACCCATGCAATTGAACCAGGGAATAATTAATACAAGCCACAAAGTTACCAAACCGCTTGGTTTCTAAAAATAAAACCTAACTTTGTGGTAAAGCTTTGACGGTAGAGTGTTTTCTGTTTAACCCTCACACGCAAACGCACGCACATACACATACACACACTGACTTTTTCAAAAAATGCCCGATATAGAATTTTTGGATGGAATACAATACCTTCTCTACCTACTATGACCATTGTACATGCGTGCTAGAGAAAGTAAAATATGTAAGGAAGCACAAATAAAGGAAAATAAAATATAAAAAGGTGGGAAATATGACAAAGGGAGGAAATTAAATTCTGAAAGGGGAGAAATGGTATACTATAATCGTAAATTTATCATTAATAAATAATTCAAATTTATAAATAAAATAAAAATAAATATGAGAAGAATCAAGGGAATAATTAATTTAAATTTTTGTGTACAATTATAAATACAAAATTGGTTAAGTATATACTACAATTATACCACGTTTACCCCATTTAAAATGATATATTTGTAAAAGTAAACTAAGGTAGGAATAGTTTGTATACCCAATAATATACTACAGAGGGTAGAGAAAGTAGTGTGAAGTAATACATAGATCTTGTTTTCTTTGTATGTCGATGCTATATTACCTCTAGTGGTAAATGGAATTGTTTACATACACAATTAAGGGGATCAACCTGTGAAAATTTCAAATCCAATGTTTCTTAATCAATTACGTTCATTTATTAATACATACCTCAATTGTTATGAGTAACAAATTCTGAAATGTTGAGACAAATGCATCAAGTAGCTTTGGGAACATTTTAATTTTTGTTTCTTTTAACTATTCTACCAAAAAGCTCCTTGCGCTTTCGTTTTCAAAAATTTGTAGCCAAATTTCATATTTACATTCCAGGAATATTACTTTAAAAATTATCCGATGAGTTTCAAATTAATTAATTATTACTGTAGGAAAGGCTATGATAAGTTATTTGTTAATACTTGTTTTCATTATTTGTGTGGATTAATTATTACTGTAGAAAGGGGTATGATAAGCTATTCGTTAATACTTGTTTTCATTATTTTTGTGGATTAATTAATTTTCTTAATACAAAGTATATACTTAAGTTTACTATTTATAAACTTAAATCAATGTTTTTATTTATTATGATATTAAGGTTCCCTGGTAGAAAAATCTGAGCTGTTTGAAATGTGCACCGCAAGGAGCATCTTGAACATTTCCATGTGTTGGAAAATACATTCAGAGAAACACGTCATTTAGTATTTGAAGTGTCATTTGTTGCCATTAAAACTTCCAGATATATTATTGTGCTAAAATCTGAAAGTCAAAGTTTTCAAGAATGTTGGTCGATTTTCACAGGTTGATCATCTTAATATGAATAACTAAAGGTTAGCTTTTCTTGTTAAATGTTGATCCTGTAATTTTTGACAAATTTTAATTGGATTTAATCGGAATTAAAATAATAAAGGAGCAAAACAACGATATCGTGAACAAAAATCACCTAACGTAATATCTATTATTATTATTATTATTATTATTATTATTAACAGCAGTCAGCGTAACACACCCAAGATTGAAACCCAAACCAACCTGAAATCAATACCTACAACCAACGGTGATTAGTATGATCTTTTCAACTTCTTCCTAAATTAAAACCTATTCATTTCGATCTTACAGTTCAGCTGACAGAGTTATTTGGGAAGTTTGTGAAATTAGTTCGGAATTATGGTTATATTAAATAAATGTTATCAAAGTTTTGCAAGAAAATTAACATAGCCCACATCGGTAGTGTGGGGGTAGAGTGTCTGCCTCACATTCAAGAGATTGCGAGTTCGAATCTCGCTTAGGGTGAGTTACACGGATAAAAATTGGGGGGTGGGTCCCTTATCCTGAGAGTAACCTTAAGCTCCATGGACTCCAAGATCATTTGAGCATCATTTCACCGATTTCATTCATCGTCCGTTATGATCAACAAGGTTAAAGGAATTTAAGCTAAAAAAATGAATATAAACAATGTTGCCAACTCGCTTTCAAGTAATGCGAAATTGCGACTTTCTAATGCTTTTTAATTTTACGTAATCTATTTTTGTGTTACACAGTTTCTTGCCATGATGTTCTACTTTTATCTGTGATCCCAAATTTGTCCAATAGACCCTCTCATGCTATTTTATCCTACAGTTAACTTTCGATTTGTTGTCCATGTCATTTGCACCTTTCAAATGACACATAGAGGTGAGGCCAAGGCAGATCATCCCTAACCGTGCTCGCTAAAACGTCTAGCTATGGTGCTTCGTGGCGCAGGGGATCGTGGGTTCGAGTCCCGCCTTGGGTATGGATGTTTGTGGTGTATTTCTGTGTTTGTGTTCTCTCTCAGTCTTTCTCTCTTCCCTGATGGCCAATTTGGTCACGCCTGAAGGGCAATATAGACTTATGGTCTGTTTATTGAAATGTCGAAGTAACGGCTATAAGTTTCTGAAGTGCCAGTACGCCACTGGCAAATTTATCAAGCATTCGAGAGTATAGCATGAAAAATGAAGGGACATATTACAGCTTACCTCTCTGGCGTAGTGGTTATGATACTGGCTTTCAAGTGAAAGATAGCTTCTGAGTTCACGTATCGCGGCACTTCGTCTGGAATGAAAATAATAATAAAAAAAAACATTTACTCAATGACTGGAATCGAACGCATAACCTTTGGGATAGCAGCTTCCCCTGTTACGCATTAAGCCACCAGAGCAGTTGAAAAACGCCTCTACAGTAGGTTACCTCAAGAACGTAGTTAATGAAGCTCAGTGTCGCACTGTCAAGTGATTAGTTCGAGATTTTACAGATTTTAGCGACATTAAATCTTTGAGAACGCTAGTAACGAGCTGTTAATGCTAAAAATCGATATTTCTATACTGGGCAGCAGTTTTAAAGACATTCTAAACCATTTTGTCAACCTGCTTTGCTTTAACACCGACTTATCAGCACCTGATACCCACACGTTTAACGCTATGTAGTTGCGTTATGTTTATCCGGGGAACATGCATCGCCGATCTCAAATTACTTGCATCAGTCATGTACAAAATCTCGCAAATTATTTTCTTGCAGTTCATTATATATATATATATATATATATATATATATATATATATATATATATATATATATGTGTGTGTGTGTGTGTGTGTGTGTGTAAAAGGCAAAGCTATTTCATCCAACCACTTCACATAATGTTGCCATACGTCCTCGCCCTTTCCTTCACTCCTGAACCATAAACTGACATCTGTTCATTGTTTATATTTTAATACTAGGCTTTTGGTGCCAAACCAATAGAAGAGAAACACATCTAACTTCTTTACCGTCACCCACTTTCTGCAAATAAATAAGAACTTAGTTCAGACTAATAATATTACCATACCGGCTAGATGTAGAACACCACTGATAAAGATATTCTACCAGCATTAAACAAAGAAAAACACTAAAGGAAACAAATATCCCCGCGGTTGTTTATTCTCGACAATACATTAATTGTTTTTGGTCATCATTTTGATAGAATACATATAATTTGGCTGAAAATCTGCTGGAGTGACAGTCAGAATCATATTTAAATTTCTCTGCTGTCTTCATTGGTTATGTGTTAGGCCAACGTAACGTTTCTTGAAATACCAAATTCTGGTAAATTTTATTTCTGTAATCTGTAATTTAGTATGTAGTTTTATATTACCTACACTTGTGAAGCTGAGTGCTTACGGTCATTGTCATAAGCCCGTTCACCTTGTAAAACATGCCTTATTGTCTGTGAAATGCATTTGAGGAATGTATTGGTATACATCATATGAAGTGCCCGAGGTGGTATCTGTACAAGCAAAACTTTGAAACAATACATCGGATGAAGTCGGCAGTTGGTTCATCGCCACGCGTACAAAAGCGTGCGTCTCCCAGCCTTGATTCTTTCTTTGTTACAACGCCTACAACACTTTGGCAGGACTGTCTGTTGCCGCGTTTATTTTACAAAACATTAAACAATGAACTATTGTATTATTATTTATATACAAATGACTCCCCCTATGACGGGGTTGTAGCGCCGAGGAGGGGAGAGGAGGCGGGACAAACCGTGAGCCCACGCACCTTTTCTTGTGGGAGGGGACAGCAAGTACAAAACCATAATTGATCTTTGACCCGCGTGACCATGTTCATTATGCAAAACGGGGTGCACGTGGTTCGCTGGCTTTGTCTTTCTGTACAGTTTGGAGAACACGTGCGGCATTTTGCGCCAGGTCATGGTACTGGCGTCTCAGCACAAACATCGACCTAACGTACTGCGCTTTCCTATGGCAAAAAAGGGGGGGGGTATGTTTAACACATGCACTTTGAATAGCTAAGTAATATTTATGTCGTGACGTGAATATATGTGCTATTACATGAATGGATTTCCTTAGGATTCCTCTTAACCAAGAACTTGGATGAAGTTCTCAAAATCTTTCACCAGAATTCTAAAAGCTTCAGTAACTTTCTCTGTAGCTCACTTTCCTTTGCTTTTCCCCTTCTTATTTTCACCATATTTTGTTTCTTTTGCTAAAAGAAAAGATTAGAAGATTTTAAGTTTGCCTACTACCGCACTTTTTTTCTCTCCAGAGATAAAAATGTAATGATAAATTGTGTGTTATTTATGGACGCTCTTTAATTACTGTGGTTCTCAGTGTCCCATTGGGTGTGAAATACCGCTTAATTTTGTTCAGATGCCTCTCTATCAGGCTTGAGGTTCTTTTACGTGCCGTAAATCTACGACACGGGACCAACGGCTTTACTTCCCTTCCGAAGGAAGCCATGCTAAGGATTTTTACACCCGAAAAAATACATCGCCCTCCACCGGGTTTGAACCCGGACTTTGGGTATATGAAGTTAGCATGGTAACCATTACACCACGGGGGGAGACTCTCCAGGGATAAAGTTTACAGAATGCAGCAGACGGAAAGATGGAAAGAATAACATTTGAACTAGCAGAGAGGACTGCTATGGTATTTAAATTGAATTTAAAATAGTATTGTCAACATATCGGACGTTTACGGACACAAGTGGCCGAAGCCGTCGAAGCTTGGACTCATGAACTGGAGGTCTGGTGTTCAAATCCCGCGGGAACCCTCCTCCCTGACCGTAGTTTATCTTCAGGTTTTCCTTTGTTCTCAAATGCCTAAGGGAGACACCCTAAACCTAGACCTGGAATGCCTCATTCCCAAATTACCTCTCCAAATTAAAACTTCCTGTATCATCAGTAAGGAAGTAAACTGGGAAACGTCATTCTAAACCATGCTTCCTATCACTAGGAGTGTAAGTATTTTCCCGCTTTGCTTAGTGTAGAATTCATGACACATAATTAAAAAGTAATAGTTCATAACATGTTGATATACTCATCATATTTATGAAAATGGTAATATTTCTCGTATTCTGTAATGCATACAATTTGTTGTTTTAAAATAATATCAATTATCAATGACTCGGGATTTCCAGATATTCCATCGGGCAGTTTTCTTGAAACACTTTTAGAAAACCTAAGCCTCTATTCTGCCTATATTTTGCTGTCAGCTCGCAGCTCCAGGGTACGCTTGTTTGGAAAGAAATTGGATTACATTACATTGCAATCTGTGGATCTGTTTAGAGATTAGACACAAAGTCCAACTCTAGGATGTAGATCAAGTCAGAAGTTCCATATATTGGTTACTCTTGATAATTTTTTATACATTTATTTACAAAGATTAATTCTGATATTGAATTTTTCAGAGGTGCCAATCTTGCACAGTTTACAATTACTGTCTGTTTCCAAAACCAATTCGTACAGTAGGCATTCTTAGAATATTCATGTATATTATATTTACAACACTGCTTTAATTATTACATTTAAGTTCAAACTTTGTATACAGCCATTCAGAATTTTCGTTGTCATTTACGTTGGTGGAAAGACAAGTGCTTTATACAAATGTTGATTTAGTTTTCTATGAGTGCGAAAACAACATAAAAATGTAGGTTCACGTTTCAAAAAATTAAATTTACTATAAAATGACCATCGAGGTCTCTGTGTGTGTGTGTGTGTGTGTGTGTGTGTGTGTGTGTGTGTGTGTGTGTGTGTGTGTATATGAGAGTGTTTCAAAACGAACCAAACGAAGATGTGGACTTTGTTGGTCACACCGTACGTGATACGTGAATATAATTTTCAGCTCTAAATTCGGCACATACAAACACTGCCATAAAATTACCATGGATTTGGCAGTTGTATATAACCAAATGGCACGTGCCTGGCCCACTCCAAGAGAGATGCAGGTTGGTAGCGAAGGTCCTATCGCGTGGTGTAGGGCTGGTTTGATAGACACGCCGGCTGGGCACTGGTCACCTTAGTAATGGAAAACGTAGCATGTGGGTTTTGTTAGTGTTTCATATAACACGTTCTGAAGTTTTACGTGGCGTATGACAACCGTTGTTCCTTCGCTGCTTAATGCCAAATGTGTGTGATTTGTAAACCCACATAAAACTTTAAATATAAGAGTTTGAAAGTTGCGACATCAAGTTTCGGACAAGCCAAAGTGTAAGTTAATCGACTGCTATCTTCGTTTGGTCGTTTTGAAACAGCCTAGGTGTGCGTGTGTGTGTGTGTGTGTGTGTGTGTGTGTGTGTGTGTGTGTGTGTGTGTGTGTGTACACACTACTCAGTTTGAGATATTTGAATAGCAACATTTCATAATTCTAACTCCCTTTAAAGTGATGCATCTGTGAAATTTGAAATTCCAAAATATGCAATTTATCTTATTGAAACTTATACAATTTATTATACATAATAATAGTGATATTTTTGCCATTAAAATTCTAGATTGGATGGTTATTTAAATAATAATTTTTATTTTCTAAGTTCATAGCTCCAATAAAAATGATCCACGTGATGCATTTTAAAAATATTCACATAGCTTCCAGTTTTACAGTTAATTAGTTTAACCTTTTCCAGCCCACTTTTTTTCGATTAAAGTTTTTTTAAAATAGACACCAACGATACATATTTTCCTTAAAAAGTTGGTCTTACCCGATCTCTTATTGGTAGCTCAGTTGTATAAACTTCTAAAGCACTGACAATCACTGATCAAGATTTCAATGCCACAGGTTAACTTACGTTGAGGCCACGCTTCAATGCTACTATGTTAAAGGAAGAGATGGGCCCAGGAAAAGTAAACGCTGATTGGCATATCTAAGCGTTGATTGGATCTCAATAGCATTGTGGCGGAATACATTTCTTGTTAGAAAAAAGGCATCTTTGAAGGTATGTTATTTTCACTAAGCCTTTTAAATATCAATAAACTGAAAGAAAGTACCGAAATATGCACAATACAAATAGAGAATTATTGAGCGTTAACTTTTATCCATTTCGAACAATAAATGCAAATAATGAATGCAATATAAAACCATTGGGCTGGAAAAGGTTAAAATATATTTGTCATTTTATATTTTTATATTACTTCTAATTAGTGTAGAAAAATTATTACCTTTCGTATCCTCCAGAAATCTTGACTTCTCATAGTTTATAATTTACTTCTTAAAACTGGAACATTAGTTCGTAAAAATATATTGTTTAATGTACCTTTGAGAGGCATTATAAGGTTTTTTAAACAAAGTAGTAAAAATTGGATCATATGCAGCATTTTGATAAAGAAAAGTCTTGGAAAAATGTTTGCGAGGAAGTAAGGTTTAAAGTTGGGGGTGCCTATTAATAAACATACACCTATGCATCTATAGCTTCAGTTAATTGGTATTTTAATTGGGCCAAGTGGTAAAAACTATAAATTTTCTTAATTTTTAGAATTCATATAATTTTATTATGAACAAAAATAATTTTATAATTTTCACAATCTTTGGTAAAATTTCACAGATGCATCACTATAAAGAAAGCTCACAAACTTTTAGAAAATAAATCAAGCATTGGATACTTTGATTACCATGAGGGGGAAAAGCAACTTTATAAATGTGGTTAGCAATAACCCATAAAATAAATAGCAAATTACATCATCGTAGTGTAATAAAAAATGGAGCAGTCCCTTCGTGTTTAATATTGCAAGTTTTCATGTCTGACTACATGTGAAAGTATGTTTCTGAACCAGCGTTCTCACTTGAGGTAATCTGAGACATCGCAATCCAAAACAGTGCTCAGAATTTTATTCACATCTTGTTAGTTGCTCAACTTGTACATGATTGGACAGAAGACCTTAAAACGGTGTGTTTGTTTAACGTTTAGACCTTTTAGAACCTGTTTTCCTCAGGTATACTAAATTTTATTACAGGTAAGAATTATTTCCATTCACATAAACACGTTTTCTAAATTCTTAATTTGAAGACAGTACAGAGAGCTATCTCGCAGAATTTTAGAAATCACGCTTTTTGTCAATACTGTTTGATTTGTGTAATTTTGCTTGCGGAAGCTTGTATTACATTTCCCAAATGGAAATGGAGTTTTATTAATGGACGCTTTTTAACTGTTGTGGTTCCCAGTGTGCCATTCAATACTGCGCATGAAAGAGCACTTAATTTTGCTCAGAGGCCTCTTTTTCAGACTTGAGGTTCTTTTACGTGCCGTAAATCTACGACATGTGATCAACGGCTTTATTGCTCTTCCAAAGGAAGCCATGCTAAGGATTTTTCGTTTCATAATCGGCTTACCCTCCCCATATTTGTAGGACTGACGTCCCCCTAGGACTTACAAGTCAATGCCCAGGGGTCAGAAGCCTGTCGAGGAGCCAATGGCACGAAATCAGAGAATGGAGAACCTGTTACGAAGGGTCGGCCCGTAGTCAGGCATGAACATGAGGAAGTGGATGATAAGAAATGTAAGCAAAATTGATGATTGCAAACATGATGGTGGAGCAATTTCTGGAATGAGTGGCGGGAGAAACCGGAGGATCCGGAGAAAACCCGCACAGACGCGCTTTAGCCGCCACGAATCCTACATACGGGCGCTTGGGATCGAACCCGGGCAACCTAGATGGGAGGGTAAGGATTTTTACGCACGAAAAAGTCCATCGACCTCCGCCGGATTTGAACCCTTACATTGGGTTTGGTTTTCCTTTTTTTCAGTTTATCGTTACCATAGGCACAGTTTTGCAGAGTAAAACATTACTAATTTTATTCATACTACTATAAGAATTCGTAAGTTACAAAGCATGGCTGTATCACTGATGCAGCTGATTCAATGCTGTTATGAAAGCAGGAGAAGTTTCTCAAGAGAATGTAGAGCTTTAACAATTTAAGAACAGGCCCATTCCTAGATATGGGGATTTAATCAGAACGTGTGAGGAAATTGGTTCTGTTGCTGATAAAAAGAAATCTGGAAGGTCAAAGGTCTCCAGTAGACACTTTCCAACAAAGTTGCCACCGCGATTTTCAGATCTCAATCCCACAGATTTTGGTTGTAGGGTTACCTTAAAGAACGAGTTTACCTGAGTTATCCAGCAACCCGACAGCAAATGTAAGGGGTGGGTACCGACTGCGCGCGAAAGAGTCAAATTTTCCCCAACTGCGCGCGAGGTACTGAATTGCAAACAGGCCTACTGCGCGCGAGTTTCTCAAGGGTAAACATGCCAACGGCGCGCGAGCGGGTATACGACAAATACGTCAAATGCTTTCGAATCTTTCTCATATAAGTAGTAGAAGTGTGACACCACTAGTAAATAATGTTAGTCATTTGTTTCGAGAATAGTTGTGGCTATAGGTTATAGGGATGGTAACACTGTTAGCAGCTGTCGATTGTTCCGATAATTTTGGCTGTAGGCTATGGGATTGGTAACACTGTTAACGACTGTCGAATGTTCCGAGTGTATAAGATGGCGTGCTGTTTATAAAATGGTTTACCCATCAGTGTTTCTATAGAGCTTATTGACAAATGCCCTGTTCTAAAGATGCTATCTCGCAAGAAATTTCTAATATTCCAAGACATCGTCTACAAAAATACTGTGCATGGAGTCGAAGAAATAATGGTGAACGTTGAACAAGAGAATGGAGGACATTGTCCCAATGCTTGCTATTTTTTTTCCTATCTCAAATATAAGATTTACAGTGGTTTGAAGTTTGGAGTGACTTTTGAAAGATCCTGTATATCGTTTTTCAGTTTACGAACTACCAATTAACTGAAGCTATAAATGGATAGACACATGCTTATTAATTAGACACGCCCAACATTAAAGTTTCTTTTCTCACAAATAGTTTTTAAAATGTTGCCATACTCACAATATTCTATTAGATGCAATGGCTTACTGATTTATTTCAGCATCTTTTTGTGCCTTTCAAAAGCTTACTAAAGATAATGGCCATATATATATATATATATATATATATATGAAACGATGCTCCAATTTTGAGAAATAAATGCTTAGCTTTTAAAAACTCAAAGAGTGTTGGCGATTACAAAATATAATAATTTTTCTACAATAATGCGTGGTTAATTTAACATTTCTGATTTGACAATTTGGTGTGAATATTTTTAAAAATCCATCGTTTTAGAACAAGTTATTATTACAACTATGAATTAAGAAAATGCTGAAACTTGGCAAAGTCATCACTGTTATTATGTGTAATAACTGGTATAAGTGTCAGCAATATATATTACAGTCAGCGAATTTTCCAAAACTTCTCAGATGCATAGTTTACTACTCCAGTAACTTAAAGAAATAAATAAATCGTGTAAAAATACATGTTACAGTCTAGGTTATGGAAAGAAAGAAGAGGAAGAAAGAAATAAAGAACCCTATCAGACAACATAGGTTACTTGATGGCCCATTCTCAGTATTTGTTAACGCCAGGTTATCTGGCATTTATCTTTAAATGCCAATAGAAATTGCAGAGAGAAGCAAATAAAAGAAACCTAAATCGTAATGCCTACTCTTAAAATTATCTTTATTGAGAAATCGTAAAACAGGAATATTTTTTCCCGCCTCAGTCGTGTGTGGGTGGGTAGCGAGCCTACCTGACATTCAAGAGGTCGCAAGTTCGAATCTCGCTTAGGGTAAAGTACCGGATAAAGGTTTTCTCAGGGTTTCCTTTATACTGAGAAGACGAATGTCGAGAAACTTCAGAATTCCATGGACCCCAAGATCGAGCAGCATTTCACCGATTTCATTCACAGTCCGATTTGACCAACAAGATTAAAGGACCTTAAGCTTAAAAAAATAATGCAAAATAACTAGTTGAAAACCCCTTCATGTAGTACTTATCAAGTTCTCAGATTATCAAAATTACACGAATCTCACAGTTCCTGTATTGTGTGTACATCTGTATGAGGAGTTCACATTTTTGAATAATATTGAAACGTAATTTTCATGGTTATTATCATTAATCTACTCTGACCTTGGTGCTTTTCGGTTTTCCCAGATCCATTGGCGACTGTTGTGTTGGTTCCTTTTCTACCACGAATTTTTTGTTGTCTATTATTACCATTTCCTATCATAAGTTTCTGAGCTTGTAAGACCAGGCAACGGAGATTGGAGCGTTGCTCCGGGAAGTGGAGTTTGCTCCGTGTAAATATTTCTCCCGGTTGGTGTCCCTTCAATCCAGAAACCCCAGGTTGAAAATGCCATAGACAGGTTTGTGTCCGGGTCTGCTTGCTTCTGGTTTCCCCATCATCCTTACCTCATATCATTTACAGTATTTTTCAGAACATGATGACCCTGCCTCACTCTTTTTCCAAAGTTTGGAAGTTGGACTCTTCATATAGTTTGGGATTAGGTTGTGTGCGGCTGGAAACCAACCCTCGCTGCTGCCAAGTCTTCCACTTACTGGTC
The DNA here is from genome assembly GCA_030762935.1 of Hymenopus coronatus. Classification (NCBI taxonomy): domain Eukaryota; kingdom Metazoa; phylum Arthropoda; class Insecta; order Mantodea; family Hymenopodidae; genus Hymenopus; species Hymenopus coronatus. The sequence continues at coordinate 94,327,902 of CM060900.1, read as the reverse complement.
CCTTAACTGAGGCGCGATTTGCAAGTAATGTCTGCAGGAAACCGGTTTTACTACATTGCTTTTCGCCGAATACAGGGTCGTCTTTTGTTAGCTAATGGCTATTGCCCAATGGTAAGGGGGAGCGGTCCCGTTTGAGGGCCATCATGTTTTGGAGAAAATTTATGTCATAGGGTCCTATAATAACATACGCGTCTGAGTTCCAGTTGCTGGGGCCTTCCCCCTACTCATTGACCCCAATACTATTAATAATGCCACTGGACTGTTCAATTGCAGTGGCCGATACCTTGCTCTGTAAATAGTGTAAAACAAGCTGTTCCAGCTTGAATGCGCTGCAAAACAGCAGTGAGTAACTTGAGACTTACTGGGAGTCTACTTGCAACATGCAAGACGCCACAGCACTGAGGACAAACTATCGTCAGGGTTGACTCAACTGTGCAAATGAAGTATTTGTACGCAATATTGTGGTATGAGCTTTCCCCAGTGACGTATTGATCACCACGCTCGCCTCCCTCCCCAACTCTGCTGAGTACGTGCGTGTACTCTGGATCAGACGAGTTAGGCTGGAATAGCATGATATAAGATGTACAGGTTATGCTCATTTCATGTTTTGTTTTAGTGCCGTCGTTGCTGCTTTCATTCGCATGAAATGTGATGTAATGAGTAGTTTTGAGTGGGGGGGGGGGTTTCCTGAAAATCTTCGTGTTGCATCCTTGGAACACACTGAACTTAAAAACCTAGTTTAGTATTTAACCGACTCTTCGTTTTTGAGTTATGCTTTTCCGAAGATACACACACATGAACCTTTTTCTACCTTTTTTTGGGATTCAGGAGTCCTCAAAACATTTGTTTCTGGTGAAATTTGGGTATAGAATTTTATCTGGAATACCTTCTCTACGTACTATATACATTGTGTATACGTGCTAGAGAAAATAAAAAGTAAAACAAAATTTTAATCAGAGGTGCATTCTCTTAGCCGTTTCCAGCTCATGCAGTTGGAAATTTGTGATAAGATCCAGAATTTTATAGTTATTTTATTTTCCTACTGTAACTTACAAACTAAACGACTGCCTCTGTACAACAAGGCACTTTGATGCACGATGACATTTGAAATCTAGATGTCGATAAATCACATTGCTGAATGGACTTGGAATATCAGATCAGAAGAGCATCAATACGCGACGAAAGGGGACGTGCTATGTTACCAGGTGTAAATCCTAAGACAATGGGAGGAGCTCCAGGCACCGGACATTTCTTCGTGTAAACAAAACACTCCTTTTTCTGCCCTTGGTATAATGATATGCGAAACAACTAGTTAATTCATATCTTTAATATTTAAAAATATATTCTCTCTTAACGCGATCTAATGAAGTCAATATATCATATTGACGTTATTCATAAGTTACCTACAATGAAACACTTAATGGTAATTTACCTTTCTTTACTATTCAGCACCATAACTGCCGTTAAAAGCGCTTCTTTTTACTTCCAGAACTAAAGGGACGGAGAGAAGATCGAAGTTGATGGTGCTGGCTAGACACATCTTAGGTGTATTCTCCTAATCACTTTTAACTACTGCATTTCGGAACACTACAATAATTAAACTATTTACCCCTTGGCCAATATATAAAACATATATATAATGCAGCTAACGCTAGAAAATTGTGCATAGCTTACCAGCAATATCATTATATATAATGTTGTTCTTTCTTTTCCCTTATTTTTCTGATGTTTTCCTACTTGTTTCCTTTTTACTTACAGATACACATACACAAGAAAACAAATACTAATTCCCTAGGCGGGATTTGAACCTACAATCCCCTGCGCCACGAATCACCAAACCTGGGTCTTTTAGTGTGCCCGGCTGTCTTTACTGCACATCCTTTTGCATGCAACGTTGAATTATGTTTAAAAGTTTAAATGATAGACATATTACTATATTATACCTATTGGTAACAACAAAATTGTGTTATCTACAACTCAACTGGTCTTTTACGGCTATAACAATGGATAAGAAGTGGCTTTGTGATATTGACAGACAGCAAATAATTGCTCAATGCACGTAGAAGGTTTCGCTGGAAGTATAGTCTATGATAAAATTGGTGTGGGGTATGGATGAATACATCAAAACAGACAGGGCCTCGTATGGATTACACTAGGAGCATGGCGGATGATAAAAAATACTGACAAGGATTGTATGAGAATCTGCCCTATTTACGAGGAGGAAGAGTCGCGGGCGCATATCTTGGCAAGATGAAGCGGTACAGAGGAATGGACTGATACTCCCTTAGGACTTACAAGCGAATGCCTATGGGTCAGAAGCCTGTCGGAGAGCCAACGGCAGAAACCACAGAATGGAGAACTTGGAACGAGTGGTCAGCCCGTAACCAGGTATGAGCGTGAGGAAGGGGATGATATGATCGATGATAGGAAAGGTATTGATGGAGCAATTGGTGGAATGACTGGAGGTGAAATCGGAGGACCTGGAGTAAACCCCTCCAAACGCCGCTTCGTCCACCACAAATCCCACATTTGGACGCTTGGAATCGAACCCGGGCCGCTTTGGTGGGAGGGGAGCGGTCTAACCACTCAGCCACGGCGCCGCCACGGAGTATTTACTCTGATAATTTTTATACTTTAAATATTTTAAGAGCAATTTTAATTCTAAGAAACCAGAATAAGTCACTATGCTGTATACAAGATTATTCCTTTAACTACATTTTCGTAATCCAGATAAACATTAGCAGAAATGGTTGTATTTGTCCCTTCTAAGTAACAAGTAAATAACGTAATACACTAGGCTAAAGCGATAGACAAATATTTTTAAAAGCCGGTCGCTATGTGGAACAATTGAAATTCGGTTTTCACTTTGTGCAGACAGGAATAAAACGAAAGCGAAATTAAACGAATGATGACCTCCCATTTGAAAAAAAAAAAGTTTTAAGTCGCTTAAAATTGAAACCAATTAAAATTGCGGCACTAAAAACGCAATCGAGGTATGACACATGCAAATAATTTACCGGGAAAGCCGCGATCCAGTTGGAGAATTTAGTGCCGAGCCGGAAATTTGCCATGGTAACTCAGTGGTCAGAGCAACTGGACGCAAACCAGGAGATCCATGGTTCAAATTCTAGCTATGTCATTGTGTTATTGTTATTATTATTATTAATACAAATGTTTATAAACAAGACAATGTTTCATAGTGCTTACTCGGGCGCACGTGTGTCTGTTAACATTCCACTGACTTGAATCATTCTTTCAGTACCGAAAATCGGAATATAAATGCTGTAAAATGTATTACCAGGGAAGTATAGAAGAAGCAGTGATGTTTATATTGGTCAATTTGATCCATTTTGTTAAATATAAATATTATAAGATATTTTTGTTTTATTGCTGACACATCAGTTAGTTTATATCTCGGAGGCCAAAGGAATAAATGGGGAGATCCGAAATATTTCAAAATTGATCTATTGGAGGGCAGGAGTGTTGCATATCATGTTCATGTAACAAAATTTACTTTGATACGTATCAATAAGTGTTTTTGTATAATTTTGAGGGGAAAAAAACTTGTGTTCTAGAATTTGGCAATGACAATATGCCACAACTTACAACATTTCCCTTATCGATCTTCCAAACTCCATTTTCAATCCCTGACACACAAGTGGTTGAAATCTCATAAAATGTTGTGTGCAAATTATATAGACTCTGAATATTATAGGCTACCTTTTAAATTTTAAACGTTAGCTCTACCATATTTCAACCCTTATGTAAAAATCGGCGTTGACATATTACTTGCATAAACTTTGCATAAACTATGCACATCTTATTTTCAATCTTATAGCACCGTGGCGGAGTGGTTAGACCACTCGCCTCTCACCTAGACGGCGCAGGTTCGATCCCAAGCGACCGCATATGAGATTTGTGATGGGCAAAGCGGCGCTGGGGCGGGTTTTCTCCGGGTTCTCCGGTTTCCCCCGCCATCGCATTCCGCCGGTGCTCCATCTTCATTCATGTATCATCAGTGTCACTGCCTGCGGTGCCATAAGTAGTTAAAACGGGCGTTAAACACTACCAAAAAAAAATTAAAAACTGCCCTGGTGGTTTATTTACAACCCCTTACGTACGAAACTATACCGTTTGGCCAAACAGGGCACAAAGTCGAACACTTGAGCTATAGAACTTGCCAAAAATTCTACGGTTCTTACAACTTCAAACAAAATGTATTGCTCCTCATAATTTTAACCCAGCTTTTGTACAGTCTGGAAAAAAACTTTGCTTATTACGTTTTAAATACAAATGAGTATTGTAGGCTACTCACAAATTTTAAAAACCATACTCACTTGAACTTTTCACAAATGGGAAGAGGTCTTTCATTTCGCCTCTTTTGTTTGACTTCAAGCAAGCAAAGAGAACGGAATTTCAATTGTTTCACCTAGTGACTGGCTTTTAAAAGATTTTACTGTTGCTTTGGGCTAGTGCATTCACTTATTTCCGCTCTACTTAAAGTAAAACTATTAATTCTGTTAACGTTTATCGGGATTAGCATGATGCAGATAAAAGAAGAAGCTTTAATAAGAAAGGTTTGTTTCCGGAACAGCTAGATCAAGTCATGTGAATGGAGAACATCAAATGTTTATATTTATTATATATTTTTGCAGGCATCGAAAATTCACCTGAGAGCTGAATTTTTCCATTTAAATCTTACTTAAGTCTTTACTTCGTTTATAAAGTTTGTTAATTGCTAACGGCACGAACCACAAAATGGAGAACCCGGAACAAGTTGTCGAACATTTGGTGGAATGAGTGGCGGGGGAAACCGGAGGACCCGGAGAAAACCCGCCCAGATACCGCTTTGTCCACCACAAATCCCACATGTGGTCACTTGGGATCGAACCCGGGCCGCCTATGTTATCATTAAAATAGATGACATGTGTAAATTTAAAAGATTACTACGTTCATTTTTACAGTTTATATGAATTATTTAATTAATATGTACTTTTATGACGAGTCTATCTATACAGTGTATGGCAACAGACAATAAGCCATCAATTCATCCATCCATTTATCCGTCCATCCTATCTGCCTACCTACCTGCCTGCCTAGCTGTCTATCAATCTATCTAATCATTTATCCTATCTATCTTATCATCTATCGTATCTATCTTATCTAACTTATCCACATTCAATTACATCGTCTGCAATGAGCGCCAAAAGATAACGGTAAATCAATGTTGTCAACCTATGAAAATGTTGCTAAAATTAGAATCATCAATCTTTTTTAATTCGGGTTGGTTTAGGCCCCATACATCCTACGGATGCGCCATGATTCACGGAGGTTTAGCTTCACAGATACCTCCGCTACTCCCTGTCGTCGCTCCGCATTCGCAACCTTCTAGGCAACATCCTTCGGCTACACTTTGCGGCTGAGAGCCCTCAACGATTTATGGCTTAGGGCCCTCTGCCGTCAACTATGCTATACGCTTTCTTCCGCTATGTTCAAATTTGGTTTGTAGGCAACACGCGGAGGGACAAGGGCAGAAGAAGCAATGTTACCATTATGTCTCCGGAGACGTCCATTACGTATATGAGAAAAAGTGACGCATAGGTAATAAAGTAATAAATTATGATTATAAGCACGTTATGAGTAACAGTATAAGTGAATAACTATTGGAAAAATGCTATTAGTGTGTATTCTCCACATTTTAGTTCTGAAATACTACGTAATATGATGGAAATGTCGATTTGTTGCTGTCCCCTAGGTTCAGTTGTTTATCCATACTTATTTACGATTTAATTTGCGCAGAAACTAAGTATGAGCTTCAAATTGTTGACTTATTATAAGCCAGCAACATGGCGTGGATAAGTGATCGCCAGTAATACATAATATAGGTTAGCTTAGATTGCGTTCTGCAGGTTCATGATGAACAAACAGGCCTTGAACATAGAACATCTCAAAGCATGCGAAATCAAATAACCAAGTACACAACATTTATAGTTTTTGCATTAGAACTAATAATAAATATTTTAAACTTTCAATATAACTTTGCTTTTACAGCCTATGTCACTATATGGTGCTTACATCCTGATTTACAAAGGTGTCCAAAATTAAGTTAAGATCTACATTCTGAAAATATTAAATATGTACATAGAAAATGTGTCAATGTATTTCTAAATTTTTAGTTATTACCTTCAAAACTAATATACAAAGATTATATTTAAAATTAGAATACTAAAATACATACTTGCAATACATATTAATTTTGTAATCCATTTAATGTAACAGTTACTAAACATAAGAAGTTTCACTTGGTTTTTACTCTTTCACATACCAATTAGTGTTGGCATTCTTAGTTGACTGTACGCAATATCAAAATTTGGTATTGGAATATACGCTTTTTGGATTAAAATGTGGGTATATAGACTGATTAAGGCACTTAGGTATAGGTATAGAGGAATACGAATGTAGTAGGGAGATAGAATTGCATGTGGTTAGTTAATGCAAGGTGAATGAAGCTGCGAGTTTTGATGGTTATTACAATATATATATTAAATTTAGTCTTAAACAAATTTTCACATGTGCCTCTCGAGAAACGTGCCTCACAGTCTTAGAACCATTAAAGACTTGGCAACTGTGTGGTTTCCTATAAACCGTCAACATTTTAAAACCAACCCTCAAGGCTCTGCCGAGTTAGATTAGACCGTTATGTTTTGAAAAACACTGTAAGCTATAATGTTGGGACTGGACATTTTTAAATCCTTGTGTGATGCTCGTTTAAAAACTGTTGGAGAAGAGATTTGATTTATATGTGATTTTTGTTTTTGTATTCTTTAATTTTGGTCGCAAAACTTCCAGGTCCTATAGCGACCACATTAGAAGTCTTATAGTCATGTACTGCAATGTACAATGAAAAATAAGCAAATACTTTGTGCACACAAGTTTTAAAATATATATCTAATGAAATTCGTTGCTCGATATGTTACTATACTTAGCTTGCAACTCAAAAACATAATTTATAAGAAGTTAATAATTGTTATATGTCAGAAGTTGCACTTAACAACACAAGGTAATATTCTGAATGATCTATGGTTTTAAACAAAATAGGAGGTAATTTATTTTATAATAACCTATAATTCATACTATTACTTTCTGTAACCCGTATGTACAATGTAGATGAATAAAGTGGATGGAGAAGGTATTGTATTGAACACAACATTTCCATATCATGCTTTGAATCCGCCTGAATAAAAAAAGGCATTGTTAGAAACACCTCCGTATGTGTAAGAAAATCCCCACACCCCTAACTATCCTTTACATGGAACATTTTGATTTTATCAAAAATGGCTCTAACGAGTTTTATTAACATGTCATATGTTTCAGATATTTTCATGGCAAACGAAATTTATATTTTGAATTTTCTGGAATAGCCACTGCAGACCTCTTCATTCTGGATTACTTTTATATAACTTTTATAAATGTAAGCCCTAAGAGATGAGCAAAAACTTACTGCAGAAGGAATGTAGATCTCTTTAAAACACACAATTTATGTCATATAATATATTTTGTACAAGTAACCGTTATCGAGATATTCCGAGTTATTCTTTTCAGCTTTAAAGTACTTAAGTTTTTCTCATACGGGAGAAATCTTTCTTTTCCTTTCTCTTTTGTATCCTCCTAGCAAGCAAAGGAACCGAATTTAAATTGTTTCATTTAGAGACCGGCTTTTAAAAGATCTGACTATCGCTTTAACCTAGTGTATTCCCTTATTTCCCTTCTACTTACACAGTTGCAATTAATAAGACCAATTCTGGCAATGTTTATCTTGATTAGCACGACGTAGGTAAAAGAATAATCTTTTGTAAGGAAAGTTTGTTTGCAGAAGAGCTAGAGAAATTCATGTGAATGAAATACATCACGTGTTTTAAACATAATGTTTAAGTTTATTAATTACAGTGTTTCTCAAAACGTTCCCTGTTTTGCGTAGAATGTTAGTGAGTATGTCTTTGCTTGGCACGTGAAAAGATATTTCAGTCTGTATCAAACAAGAGTGTTTGTACTTTCTCTAGCGCGTGTGTACAATATGTACAGTAGCTAGAGAAGGTATTGTATTCCACCCAAAAATTCGATACCAATATTACACCCGAAATACATGTTTTAGGGTCCCCTTCATTCAAAAAATCATTTTTAGAAAAACGTCGATGTGTGTGTCTGTGCGTGTGTGACTGTGGACAGCACAGCTCAAAAACTAAATGACCGGGTAATAACAAACTTTGTATCTAAAGTTCATATTTTCCAATGATGTGATACGAAGATTTTCAAGAAAGTACCACCCCAGACTACCCTTTACATGGAAAAATGTTTTATTATTTTTTTTTCAAAAATGGCTGTAATGATTTTGATTAAAATACCGGATATTTAAGACTTTTTACATCACAAATAAAATATATATCTTGAATTTTATGGGAAAAGCTTCTGAAGACCACTTCATTCTGGATGTATTTCGCTTAATTTTGCATAACTCGTAAACCGTAAAAGATAGACAAAAGCTTTCTGACAAAGGAAGTAGATCTCGTCAAAACATAGTTTATACCATATACATTTTAACTCAATTATTTATTTCGTAGGGTTGGCCTTTTTTGAGATATTCCTTTTAATGTATTCAATTTTAAGTTACTTAGCTTTTCTGAAACGTGTATTCACCTTTAGTTTTATCTCTCTTTTGTTTAATTACTGGCAATGCAAAGAGAACTGAGCTTTAATTATTCACAGAGCTACCAGCTTTTAAAAGATTTAACCACCATTTTAGCATAGTGTATTGCTCTATTTCCCTGCTACTTAGAAGGAAACAAGTAACAGGAAAATTTCTGCTAATGTTTATTTCGATTGGCATGATGTAGCTAAAAGAATAATCTTTTCTAATAAAAGAATGTTTCCAGAACTGGTAGACAAAGTCATGTGAATGGAACACACCAGAACTTTGTTTAGCTGAGAATTAATGTATTCTATTACTCAGCTTCTTAGAATGAGTAGAACATTTTTGATTCTACTGGTTTTACTGTTCATTTTAAAATAATTCCTTATAATAGAATGAAACTATTTCAAACATTATTCAGAAATTGATGGAAGTGTACTGGCTTTGACTGCTATTATTGTAAGTAGCTGGAGTATTATATTTTACCCAAAAATGCTATGCCAAGATTTCATCGGAAACGTATATTTTCAGGCCCTAGGAACCCCAAGATGACATTTTTAGAAAATGGCCTATGTGTAAGTGTGTTCTTTCTGTGAATAGAGTTACTCAAAAATTGAAAAGTCGGTTAGATGCAAAACTCGGAATTTAAATTTTCCATTTTACAAGCTTGCGAAACGAAGATTTTCAAGAAATTTTCACACCCCAAACTAGCTTTAAATGAAATATTTTATGAAAATGTTTATTTACTAAAAAGGACTAACAAGTTTGGTGAAAATTTCGAGACACGCGCTTCATTCTGCCTCATGAACAGACCCTGATAGTAAAATTTACAACATGAACGTTTTTAAAAACTAACAAAGCATATAAAAAGGGTGATGAACAGTTTTATGAAGGAAACATCAAATATAGTATTCTGGGATGCTACACAAAAAACCCTTAGTTATTTGAGTAATTTAGGACATTATTTATCATGTTTTTCGGAGAAGTATTCATTTTCAGTGCATGTTTTAGGATTTCATCAATAACGTCCAGAAGAACACTTTATCAGCGATATTTATGACATTTTTCTTTGGTCCTTTTAGAATTTTCACAATATTTTTCTCTTTGTTTTTTGTGTTTTACCGCACTCAGTTTTACTCCATTTTAATGTTTGTCTCTTCGAATAAACAACTCTTGCACTTTCCATAACTCGTCGAGATCGTCATTCACTTCATGTTCAAATTCACCATAGCGGTTTTCCAACACTCATTTTCCGTTCCGTAACTCCCGCGAACTTATTCACGAGTGTTGGTAACGTATATGTATTGAGTACTGTTCTTGTTATAAGTGTTGTTGAAAGTGGCGTCCATCTGTTCGAAGATATGCTTACTTCGTCGGATGAAATTACCACTCCCGTTATTCCAAAGGTATTGACCAAACATCTCACAGCATCTTTCTGGAACTGGATAATCAGGAAATTGCTGCTGAAATTGTCTACACGCCTGTCTACAAGATTCAGTTTTGAAGTACATAGCGTACTGAAATGTTGTTCAATTGTAAATTTGTTGACAGGCATTTACCTGAATAAATAAGAGAATAACATTCTTAAGATATCTCACACAACACAGGAATTGTCGAAACACTTCACAACACGAAGACAAAGCAACCGCTCTGAGCTGATAAAGGCACCCTTGACATGTCCTGCGCCGCTTCTGCGCAGTGGCATAACACGAGGTCGCTGCCGTTTCGGCTGACAACAATATAAGGCGGTTGTACCCTTGGCATAAAACGAAGGGTGATTTAAAAGTAGTTTACAACGTTTGGGGATGGATTCCTTAAATCTAAACAAGAAAATAGGTTCACATACACACCCCTTCCTTTTCGCACTATTTATTTACTAATGAAACTTTCAAAGGTTTTCCGCGTCCAACCTAACAACTTCATTTATCTATGCACTCATTAATGAAACGCATTGACCCATTGCAACCTGCGGAGTTATCCTTGTGTTGCCATGGCTACTTGTTTACACTTGTTTGTCACTTGTCAGTTGTGAAGCACATTCTCCTAGCGCCTTAAAGGTGCTATCTACAGGAACTTCATTCAGAAAATTCTTCCAAGATACTCCTGCAAATAAGAGGAAACATGTGGGGTTGCACTGGATGTTAAATACATGACAGATTGATAGAGGAGGAACAGTCCCATGGCCTGCGCGTTCTCCCGACCTCAATTCTTTGGGGTTTTATATTTGGGGCACCTTAAAAAAATAGGTTATGCAGCAGACATTCCGGTTGAAGACATTCTTAATCTACACGTTATGGAAGCCTATGAAACCATATGACACCGACAGGGAGTATTTGACAGTCTATGCTTTGATGAGTGCATGCGTAGCTAGACGCAAGCATTTGAATTTAGTGCCGTTTGTGTTGTACAACTTCTAACAAGCTGATATAAAAAATGGAATAATTTGTAAATTTAAACTGTTCTGATTAGTAACATTTTGAACCCCAATAAATATAAACCAAAGGGTTTTGGGACATGTGCTTATATGGACATTTTTTCTTGTATTGATGTAACGAACCAGTCCCCAATTTTCGTAAAAGTATTTTTGAATCGCTCTGTAAATGCCTCTTAACAATATTCAAATTTTATCTTATTGACTAGAGTTAGAGTTAGTTTAATTTACAATTCAATTCAATTTCCTGTCGGTTGATGTTTACTAGTCTGCTAGTGACATCTTTTCACATGTTTTTCATTTATTCCACCCCTGCCGTACTGACCCTATGCATATTCTTCTCAAATCTCTTTTGAGTTCATCTGCTCAAAATTTAGGAGTCAGTTTTTCTAGTTAGTATTTTATATTAGTATCATTTCGAGTGAAATTATCTCCTCGCTACCGCCTGCGGTGCCATTAGTAGTTAAAGCGGGCGTTAAACACTACCAAAAAAAAAAATATCTCCTCGCATCAGATTCAGCCGGCACTGCTCTTATTTTTCAGTGTGTGTAATGTCAGAGGGGATGCCACACTGTAGCAATTAACTTATTGTACGTCAGACCCCAGGAGGATGAGATGAGAGCAATATCAAGGGCGGCCGAAGCCGGCTGGCGGGGAAGAGCCACCGTGGAGGATCCCTATAATACTCCAAACAGTCCTTCATTTCCGCGCCCCGGGTCAGACCGAACTTCCTGCACCAACAGACAACTTTTTATGCCATCCCGACACCGTGAGCCGTATTTCCAGAGCGCAGACCCCACAATGGAAGGGCGTCATCACCATAGTCCTTGCCAACACTTACAACCCTGAAAGAGACCGGTTGGATGAAATGAAGGGACAGGAAGTTCGGGGGAACGAAGAAACCTGCCCGGCATTTGTCAACTGATTCGGGTAAACTCCCGAGAGAGAAAAAAAAAGAGGTCGGCCGTGGGAATCGATCTCACGACCACCCGAATGCCAGTCCCAGACGAAACGCCTGAGCCACCTGGCTTATTTTACAGTGTACTAATACTAATAAACGATGGCAGAGTGGTTAAACCGCCCACTTCCCACCTACCCACCTAAGCGGCCCGGGTTCAATCCCAAGCGCTCGAATGTGAGCTTTTCGGTGGACGATACGGCGTTTGGGCTGGTTTTCTACGGGTCCTCCGGCTTCCCCCGCCACTCACTCCACTAATTGCTCCATCATCACCCTTCCTTTTATCCACTTCCTCGCGCTCATGCCTAGCTACGGGCCGACCATTCGTTCCGGTTGCTTTATTCTGTGGTTACGTGCCGTTGGCTCCCCAACAGGTTTCTGACCCCTAGACACTCGCTTGTAAGTCCTACGGGTGTCAGTAAGGGAGCGTATGCCAACTACGAAACAAAATAAACTAATAAACGATAGAGGTTAGAGAATGTGTTGTGAATATAAAACATATATGTTTTCTTTCACTTCTTCTAAGTTCATGTCTATTAATCTGCTTTAAGGCAAGAGTAGTTTTATAGTTTGTGAGAGACATATTTTATCATTGTTGATTGTTGAGAACTTCAAAAGTCAAGACATGATATGCACTAGCAACACATATGTTATGACAAAGAAGCAATATTTTAAAGGATGTACCAGTCGCTTCAAGTGGTAATTTGTCACTCTGTTAATACCAACCAGGAGAACTTACTCTCTACATTCATAGAAAGCTGTTAAATGTCAGTTATAGGATAATAAGGAATGTGACGGTACCGAAGTTTGACCTCTTGTTAAACTTCTCATCCGTGTTGTGGCGTTATTTAGGCAACACTACCACAAAGTAAATCACTTAGAAAAACCCAGCGCAATAGCAACGGAATAAATTAAGATCTATTGACTTGTAATGTTTGTTATTACAAGACTTTGAATGATTTATTAGGATTCAATACAAAATAGCTAATGATACCTTCACATTCTTTTATCTAGCTTTAATGAGGTCTGTGCCTTCTCCCCCTCTTTTTTTTTTTTTTTTACCCAATTACACACAACTTTGTTGTTTGATTGGTCTTAATGGGGCTGACATCATATAAGCATATGAGGATATTGAAACTAAGCATGCAAGTCTTTCGGAATATTAATTAGACAAAATGGAGAAAGGCCCATGCATACTGATATCGCACCTTTCAAAATATGGCACGGCGTTTCTTTAGTTAGCATCCATGAAATTTCAATATTTATTATTCCGCTTTCTTAATGCCCCTTCCAGGTCCCAGGTCCACGATTTGTTACACCAACACACACATGGCATGTGAGTTTTCAATACACGGATGAGTTATTTCTTTAATTAAGTGGTGTGTTATAAGACGGCTCGAAATGTTAGGACTTTGCCGAAGGTAAGTGAATGATTTAGCGGTTAAGAATCGATGAAGAGGAAATCACGACCTGTTCTAAGATTCATACCTCCTAGAGTTTATCGAGATGCTGATCGTAAGAAACCAGTTTGGGTACTCAGTATAGTGACAATGCTTGCCTGTCCACATATTTTCACAAAGAACCCACGGCGCTGCAGGACAATACTGAATATTTTTATCGTTTGCTAAAATAAAATTCTTCGCAACAGAAACGTGCCTACAGTGTATACATTACAAAATCTGTTTCTTCTCAGTTTTGGGATTCTACTTTTACTATTGCTTACACCTACCCTGTACTTCAGATTTGCCACTATCTGACTTTTTTCTGCTTCCAAACCTCAAAAGAAAAACTAGTCATGCTCTTTTGTCTTCATTCTTCAAAAATATCTAGCACCTATAATTTTAATATGTATTTACTGACAAAACTCTTGAAAACGAAGGTGCAACTAAGTTTTTAGGTTAATTTAATTTCTTTTTCACAGCAGTTGAAAAGGTAGAGCCAGATTGAAAAATTCAATACCATAGAGGGTTTTGAACCACGGATCTCCCAGTCTATAACCGGTTGTTCTAACCATGAAGCCACCATGGCAACATGCCGACTGGGCATTAGATGCCTCAACTAACTCTCAAATTATGAGATTACATACCCCAATGACGACTTACAATGTCGTAAGCACCCTAAGTCTCGGGCTTCATAGTTAAGCCAACAATAAAAGCATTTTGTGTTAACTTAATTGTGTTTTTTACACAAGCCGTGTGTAGAACAGGCGTTGGATAGGTAGATCCAGATTGAAAAGAGCAATACCTTAGCCGGGATTTCAACCACGGATCTCGCAATCTCTAGCCGGCTGCTCTAACTACTGAGCCACCATGGCAGTTGTGCATTAAATTGACTGTGCATTAAATTCCTCAGCTAACTCGTATGTGAAAAGTTTAAAGTATTTTGAAACTGAAACCACAATAATAAGGAATAACAATAACAAGCTAGCCCTAGATTAATACTAACTAATTTCATTCTTTACACACTGTGCGCACTCCCACTAATAATAACAAAGAATATCTAAAAATGGTCAACTCCACGAAAAAAATGTATAGGACATAATTGTGTGTTTTAACGAGATCTGCATTTTTTGTGCAGTAAATGTTTGTCTGTTGCAGGTTATGCAAAATCCTGCAAAATTCATCCAGTGTAAATAGGTTAAGAAAATAATGGAAGTGATCTTAGTGGTATAAATGAAGAAATTTAATCCTATAATTATAGTAATTAATATTAATCCAATGTCTTCAGAGGTTAATTCCAGAAAATTCAAGATATACATTTTATTTGTTATTTAAACATCCTTAATATGTAGCATTTTAATAAAAATTCTTAGAGCTGTTTTAGGAAATAAAAATTTTTCGAACATTTTTCCACGTAAAGGGTAGTTTGCGGTGAGGGATTTTCTTGAAAATCCTCTTGTCGCATCCTTTGGAGATACTAAACCTCAATACCAAACTTTGTTTTAAACGGTCTTTTCATTTTTGAGCTATATTGTCCACAGGCACACACAGTGACGTTTTTCTAGAAAATATATTTTTGGGTTCATGGGGCCTCAAGACATATATTTCCGGTGAAATGTCGGTATCAAAATTTTGGATGAAATACAATACCCTCTCTATGTGCTATATACGTTGCACATATACCCTAGAGAAAGTAAAAGGATTGTAGAAAACGGTTGACAGCTCTAAAGAAAATCGCGTCTCATTAAACTGAGCAGAATATCCTTTAAAGTCCTAAAGGTTGAATACCACTTCATCCTAGCAGCTACCTATTGTGTATTTGGTTAACTTGAAACATAATAAATAGAAAAAGATAGCAGTATATTCCACGCGGAGTTGGCAATCCTTAACTGCCTAATTTCAAAATCTGGGATAGGTTAAACATGAAGTTTAGAAAGAGAATATGATTCACCATTCCGGTAAATTTGCCGTTTCTGAAATTTTGCTCAGCATTACACTTTATGATTATGAAAGGATGGAGGCAGAAACGATGTAAAACTGGTAACAACACAATTACAACTGATTCTGAGAGAGTAATAGGCAGTGAAGGATGACTGTGGTAGGATTTTCCAGAACTTGGACCGTCATTGTCACACTCCATCTCCTAGTTCGGTCAGGTAGCAGAAAAATTGTTAGGTTTCGACATAAACCTCAAGTACTGTATATAAAAATACTTAAGGAATTGTCCAACACAGACCCATAGGGTGTCCAGGCTGCAGGATTAGGGGAGTCCTAATTACTAGGATAAAAGGAGGAGGTAAAAGTCAAAAACTTACATTATTTATTCGAGGAAATGCTATAGGACACCAATGATACTGAAATTATGAACAATCAGATTTTTAGATATTGAATTTGGTGCCTATATAATCCCTCAAAATGAATTGATCTATTGTACATGTGAACATATAGGAGTTTGTCTGGTGGTTCCAGGAAAACATATTCAACATAGTGAGGTGTCTGTCATACAGAGGTGTCCAAATATAGACGTTTTGCGGTGTGTGTATGTGCGTAAGAGAGTAAAGTAACCTGCGAAAACTGTCAAGCCAGGTTTCCAAAGCTGTATAAACGATGTTTAAAATTGGCACTGAAATGAGTTTCCCCAATAAAACATGTACGTGACTTTCCCAGATCCCAGGTTTCATTCCTCGCCTCTCTTGTGTTAAGAAGTGTAAAGCAAATAACTCGACACAGGTAGAAGGATGAAAAAAAACAAAAAACAAAAACAAACAAAAAACGCTCATTCTGGTCCTATCTTCTCCAGCGTCGTTTTTACATCCAACTTCTTTTGTTGCTGGACGTGACATAAATGCTAAATTTACAGCACCGAGAAGTAGTAATAACATTTACTGCGATCCTGCAATTTCCTTTGCGTCACATTTAGAATTTTAACGTCTTTTGGAACGGAACTTCTCTTGCTATTGCCATGTACCAGCTTTATCTGCCCCTTCCACTCATAAATCATAAGAATATTTTAACAGCGGTTGATGCTGGATGATTTTAAGTGATCAGTGTGTGCCCTTCTTGCGCCCTTCTTACCACTTTAACGCACTTAACCTGGCACTAGAAGCATAATAATGGTTCTTCATCCCTTTAGGGTCCCTCACATTCTTTCTTCTTGTTGGTTTTCCATTGGAAGAGGGTGCGGATACAAAGAAATAAAGTAAAGTAAAAACCAATCCCAAAAATGTGAGCATCGTTCTCTAGAGGGCATCATTTTCCTTTCATCGCACACAATTTATAGGACTTTCCCTTTCGCACAGGGTTGGATGGCAGTAGGTATATACATGTCAGCTGACGATATGATGTTGACCACAGCGCTACTTATCACTTAGGTTTGCTACCCCAAACGATGATTGTAGGACTAAACCTCATAACTATTCTCACTATTTCCAGAGCATTTTTAATTTCTGGACTAGATTTAAAAAGAAGGGGAAGTATTGTATTCCACCCAAATATTCAATGTGTAGATTTTACTGGAAAAATATGCTTTGAAGTACTCTGAATAAATAAATGAACAAATAAATAAATATAGTTTTAAAGAAAGATCCATGCGCGCGCACGTATGTGTGTATTTTTATGGGTAGCATAGCCCAGGAAAAGTCTGTTAAGGGGACCAACCTAGGTAAATTGACCAAATTTCATGAGAATGCTGCTTTTGGATGTTCTTTTTCTTTGTTGTTAAATATAGCTCCGGAGTCCTTTTTGTTTTTTGTTTTTTTTTTTTGCTTTTCTTTCCACTTTGCTACATTTCCTGTTTATTTGCCATTTTCTTTTTACGTACTCATACACTGACATAATCACATTTACAAACACACAAACACCCATGCCTAAGACTGTACTCGAACCCACGATCCGCTGCGCCACGAAGCACCAAAGCGAGCGCAGCCATGGGGACCGGCAAGATGTTAGCATATTAATATACCATGGTCTTTGAGGATTAATATACCGAAGTTATTTTCAGCCATTTGCAAATTAAACACTTGTCGCGTGTCCTTATAAACTGAAGTTTTAATGGTAACAAATAGCACTTCAAATATTACATGGTATGATTCTCTAAATACATTTTCCAACGCATGTAAAGGTTCAAAGTGGTCCTTGCGGTGAACATTTCAACAATTAGTTTGATTTTTCTGCCACAGAACCATAATATCATAATAATTGAACATTGTTTAATTAATTTTCTAAGTAAAATAATTATGTATTTGTATTAAGAGTAATTAATCCACAAAAGTAATGAAAAAAGTATGAGCGAAGAATATTTTCCTGCAGAGTATTTAATTAATTTGAAATTCATCCGAATATAAGTATAAAGTTTTGTTTCAACGTTTTGAAAACTGAAGCGCATGGAGTTTTTTGTTAGAGCATTTAAACAATTTTTTTTTAAAAAATTACTTGATACATTTGTCTCAAAAGCTCAGAATTAGTTACACATAACAATAGAGGTATATGGTAAAAATTGAACGCAATTCCTTAGGAAACGTTGAATTTCAAATTTTCCCCTTAAATACCAAACTTGGTGTTTTGTTCTCCATCTTCCCAGGACGCGACACGACAGATATTCAATAAAATTGTCCCTCATCAATCTTCAGGGAACAAAGCTATTAGATCAGCTCCGGAGTTCAACAAGACTGTTTGTTGTCATAAACTCATATAACTACGAAAACGCGACACGGTAGCAGGGATATAATAACTGTTTCGACAGGAGTCCGAGTTACAGTGGCAGGTGTATGAGTACCCGTGCGACGGCCACAGTGTGAAGGAGAATCACTGTACAATTCCTTTATGGACTTTGATTCCTTTTATATTTACTGCTAAAAGTATTTATAATACTATTACAAAGTTCAGCTATGGTCGTTGTACTTATGTATATGATTAGAATGCTATTATTCTTAAATGCGCTATTTATTTTATCTTTTAGCCTCTAATTTATATTTATACACTTGCATTAACAGTTGTACGTTTCGTCAGTTGTTTAAATGTACAAAGGTTATCCCTGAACAGAAAAAATACTGCTAATTAGATTTCTTTAATTATCAGCCAATTAGTATAATACCTGTAGTATCCAGCGCTTTTGAAATATTACTAAATAACCAAATCATTAAATATTTTGAGACAAATTTTTTTCTTCCAGGCAACCATTCATTGTAAACCACTGTTTATTGAATTTGGTATACTTACACTTCCCTGTATTTATATATTTATGTATTTACACGTAGCAACAGTTGAAGTAATATCTTAAGCGAGCTCTATAATAAATAGATAGGTGAACACTGGAAATAAAGACAACTTAGTTTCCAAATCCTTCCCGCTGGTTTCCATTTAACACAGAGATGGCTTTCACTGTCGATCGCTTGAACCTGCCCTGTCGTCGAGTGCTATAAATCTCATACTTTTTGGAAACAGGAGCAACTTTGATAGCGCTCATCCATATAGCCACGGAGCCGGTTCTGAGCGATTCAGCAGTTGACTTCTCTTTTATTTCTTTCAAACAAAATTCCTCAACAGACAAATATTATTTATGAAACACATTTTATTTCTTGATCAGCAGAAGCACGAGCTAAGCTTATAGCGTGTTAGGCAAGGTCGATTGAGAACATCTACGTTAACGAAAAGTGAACAATAAAAGGTTTAAAAATTATCTTGACAGTGCCAGGTGTTGAACTTACTGATTTGCATAAGGAGGTGTGATGACTTGTGGAGTTAACACATATGTTTTTCTTACCGGTCTCTTAAAATTATGACGTTTTTACACTTTTGAATACATAAATCACTATTGAGGACGGGTAGAGACCAGACCTTTCTGAATAAGTTAGTGGTTAAATGACGTTTCATTCCGTTGCTGTGAATTTTACGTCAGTTTACGTGTACTACAGACACTTCAGAAACTTCTTTCTTAAATAAGTATGTAAAATATAAATGATGACAGTTTGGAAATAAGCATGGTTGAAAGGGAAAATGGTCACCTAAGCTGGATTCCCAAAAAGGCAGTTTTAATCCGTTGTAGTGAACAAAACTTTCCTAGGTACTTATTCACCAAATTCTTTTTTATCACAGCAGCGTTTTTGTAACTCTCTCGAATGTTTTACTGCTCAGAAAGTTATAATTCTATGTCAGTTACAGCCAAATGATATGTGCTGTTTACTGTGCTTCTCTGGGTCCTATTTAACCAAAATATATTACTTTTAATTAAAACCCGCTTCAAATTATTACGAAATTGATCGCAACTAATAACTTAGATTCCTTCTAGTGGGTTTCACAGACTATTTAAAACACAAAATACCCTGTGTTAGTTTAATTCAGAATTCGCAAAACTTTTTACAGAAATCAGTGCGTTAAAGTGTGTAATATTGAGTGCATTTTTGTATGTTTATTACAAAACAAAGCCAAAATGCCGCAATTATTAACAATATAATTCCGTGTATAGTCAAGAGGAGGAAAACTCTGCCAATGGAAGGAACCATAAGTTGAGGTGTTAAGGTTTTAGTATGGCAGCTCTTCCCACATTCATGTCTCCACCTAGTTCTGTCTAGACGGATGATTGGATTATCGTTCTTTCGAGATGGCGGATGTGCTTCAGAGGCTAGAGTCCAAAACAGTTTTAGATTCGCTGTGAACACATATTGATTGTTCTTACGTAAGCTGGAAAAGTTGAATAAGAAAGAAAGGGTTAGTAGGTCAACAATGGTGTATGTTATCTTAAGAGAAGTTGAAAACATCTTGGTTTTACCGGCAAAATTTCAGTTATGTGGAAAATTTCCTGACTTGCCGGCGTCGATTCCAATGGTCATATCGAAAAGCAGCGCTCTGGGAACCAAATATTGGTGGTTCGGATCCTATGACAGTGGCTTTTTATTCTATTATACATTTCTAACATTACTTCGGAATTTTAATAAAATGTATTATAATAGGTTTGCAAGAAAATGGGTATAGAAATTGCAAAACTTTTACGAATTAAATTAAATTGGACATTTTGAATTCTTCTTCATTTTACATAGCTCATTTGTGTATAACTTATTTCCTTACTATGCTTTTCAGAATCTATCATAATTATGATGATTTTCAGTTCCTGGTATAAGAGAGCTGAGGAAATTGAGGATAGGCAGCGATCCGAGCCACAAAATTCAATATTCCTACAGGGCCTCCCTGGCCACATCACTTTGAATGATCAACTTATATCACGCGTCCCCAAATGGGCTGTAGGGGACTGAATTATTCTTATTGTTTTTTTTCTTCTTCTTCTTCTTCTTCTTCTTCTTATTATTATTATTATTATTATTATTATTTTTATTATTATATAATCACAGCTGAATTCATCTTCTTCTCTAATTATTCCAGCATTGGAGGCAAGAAAATGGTATGTTAAAATGTATTCGATATATAGCGATGCCACATGCATCCTATTGCATTAAGTTTTCCACTTATACGCGGAAATAACATTTCTGCTTTACCATAATAGGACTTTCAGCCCCCCCCCAGGACTTACAAGCTAATTCCTGGTATAAGAGAAGCAGCGGGCTATGGATATAATAGAGTATCCAGGGATGGGGGATCAGCCCAATGCCTGGTATGAAAGCGAGGAAGTAGATAGTATGAAGGCGAAGTGAGTGACAGAGAAGACGATGACAAAGAATTGGTGGAATGAATGGCGGGGAAACCGGAGACCCGGAAAACCCACACAGACATAGCTTCGTCCACCACAAATCCCATATGTGGTCACCTGGGATTAAACCCTAGGTAAAGGGCGAGCGGTATGACCACTCTGTAAAGCGTTGATACTGAAGAATAAAATGGATTTATCCTACCTATAAACTTCATGCATATATTTCATTTATCCTAGGAAAAAACAAACATTAATTTTTATTTCACCTTAAATCATTTTAACTCCTTCGGCAGCTCCCCATTCTTTAAATATTGAAAATTCTTTGTCATATAAGTCCTTCGACTTGCCGGGTAACAAAATAAATACAACTTTTTAGCATAATCTAAAATGTCTTCCGGAAAGTTCATTTTCATTCACTTATTGACTCATTTGGTGCAGTTTAAACAACCAGAATTGAAACTTCATTCCGTCGGGGTTACGCAGCAACGAACTACTACCTACGTCACGACTAAAATGTAATTCCTCGTAATCACGACTCTAATAATATTAACATTAATAAATATAAGAATATTTCAGTTAAAATTAGGATAGGATAGAACGTTGTATATTACACGTGGCTTATTAGATTATTATTAGAATAATTGCTCGTGTACTAAACTTCCCACTCACAAATAATAGTCTATTTAAGCCTTTTATAACATAAAAAGCTATTAGGTGGTATTCAGCGTGGTACGGATGTCGTCACAAAGTAGTAATTGATATAGGTTGAGGATGGAGAAGGGAATAAAGCTAGTGGTTGCCACGATCTGGTGCATCCCCCCCCCCCACATAATCTCACCAACAGGTTCAGGAAGAGGGTTTGGTGTCAGGACAGGGATGATTTTCCTGAGATGACGACCACCACTACATGCCACGCCCTACCATTCACTGTGCCTAGCCCAACGACCCTGGAGGACTAAGATGTAAATTAAATGCGAAGGATTGGGTGCAGGGGAATTCACGGCATGTAGCAGTCCTTCCATTATTCATCTAGCGGCCAAGGAAGCCCATGAAAAACTCCTCGTATGATTTGAATAGGCGCCGTCAGAAGCACGCATTGCATACAGCATTTCGCAGAATAAAACCAGTAAACTATGCTACACAATAACAATAGAGGCCATATGAGGTAAATTAGCAGTAAAGAGTTAAAGAGGAAAGAATGGAGGCGGTGGGTTTATTGAAGGACTTGTCTTTAGACACAATACAATGATTCACCGATAACTTGTATATTTTGCATACAATGTTCAGATTTTGAAGGAGGCAAATGATAGGTAATAAATATCATTTGATAGGTTTAATGTGAATACCTTCAAAGCTTAGTAAGAACTTTTGTACTAACGGAAAATATGCGATTATAAAGCACTGTATTCTAGACATCAATCGCTTATCAGAAATATGGGTTTCTGGAACACTATCAATCCCAGATAAAATAAGAGAACTGGTGTTATGATGAAGATTATGGCGATGTCGTCCGATCAAGACTATTTCGTTGTACAGGCCAATCATTGTCAGAAAGTTGATACTGTACTCTATATCCTGCGTAATTGGCAAACAATGGCACAGTGCCAATAACAATGAGTAATATCTATATTCCAGGTTGCCTTGACTCTGATGCAATTATTTTGTGAGTTTTTTTTCTTCTGAGCAACGAGCATGCAAAAATCTCGCACGTTATTAACACTCATAGATTAACTAAGGTCTAATAAATTTATTAACATTCATTTCTGATAAAGGTAAACATTACAGTCCGTAACACCTCCTCAATTCTCTCCCAGGAAGAGAATGCATGCAAGCGATTGGCTAGTCTTATTTATCGCTTCAACAAGCCTGGTAAAGAATTAAATGCAGGGGAAGAAGCTAACTTCTGAAAACAAAATACATAAACGCTCATACGTATGGCGGTTATGGATTCGGAATTTTTTCACGGTTTATTTCCTATATTTATCTATAATGTTAAAACTGCACAAATCAATGTTGTATTGAAGTCATGGATAATCTTAAACTGATATTTGTAAACTTACTATCAAGACTGTCCATTTGCTGCATAAAGTGGTGTTATTATTATAAGTAGCCCGCGACGTGGCCTAGTGGTTAGACCACTCGCTTCGGTCCCAAATGACCGCATGTGAGATCTGTGGTGGACAAAGCGGCGTAGGGGCGTGTTTTCTCTGGGTTCTCCGGTTTCGCCCGCCATTGCATTCCACCTGTGCTTGATCTTCATTCCATGTGTCATCACTGTCATCGCCTGCGGTGCCACAAGTAGTAAAATTGGGCATTAAGCACTATCAAAATGTATTATTATTATTATTATTATTATTATTATTATTATTATTATTATTATTATTTCATTTGTATTGACTCTTTAACTGCTATGGTTATATCAGGGGCTTTTAGCTTGAGAAACAACTCTATATTAACTAGGTACTTGATATTAGGTTAGTCACTTTATATTATTATATGCACGCATATTTACTCTCATGTTCATGTAAGGAATAATTCCGGTTAAACAGAGATTCCCCATTCCTGCTGAGAAATGAACTCGGACCTCCGTGTGAGAAGTCAGCTCGCTGACCACTCGACCACGGAGGCAGTCAAAGTGTTATTATGTATCGTTGATTGTGTTGATTTATACTGAGTTTTTACTTGCTCTATGCCTTTTCATTGTAATTTCCTATTTAAACTGATAAAATCTTCAGCAGTACCTAAAGTGAAAACCCCTCTATATTAGCTAAGATTATAAAATGATAGGCATTGTTAGATTGTTGGAAAGAAGGAAGTACCAGGGTTACTTTTTACTGATTTGGCAAAGAGTGGATGAGCAAAAACTGTTATAGATCTTCAACAGCCTATCGATGAAATTGTTAGATACTGCGCAGAATGGGAATTATGGATAAACCGCAAGAAATATACTACTGATAGTTGCGGTTTTACTGCGAATGTATAACACAGATTTCTCCCTGGCTTTCAAAGACGTCGTGAAGGATTGACATTTCAAGGACCAATTGCTTATAAATGGGAGTGAAATCTTCCCTCACAGTTCAGTTTCCTGAAGACGAAGACGATGTAAGTTTTCTAAACGTTCAAGTTTCAATCCTTGATGACCTGCCCGGAAGCCCGAGAATAATTTGAGGAAAGTTAATAGTCTCTAATGAGGATCAAACTAAAGGAAAAACGAGAGGTGGGTATTAATGGGGACCCAAAAGAGGTAGTAAACGAAATGATTAAAGCCAAATTATCTATGAAATCTCTTAGAACATGTTTGTTCCAAATTCCAGCTCTGTCAGTGAACTACGAGGCAGTAGTCGCAGTAGGCTCAAAGATGATATACGAAGTTGAAATTTGGGGAACATCAAAAGCATGTTGAAAGATAGATACTGTGCATAGGATGTTTTGTAAAGAAGTCCCAAGTTAACAAAAATGCTCACTAAAAGGAGTGAGTTTGATAGAACTATGAAGGCCAGGAAGCAAAGTTATAATAGTGGAAATAATTCTGAAATATTGGTACAAATGTTTACGAGAGACAGGTGTCTGAAATAACAAACACCATTTAAAAACCATTTAGTAAAACACCAATTTATCTTAGGCTGTTGAAGATTGATTCACCAAAGTTTATCTGCATGTACAATAGTGTCTTTTACGTATACAATATAAATTTTGTGTCTATAAATGTATTTAATAAATGAGTTGTTTTTATCTTGGCGTTATATGTATATATTTTCTAGAACTTTATGCAGAAACTACCAAAGATACAACTTGGGAAATTGGTAGAGAGAGATTCACAGTTGAATGTCCTTTAGAGAGAGCAAGACTGAATCCAATGGCTTAATTACAGCTTTTGTAAAAATGTATTATTTATCAAAAAATATGCATGAAGAAGGAATCCATTTCTTTTTTAAACTAATAACATTCACTAACGTTCATATTGTTAAAGACACACAAATGAATTATATTGAAATATTCCTGCAAGTGTCGTTACGATGAACCCAATACTTTAAGAAAAGCTTCTGTGTTCCATTCACATGACTTTCTCTACTTCTTCTGCAAACAAATATTTTTACAAAAGATCAATCTTTTATTTACGTTTTGCTAATTGAGGTAAACATTAGCAGAAATTGCCTTGTTACTTTTCTTATAAGCAGAAGCGAAACAAGGGAGTACACTGGACTAAAGCAAAAGTCAAATATTTAAAAGCTAGTCGCTGTGTGATCAATTGAAGTTCGGTTCGCCTTGAATGGCCAGCAGTCGAACAAAGGATAGATGAAAGAAAGGTGATTTCTCGTTTGAGATAAGCTATATACTTTAAAATTGAAAGCAATAACAACGAATGCACTGGAAATGGATAATTCTACAAACAAATATGTAGCACATAAATTGTGTGTTTTAATGAGATCTATGTTTTTGTGTAGTAGGTTTTTGTCTATCACTTAAGATTTATCAGAGGCTATTTACTTAGAGGCTATTCCCAGAAAATTCACGACAAACATTTTATTTGCGATGTAAATATCTTTATTATATGGTATTTTAATCAAAATCGTTAGACTTCTTTTTGAGTAAAACAAAACGTTCAAACTTTTTGCCATGTAAAGAGTAGCTTGGGGTATGGGAGATTTTCAAGGGCATAAATAGTATTGCAACCGATATATCAATCGCTTCAGATAGAATCGCACATTTTTTTAAATCAATTTTTGAGACTTCAGGTACCTTCCCCCCTTAAAACTAGATGAAAGCATTTAATAAAGCAATACTTAAGTTGCAAAATAGATGCAATGGAAGGTAAAATCAGACAGAGAAATTCTATCTGGTTTTGAGCCATGATTTCCTGGGCATCATTGATATCTCTTTACAGTTCCAAGAAAAATCGTATGCGTTCCATTCACATGACTTTATCTAATTGTTACACAAACAAATTTTCATATAAAATATTATTCTTTTATCTACGACATACTAATCAAGGTAAACATTATCAGGAATTGCGTTATTACTTGCTTCCTTGTAAGTAAAAGGGACATGTGGGAATATACTTGGCTAAATCGACAATCAAATATTTTAAAAACCGATCCTATGTGAAACAATTGAAACTCGGTTCGCTTTGCATGACCTGTCAGCTCTACATAAAAAACGTATGAGACACAACTTACGTGTTTTAACGAGATCTACAGTTTTTGTGTAGTACGTTTACACAGTTTAACCGTTATGCAAAATGCTGCAAAACTCATCCAGAATAAAGAGGTCTTCGGAAGCTATGCACATAAAATTGAAAATACAAATTTTGTTTGTGATATCTTTAATATACGGCATTATAGTCAAAATTGCTTGAGCCATTTTTGAGGAAAACAGAATTTAAAAAAACATATAAAGGATATTTTGTGGTGGGGGGATTTTCTTGAAAATCTTTGTGTCGCATCCTTAGAAGATACTAAACATAAATATCAAGTTTGATATTTAACGATATTTTTGTTTTTGAGCTATAATGCCCAAACACACACTGACCTTTTTCTAAAAATGATTTTTTTGTGCTCATAGGACTACAAAACATATATTTCCGGTGAAATCTCGACATCGAATTTTTGGGTTCAATGCAATACCTTTTCTATTGAGTATGTACATCGTACATACGGGTTAGAGATAATAAAAATGCGAATCTGTTGGGGATTTTAATGTTTTGCCGGCATATTACCATAGTAGCTCAGTAGGCTAGAGCAAACTGGTGGAAACTGTGAGATCCGTGGTCAAAATTCGGGCTTTGGCTCAACATTTTCAGTCTGATTTTACCTTTTCATATACAACTGTGTAGAAGAATACTTAATTACAATTGATTAACCTAAGAGTTGATTAAGCTATGAAGCTCGGTGTTAAAAGTACTTATAACATTGTAGATAGATAAATAGACAGACATATTGGTGTCTTTTTTGGTATTATATTAATTAAAGTTAATGCACAAACACTTGCTGCATGGCTACTTAACCGTACATGCATATTTTAGATACAAGTTAGAAGTAATAAAACGAATCAAAAGAGAAAAGTACTACCTGTTCTGAAAATAAACTATTCTTATAGAAGATTAATCTTTTATTTACATCAGCTAATCGAGATAAACGTTAGCAGAAGCTGTCTTATCAATTGCTTCCTTTTAAGCAGAAGGGAAATAAAGGAATACACTAGGCTAAAAGAGCAGTTAATCTTTTAAAAGCTGGTTGCTATGTGAATATTTAAAGATCGGTTCGATTTACATGGCCAACAGTAAAACAAAAGAGAGAAGAAACTAAAAATGACTTCCCATTTCTTTAACGAGATCTACATTTATGTGTAGCAAGTTTCGGTCTAACTTTTACGCTTTACCAGTTGTGCAAAATTCGGCAAAATCAACCAGAATGAAGAGGTTGTTTCCAGAAAATTCAAAATATACATTTTATTTTGATGTACCGAAATCTATATTTAATATACGGCATTTTAATCAAAAGCTTTACAGCCATTTTTTGGGAAAAGCAAATTTTCAAAAAAACGTTCCATGTAAAGTTAATTTGGGGTGGTGGATTCTTGAAAATCTTCGTGTCGCATTCTTGGAAGGTTCTAAAACTGTATTTAAGTTTCGTATTTAACGGTCTATCCATTTTTGGGTTATGCTGTTCACAGGCGCGTGCGAAAACACACACACACACACACACACACACACACACACACACACACACACACACACACACACCCGCGCGAGGTCCTTTTTCTAAAATGCTTATTTTGGACTCACGGGGCCTTAAAAAATATATTTCCGTTAAAATCTCGAATCTAATTTTGGATGGAATACAATACCTTGTCTATCTACTATGTGCATAGTGCGTGTAGAGGAAATAAAAATTGAGATAAACTGAAGTAATTGAAACTGGCTTCGCGTACTTTAGCCAGGAAATTGTCCATATTTTGCCAGTTCGTCAGGCCAATCAGTCGCTACTGAGGTACATTATCTCAAAAGTGTTTGAAAACCCCTTGTGGTTTTTGGAAAAAATTGAGTCAGTTGGGGAATTCAATGTCACGCTGTTATATTGACATGGTAGCTGAGTTAGTAGACCAACTAAATGGAAACTGAAAGATCTGTAGTTCAAATTTCGACTATGGAATTTAATTCTTCTGTCTGATTTTATCTTTTCAAAATGATACACTATTGAATTGAACTTACTCAGGGACGGGGGCTCCTAGACACTGGGGCAGAGCACTGCACGTAGACCTCAGGGACCCTCTATGACTTACATAACCCTAGGGAGGATGAGGGGAGACACCCGAAGGGCGACCACATACGGATGATGATGGGCACAAGAATGGCGGGATCCCTAACGGTTCCAGTTTAAACGCCTCCGAGGCCACCCATGGGAGTTCCCCTAAAGGAGCGCAGCCCAAAATTACTCGATGGCGGGTCTCGATTCAGTGGCTCCGCGACCGACATTGCAGATTCTAGTTCAGCTTCAGATTTGAACTCTGCCAATGGCTGCACATTCGCAAGGCGACAGAACGAACGAAATACTGTGAATTTCGCATTGTAAATAAGAGCCGATCTTCAGGAACTTCATTTTTACCTCTTATTTCGATCCAGTTCATTTACACCCACCTAACGTAACCTAGCATAACCTGACCTCGACGAAACTTCGAAACCTGTCGTTCAACTGTCCCATAGCCATATTGTCTCCGTAACCAATAGGAAAGACTCACGGAAGGCTCAATCTAAAACTGAACATCAATCTGCAATCTCAGGAACAAACCTCCACAGTGCGCAAACCAACGCCAAACCACAACGTACTGAACACCATGGCCTGGTTCTTCAACTCTGGAATATTGATGAGCACTTTCGAATGTTTTCAACAGTGAGTTACGATAGTGAGAAATGACTATGGAACATTTCGGTTTTATCATTCGGATTTAAGCACTATTTATTTTCGCAAAAGTGGTGAAGTAAGCACAGATAAGTTTTAAAGTAACAAGTTTTCATTCGGATAACTCTGAAATTGAAATCTGTAGCTTTTAAATAAAGATACATAAGAATATATATTTTTAATTTTGTTTACTTGTTTCAGAATAATGTGCGGTTATAGTTCAGTGATTTAAGGCTTTATTATATAGGACGCATCGTTTATTATTTCGTATCCATTTGATTTGAGGTTAAAATTAATACGTCAAAGATTATTCCCTCGCAATATGGGGAGACCCTGATTTAGGATAATCAGTTCTTATTGTGTATTTGCGGTACTAGGTCCTAAATTTGGCTAAATTATATTTTAGGTTGAATTGAATGTAAGACAGCTAACATTCTAAGCTCAATACGCTTTTAATGCACAACGAGG
Organism: Hymenopus coronatus; assembly: GCA_030762935.1. NCBI lineage: Eukaryota > Metazoa > Arthropoda > Insecta > Mantodea > Hymenopodidae > Hymenopus > Hymenopus coronatus. Next base: position 94,298,383 of record CM060900.1, on the reverse strand, counting down.
CGTCAGGGGGGGGGAGCTACAATAGTTTTTGTGACTGTTAACTAGCTAGAAAACCTAAAGTTGAAATATCATACAACTTTAACTTTTGTTATGCAGAAAAGAGGTTCCATTAAGTTTTGTAATTAATGTTTTGGTTTTCATTTACAAGCGTAATAATTGTCCCTTCCCTACCTCTGGGTGAATGGTGCATCCGCCAAAAATGTCGACCTCTCCGGCAGTATTACCAATATTAATGCAAATGTTAGGAACAAACGTCGTTGGTTGGTTGCCAAAACTGTTGAACAAACGTCATAACTGCATTGGTTCATCGATGAAAGCGACTTGAATTGTAATTGGGGACTGTATACAGTCAAGCAACCAATGCCATATTAACATTTTAAAACCGAATACAAACTGAATACTTCTGTAACAATCGAATAACCAGTAGTTAGGCGACTATCGATTAATTCGAAATGAATCAATTGTTTCTTCCTCACCAGTCGTGTACAGCACAGAATTTGGAGCAGTAGAGCCAGACTGATTGGAGAATTTAGCACCGCACCGGCACATTGCATAGTAACTAAGTGGTCAGAGGAAGTGGACGGAAATCAGGAGATCTGTGGTTCAAATCCCGGCTAAATTTGAAATTGAGAATTATTTATGGACGCTCTCTAAATGCTATGGTTCTCAGCGTTCCATTTTATATTGAGCGTGAAAGATCGCTTAATTTAGCTCTAAGGCCTCTTTATCAGGCTTGAGGTTCCTTTAAATGCCTTAAATCTACGACACGGGACCAGCGGCTTTGCTTTCCTTCCGAAGGAAGCCATGCTAAGGATTTTTACGCCAGAAAAAAAAATTCATTGCCCTCCGCCGGGAACCAGATCATGGTACCCCTAGATCGACAAATCCTGTTTCGGTTTGACTCTACCTCTGTATTAATTCGATAGTTTTCATTCGATAGTACCCATCACTAGCCTTAAACAGACGAAAAGAACGTGATAGGCACAGAAAATGGTGAGCAGCAAATTCGTGGGAAGTAATGAACCTTCCTAGCATTCGCCTAGCGACACAGTAAACTCCGAAAAAATGCCCATGGGTCAGGAAGACCACGAGAGTCGAATCCGTGAGCTCCGGAATGCGAGTCGCACACATTGGACTGTTAGAATTCTTGCCAAGAATCATATAGAATGAACGAAACTAAGGTGAATGAGCAATCGGTCAGCAAAGGAAATGGTGATATATTAACCCTACACGGGAGGATGCTAAGAAGAAAATCGTTAAGAGATGAGAGGCTCTCTGCATTCCAAATGTGTAGTAAACGCGGACGTTGAAGGGCGCATGTAGGTGGAAGCAGTAAATATATTGTGTGTACCCAACAACGAAAGGTTCAAACCTTTTACTTTGGAACATAAGTCAAAGTGTCAAGAGCTGTTTAGCTTCACATCTTGTGGTCGAGAACCTCGGCAAAGCCATGATGAATTGCAATTGCGAATTAGAATGTAGTTCTAATACACCAGCTCCCGTAACGTCATTCAAGATGGATATTAAGAGATGTCTTTGAAGAATGGTTATATAAATTAATATTTGGTTGCGTTTGGAAATATCTAAAGAATCAATCGCAGCGTTTGGGAGCCAGTAGGTGGTGATGTAGAGCCTGTTTATCCCGTTGGCAGTGCCTATCCACGAGATTGTAAATAACTTGCGGTGTGCGTGGGCAAAGTTTCCTATCTTGAGGATTATCACCTTCTAGTGATTACGTACAGCACACAACAATAAATAACACAACACTTCCGTATCTGCACTAACGCAGGAAACTGATACCGATGCATTGTGCTTCATGATCGAATTACACCAACATAAAATGCTTAAAACGTTCAGTACCTGGTACTTTCTTGCTATCTGGCTTGAAGACTACCAAGTGTAATGAAATACTAATGTGGTATTAAGTTTTCTTTCAAAGTCTTTACAGCCATCAACGTAATTCATGTTCTTGCTTCTCAGAGTCTTACTATGTGCATTTAAATTTCTCATGTTCTTAAGGCTATGTACTTTGAAAACGAAATATCTGAAGGCTTTGAGGTGTATCTGAATAAATTGATTTGTAGTATTGATCAAAAAATCTGATGTATTCCATTCTTATAAAAGACTATTTTTCTATATACTCCATCTTAATCGAGATGACCATTAGCAGAATTTATTTTATTACTTAGTTCATTCCAAACAGAAAAGAGCTAAGCGAATACACTAGGCGGTATCCAAATCCTTTAAAAACTGTCGTTATACCATTGTCACTCAAATTCGCTTCTTTGCATGGCAAAGAAATAAGGACGACTTCCTGTTTGAGAAAAGTGTAAGTATTATAAAATTGAAACCAATAACAAGAAATATCTGGGAAATGGTTAGCTGCACATCAAAAATGATTGGACTTCAGCAGTGTGTTTTGCAGAGCTCTACATTTTATGTGTAGTACGCTTTGTGTATTTTTTAGGGTTTACCAGTTATGCAAAAGTAATTCAGAATGCGGAGGACTTCAGCGGCTATTCCCAGGAAATTCAAGATACGCATTTTATTTTCATATAAATATATTTAATATAATTCATTTGTATTAAAATCGTTAGAACCATGTTTAAGAAAATCTAAATTGTCGAAGAGTTTCTGTGTAAACAGTTGTTTGGATTGAGGGATTTTCTTTAAAGTTTTCATGTCGCATTCTTGGAAGATACTGAACTTATATACCAAGTTTGGTATTTAACTGACTCTTCGTTTTTTGAGTTATACTGCACATAACTGGGAGACACACAAGGAGCTTTTTCTAAAAATGCTTTTTATGGATTCAGGGGACTTCAAAATATGTATTTGCGTGAAGTGTCGGTATTCGTTGTTGGATGGAACGCAATACCTTCTCTAACTATTATGTAGATTGCATATAGGTGTTGGGGAATATAAAAAACTAGTAGTGCACATGGATGTGTAGAAAATAACAATAACGGTTACTTTAATATTACAGTTATAGATGTAACGGAGACAGACAGTAACTGCACTAAGGTTTGCTCTACATAACTTTACCCCTATATCTTAACTGTCACGTGACTAGTCACCTCTCATTGGCCGCTGTCGTGGAATGGGCGGTTACAAAGTATTTCCGTATTTAAGATGAAATCGACGTTCATATAATCGAAGAGAATTGTAAAATTTACATATATAGTCGTAGGAATCAAATATTTATGTAACGTTTTATAAAAAAAATTAGTATGTGTTCCATTCACATTACATTTTCTATCTGTTTTGCAAATTTGAATTACAATAGATTTCTCTTATCTGTATAACGCTAACTAAGATTAACGTTACCAGAAATGATCTTGTTACTTAGTTCCTTATAAGTAGAAGGGAAATAGTTCAGCCACTAGGCTGAAGCGAAATATATTAAAATCTGTCGTTATGCCATTTTCACTGAAATCCAGCTCTCTTTCCATTGCCAAGAGTAAAACAAAGGAGATATGAAACGGACGAGAAAACTTTAGACGCTTTAAAACTGAAATCAATAACAGGGAATATCTCCGAAATGGTTAGCTCCACAAAACACACACACACAAATTTATAAATTGTGTGTTTTAACGAGATACACATTTCTTGTGCAGCAAATAATAGACACGAATTCTTCGGTACGGATGCCATGATAGACGATGGATGAACAGCAATCAAACGAAGAGGCACACAATCATAGGACGCGATGCACACTTTCCACCATTTAATATGTACAAATAAAAAATACCGTCAAGCTCGACAACATTGGCTTTGCAAACTACGTGAACAAAAATATGAACTATACTACCACATCAGCAAGTGTAAAACAACGGACACGCACTCTAAATCCAACTATTTATAAGAGGTAGAGTTAGCGGGGTAGTAGCGCGGTTGCTTACCAGTAGGAGTTCCGTTTCAATTCCCGGTACCGGCGCGGGAATTTTCTCCCGCTGCGAGAACTATTTCGGGGTGCACTCAGCCTTGTGAAATCCTTGGGGAGCCAATTGAAGAGCTATGCGAGGAAAAAGTAGAGGCTCCACTTTAACCGCCCAGGAGGGACTCGGGATGTTAACCATGCCCCATCCCCCAGTACTACACCCCATCCATGATGCTTGTAATCGGGAGAGAGGGGCACGCAGCGGTCGGGCTTTTGCCCAGCTTCGGGCTGTTCTGCCACGGAGTTTTGCATAAGAAGTAGAAGCAAGTATGAAGGCTGTTACTGTAAACCACCTTAGTATTCAAATTTTGACAGAGAAAGCTTATATTTGGACGGCATTAAGTAACAAAGCAGGTTTGAATCATAATTGTTCTTATTGAAATAGTTAATAGTTAATCGTTATTGGTAACCATTACTTAATGGTTACTGGTAACCGTTACATATAAGCGAGCGTAATGGCTCAGGCGGTTTCGTCTGTGGCCCAGGTTCCTCCCCCCCCCCATTTACCCAACTTTTTTTTTTTCTATTTGATTACCGTTTTGTTTGTTTCTTTTGTTTGTTTTTTTTTTTTCTTCTAATACACATACATATACACATTTACAAATACACAAACACCCATGCCCAAGCCGGGACTCGGACCCACGATCCCCTTCGCCACGAAGCACCAAAACGAGGCACTGTGAGCGAGGCCATGGTGACAGTCATGATTGTAAAAGTTGCCGGATGAATCCTCGTCGACCGCCCACTCTGAGTTGGGTTTTCGGTGGGTTTTCTTTATCGCTAGGCGAATACCGGAGTGCTTTTTACTGATACCGCGAATTTTTTCGGTTTCTCATGTCCCATCATTTTATTTTGTATTAGCTTTAGAGGAATGAGACTTGACTGGGCAGTTTGATGGTGCGTGGTGGATAGCTTTTTCCTCCTCTGGTATGGGCCAGGGCAGTTCGGGCCTGTTCGTCTGGGGTGCTTACAGCAGTACCTCTTAATTGTCAACTTTAGGGACTCCGTAGTGTTCGTAGCTGCCGCTATTTGTTCCGGGGAACAGCCCTTCGGACCTTTCATCTCATTCCTACTGGTTGCATACGGCATAACAGTGGACGCAGTGCTTAAACCCCCCCTCTATCCACTTGCGAGCCACCCTCCCCCAAATACATTACATGTAACTGTTCATGCGCTCCATTACCCGAGAGTAACTATTTGTCACATCCCTAGCAGCGCAGAATTTCGAAACGCTTTGTCGAGGCGGATGAGCTGTTGATTCAATGCTACAGTTCCATGACCATTCTTCGTTTTGATGCCAAATGATAAGTGACGTGTAACAAATGGGCATACAGAGTTCAACCGACAATCTTTCAGGGCTTACAAAGAATTGTTATAACCTTGTTATAAGACATTTGAGGTCCTTGAGTCCATAGTGGTTTGCCCAGTATGCCACTGATAATTGTGCTGCTTATAGATGCTTGAAGCCATGCTGATTTCAACACTCCAAGTTAGATACCTCGGCGTTCTGTACCTAAACATTGAAAGAAGCGCAGGAAAATAAAATATTCTTCAAACATACGTAATTTCATCTGTTTACATAAATAAAAGAAAAAGTTTAACCACTTGTATTGCGTGTGAACCCAGCAATTATTATTATTATTATTATTATTATTATTATTATTATTATTATTATTATTATTATTATACTACCACTACCTCTACCACCACCACCACCACCACTACCACTACTTCTACTACTACTACTGCTCCTACTCCTACTACTACTACTACTACTACTACTACTACTACTACTACTACTACTACTACTACTACTACTACTACTACTGCTGCTATTCTTTCTGATTCTCCATGTGTAAGTGGAGATATCAATTGTTCACTGTCCCTTGCTGCAGGAGTATTTTTTCTAAAAAAGCAAAGCTCATAGCTGTGTAATTACCGCAATTTTAACTATATTAATACTGTTCCTGGAAGAGAAATTAGCCATTTAGAGTAGAAATCAGTGCCACATTTCTATTAAGTCGTTATTTGTTTGCATTTATAAGCAAGGATATTGAAATGAAAAATCATTACGTACCTTCGCTTCATAGGTCGTAGGTGTTCTGTATCAAGATGCATGTCATAGACCAAGTATGGGCAAACCCCAAACTAATTGATACGCAACCCGCAAGTCGGCTAGTGACGCATAGTTTAAAACGAACTGGTAGATGGAGAAAAAATGAACACAGTGATGATTGCTGATTCTTATATAACCCGTACTTATTTCTTTTGTACAGATTTTAAACTACAATAGAATTATACAAGAAAATTGTAATTTTAATAGCATTCTTTTTACATTTGCAGTTATTTTGTTAAAATCTAGGTTACCTCCGATACAGCAATTTTCATCTGCGCCAATACAATGTTCGTCAGTTAAACGAGATCTCTATTGAGACTTGGCATGATTCATTTCCGAAAACAATTGCTCACAAATATATGTAGAATCAAACAAACTAAAATGTTAGCATCTTACTACTAAGTTTGAGTATTGATCTTGTGAAGGCTTCATAGGTTCGTTAACCATGTATTTACATAGCGTTTGACCGGGCAAATTAATCTGATGGTAGAGTTATGTGAGGATGGCGGTGGAATGAGTGGACATACTGCTTTCCCCTCTGGGTTATGTTGGGCCTTGGGGATACTCCACATGAGCTAGTCATAGACGAAGACTTGAATAGGGTAAGACCGACCTAAAACCCACAAGTGAGCAGGAAATCGAACCACGGACCTTCAGCACTGAGCAGCGAAAGAAACCACTGAACTACTCCGCCACCCAGATGTTTTAATATTGCCTAACGCCCGCTTTTACTACCTAGGCACCGAAGCCGTTGACATTCACGGTACACGGAATGAAGGTGGAATGCAATGGCGCGGAACCTGGAGAACCTGAGCCGCTTTGTCCACCACCAATCCCACATACGGTCGCCTGGGATCAAACCTGGGTCACTCAGATTTCACATGTTATAAGGTATACTAGAGTCTCTCTCCTCCCTCCCTCCCACCACGTCTCTCTTTCTCTATGTGTAAAGTTTTCAAAATCCGCAGTATGTAAGATGTTTTGCTAAATTTATAACAGTTTTTACACAATAGCAATGACATTTTTGCAAGTTTAAAATTCTATATTGCCTAGTTATTTAAACAATATCACTTAGTGTCTAAAGGCATTGTTTTATTAATATGCTCCACACGATGAATTTTTAAAAATATTCAGATCAAAAACTCAAGTTTAACTATAAATGACTTTATAAATATGCCAATCATATTATCTTTTTTATATGAACCTCCCAATATTGCAGAAAACTTATAGCATTTCATAGGCATTCTTCAAAGTTCATGATTTTTCAAAGGTTAATTTTTTCTCCAAATTGGAACATTATTTCGAAAAAGAATATCTTAATTTCTTTAAAGTATTCTTGAGATGCAGTGTAAACATTCTGAAATAAATTAATAAAACAGTGCATCTGTGGAGTAATTTGCATGTGGAAAATGGGAAGGGGGGCAAGCGTGCCTATTAATAAACATGCGAATTTAGAAAAATATAGCGTCAGTGAATTCGTACTTCATATTGGAGAAATTTTGTTTCTTAAAGGTTAGATTTCATATTATTTTGTTATGAAAAAAAATAATCTCACATTTTCCTTTTCAAACTTCGCAGATGCATTAAAACACTGTGGTCTTTACCCATGTATTTTCTGTTGATGTTGATATCTTAAACACAAAATTACGACAGACATATCTGTTGATGAAGGTAACAATCCACAAAACAGGATTGAACTAAGGACCTGTGGCGAGAGAAATTTCTTGATATTATCTTCATATCCTACGAAGAAGTGAACAAGGAAGGAAATAAACCAGCTCAGAACATTGGGGTGGTTCTGAAATGCAGGTGCTTTAAGTATAGTGTCCGTAAATCAGAAGTGCACAATCTTACCACCATTTTCATGGCATGGTGCGATTTTCTATGCTCGTGCTAATGGAAAATGCATTGTTATGTTGGCAATAGCGTCAGAATTGATATTCCATGCCTGGAGCAGAACCGATTGTTAATGTTAACCTTCACTGGAGTATTTTACGTGAACCGGTGAACGGCGTATGTGCTCAACATTTGAAACAAATTAGCAGAACAAAGTTGCTTTTGTTTCGGCGCCGTGGTTCAGCGCTTGGACTACCAGTCTTCCACTAAGTGACCCGATTCGATACCAGGATCAGACATGGAATTTGTTTCGGCACTTCCAGAAAATATTTCGGTTTTCTCCATCACTAATCCTAGCAAGTGCTCCATAGCTATCATATGAATGTTAGTCAGTCTGGAACCGAGCCAGATAGCACAGGTGTTTCGTCTGGTGGGGAGGTCCGGGTTCGCTCCCCGTTGACCGCACACTCTGAACCTGGGTTTTTCCGTGGTTTTCCTGGAGCCGCTTAGGCGAATTCCGGGGTGCTGTATATCTATCACGGCTCCTATTCCTTCATTTCATTTCCCTTCTTCATCTTTCAGGCGGCGGCAGGTGTGGATTGAGGTTTTGTAAGCAGCTGGCACTGTAAAACTCTCTTTGCGGTGGTAGGTGCCGCGCTAGAGGCCTTCTTCCGGCCTCCCGGCGCCTGTATAGCCTCCGTGGCGCGCCATGGCTGCCATCTACTGAAACTGTTATGGACTTCCGTGCGTATCTGTGCTCAGCTCCGTCGTTTCCTGTGTCCTGACCTGTGATTTCCCCTACTCTCATCCCTTCTTCCTGGGCTAGTAGGCCGCAATAGATCAGTACTTGGTATCCGTTGCCGAGGCGTCCCCCGCCGTTAAAATGCTCATACCTCATAATCAGCCTGGAGAAGAACGAACTGCAATTTGAATGTCGTATTTCGAAGATCACAGACTCGACAGAGGGATTTCAAGAGTTATTTTAGCGAATAGATTAGCTTAAACTAGTATCTGGGACGTCTGAGTGTTCAAAGACCTTCCCAACACATGCTTGTGGTCTTTTGTGCTCTCCTATTTCCTATTATGGGATTTCGAGTTCTTTGGTGTTATTTAGCGCGTAAAAATCTTTAGCATGGCTTCCTTCGGAAGGGAAGTAAAGCCGTTGGTCCCGTGTCGTAAATTTACGGCACGTAAAAGAACCTCAAACCTGATGGAGAGGCCTCTGAGCAAAATTAAGCGGTCTTTCATGCCCAATATAGAATGGGACGCTGAGAATCACAGCAGTTAAAGAGCGTCCATAAATAAAATTCCATTTTTTCCCCAAGACTCCTCGAATAGGAACTTTAAGGTACGTTTACATGTTTGGAAGAAATTCTACTGTTTTAATAACTCGTTGAAATTTGTATGGTTAAAGTAACTAACTTTAAACAGGAAAATATATAGGTAAACATTTAAAAAAAATATTTTCAGAACAAATCAAATTTTGAAAAAGTAGGACTTCTGCAAAATATTCTAGCACCGCCAAAAATGTTTATAGACGTTTCTTGCATTGACTTATAACCTAATGAGAGCTTTATTTGTAGTAGTTTATGCAGTAGTATTTATGCAGTTCAATATTTTTAGTTGAATACAAAAAAATGTTTTAAAATGCATACCACTTGTGATTTTTGTTGCAATTAAAATGTCTATTTTTCAAAAAAACCTAAGCTTTAATTTCATGCATGAATAAAGTTGCTGGTGTTATTTTTAGGTATAATTTTTGTTTTGAAGATTGCATCGCGTAGACACTTTAATTTTTTTTTAGAAAATGAGTTTAAAGGTTAAGGCGGTACTCAGTATGTCAGACCATTTACTTGAAACGTTCAAAGCATGCCTGTTCCATAGGTAGGACCTTCCTTGTGTAGGTTCTTGTCCTTTTTTATTTATTCTTTATTAAAATGACTTTAAAATCCGCACTGAAAACCTACTCAATCTTTGAATGAGAAGCACTGGGTTTATCAATACTCACTGAATGTATATAATTATTCACTGTCTGAACACACTCACTGCTGTCACTGTACCTTTTAGTGTCTTTATTTCCCTGAAACTTCCTCTTCCGTGAACGAACATTAAATTTATTACCCATCTCAATTCGCAATTGCTTACAAAATGCTCAACTACTCTGAAATTTGTTTGTAAACAAACGGACGCCATGTTTTCATAGAAGTTGTTTCAAGGAGTGATATGCCAAGGCCACTTGACAGCCAGAGGACATTTTTGCAGACGTCTAAGTAGGGAGATTTGAATAAAAAAGTAAAGGAACGGGGAACAAATTGACTCAAAATTTGCTGTCATGCACACTTTTCTGAGATTCAAGACTCATTTAAATCTTTAGCTTTAGTTCACTTAGATTCGAAATATTTTAATAAACCTTTCTCCATTTTAAAAAGAATGTTTATAGTTTCATACAAACAAACATAAAAAATTTTACACATTTTGAGAAAAAAACTGCTTTGAAACGTGTATACATACCATACTTGGTCGAAATTGGGACTCCAATATTATAAAATGTTCTTCTCCCAGTGCCTCGCAGTTTATTTAGTGTATGTTGGGCAGTTTCTTCCTGCACGCTACAAGCCTGCAGCAGATATTTCCTTGAAGGCGGCTACAGTCTGAAGGTACTTTTTGAAGAACACATGCCCAGTAAATAACTCTACACCCTTCATGACTCTTCCTCTACTAACTGTATGTAAAGATCTAGTTTAGGCTTCAAGATGTCTGTTAACTATTATGTATTTATATAGTTTTTGATTGGGGCATTTAGGTTATCTTTTCCAAAATTCTTCTCTCGTCAATTTTACTACTGCGGTCCTAGCATGCTTTTCTTGTTCCACAGAAGGGTAGCACTGGCAAAGTAAGTTGTCAAAGGTAGAAACACAAGGTAGAGGCAGACGGTTGATGGCTCGGTTTCTGGAGTACTAACTTCTTGTAGAACAAATTATTGCTATTGGAGTTGTTACTATTGATGTAAGATTCCAAAGCCGACACTCCCGACTGTATCGCTGCTACACAGCCACAGGTATATTAACCACCACAAGTCACATCAACAAATGTACAGAAAGTTCTTTATCAACACTTAAAACATGAAATTACGTAAACTTCCCCTCAGGGTCGTCTAATGTAGATGATTTGTAGGAATATTACCAAGTGTTGCAATGAGTTGCTCCACCCCTCCTGCATACATAAGCTGGTCTGGTGTTTTGGAGGGTGGTGGATGAGTAATAGGGATGAGACATCCTAATGATTCATCTGGAACACCAGGGAATCTAAATGTAATAGTGAAGCGTACTCCAAGAGGGTAAAACAATTAAAAGTATTCCCCAGCAAGATTAGCAATAAAATATACGTGAACTAATACTATTTTAAGTCATACATAATGCATGAACATAACACTTTTTTCTGCAGGATTATCACAAATAGGGCTCCTAGTTACTGGGGCAGAGCACCTCACACGTTTTTGTTCTTCCACGAATTTCCTTTCTCTCTTTGCCTATCATTTTCTTTCCCCTTTTACGTTTCAGTTGGGCTTATTGGTGGGTGTTTTGACGAATGGCGCAGATGCACGCCAGAAAGTTCTTCAGGAAACCTAACGGATGGCGGCATTCGTTGAACAGACTTAGGTTGAGTTCTGCCCGGATCCGCCAGAGTGAAGCCTTATCAGAGCAGCCCACCGATGCGAGCGAGTAATCAAACTTTGAATAATTAGGGACCTCTGCGCGACTTTGTCGACCGGCCTACGGGTGGCCTATAGCCTCTTGCAATTCCCCGGTCTCAGTTGTTCATTCTGGGGATGGAAGAACGTAAGATCCGTGTTCGAAGTGCGAGTGGTCCCCTCCATTACCCGGCCATACGTCACTACACAACACTCCAAAATGTAGCGCTTAAAACGATTTTTAATATGACACTTCGTCATTTATGATTTGTAATTTGGGAAGTCAGGAATGTAGGTAGTTATATATGTTTTCGTAGAAGCGCACTTGAGCTATGCGTTTTCATTTGAAAGCTTCTTCGTTTATTTTATGTAGCTTTTTAGCTATAAGCTACAAGCTAAATAGCTCGTCCTTCTAACATGATACAGATGACAACCAACTGGTGGGTACAAGAAGTGATAGACAGGAAAGTTGTGGTATAAGATGAACAACCCCAGCATTCGCCCACCGAATGGATTAAACCACAAAACCCCATGAGTCAGAATGAGTGGTTGCTGAGGACGTGGTAGAGAAAATAAGAAGTTTCATGTTTTGAGCGCAATACAGAGTCGGTTTACCTTAATCAGATCTATGCTTTGACATATAAAGCTTAAAATACATGGCATTTTAATGAAAACATGCATTTCTTTTTTTATAACAAAACCATATTTACTTGATTCTCTGAAAAGGTGGTTGCGGGGATGGTGTGATAGCTGTATTGTTATTTGCATCTAAGCATGTTGAATTTATGGGCGATTGGTTTTATTGCAATTTGCAAAGGTTGCCTTTTCCCTGTTTTAATAAAATGATCAACCTGGTTTTGCAAGTATCCATTGAATTTATTAATATTCTATGATTCCCCTTTCAAAAAATACTTGCATGATATGAATAATTTTATAAAAACAGTAAAACACAAGAAAGTAATAAAACAAAAATATCTCTGTAACTAACTTAAGCAATGCCAGCTGAAACTGCGTATAGTAATGTTAACATTTTCTATTTTGCTATTATTCTTAAAACTTATACTTTCTTGCTACACTGTTGTTTTTGTAATATAAACGATAATAAAGCCATAAAATGGATAATTAAACCCTCCTGTGCCATTTATGTAAAGAATCAAATTCAACTTTCAACTGCACTATTTTAATTTTTGTTCAACAGCTTACACTTTTCACAATTTTCCTTGTACCATTAAGAGCTTTTTAGCTTGACCTTTTCAGATTGGCATCAGGAATAACGGATTTAAAAATTTTTGTGCACTACTTGAAATATAAAATAATCCGGCTAAAATAATTTTCAATAACTCAACTTGTAAATGCTAAACAGTTAAAGAAAATGTGAGAATTTGTTTCTCTAAAAACTAATTGAAATTAAGACATTTCTGCATAACAATGCATATTTTTATACTAAGTTTAAATTAAAAATCTGCGAGAAGCACATTGTAATTTTAAGCCAAAAGAGCGTTTCACATCAAAAGGTTGTGAATTAAAAATCAATATTTTAACAATGGCTCGAAATTTAAGCGGCAATTTTCAACTAGGCCTTGTATTAAAATAAACAAATTCACTGCAAACTAATGTGTAGTTTTAGATTAAAAAGCACCTGAATATATTCGTACCAGTGATAATTTCAAAACCTAATTATATTATTTATGTTATGTGAGCAACATTAATTTTAGCATACATATGTAAATTGTACGTGGATTTTATTTGAAGAAGATTGGAGTATTCACTGTCAAAGTTTCATTTCATTAAGTGAAATAATTCTTGAAAACCTTAAGATCAAAGTTGACATTCAAACATCAGTTAAAAGCTTTCCTTAAAACTGCCCAATAGTCCTGTAGTCAGAAAATGACCACTAGATTGTGGTGTTACCCTTCAGCAGTTCGACCATATTTTGGGGGAGGTAAAGTATACTACCAGTCCACAGATATAGAGAGAGATTAGATGGGAAATACCCTACCGTTATGCATTTTTGTTGGGGAAGTACGTTTTTGCCGAGCCGCCATATTTAGGCACTACATTTTTGAGATGAGCACATCTTGTGCGGGTCAAATGTGCACAAAAAATAAGATTTTGTGGTGTTAAATGTTCAATTAAGCAGTAAATTTAGACGTAAGTTTTAAACCAGTATAATGGTCAATACATGTGTGGTGTTTGGTTGTAGTTTCTTAAATAGCAGAAGCAAAAACAAGGAAAAGGAAATGTGTTTCAATACATAGGTCAGTGTACTAATTTAAGAGATTTTGTGGTGTTAAAAGTTCAGTTAAACAGTAAATTCAGGCTGTAGGTTTTATGTCAACATAATTGTCAATACTTGTGTGGTGTTTGGTTGTAGTTTCTCGAATAGCAGAAGCAAAATCAAGGAAAGAGAAATTTGTTTCCATACATAGGTTTGTGTACTTATTTAAGTGATTTTTCGGTGGTATACTTAGTGAAATGTTTCAATACACAGGTTAGTCTACTTATTTTAGTGATTTTCGGTGGTATACTTAGTGAAATATGTTGTATGTACATTATCAACAGAACGATTCTGTATTGTTTGTTATATTTTAGACTACAACTCGGAAAGACCGTTGAGAAGCTTGGTTAAAGGCAATTCGCAAACAAAATTGGCAACTTACTCCGGTTTATAAGAAAGCTCTTGCCAATTCGCCCATTTAGAAGCTATCACGAGAAATAATTACTATCAAATTGTGCGCTTATGATACCAGAACCGTAAGAATAATGGATGTAATCCTCGGACTCGGAATGCAATGGTAATAATCGCAATATTACTTGACCGAAATTCTTGATTAATATCACACATTCTACTAAAGCTTTAAACCAATGCTGTAATATATGATACAGCTTTTTTTGCTATATTAACAGTAGTTTTAAATCAAGAAATTTGAACAAAATTAGGTTATGATATTGCCTCGATGTTAACTGCAACGATACAAATTTATAAATAATAACTTCTGGCACACTATAAAAAGTGATTATATTAAATATTTCTTCAACTATAGATCTCTCCCCTTCCATGGTTCTTTGTTTTTTACTTCAAAAACTTGGAAAAACAATTAATTTGGCAGATGTTGCGTATGGTAGAGTGTCAGAGATGGTGGCTGGGCTTAAGTCTTGCTACAGCAAAACAGTAGTATTTCAGCCTTGTGTAGCAGTTCAGCGGTTGGAATTATACTCGAGAAATAGTAGGTCTCACTTCAAAGGATAGCGCTTTATTTGTCGGTACAAAATTCAAAGTAGCATGGATAAATCATTAGAATTACACATTCTCCAGCAAACTATATGAAGTAAAGTCAATAAACAACCAACAATGTTCCACAGAAACGATCAGATTAAGATACTAAGATCAAGAATAGGTCATATAAAACTCACACATTCCTATTTACTGTCAAAAGAAGCACCACTATTTTGTGATTTGTGTATAAGTCCTCTTACAATTAAACATATTATATTTCAGTGTTCAGTTATGTCAGAAAACAACATACAGTTTCAAAAACCGTTGCATTAACACTTTTAGAATCAAAACGACTAGTTCAAATATAAATATACTTTGAATAAATCGATCTACGAGGGCCGTTTTTTTTTCAACCTCCGATAGGCTATAAATAAAAGACAAGTTCATAGAAAACAATTATTTTATTACTAAAAGTTTTGTACACTTATGGTTACTTTTCAACATAAACACCGAAAAGATTGAGACATTTATCGTACCTGTGCACAAGCTTTGCAATACCCGCTTCAAAAAATGTTGCCGCCAATGATTTCAAATGAGCATTGACGTTGTTTTCAAGATCTTAGTACTTTACGATGTTTGCGGAGAGCCATTCAAAACAAACGAAGAGGAATGCGGACTTCAGGAGTTGTGTTGATCCATGACTACGCTCGTCCACACATGGCTGGCACAACCCATCGGCTTCTTGAACATTTTCAATGGGATATTTTCGATCATCTGCCATACAGTCCTAACCTGGCACCCAGCCAATTTCACCTTTTCCCTGAACCGAAGACATGGCTAGGAGGGCATCACTTTCTCAATGAAGATCAATTATTACATAACGCTCAGAATTATAGTTATTAACATGTTATGCCTAATTTACATTAAATTGCCACCGTTTTTGTAGTATAATTTTAGCATTGATATATTATTTCTACTTCAACCACTGTTTTCATGTACCAATAAGCATTATATGTATATTTTAATCCCTGTATTTATTTATAATGTTCAAATTTTTCATTTTATAAGACTGTATATAAGACTTTTAATGTTGCCGCTATAAGACCTAGGAGCTCTGCGACCTAAAATAAAGAATAAATAAATAAGTAAATAAAAGATAAACACCAGCGATCTGTTATGGGATTCATTTAACGAACACTGTATACATATTATAAATTACACCCTGATTGCCGTATTAAAATTTCAAATAATTCGGAATGAAATTGTTGAATTTGAAATTTTACAAACGTGTAGATATTCTTAATGGGAGAAAAAATGTTGATAGTCATAAAAAAATATTATTCTTTGTTTTTTTTATAGTTCTGAAACACTTGGAGCTCCCATTTGCTGTTGATATATCAATTATAGTTTTCTGCACATTGCTTGTATTTTAAATTAATTGTTAAAAATGTGCCCATTTCTGATCTTTTGTGGTATATTCTGCACTACTCCAAGGAAAAGTGCTTTTTTTTTTTTTTTTTTTTTTTTTTAAAAAAACAGTAACGGAGTCTGATCAGGACTCCGGTACTGTATCCCTATTTACATTTCCCCCCGTAGGTTTTACTGATTACTGGTTTACTGGCTTTACTGTTTCTTTTACAAACATATACACATTTCACAAGCATATAACATCCATGCCCAAGGCGGGACTCGAACCCACGATCCCCTGCCCACGAAGCACCAAAGCGAGACGCTTTAGCGAGCGCGGCCATGGGGACCGGCTGCTTAAGACTGCCTCCGTGGTCGAGTGGTCAGCGAGCTGACTTCTCTCCTGGGGGTCCCGGGTTCGATTCCCGGTTGGGGCGGGGAATTTTTCTCTAGCCAGAAATATTCCCTATCCCCCACAGAGTCAGGAAGTTTTTATGTGAGTGTGAATATGTGCGTGTTTGAGTAAAACAAAATGATTTAAACCAACGTAAAAGAACCTACAGAGGAATTGTTACAAGTGGAAAGCCCCCGATAAGACCTTAGATGTTAAAGGGAGCTATATAAATGAAACAATAATAATAATAAAAAAAGTGCTTAACTTCTATACTCTCTGCATCAATGAGACACATTTTGGCTTATATTTTAGGGGAATTTCGCTTTGCATGTGGGTACCAATGCTGAGTGTAGCAGCTTCCGCTTCCTTTTTTCATTTAAATGCATTTCAGTTATTTTTATTTTAAGCGTAACTTTCCGAATTAACGTTTGCTAATATAAATGACTCATTTATTCAGAAATCGTTAAGGACAACCAAATGAAATATTGGGATAGTAAAACACCTTGAGGTTTTTAAGGAACTACATTTTTTTAATAAGCTGACTGATTACTTTTTTTTTTTTTTTTTTTAAAAAAACCTGGTATGTACTATTTACATGATTTTATCTACCTGTTCTGCAAACAAACTATTCCTACAAAAGATAATGCTTTTATCTTCATCATGCTAATAGAGATAAACATTAGCAGAAATGGTCTTGCTACTTAGTTCCTCCTAAGTAAACGGGGAGCAAGGGAATATACTAGGCTAAAGCGATAGTCAAATATTTTAAAAGTTAGTTGTTATGTGATTAAAATACTTTCTATTTGCATGACCTGGAATAAAGTAAAAGCAATATGAAACCAAAGATGACTTCCCATGTGAGAATAGTTTAATTACTTTAAAATTGAAACAAATAACAAGGAATGTCTCGGAAATGGTTAACTCCACAAAAGATTCATATCATATAAATTATGTGCTATAAGTAGTTCTAGTTTCTGTGCAGTAGATTTTTGTCTTATCTCTTACGGTTTACCAGGTATGCGAAAGTCAGCCAGAATCAACAGGTCTTCAGAAACTATTCTCAGAATCTCAATATGTGTATACATTTTATTTGTCATGTAATATCTTTAATGCATGGTATTTTCCTCAAAACCGTTAGAGCCATTTTAGAGAACAGAATTTTCGAAAATTTTCCATGTAAAGGATAGATTGTAGTGGGGGATTGTCTTGAAAATCTTCTGTCGCATCCTTGAAGGATGCTGACCTTAAGTACCAAGTTTGGTATATAACGGTCTTTTCGTTTTCGAGCCATGCTATGCACACATATACACACAGGCGGACTTTGTATAAAGATGTTTTTTTTATATTCAGGGGACCTCAAAACATATATTTATGGTGAAATCTCAGTATCGATGTTTTGGTTGGAATACAATAACCTCTTTACCTACTATGTGCATAGTATGTGAAGAAGAAGTAAAAATTATAACACCCTTAATAAAAATATTAGGTTATGATTCTAGTTCGCCGAACTTATAAGATAGATCTATATCCTATAAATGTTTCCCATTAGGACGGGATACATTTGGATGACAGGGCAGGCAAACAGACGGAGTATTTGGAGCAAACTTAGGAACTGCCTTTGTGATATTGACACACAGCAAATAATTGCGCAGTGCACGGAGAAGGTTTCATTGAAAGCACAGTCTAGGCTAAAATCGAAATAGGGTATGGAGCAACACATTAAAACAGGTACCAAACATTAGAGAGGGGCCCGCGTGGATTACACTAGGAGCATGGGGGATGATAAAAATTGCTGACGAGAATGTTATGAGAATGTGCCCCATTTGCGAGGAAGAAGAGTCATGGACCCACATCTTGGTAAGATGTGTACGGAGGATGAAGGGAAAAGTATTTACCGCAACCCTTTACCACCTCGAATGTAGAGTTAGGGGCGTGTTGAAGCTACTGGCAGGCAGGGAAGACGCGGACGGGCTGGGTAAATTTCTACTTAAGGCAAAACTGCTGAGATCTGAGAAGGCTGATGATAGGTAAAAGGGGGGGGGGGGATAAGAAGAGTTAAACATAGGTGATTTAATGTTTTGCATACATATAGCTTATGTCACACTTTTTTGCTGTGGTGTTAGTATTGTGTGTATACATTTCTCTTAAGTATATTTGTCTACTATTATAGGGCACATCAATGCAGCAGAATACGTTTTATTCTGTGTTGTAAATTTAAGTTCCTGTATTTGAATATCTTTGTCCTTTTATTTTGGTGTTTGCTCTTTTAGTTCTTTGTTTTTTAATATTGCTTACTATTTTGTGTATTGCAAAAGCACGTACGGTCTGTGGACCCGTGCGGATGAAGAAGATCAATGTATGCATACTGCTATTTCAATAAATACACGTATTCATTCATAAAAGTTTCATCTTGGTATCTTAAATAGCTTTGGGGATAAAGGGTCACGAAGTTAGCCAATTTAACATTGGCAGGATAGGGCTTTCATTCTCTCCTTAAACGCCCCCAGAAAACGTCATACCTACGTCAAACTCGCATCAGGTTTTCGAGAGCCCTTGCTTTGCATCTGGGAAAGTGCGTGTGGTGTGTTTGCGGAATGAGTATGATGATGTGATTCAAGTCTTGATCGTTCTCTGCACTACAACCGGAAGTTCCGCGGGGTGTTTGACCTCGGGCAGGCAATTCTCACTTCCTGCCCTCTCCTCCATGATCAGACTTGGATGATGGATAGGATTGGCAGACTGAAAGGTATAATTCCTGTGTAACAGTACGCATGTATGTCTTGTGTTATGTATTCTGTACTGGATGCTCTCAGGCTTCCCGCTACATAAATGGACTGAATACATCTACAGCAGTCTTCCTGCCAGAAACCTCAGCTATCAGTTGTCAGCGATAACTAGCACCACACACATTGATTGAAGTTATATCGTCTCATCTTCATTCATCGACTAATTTCCTTCACATGTCCTGACCTCCTAGCGTGGGTGTTACCAAGATGGTTTAAGAACTGTGGAAAACCCCACTTTATTCAAAGTACAATGATTCAACGTCCTTATTTGGTTATTAAAATTTAACAGGCCCAAAACTGCAGATACGTTTTCTGCAGTATCAAAAGCCCCATCGATTTTCCAATTTTTACAAAAAGATACATAAATACAATTGATATCATTGTTTTTCACAAAAGCGGTGTGTAGGACAGGAGTTGGATAGGTAGAGTCAGACTGAAAATTCAATGTCATAGCCGTGATTTGAACCACGGTCTTCCGGTCTCTAGACACTTGCGCTACCATGGCAACATACCGGTACGGAATTACCTTTCTCAACTAACCCGCATGTTTCCCGGTAAACCAGAAGGTGATCTCAAATATTTTGAGATGATAACCCCAATGGCGAATTACAATGTCGTAAGTACTTTAAGTCCCAGGATTCATAGTATAGCCAACTATAATGGTCAATTACTATTGATTTAATTGTTTTTTCACACAAGCAGTGTGTAGGACGTGAGTTGGATAGGTAGAGTCAAACTGAAAAATTCTATGCCATAGCCGGGATATGAACCAGGAATATCCCGGTCTCTCTAGCCGGTTGTTCTACAACCTGTCGGCAAAGCATTATGTTTCTCAACTGACTCGCATTGAGATCACCTTGTATTTGACCGGGAACCATGCGAGTCAGTTTAATGCCGTGCCGGTATGTTGCTCAGTAGTAGAGCAACCAGCTAGAGACCGGGAGATCCGTGATTCAAATCTTGGCTATGGTATTGAATTTTTCAGTCTGACTCTACCTATCCACATAAATATAAATTTCTGGTGAAGCATTTTGAGGCTTAAAGGGACCAACAAGTGAAAATTGGCCAAAATCCTTGATAATGTTGATTTTAGGCATTTTAGTGAAAAAAAAATATGCCATGGCCCTATAGATTAATATGTCGAAGCTATTTTCAGCCACTTGCAACTTAAATACTTGAGGCATGACCTTTTAAATAGAAGTTTTAATGGTAACAAATGACACTTCAAATATTAAAAGTGTGTTTCTTTAAGTGCATTTTCCAAAAATGCTCCTTGCGTTGAACATTTCAACCATCAGTTTGACTATTCTACCAGAGCAACTTAATATCATAGTAAATAAACTTTTTCGACTTAATTTTCTGAATAAATAAAACTAATTATATTTTTATTTGAATTAACAAATTTAATTAATCAACAAAACTTATGAAATCAATATGAACGAATAATTGGTCATATCTTTTCCTGCAGTAATATTCAATTATTTGATATTCATCCAATAGCTTTAAAGTGATATTCCTTGAATGTAAACATTAAGTTTTGTTACAACATTTTGAAAACTGAAGCGCATGGAGCCTTTAGGTAGAGTAATTAAAAAAGTATTTTTTCTCAAATTCTACTTTTAGCATTTTTCTCAAAATTCATGAATTGGTTACACAGAAACGTAGAATTTGAAATTTTCTCAGTTTAGTCCCCTTAATTCTAGGAATTAACTTAAATTCATTTGCACAACCAATTCCGTGAAAATAGAGTCCGATAGCGACAAGACCTGCCGTAAGGTCGCTGCGTAACTTGCCCCTTAGGTATCTTCTGAATTTCCCCGGGGCGCCAGGTGAATTCTGGGTAGGTATGTGTCATCCTCCGAACTTCTTGTCACTCCATGTCCTTTCATTGTCATTTCATTCATCCAACGTTCGTTTCTTTCAGGTATGGAAGTGTCAGCGATGGTGCTTGGTACGGCGTGGCAGGGAAAGTGACTATCTCCGTCCCCTGACTTCGGCTGGTTGGCGGGATAAGGACCGCTCATGGCGAGGACATGTAACCTATATGGGGCGGGGTTCCCAATCTGCCCGGCTATCGGGGCGCTTTAATCTGGAAACTATTGGGAACCTGCTATGCTGAGCCATCGCGTCTGCTTCCAGCCGCACGATGTACCTTATAACCTCATCCCTCCCTCCCAGGGACGTCCCCTCTTGGGACGTAGGTACACTCAAAGACAATAAAAATACCCCCGGCTCTGTAATTTTGCTGAAATTGTGAACCACGATTTCATTGGTGTCATTGTGGCACAACATGCCACGCGAGTAAGAAAAGGCAAAACCGATTGGACAATCCACCTCTTCATCCCTCAACCCTGCTCGACGCTCCTAAAAACATGTTGACTTGTATAAGCTGTGTGTTAATTTAGTCGACCTCGTGCGCATATTGCTTTGGCATTAGAACTTCAATATGTAGCGCAGAGAAAAAATTGCTCTATTTTTGTAACACCCGGTAGGAGGGGTGGAGTATTGCCCAACCAGAAATTTTGGGGATCACCAGTTCGCAACTCAGAACTTCACTTGTCGCAAATTACGTTGCATGTCTATTCTCCTCTCTTCGGTAATGTGGCTTGTCCAATGCGCTTTTAAAAGTATAGCAAACAGGTGAAAGACATGGGCTGATTCAGCGAAAAGACCCCGTCTTATAATAAGTATTTCCAGGCGTATTTTTAATGTCTTTGAGTGTACGTTCGGTGCCGGGCCCCTCCGACGTACGCTATCCTATCCACATTTACCAGCATGGACAAACTCCTACACCAGTGATACTTTTCGGGTGCAATGCCATTTGATGGCCTTCCAGAAACATCACCATTAAGGGGACAGAAAAGCGCTTTTTAGCAATTTTGGTCAACGATGTCGAGCTGGATAATTGGTGCAAAAAATGTGTCATGCTTTAAAGTAGTCAGTTCCATGGTTTGTTTCACCCAGGGCGTATCTAATACATATTTAGGAAGCCACTTTAAAGCATAGCATTGATTAAATGACCCTCTATATCAAATTTTAATGCCAGTTTGCTCTGCTGCAAATTTATTATTTTCCCATACTCAACATCTAGCTTCTCGCACAAAAAAAAATCCCAAAGCACTTAATTTGTTTGTAATAGCATTCCGATTGGAATTGTTATGTTGGCTTTAGATTAGTTTCCTCTCTCCCTCTCTTTCTCTCTTTCTCTCTCTATTTCACTCTTTCTCTCTTTCTCTTTCTTTCTCTATTTCTCTTTCTTTTTCTTTCTTTCTCTCTCTCTCTCTTTCTCTATCTCTTTCTCTCTCTCTCTCTTGCAGTATTTCCACTTTCTGATGTGATTTTTTAAATATATCTTACATGCATATGCTCTGTATAGTTATATACTTTAGAGAATCATTTTTAATATTTCTTGTCCCCTTAATCGATATTCGACCATTTTAAATCACTTGAACCACCGGTAGCTTTGGATCTAGCCCAGAGCATCTTCTCCAAACGTTTGCTTTAACATTTCATGCGTTTCTGTAGCAGTTTTCCTAAGTTTGAAACAAAGGTTTATGCAGACGCACATTTTTCACCTTGAAGTCGTAATTCAAACTACACGCAACAAATGACAAACGCTTACAAACACTGGTCCATACTGGTGTCATCGAGCGGTATTTTCTTTTCCTAACTTTAGGCCACGCGGCATATATACGTAACTCAATGGCACAACAGTCCACAAGGTACCTTGGCCTACCGCCCGACCTCTGCATCCCCTATCTCGGCCCGAAGCCGTCTTAAATGGGGTGCAGTGCTGGAGGGTGAGACGTGATCAGCGCCTCGAATCCGGTCGATGCGGTTTTCTCGATCAGGAGCCGTTACTTCTCAACCAAGTAGCTCCTCAATTAGTCCCCAGGGACCTCACGAGGCTGAGTGCACCCCAGACCAGTTCTCTCTCTGGGAGAAAATTCCCCATGCCGGTACCGGGAATTGAACCCAGCTTGGCAAGCAGCCACTCTACCATCGCGCTAAGGAGACGACCGGCATATATGCATTTGTGTAAGGGGTAAAGGGTATAGGGGCCCCAGCAACCGAAGCAGAATGCCACAAGTAGGTATCGGCCCCGCATGCTTCTAAGTCACCCTTGGGAAGGAGGGATGAAGGGAGTCCTGAAGGGCGACCAGATCTGGATGACAATTGGTGAAAGCATGAACGCGTTCCATTAACTTTTCCAGTTAAAATACATCCGACGGTACCTGACCCCACATATGAGCTCCCAATACTTGCAGGTCCCCCTGGAGGCAGGTTCCGTCTGGGAAGTCCCGACCAACGCTATGGAAGAGACATCTAAAAAGCTACGCATCGACCACCTAGTCACAACCTGCCGAAAAACATCGCCGGGTTCTAGAACCCTGAAATAAACGATAATTAATGAAATGATGGATAGGACCGATGGGGTAGAAGAAGAGCCAACCAAATATTCTCCTAGCAATCGCAAAAAATTACACCAACGGTTTGCGGTCACCCAGAATAGAACCCAGACTGCCCAAATGTGAATCGCACGCATTACAGTGCGGCCATCTGTCTCGTTTGGAACTTTGTACCTCATGAATTCTCGAACACAAAGCAAGAATATGTATCCGGGCTTTTTTTTTTTGATAGAGTTTAACGCCCGCTTTTACTATTTGTGGCACCGCAGGCGATGACACTGATCATACATGTAGTGAAGATGGAGCACCGGTGGAATGTGATGGCGGGGAAATCGGAGAACCCGGAGAAAACCTGCCGCTGCTCCGTTTTGTTCACCAGAAATCTCACATGGGATCGAACTCGGGCCGTCTAGGTGAGAGGCGAGTGATCTAACCATTCGGCCACAGCACGCCCTTATTCGGGTGTTAAATTAATAGTAGAAATAAAACAGTGCGATGATAATAATTATGGCATCGAGCGAGATGACCCCGCAGTAACGTGTGATGCTCGTCTCTTGTTCGATTGCGTTGGGCTAGCCACCTTGGCTTTGGGTTTTTCCGTAGTTGATCCAGTTCGGTAATTCATGCAGCAATATCCTGACTACTCAGGTGTGCCGATCACCATTAGGTCGGTACCCATTTTATAACCCGGCCGTCTTACTGGTTCAAGGACGGAAATGGGTACACCTCTACGCGCGTCTACCCCATAGGGGGAGGACTACAAAAGAACTGGGTTGGGGGTGAGAGCTACCAGTTTCTGACTACTAACCCTCCAGGTTAGTGGCCGGAGGGCATTGGGGCGTCTCACATCCTCACTCAGGTGGTGCCGCTCTAGCGCAGCTACTCAACCTCCCGTGGGTTTTGGGAAGCCCTGTCCCACCGAGTCCAACCCAATCCGAACCAAGCTCGGTAGGCGAATGCTGGAATAGTTTTTCTTCTCATCCGACTAGTATCTGTTTCACTGTTTTATAATTGCAGAATCAAGCAAGGACGATTGAGAGGGATGTGGAATTTTCGATGAGTAAAGGAGTTCTCCCTGGAACTTCGATGACCGGCTAGTGCCCTTTCGTAGCGTATTCATTCCCGGGTGTTCCGGCTGTGTCGACTCCCGTAGGCGTCATTAGCGTCGCTCTCGAATCTTTAGATGCCCCATTATTTCTAGTGAGGATCTTTGTCCCTGAGGCCGTGCCATGGCCGAGTGATTAATTATTTTATCAAAACCCTTAATTCAGTGTATGCAAAACACCAGCACAAAGAACTCAACTAAGAGCAACTGAGAAAATGTTTCTTATGTGACAAAAATTTGAAATTACGGGAAATGAGCTCCAAAGCTAAAATATGATGTGTTTTATTCACATAAACTTCTCTAGTTGTTCCAAATACAAACTATGCTTACAAAAGATTATTCATTCATCTGCATCATGCTAACCTAGAATAACATTAGCAGATTGGTCTTATTATTTGCTTCTTTGTAAGTAGAAGGGAAACAAAGAAATATATTATGCTAAAGCGATATTCAACACTTTTAAAAGCTGGTCATTATGTGAAATAATTGAGGGTTCGGTTTGCTTTGCGAGGTCCCTTTTGGAAAAGCTTCAGTAGTTTAAAACTGAAACAAATAACAAGCAATATCGAAAATGGTCACTTCTACAAGAAAAAACAGATATGACAAAAAGTGTGTGTTTTAACGAGATCTATATTATTTGCGCAGTAAATGTTTGTCTCACTCTCTCTCCCTCTCTCTCCCTCTCTCACGGTTTAACCGTTACGCAAAATTCTGCAAAAGTCATCCAGAGTAAAGAGGTCTTCAGAGGTTATTCCCAGAAATTTCAAAATATACTTTTTATTTGCCATGTAAATATCTTCAATATACGGCATTTCATTTACGAATCATTTTCTAAGAATGCTTTTTCCGGACTCAGTGGACCATAAAACATATATTTCCGATGAAATCTCGACACAAAATTATTTAATGGAGTACAATACTTTCTCTTATGTACATTGTATCATACGTGCTAGGGAGAGTGAAAGTTATAGAGGCTGCATCATAGTTTGGTTCAACAGAATCCTCTTTATTTTTCAGCATTTGTGTTTCATTTGGCACCTCGTTTGAACTGTTTTGCTTAATTGAAGAGTTTATAAAGCTTAGTTTTAGCCTTCATCTAAATTTAATTGGGTTTTATTTTTGGGCGTTCTTTAATTGCTGCAATTCTGAGCCTCCCATTCCATTTGGGCGTGAAAGACCGGTTAAATTTTTTTACAGAGGTCTCTTTATCAAATTAACGCTCTTTTACGTGTCGTAGATCTATTACACGGGTTTTTACGCTCGTAAAATATCCATCACCCTACGCCGGGTTTAAACACGCGACCTTGGGAACCAGAGACTAGCATATTACTCCTAGTCTCTTTTGTCTATGTGTTATCCCGGAAACAGCAGCGGATTTGAAAAGCATGAAATGGAAGAATTTAATGACAGCCTCACAGCTAGCAGACGACCATTGTTCAAGCGAACCAGACTAAATTTGAGACTGTTAATTAGCTCCCCTATTACAATTATTAGTAGTTATTAATTATTTAGGAATTTAAAGTTAAAAGAGTATAAATACACGTATTTAACTGAAAATTCAGCTGGAGAAGAAAGCTGACGCCAAGATAGTCAAAGGGGATGAGAAGCTCTTTTGTCAGAAAGGACTCTTTTGTCAAGTCACGTACGCTTGAGCTAGGTCGGAGGTGAACTGAAAAATATGGAAGATGGTAATTCTTCATTGTACTAGGCTTGTCATGTGAGGTTTACAGTGCATCCTGGGATAAGGAAATTGATTCTTGGGTAATATTGACGTCAATTGTGCGCCCTTTCTGTCCAATCAGAGGGAGGCCGCCATGACAGTAATTTTTGTATATAAAGAGCCCAAGAAGGCACCTCGGGAAAACTCTGTTCTAATTCATCTGTTCTGACCTGTGCGTGAATGTTGTTTGTAGCTGTTCTGCTGTTGTTTGTCGGGCTGAACTTAAAGTATTTCACATAAAGTTAGACACAAGTTCAGTGATGAGTACTAACCGAGGTAAGCTCACCGTTAGTAGGTTCACCGTAGCAGGTAAGTGGGTCTACTCATAGGTAGGGGAGTGAGTCTGGTCAACGACTCCAATCTGCGCTCATTGCATTAGGCGTCTTAAATGTGGTGCAAGAGGCAACTCTGCATATAACATCTAACGTCAACACCATATTAACACCGCATATGGTTTCCAAATGCAGGGCTCAATAACGCTACAAATTGTGTGCAGCAATTCCCAATTTAATAATTAATGTATTTATAGGATAGATGTTTCAAACGACCTAATGAAGAACAAACTTCATAATTTCAGAAAGGATGATAACCCAAAGCTTGAATTCTTTGAGCGAATATCCAATTCGTACCCACTTAATCTAGAAGAGGTGCACGTTATGACCCGCTTCAGTTGCTAAATGTTCAAGGTGCAGAATAATGCGCAGTTATGATGCATATCCCTACTCCACAGGGGTCGTTCCGATCTTTGTAGCACACTCTTGATGTCGTTAGTAAATTCGGAAAGTGCAGAGACAACCCGTATTGCAAGGCTGCTCGGATGGCAACTGGCAAGAGCCTCCGCAAGTCCACAGTGCAGTTGGAGGCTCCCACAGGAAGTTGGCATTGAGAAAATTATTGCATACTAGGCGTAACTTACTCCCTGAGTTCTTCTGGAACCAGCAGTGTACATCCGAGCATAATCTGGCCAGCTAACGCCCAGAGGTTGACGGAACGCAGCGTTTGCAGCAGTACTGTGCGTGATGTAATCCGGAAGATATTAAATAGAAGTGCAGCCTCAAGGGATATTGAAAACCATGGACGGAAAGACATTTTAAAATAAGTGTCATACGGGTACGTAGTTCGCGAAACACAAGCAGCAGTATGGACTTCTCCGAGTGTCTGTAAGACCCTCAGGAGTATAGCTTCTCAAAAGGTGTTGCAATATCTTTAAGAGAGAAAATGCACAGTAGGGAGTTGTTTCAGCTGTCACAACTGTTGTTGGATCGGTAGTGCCCTTCTGGCTATCATAATAGCCGCGTTGATTCTACGTGTAGTGTTACGCGTAAATAAGCATAACATATGACGTTTATTTTCTCTCCCCGAATAGTAAACTGGCTTAAATTAAAAGCCAAAACATATCACTGTATCAAGTTCTTGGTTTTGGATGCCAATCCCCGCCCATATTTGTTCCGCATTTAACCTTCATCCCGAGAGACAGCTGCGGAGAGTCACATTTATTATTTTTCCTTTTCTACGTATAGTATTTAAGTACTTAAACCAAAACGTCCGGTGTAGATATTTCATGGGAATATCGGTAGTGAAGTTTTCTCAAAGCAAAAAAACATTCCAAAGTAATTCCGCACTGCACGCGCATGTGTATGTATTAGCGTCTGTGAACGGCAGAACTCAAAAACGAAAGGTCCATTAAACACCAAACTCGAAATTTAAGTTCAGCATCTTCTAAGGATGCAACAGAAGGATTTCCAGGAAAATACTCCGCTCCAAACTACCCTTATATGGAGAATTTTTTGAAAACTTTTTTTCTGAAAAACGACTATTACGATTTTGATTAAAATACTATATATTTAAGATACTTTTATGAATAATGCAATTTATGTCTTGCTTTTTTGGAAGTATCCTCTAAAATTCGCTTTATTTTGAATTGCTTTGCACAACTAGGAACCCGTAAGAGATAGACTAAGTATTACATAAGAAATGAAATCTCTTTATAGCTCACATTTCATGTGCAATACGTTTTTTTACTTTCTCTAGCACGCATTTACATACAATGTAGCTAGAGAAGGTATTATATTCCACTAAAAAATTCGATTTAGAGATTTCACCGGGGTCCCGGAATTCGAAACATGTTTAGAAAATGCTCCGTGTATGTCTATTATCACTTAGCTCAAAAAGAAAAGACATTAAAGGTCAAACTTAGCATTTATGTTTAGTATCTTCCAAGGATGAGACTCGAAGATTTGTAAGAAAATGCCCACACAACAAAGTATCCTTTACATGGAAATTTTTAAATGTTATTTTTATCAAAAAATGGCTCTAATGATTTTGATTAAATCAAAAATTAAATGTATATTTTGAATTTTCTGGAAATACCCTATGAAAACCTATTTATTCTGGATAAGTTTTGCAGAATTTTGTACCAAACTAAAATGTAGATCTCATAAAAACACACAATTCATGTCATATACGTTTTCTTATAGAGTTGGCCGTTTTCGAGTTATTGCTTGTTATTGGTTTCATTTTAAACTACCTAAATTTCTCATGCTGAGTGAACCGACCCTCAATTGTTCCACATAGCAACGAGGTTTTAAAAGATTTGACTATCGGTTTAACTAATGTATGCCGTCGTTTCCCTTTCACTTACACGAAAGCAAGTAGTAACACCAATGGCACATCATAATAGATAGACGAAAACTTACTGCACAAAAATATGAATCTCGTTAAAATATGCGTTTTATCATATACATTTTTGTAACAGTTAACCGCTTCCGAGATATTCTTTGTTAGTGGTTCCAACTTTAAACTACAAGTTAAACTTTTCTCAAACGGGAAGTCATCTTTCCTTTCATTTATTTTTTGTTTTACTCCTGGCCATGCAAAGAAAACGAATTTCAAGCTTTCAAGAGCTGTGACTACCGCTTTAGCCTTGTGTGCTCACTTATTTCCCTATTACTTACAAGAAAGTAAGTAATAAGACCAACCCTACTAATGTTTATGTCGATTAGCATGAAGTAGATAAAGGAATAATCTTTTGTAAGAATAGTTTGTATGTGGAACAGCTAAAGAAAGATATGTGAATGGAACACATCAGTTATTTGGGGGGGGGGCATTAGCCATTTCCGAGGAATTCCTCAATATTGGTTTAAATTTTCCGATACTTCATACTTTTCTTAAATATAAATGGGAAGTCGTATTTCGTCTTTCTTTCTACTTCTGGCCATGCAAACAGAATGGGCTCTTAGCTCTATCCTTTTAGCGTAATGTACTCCGTTAAGAAAGTAGGGAAAATACATTTTCTGCTAATGTTTATCTCGATTAGTGAAATAAAAGAATAAGCAATGCATAGGTACAGAAAGGTATGCGAATATAAATCAGAATTTTTTTACAGTTTGTAATATGATGTTAGACCAAAAGGAGCAGCTGTGCTGTAATTCTGTAATTTACTATGAAATCTGAGTTACATTCACACGAATTTCGTTGCTTTATATTTGGAATACAAATTATTCTCATGAAAGTTTTATTTTTCTGTCTACTCCAGTTTAACCCAGATAAACAGTTGCAGAAATAGCCACATTATACACTTCTTATAGATAAAAAGGAACAAGGACAGTCGAAAACTGTGCACTATATTCCCGCCTTAAAATTCCATACATTTTCCGTGTAGTCGCGAAAAACAACTGAAATTCGACCGGACTTAGATAAAAAAATATAAAATAATCAAACAATTAATACCGAATGCCTCGGAAATGTTTTATGCCACACAAATAAATTGTGGGCTTTAAAGAAAAGGTTATTTTTGTGTGGTAGGTTCATTTCTACTACTTAATGCTTATCAATCATACAATATTACGCAAATTTTCTTCTAAGTGATACGTTCCGTTTCTGTGAACTTTTCTACATGATCTGCAACCAAACTATTTTTAGAAAATCCTGCTAATCGACATAAATATTTGCGAAAATTGTCTTATTCTTTGCTTGCTTCTAAGCTGAAGGAAAATGCTAAAGCGAAAGACAAATCTTTTAAAACCTGACCACTATGTGAACAATTGTAGTTCGGTTCTCTTTACACGGCCAGAAATAAAACAAAAGAGAGGAGAAATGAAAGCTGACCTCCGTTTGAGATAAGATTAAGTAGTTCAAAATTAAAGTCAATAACAAGGAATATCTCTGAAACAAATAGCTCTACAAAAATGTGTATGACATAAATTGTGTGTTTTAAACATATCTACTTTTTGTGCAGCAAGTGTTTTTCCTATTTGTTACGGTTTACCAGTTATGCAAAATTCATCCAGAATAAAGAGGATTTCCGAGTTTATTTCCAGAAAATTCAAGATATACATGTTATTTGCCTTTTAAGTATATTTAGTTTAGAGCAATTTAATCAAAATTCTGAAAGCCATTTTTGAGAAAAACTAAATTTTCTAATACTTTTCCATGAAAGGGTAGTCTGGTATTTAGCAGTCTTTTCGTTTTTGAGATATGCTGTCCATACACACAACAAAACACTCGCGTACCTTTTTCTAAAAATTCTCCTTTTAGATTCGGTGCTGGGTTTCATATTAGTGGCTAAACGAATATACTATCAATATACCTATCAGTATATTAATTTATGTATGGATCAATATAAAATAATTTTCTAAGAATAAATTTAGATTATTTTCCTGGCTCCAAAGGTTGTCCAAAAATTCCCAACTCGCCTCATTAAAAATCGGCCGCACAGTCGTTCTTTTAGTAGCCCAATTCACAACATTTTGCCCAATCTGGTAACACTGCGCCAGGACCCAACGCGTAAGTCCCGAGCCTCCGGAACCTTAGCCCGAATGCCCCGACGATGGATCCGGCGTCGACCTCAGAAATAAACCTCTACAGTGCGCAAGTCACCATCCAACCGGAACCAGCCGCACTCGTCGCCTGATCTTTCAATCTAAAAAAATCTGCGTTCCATACACGTGACCTTCTCTTCGTGTTCTGCAAACAAACTATTCTTACAAAATGCAAATCATCCAAATCGAGATAAACATTATCAAAAATTGTTTTAATACTTGTTTCATTCTAATCAGAAGGGTAATAAGAGATTACACTAGACTGAAATCCTTTAAAAGCTGGTCGTTATGTGAACAATTAAAGCTCGGTTCTCTTTGCATTGCCAGTAAAACAAAAGAGAGATGAAACGAAAGGTTTAAGCAAATTTAAATAGTGTAAAATTAAAACCGATAACAAGGAATATCTGGAAACGGTCAACTCTACAACAAAAATGTATATAACATAAATTGTGTGTCGTAACGAGTTCTCCAATTTTGTGCAGTAAGTTTTTGCCCATTCTTTATGGTTTACCAGTTATACAAAATTAAGCAAAATTCATCTAGAATGAACGGTCTTCAGAAGTTATTTCCAGAAAATTCAAGATATACATTTTGTTTGCGATATAATTTTTTGTAATATACAGTATTTTAACCAAATTCATTAGTGCCGTTTTGGAGAAGACTAAATATTTCACAAACCTTTCCATGTAAAGGGCAGTTTGGGGCGGGGGGATTTTCTTCAAAATATTTGTGTGGCATCCTTGAAAGATATTAAACTTAAATACCCAGCTTGGTATTTAACGGTCTCATAGATTTTGAGCTATGCTGTCCACAGGCACACACACGGACACTCACGGATCTGTTTCTAAAAGTACTTTTTAGGACTCGGGGAGCCTCAAAATGTATATCTCGACATAGAATTTTTGGATGGAATACAATGCCTTCTCTATACACTATGTAGTTGCGTAGTACGTGTAGAGAAACTAATAAAAGATGAGAAGGAAGTGATGGACAGGAAATTTGGTGGATGCAATGAGACTTCTCAGCATTCGCCTGGAGATCCTGGGAAATCCCCAAGAAAACCACGATGGTTTAGGAAGGCCGGCTACTGGAATCTAATCTGGAACCTCTTGAACTTGAGTCACCCCACACATGATCGGATGTTTCCTTTTTGTAGCACTTATGTACAATGCACATAATGTTCAGAGAAGGTACTGTATTCCAACCAAAAACTCCATATTGAGATTTCATCGGAAACACATATTCTGGGACCCGCTGAATAAATATTTGGCAGCAGTGCTCAAAAACGAAAAGACGGTTAAATATCCAACTTGGTATTTATGTTCAGTATTTTCCAAGGAAGCGAAATGAAGATTTTCAAGAAACTCGCCAACTACCCTTTATATGGAACATTCTTCGAATACTTTGGTTTTCTCAAAATTAGCTCCAACGATTTTGATTAAAAGGACATTTTTGACACTTTCATGACAAACGAAATGCATATCTTGAATTTTCTGACAATAGCCTCTGAAGACCTCTTCATTCTAGATGACTTCTGCATAACTGGTTAAAAATGGACAAAACTTCCTACACAAAAAATATACACCTCGTTAGAACACAAAATTGATTGGGGATATTTTTATTTTTATTTTTGGTAGAGTTAACCGTTTTCGAGATATTCCGAGTTATTGGTTTCAGTTTTAAGGTATTTAAATGTTTTCAAAGGAGAAGTATCTTTCTTTTCGTCTCTCTTTGTTTTCTTCTATCAAGTTAAGAGAACTAATTTCAATTGTTTCACTTAGTGACCGGTTTTTAAAAGATTTAGCTATTGCTTTAGCATCGTGTATTCCCTTATTCTCTTTCTACATACAAAAGGCAAGCAATAAAACAGTTGTGTTAATGTTTATCATGATGTAGATAAACTAATAATCTTTTGTAAGGAAAGTTTGGTTATGCAACAGCTAAAGAAAATTATGTGAATGTAACACATAAGATTTTTCCTAATGTTAATATTCTTCTTGGTAGGAGTCAGCTGTTGGTGTTGCATATCTGGTTCTTATGCTTAAACAAGTACTCACATGGAAGTTCAGTTGAAGACCATTTTATTTGGTCGTAATAAAATAGCTATAATCTTAATATATAAAAGCCAGTGTATTTGCTTATGTATGTATGTATGTATGTATGTATGTATGTATGTATTAATGTATGAATGCATGCATGTATGTATGTATGTATCTTTGTATGTATGTATGTATGTATGTATGTATGTGTGTGTATGTATGTATGTATGTATGTATGTGTATGTGTGTGTGTATGTGTGTATGTATGTATGTATGTATGTATGTATGTATGTATGTATGTATGTATGTATGTATGTATGTATGTATGTATGTATGTATGTATGTATGTATGTATGTATGTATGTATGTATGTATGTATGCATGTGTGTGTATGTCTGTATATCTGTATGTATGTGTGTATGTATGTATGTATGTGTGTATGCATGTATGTATGCATGTATTTTTAATTGAACAATAACTGCATGCCCCATAACAAAATAATAATACATTCATTAAATTGCATTACTACATTTTTTGAATGCACATTCTAATACATTTGGTATAAAATTAGTTCTTGATTATGTTAAGTATACTAACATCATATTATTATATATTAGTTTAATTTACATTGCATCTTAATAAAACTTTAGGGCTTACAATATTTAATGCTGTTTAACAGAATCGTTTACAAATCAATTCAGTGGACAAATGTATGTACGTATGCATGTATAGATGTAAGTGGTTGTTTTTATAGGCTTCTATACCGTTGTCTCGAATTTTACACAAGCCAAAATGTTGTCTAGCTTAGAATTCGATATTCCGTTCCATTTCACAAGAGTAATTATTTCATTTCATGTGATGATTACAAAGCTCGCATGACTGTATGTGCATTGTCATACATAATAGCTGGAGCATTGCCAATATATGTGAACCAATTACCTACTTAGGCTTTCACAAAATAACAAAGAAGTAGCGAGTTATATATTATTCTTTAATCTAATATCTGAAATTTATCATAGAGTAATAAAATAGTCAAATAATTACAACTGTTTAACTAAAACAACAGCAAGGGCGATATAACAGAATGGTTGAAAGACTAATCAAATTTTGAACTGCATCATATTAAAGTGTAATAACAACAAAAGCATCAAACCAGTCAAAATACATCTTCTTTATCATTATCAAATTATTTATCTTCATATGATTATTTATTGTATGTTGATATAAAATAAGACAACATTGGCTACACAAGCTCTGTGGCGGTCAAACATTGTTAACCTAGAGTAATGGACAAGTCGGCATTAACATCCACATATTCTTGCGGGTATTTCTATGTTCGGACATCCACTTAACATTATAATGTATATAATCTCAATTGTTTTAACGAGAGAGTTTCTTTCTCTATGGGAAGTTTGTCATGTTTTATAAGTAGAAAAACAAAACAAAACAAAACGATAAAGTGGGCGGGGATAACAGCAATAGCATCAAACCAGACGAAGTAACACCTCTTCTTCCTTTTCCTATTTTATATATTCATTTTGTTGTATTTTCTTGGTAGTTTTATGTAGGTTAGTTCCTGAGAATAAACAAGGATATATAGACGTTACTTAGAACTAAATTAAATGTGTTACAGAAATGTGATCACAGAGACATGATAAAACATTTTACAGTGTAAAATCGTATCTTTGATCACATCTAGGTGTGACATACTTTTATGATAAAAGTTATATCCACCATCACACCTTTGACCACATATGTGAGGAGAAAATGAAATGGCAGACAAGCACACCCGATCAATGGCTACAACCAAATTGCTCCTTTGCTATTATTAACCACATAAAATGTTGTATAATTTAAAACATAAAGGTTATAAAAACACAAACACCGTAAATATATTAAAATATTGAAGAAACCCGTTAGTGAAGTATGCGAATGGTGTGAGGAATAAATTAAATAGATTGAGAGGTCAATATTTAGAAGAAAATGAATGTTATTATTATAACGATTTAATTACTATTTGACCACTGTCTTTGTTATTGATACTCATAAATGCAGTATTAACATTCTTTAAGAAATTTTCTTTTTGAGGCTAAGTTTTAGGTTAGGCTATGTAAAATTGTTGTACATGAATTTAATAAAGTGCTGTTATAGTAAAATTATTTATAAATATCAGATATAAAGGTACAACACACATTCTAAACTGAAGCTCTTGGTGTGAAATGTTCGGTATCCTTTTTAAAACTGGATAAAAGATGTGATCAATTATTTTACATAGTGTAACATACCCAACAACTTTACATGTATTCACATCATGTGATCAAAGGTTTTATTACACTCTGTGACGCAGAAATGTGGTAGTGTAATATAGGCCTTAAGTTGGTATTACTTCTTCCAACTAAGATTTTCTCTGTAAATAGCGGCGAGTCCCCCCAAATGTGGAAACGCGTAAGTCATAAATGCATTCACAAGAAACTATAATTACAAACTGATATTTGTGGATGTTCAGCGGTGCTTGTGTATGTTATTTTCTCATTTACTTTTCTTTCTTTGTAGTTTCCTGAGTTTTAACTATTTGTTTGAGTATATTGTTTTATTTCCGAATACGCCCGAAGAAACTCTTGGGCAAGCAACCTAATGCTAAATGGTAAAAGGATAAACCGTCACAACATGGGCAAGGCCGTGTATTTCAGCTATATATGATAAAGAAGCACGTACAGTAATAGCTAGTTGGCTTACTTCTTAAAAAGAGATACGATCCTGTAAAGGAAAGCGGTTTTATATTTAGTTTATTTCCTGGCTGTTGTTACCCATAGAGGCGATGACTGAATTTTGATGAAATGATTACGTAAAGAAGCTCGGAGGCTTAAATGCTTAAAAGTTATACCTTTAAATTTTCAGATTTAGCCTTAATCAGCAGAGTCTTGTCATTAGAGTGTGCGTTTGGTACTTAATACCCCGATGATTAATCTATAAAAAGTGCTCCATACAAGTTATGACGTAATTTAGTTTACTCGTTTTCTGATAACTGAACCTTTAAAAAGCTGAGTATCTTTATTTTCTAATACCAGGTGGCCCATCTGCCCCGTGTTTGACGTTTGCAGACATCCCTTCGTGCACTAAAAGAGTTGAAGAACCCAACAGGGCATCACGCCGTGTCTAATCAAGATCACCTTGTGGTTTACCGTGAAACAAGCGTGTCAGTTGAGGAATTTAATGCCGTGTCAGCATGATGCCAGGGTAGCTCAGAGGTTAGAGCAACCGGCTAGAGACCGGAAGATCCGTGGTTCAAATCCCGGCTATGGCATTGAATTTTTCGGTCTGACTACCTATCCAACTCTTGTCCTACACACGGCTTTTGTGGAAAAAAAAAACAATAAATAAACCTTTTTCTATATGTGGAATTTTTGACACATCAAAACGCTTATGTCTAGTGACATCTCGTCGTCCTCCGGCGTCTGAGTAATCTACTAGCCTCTGGTTTCCAAGGTGGCGGGTTCAAATCCGTCGGATGGCGATGGATTTTTCAGGCATAAAAAGGAAAGGGGGTAATTCCAGTGGTCCCGTATATTCACGCAGGCAAATGAACCTCAAGCCGACAAAAAGGTATCAGCAAAATTAAGTGCTATTTCATGCCCAATATAAAATCGGACGCTGTGAACCATGATAGTTAAAGAGCGGCCATAATTAAAACTCTCAGTTTAATGCCATATATATTTATACCTAAATATATTATTATGATTATTATTGTTATTATTCCTTTTTTACGAGGAAGGGCCTTTGTTTTATTTTTCTCAATTCATCCCCCACCAACCAATTCATCCCTCACCAACTAATCCCATTCATCCCTCACCAACCAATCCAATGTGTGTCTGTGGTAGAGAAAATCAAAATTGATTTAATTATTTAAAAATACAGAACTCCAACATTGCTGTTCGGATTCTTTAATACTTCTCACAATGCTGATGTACAATAAAAGTGGTTAGCAAGTCACTTATTTTGAGGCCACCACCGGGCGAAAGCTCCAATCTCAAAGCAATACAGGTAATGTTTATTTAGTAGAAACTTCTTGTGGTGTTTCAAACCAAAATATGACTCCAGAACTAGGCGTGTTCTAAAATTCTAAATAAAACAATCAAAAGTTGTTTGCTAGAACTCCATCTAGGGCCTAAATTACTGCGGACGCAAGGAACGTTATTATCTCCGATATTTTGTGGAAAATACAACATAGAGGTCTGTAATAGCAGAACCGCTTTCGAAGGCAAGTATTGGGTTGCGGGCCTTAGGTTGAATGTTGTCATGCCCGAGCCTGTTGTGGTTGACATGAGCTCAAGACAATGGTGGGTGTGGTGTGCACTGAAAACCAAGAACTGCGGAGGGCGCGACGTCACTGTAGCATCAAAAAGATTCTAGATCCGTTCCTGCCCACTGGTGACCCTGTTGACCGAGAAAATTTGAGTTTGGTTTTACTGCAAGGGGGAGGAGGAATCTTTAATGGGAGAACACAGAAAGGTATGGCTAGAGAAATTTCGATTATCACTTGATAATTATCAGAAAGACAGTGGGGGTTCGTGAATTTATTTTCCAACCTTTTGTGGCACCCGACTTGATAGCTGCCTCTAAAAACAGTGTAGGCTCCATTTACTGCAACAGAAGAATATTGTGTTGATCATACCAGCTGTTTTGTTAGAGGTCGTACATTTTTCATTCGACTGTACTGTACCCTTTATGGCGATTCGGAAAATGCAAAAACGTTCCTTATTACTGTGTATTAATATTTTAAATCAAGACTTACAGAAAAAACCCTTATGTGTTCTATTCACACGACTTTCTCTATCTGCTCTGCGAAAAAATATTTTTACAAAAAATATTATTTTATCACCATAACGCTAATCAGATAAAGATTATCACGAATGGTCTTATTACCTATCCCCTTATAAGTAGAAGGAAAATGTGGCCCATACACTTACCTAAAGTGACAGCTACCTAGTTTATAAACTGTCGCTATGCGATTATCATTGAAATGCATCTCTTTCGATGGCCAGGATTAAATAAAAGAGATATGAAACGGATGAGGGGCTCCTCGTTTGAGAAAAAGGCTTAAGTATTTTAAAACTGAAATAAACAATACGGAATATCTGTGAAACCATTAGCTGTATGACATAAATTGTGCGTTTTACGAGATCTACATTTTTGTTTGCAGTAAGTTTTTGTCTATCTCTTACTGTTTACGAGTTATGCAAAAGCCATTCAGAATGAAGGGGACTTTAGAGGTATTCTCAAGAAGTTCAGAATATATATTATATTTTCTCTGTAAACATCTCTAATCGAAATCGTTTGAGCCATTTTTTAGAACACCGAAAATTTCGTGAAGTATTCCATGTAATGGGTGGTTTCGGCTTGCGGAATTTTTCTGGAAATATTCGTGGCGCATCCTTGGAAGATACATAACTTAAATCCAAGTTTGGTAACTAACCGACTTTTCGTTTTTGAGTTATGCTGTCCACAGGCACACATTGACCTTTTTCTAAAAATGCTTTCCTTTAGGATTCAGTAGTCCTCAAAATATACTTCCAGTTAAATTTCGGCATCGAATTTTGATTGGATACAATGTATTCTCTATATATGTACATTGTACATACTGCTAGAGAAAGTTATACATTTTCTTGAACCCGGAAATATGCTAGCAAAATATGGCCTCAGATACCAATTATAAAAGAAAAGTAAAGGCCTTCCAAGGAAAATACATTTTAAGGTCCAAAATATTAACAAATGACAAAATACTAGAACAATAAAAAAAAATCTGTTGTGTTACACTCACATGTCTCTACACATTCTTTAACACACTATTCTTAAAAAGCTTGTTGTTGTTGTTGTTGATGTGTTCTTCTACCAGGTGGCACAACAGAGCCGTGCACAGAATTCACGTACTGGATAGGCAGGGTCAGACTGCAAAATTCAATGCCATAGCCGGGATTTGAACCACAGATATCCCTGTCTCTAGCCAGTTGCTCTACCACTGAGCTAACATGGCAACATGCCGGCACGGCATTACATATCTCAACTGACTCGCATGATTTCCGGTAAACCTCAAGTTGACCTCAAGTTATTTTTGAGATGACTTACTCCAAGATGTTGTAAGTACTTTAAGTCTCAGTATTTATAACATAACCAACTATTATGGTCAATTAGTCAATTGAATTTTTCTATCTGACTCTACCTATCCAACTTCTGTACTACACGGGCTTTTGTGAGAAAAAAAAACCAATAAAATCAATACTAATTGGCCATAATAGCTGGCTATACTATGAATCCTGGGACTTACATTACTTATGACATTGTAAGTCGCCATTGTGGTAAGTCATCTACGACACAGGACCAACGTCTTTACTTCCCTTCCGAAGGAAGCTATGCTTAGAATTTTTACGCCCGAAAAAATCCAGGGCCCCCGCCGGATTTGAACCCGTGATCTTGGGAACTAGATGCTACTCCAAAACCATGGAGAATTATGCCATTGCAGGTTTTTTTTTAACCTTGGCGTGATGAGGAGGGAGGGTATTCAACCCCCTGGAAACTTCAACTATTAAGAATACTCTTGACCGGGGGGGGGGTCAAGAGTCAAATTCTTGATACGCCATTGCTTGGGGGGTGTTAGTCACAACAGATACTATGTGTAGGCAGCAGTGTGCGAGGTTTCCTCCTCCGTTGTTGCTCTTTCTTGGACATACATGCTGGAGGAAGTCAGTGTTGTTTGGAGGGTGGTTCCGAGATATTTAAACTTTGGTACTATTTCCAGAATCTTTTATATTTAGCGTGCTTTTCGCTTTTGATTAATGCTATTCACAGGCTCTCTCACACAAACACACACACACGCAGAATCTATTTCCAAATATAATTTATTTTGATTCAGTGGATCACAAAACGTACATTTGCAATAGCATATCAGTATCGAAGCATTGGGTGGAATGTAATACCTTCTCTGCATGCTATATATGTGGTAGAGAAAGAAGATGGTTGTAATTCATTTACTACGATATAAAGAAAAAACTGATAGGTTCATTCACATGACACTCCATATGTCCTGCAAACAAACTGTCCAAAATCATTCTTTTATCTATTAAATGGCAATCAAAATACAAATTTCCAGAAATGGTCTAATTAATTAGTTCCTTATAAGTAGAAGGTAAATAAGGAAATACACTAGGCTAAATCCACAGTCAAATCTTTTAAAAACTATTGCTATGCGATTCTCCATGGCCGGGAGTAAAATAAAAGATAGATGAAACAGGCGAGGGTTCCCGTTTGAGAAAAATTTAGGTATTTTAAAACTGTAACCAATAAGAGGAAATATCTTTGAAACGATTAGCTCTACAATAAGAAAATAATGTATATGACATAAATTGTGTGTCTTAGTAAAATTAATTTTTTTATGATCTATCAGTTATGCAAGTCATTCAGAATAAGAGGACTTCAGGGGCTAATCCTAACAAATTCAAGAGATATCTTTAATATACGGAATTTTAATCAAAATGTCAGCTGTTTTTGCGAAAGCTATTCAACGAAAAGTGTAATTTTGTGTGGTGGAATTTCCTTAAAGGCTTCATGTCGCATGTTTGGAACTTACTGAAATAAAATACCAAGTTTGGTATTTAACCGCTGCCTCTTTTTTGAGTCATGTTGTCCACACACTGGCCCATTTCTAAAATGCTTCTCTTTTGGATTCAGGGTTCCCCGAAACTTGTACTTCCTGTGAAATCTCGGTATCGAATTTTTGGGTGGAATAGAAGACCTATTCTACCTACTATATAGGTATCTTTATTGATGTCAAGATATGAAAGCTTTTACAGAAACACTTATATATGGGACGTTGACCGTAGAGGCCTATTTCAAATGCAAGACAAAGGTGACAAAAAGAAACAAAAGAGAAAAATAGAGAAAATGAAAGAGAAAACATAGATATAAATTGACTTTGAATAACTGAACAAGTTTGATCTGGCTTCGCACACTTTAGCAAGGAAATTGTCCACGTGTTAACACTGTGTGCACTGTATATACCTCATAGAGAGAGAGAGAGAGAGAGAGAGAAGGATAAATGTGGCAAAATGAGATGT
Organism: Hymenopus coronatus; assembly: GCA_030762935.1. NCBI lineage: Eukaryota > Metazoa > Arthropoda > Insecta > Mantodea > Hymenopodidae > Hymenopus > Hymenopus coronatus. Next base: position 94,256,795 of record CM060900.1, on the reverse strand, counting down.
CTGACAGCTATTAAAGGGTATAGGGGTAACGGGTAACACAAAAAATGAAGAAATCACACAGAAATCTTATAAAGGATAACATAAAACAGCATAGGAGAAAGCATTTAAAGAGGTTAGATAACACGAGATCCCAAATAATACAGTCCATATGAAAGGAGAGATACTGGAAGACCGATAAGAAGATGGAAATAGACATGAAGCCAGAATAGGAGATCTCTCCTAATCCATTAACATATTATTATTATTATTATTATTATTATTATTATTATTATTATTATTATTAGTAGTAGTAGTAGTAGTACTATCATTATTTTTATCATAATTTATTATTACAATTATTATTAATATTATCATTATCATTGTCATTTTATTATTATTATTTATTATTATTAATATTATTAATATTTTTATTATTATTATTACTATTAATTTTATTATTATTTTTATTATTTTATTATTATTGTTATTATTACTATTAATATTATTACTATTATTTTATTATTATTATTACTATACACATTTAGCGTACAGTACATAAAACAGAAAAGCGGCGCCATGGCCGAATTATTCGTCCGCTCGCTTCTCAGCACGGTGGCCCGGGTTCGCTCTCAGAGGATCGCTTGTAAAATTAGTGGTGAACGAAGCGGCGTCCATGGATTTTTATCTGGGTTCTCCAGTTTCTCCGGACATTCATTCCACTAATAGCTCATAGTATTTCGTCTGATCCACTTCACCGTTATTTAATATTATCCACTTCCTCAGTTGAATGCCGAGGATCGTGCTGATAACCCATGATGGATTCTCTCTGATCCAGACCTTTAAGTCCCACATGCGTGGAGGGTATGCAGAGAAAGAAAGAAAGAACCATAGAACTCTTGCAAGCCAGGTGCATAATTAGAATCTTATTGTGGGGTAGTTGAAAGTGACTAATCTGCATAATTAAACATTTGGAACACTTGCAAACGAGATACCGCCATAATTATTTATACACAGGATGTTTCGAAACGACACCAAACGAAGATGTGGGCGTTATTGCCCAGATCACGTGTGATATAAAATGTAGTTTTCAAAGCCAATAAAGGCTTTCAAAGCCCTATGGTCTGCGTGCATTAGACAGTTACCCAGGAACAAAGCCGCACGCCTGGCCTATCCTATCGGAGGTGACGCAGGCAGGGTTGCAAATACCGAATCTCGTGTTTTAGCACTGTTTGCTTAAACATGCCGACATGCTGCAATGTGGTTAGCTAATATTAAGGTATTTCTTGTCTTAACAAACCCCGTTATTGAACCTGAGTCATTAGTTATTTATTTGTTCTATTAACATGCAATTTCAACATAACAGTCACTGAATGAAAAGAAATGACTGGGAATATATGCTGAGATACATACGCCGCTAATATGTCGTCGAGGCAATTTAATGTCAGTGATCTTCAGGATGGAGATAAAGGCAGCAGAGGCAAGAATACTACCAGAATGCTGCCAAAGGATTGTAGATAAAGTTAAACAAGAATAAATCTTTTTTGCAATGAAAGCCGCCCTCCGTGGTGTAGTGGTTACCATGTCAAATCTGGTGGAGGGTGATGGAATTTTTCGGACACAAAAATTCTTAGCATTGCCTTCCTTCGAGCTGACTCCTCGTCACCTCGGCGCACAACGGCGAACTCATGAACTAAAAATTCAAATCCTATCAAGGAAACATTGTAATGTATCCTATACTCCACTTAGGAGTTACAAGAAGTACTAACTTTGCAGTGAAACAGGAATTTTATTTACTTCTATTTAACTCGTAATACTAATTAAAACATTTGTACATTTAAAAACAGTCTCTTGTTGATATTTACAGTAAGTTGAGAGTTTACTATTAGGTCAATTACAATGTACAAGATATCTGCTCATGGTTAGGGCAAAATATGTATGTTTTGTACTCAAGAAAAACCTCGGAACTGCCTGACTCATATGTAGTCTTTAGTGTAGCGAACTGCTCCTTGCACCTTTACCTGAAAGGTAGTACACGTTTGCTAAAAATAAAAAGGATATTTATGACACCTGCTTACCAAGAACATCTTTTAAGGTGTGAGTATATGGGCATCACTCTAGTGCTTCGTGCACTGCCTAATCTCAAAATAATGTCACATAATTCAATGTTGCATAAAAACATACCTGAAAGAGTATCGAAGACGCAACATCTAATTTCAGACTAGTTCAAGTATAAGCTATAAGACTGTTGTGATTGTTCGGTGTTATTTCCAAACAACCTGTATACATAAAATTATCAGGAATTATTAGGCTGAAAATCTTATACATTTTCTTCATTCACTGATATTGTTTTGTACCCTTTAGTTCTAAAATGCTATAACTATTTTCTACCTTCTAAAACTTAGTAAAGTTAAAAAATCTTGTTCCTACACTTTCAAATATTGAAAAAATATTTAGGATGAACTCCTCGGAGTAGTTTTGCTGCTACGCAGTATATAAAGCTTGGTAAAAATTGTATCTTTGTAACTTTTATAGCTTTTAGAAAAACGAATCATATTGCTCAATCAAGTGTACATAAAAGTACATAAATTAAACACATACATCAAAAACAGATTTCTTCTAGTTATTTGAATTGTTTAGCATATGCTCCGAACATAAAGCACACAACCGACTCCTTGGTACAGCTCACTAAGAGCCTTGGCCTACCGCCCGGCTGCTGCGTCCCCCATCTCGGTCCGTAACAGCGGCATGGATGGGGTGCAGTATTGGGGGGGGGGGGTGAGACGTGGTCAGTCGATCCCCCCACCGGCCAATTAATGCGGTCTTCACGACCTGAAAACACAATGAACACAAGGTATGTCAAACAGTTTTTAACAATAATTTTATTCATAATTAATAGCTTTTTGACAGAATAAGAAATCCTCCTTGGACCCTACTATTTATCGTTCCACTTCCAATTTGAGCTCACTATGCAAACACAAAGAAAATGCTCAATAGCAGCCATTTTCTAAAGAAATTTGTTGAAATTTTCAACCTATTCAATGAGTTATGGAAAATAACTTCTTTTTTTCTGAAATATTTAATGTTTTAATTACTGTATACTTTTTATATTCGTAATTTCTGAAGCTCTGCTGAGAATTTAAAGCCAATTATAAATTGGGAACAAGGAACAATTTTAATAGTAAAATGTTTTTAAAATGTCTGGTGTATTACACTCATATGATTTTCTCTACGTATTCCGAAATAAGATATTCTTAAAATGCTTATTTGTCCATCAACTTCACGTATATCGGCATAAACGTTTGATGAAATACTTTTGTTTCTTACATAAAGCCTTGTAGATACTCAGGAAATCAGGAAATACACTAGGCTAAAGCGATAGTCTCATCTTTCAACAGCTGGTCGCTATGTGATGACTGTAACATTCCGTTATCTTTCCTTGACCAGGAGCAAGAAACAAACAAGGACTTCCCATTCGAGAAATGTGTAAGTATTTTGAAACTGAAACCAGTAATAATGAATATCTCGGAAACGGTTAATTTCGCAAAAAAAAAAAAGAAATGTACTGGCATTAATTGTGGTTCTTATCGAGCTCTAGATTTCTCGTGTAGTAAGATTATCTCTGTCATGGTTTACCAGTTATGCAAGTCATCCGGAATAAACACGGCTTCAATGACTTTTCCCAGAAAATTCAAGATATACATATCATATTGACAACTATCTTAAACATATGATGTTTTAATCAAAATCGTTAGAGCCATTCTTGGAAAACCAAAATTTTCGAAAAATATTCCATGTAAACTGCAGTTTGGTGTGGGGGCGTTCTGGAAAATACTCGCAAACCTTGTAATGTTGAATTTAAATCAGATTTAATATGTAACCGAATTTTCGCTTTACGCTTCTTATGCTGTCCACAGACAACACACGGACATACATATGGGATTTTTTTTCTAAAAATGTATTTTGGGGGTTCAGAGGACTTCAAAACATATTTCCTTTTAAATCTCTTTATCGAATTTTCGGGTAGAATACAATATTACCCTACTATCTATATGTAGCTGAGAAGTAAGAATAGGACAATTGAGCTTAAAGTTCAGCGCGGTGCTATACGTAAATGGTGTGTATACGTTATGGAGGGCTATTCAGCACTGCAGCCGTGGGCTTATTGTACTCAGATCCCTGGAGAAAGGATGAGGTGAATATAATTTCAAAGGGTGGCCGACATCCGGATAGGGAGAGAGCCGTCGTGGAGGGTCCCTAACAGTTCACAAGCCGTTTTCATCACGACGCGGGGAGTGCCAGTAGTCCGTATTTCAGTCAGATAGACCACCTGAGTCCGCAGACAACCATTAGCGCATCCCGCCTCCGAGAGCTGTGTTTCCAGAGCGCAGTCACCTCCACGAAATGGCGCCTATGCCGCAGACCTCGTCGACACTTAAAACCCTGAGAGAGTCATGTTGGGATGAAATGAAGGTTCAGGAAGTTCGGAGAATGGCGACTCCTCTTCAGCATTCGCCTAGCGACCCAGGAAAACCCCCCGAAAATTCCATGGTTCAAAGATATCGGCCGCGGTAAACCGATCCCACGACGTCCAGACGAAGCGCCTGGGAAGGAAATACTCGGTATACATAAATGGTACGAAACCAATTAAATATATATTTATTGCTTTTAAATTGTCAATATTAAGAAACTAACTGTGTAACATGAAAATGCAGGTTACCAGAATAATTATAATAAAACACAATAAGCAAAAATACAATAAAATGTTGACGGTTTTTACCAAATTTTATAGATGTTAGTAGTGTAGAGACTGACCATTCAGTGACCTCTTTAAGCAAGTAAAACTGCGTAGTGTAATCACATTCCAATGCAATAAGGCTCCATGTCCACTAATCTAAAGACCCAGTCACGTCCTCTGTCATCAGCCTTCTCTGAAACCATAAATAAAATCGTTCTTTCCGTATGAAATAATTACATTTTTTCTGAGAAATATCTTGAAGCAATTAAGGAGAAACGCGATGGACATCGTCCGCCAGAGGCATCACGGATACAAAGAAAAGCAGAAAAAATAAATAAAAGTACAAATATACCTTTCATGAAAGTAGTACTTTCACTTTCTCAATAGTAAAAAAAATATTTAGAATCATAGCGGACCAATTTTATTATGTTAATTTTGAAGTTTTAATGGAGAAGAGGATATTTAGAATACTTGATGAAACCATCGTAATCGTCTCTCTGTGTGGTCTAACTTTAATTAACGTTTGGACTTACAAAAACACTTTAGGATAATCGTTGTTGCCAACCTGCCTGTTATGGCTAAATTTTCTTCTCTAAAACATATCACCCATTAAAAGAGGAGCATTAAGGCCTATTTTAGAACGCTGATGAATTTTAATTAATCAGCTATTAGTTTTTCGGGTTTCAAGTATTTACTCATTCCGTCACCTGAAACAATTAACATGACATACGTTCAGAAAGGAACATATATCATAGTCTGCGTCTTTCTTGCCTATATGAGAGAACCGTGGAATTAATCTGTCATTCACCTCAAAGAGATGGGTAAATATTATCATAATGTTTGTCTTAAGGATGTAGAATATATCAGACGGAAATTAATGACACACATAACGTTAATATTATAAGTCCATTCAAGGTTATTTATCGTTGCTGGAATTAAGTATTAATACATTAAGGGCACCAATCATTGAAATTTTGGTTAAAATGATCAAAAATTATAATTTGGGTTTTTGAAAATAAAATAAATGGCAAATATTTAAAGTAACCTTATAATTTGGAATTTGCTTTATTTTATTAGTATTTTATACTCGTAACTTAAATATATATTGACTATGAATTCTGCACCACTTAGGTCCGTTAAATGCGCCCCGTTCCCCTAGATCAAGCATTACCAACTTATTTGATTTTATGACACAGCAAGTAGGTTTGTTCGATGCATAAAGTAAACAGGTGACAACAGAGATTTGTCTTTGTTCCTTGTACGGTGTGTCAGTTTATAATGTCAAGAACAAAGCGCAATACTTCGACTCATACGTTTAAACCTGCCTTGAAGGAATCCTTCTTATTTGTAGAAAGGGGCGTAGTAAGTGCTTAGTTTGCGGCAAAGTTCTGCGCACAGAAAATTCTACTAGCAGCGTCATTGTGCAACCTATGCAAGTGAGAAGAGCAGTTACCAAAGAGAAGAACCTCTCTTTCAACCGTTGATACCAATTAAATTACCAATTGGGTTCATAAATGTGAAAGTATTTCATTACAAATTAATTCTCATACTGTTGGCGTTACAATGAGATTGCAATGGTACTAACCAAACTAAGAACTTGTTTTATGCTATGTTAATACTGTAATAATCTCCTTTTTTGTTTTTTATTTTGTTTGTTTGCAGTTTTATATGTCACAACTACCAATTATCCCAAACCTGTGAAAATGTGTGTGCTTATATCCGATGTATAAATACTGATACAAGAGGCATAATTGAGTAATTGCTCTATCAATCATGAACCTACAATATCTGCAATAATGCATGAAAAAAGAAAGAAATGTGGATAACGCATTACAAAACGCAAAATGTTACATACCACTGAAGGAGTTATCTTGCTTTCCTCGTAGTTGGTTATGCAGTCCACAGCAGGAGACCCACAGGAGCATCGAGCAAATTTGCTTTCTCTTCTTTCTCAATGGGCAACCAGTTGGTGATGCCTTCTGTAGATCATTAATGACAATAGTCTTTTCATATATTTATAAAAATGAAGGTTTTATTTTTACCTTCTCCCTAAGGTGCCTTCAGGTGACCAACTTTTGACTTCACCCAGCTGGTATCAGTTCGCTATAAAACTGGCATGAAAAACAAGACAAAGCCACAAAGACGAACCAATGGAGAATCTATAAGGGTTGTGAAATGAAGGTGTGGTTCGGATACCTCCTGTATGAAAGAGTTTAGTTACGCTTGATAGGCCAACACACATGGTTTGATCTTCAGTAAGCGGAGGAAAATTATTTGCCTGCGCTATTAAACTGAACGACAGCTAGAATACTAACAAGACAGTTTTATCAGTGACATGGAGAATAGCCTTTCGTCTTTATTTCTGTTTTTTTATAGTTTTATAATTTGCTATAATTTTCCATTATATTAAATTGCGTTTCTACTTTTTTCAAATTAGTCCTTATTTGTTTGTCTTTCTCGTTGTCAATCAGTGAGAATGAATTTCGGAGATACCACATAATCACAAGCCCTTAAAAGCTATACTATCACTTAAGCATAATGGATTCCTCTATTCCCATTGTATCTGCAAGGGCATATCTAAAAAAAAAGCATTTCTGCAAATGATTATCTCGATTGACGTGAAGCAAAGAGAAGAATAAAAATTTTAAGAATATTTTGTTGAAGAATGAGTAGAGAAAGTCATGTAAATGTAACACATGCTTCTTCTTTTTTAACAACAACTCGGTGTGAATAATCGATCGCTAATTCTCTGTCACAGTCAATGTTGAAGACTATGTCATTGAATTCACAATTGTCAACATCTGTTAGTAAACAATTAGTTTCTTTTTCATGAAAATATTACTTTTATTATTCAGTATTGTCCTAAAATACTATGTAATACACCTGCATAAGTGCACTGGAGAGTCGCAGAAGTAGAAAATACTCAAGTTCGCCTCCTATTTTCAAACACCTCCTCGCGTACCAATAATGCACTTTCCGCACTTGTAAAGTATTTCGAGTATTCGTTTTATACCTATCTCACGTTCTGCCTTTAAAACATAACTAAGTAGTGCGGTTCCTCTCAGCATTCATAATTTAACTTGTTCTGGCTTAACATCGTAAGCATGCATTTCATTTATTGCCGGCCGTAGATGGCGTATATGCGCAGTCCGCTTTCTCTGCAGTGCCCACGTTATTGTACCGCTAGCGCATTTATGGTGAATGGTCCGCCCAAGACTAAATTTATTAAGTATGTTAGACTGTGTCAGTAGTTGACTTGAGTTCGAGCTGAAAAGACTGCTGTTTTTATTGTCTATCTCAAAATTGAGTCGTCCTCCGTGGTGTAATGATTACCATGCTAGCCTCTAAAACCTAAGATAGCAGGCTCTAACTTGGCAGAGGGTGGAGGATTTTTTTCAGACGCAAAAATCCTTAGCATGGCTTCCTTCGGAAGGAAAGTCATGTCAGTAGTCCCGTGTAATGTTTATTTGCACGTAAAAGAACCCATACCTAGAAAGAAGAAGGCTTCTGGGAAACATTTTCCGCCATTTCACGTCCGTAAGTTGCGATTTCGTCCTACAGTGCCATCCGTGGCAACGAGCTGCTCCGTCATCACCATGGCGCATAGTGGCGACCTCACGAACTAGAACTTCAAATTTGATCATGGAAACATCCTAACAATGCCCTTTACTCCACTTAGAAAATACAGGAAATGCTGCTGCTACTACTGCAACTACTACTTCTACTACTGCTGCACCCAGACACTGACTAAATACCAGCAAGAAAAAGAAAAACACATACTGGAAATTGAAGAAGAATTGAAAAAGACTCTAAGCAATGATGAACTGCAAGAAATAGTTAATAAAAATGACCGGAAGAAGTCTACCTTAACAGAAAACTTAAGTACGGCGAAGTACTCAAAACGGAAGATGAGGATTTAATAATAATCACAAATGAGCAAGAAGAGTGGGAAGGGAAAATAATGACTAAGATTATGCTTGTAAACCCCCAAATTCAAAGGGCACTTGAAAGAGGTAAACTAAGCGCTGGAAAAATGATATGTAGTGTAACGTCAAATGAAACAATGATTGATGATTTTAACATTAAAGAAAATAAGAGGTACACTTATATTATTACTATTAAGGACGGAGGAAGAACAATAGAAGATAAATGTAATGTAATGGATAACCTAGCAAGGATCCAAAACATAACCAAGGCAAATACAAGACATGATATTTCTTGCATAGTTACAAAGCAAATTGACGAAATAAGCGTCAGGAAAGTATTAGAGTATTTTAGCAGGAAAAATCTAATGCGAATACCAATATATGTAAATAGAAGAAGATATACTCAAAATACCCCTGAAGAAAATGAAATGGAGATAGAGAAGAAAAGTGAAAAGAAAAGAGAAGATACAATAGTTATAAAACCTATTGGAGATAAAACATATGCAGATATTATTTAAAATGTCAAACAAAATGTAAAATCGGAAGATATCGTCATAAACCAGAAAAGTAAAAACAAAGATGGAAATTTACAGATTAAAATAAAAGGAAAGAACGTGGAAAATAGAAGAACTTTTACACAGTTGTTCACCATCAAATTACACAAAATGGCCGAAGTGCAAATTAAAACAAGAGAACAAACAGTGATGATACTAGGCATAGAAGAGACAGTACAAGAGGAGGATGACAAAAACGTAATAAAACAATACTGAAGATACTATAATAGTAAAACTGGCAAATAAAGGAAATGCACAAGGTGTTAAGTATGCGTTTGTGACATTACGTTTTGAGAAGGCAAATTACCTCATAGCTAAGAAGAAAATAGGAGAAGGCTGGGACAGATGGAGGGTTAGGACTACAAACATCCTAAAGAGATGCTATAAATGTTATACAGTGGGTCATAATGCTAAAGAATTCCTGAATACACAATGAGAAAAAAAGTGCCATAATTGCGGAGAAGCAGGACACAGAATTAAAGAATGCCAAAATAGCACAAAATGTTACCTATGTCACTCAGGCGAGCACAAAGCAGAAACAATGCGATGTCCGGAATACAGGAGACTGGTTAAAATCCAGGAAAGGGAGAAAAAGGAAGAGTATGACAATCAATTATGAAATTACAGCAGGTCAACGTAGACAGAAGCAGACGACCCATGGATCTTGTGGTGCATAAATGTGCTGGATTTTGCATAATGCTAGCATTAGTAGCGGAACCAAACAAGAACATGGTAGAAATTACTCCAAAATGGCTAAAGGACAGAAAAACAGATGCTGCTATTTACATACCCGTACATGGCCCAAGAATACGGAAATCTGGAGGTGGAAATGGATACGTGTGGGCGGAAATAGATGATATGGTTATCTACTCCTGCTACTTTTCTCTAAAACTTAAAAACGAAGAATTCCAGGAATTCCTACATGAAATAGGACATAGTATTCAACAACATGGAGAAAGAAGTAAAAGAATACTGATCGGGGGCGATTTTAATGCAAAGACATATTGCTGGGGCTCACCCATCGAAGAAGAAGAAAAAAAAAAGGAAGCATATTGGCGGAGTGGATGCACGAAAGAGACTACTATTTATTAAACGATGGGCAAATACCAACCTTCGAAAGAAAGGACCGATGTTCATTCATTGATATTACAATATGCTCTCAAGAAAAAGGCAAGAAAGTAAATAAATAGCACGTGGACGACGAAGAAAATCTCAGTTACCATAAAAACATATATAACTGCACAAGCAAATTCTACCGACGATACCACTAAGAAATACATATGAAAAAGGTTGGTTATACAAAGAAGAAAATAAAATACCATTGCTTGAAAAGATAGAACAAGAAGTTGGACGCACAGAATATCAAAATCAGGCAACACAGCTAGACAAAATCTTAAAAAGAACATGTAACCAAGTGCTAAAAAGGAAAGCAAGACCAGGAAAATATAAGCCGGCATATTGGTGGAATAGACAGATTGCATGCTTAAGGAAACAGAGCACTGAAGCACGAAGAAAGGTGACTGGGATTAACAGGAAAAGTAACATTGAGGAACACGAAAGCATACACTTTATAACCAATATAGGGAAAGCCGTAGTGCCCTAAAAATAGGCCATAAAGCTAGCAAAAAAGGAAGCATGGGGTCAATTACGTAGGGAAGTGGACGTAGATCCATGGGGCAAAGGTTACAAATTAGTCATGGGCAAGATAGGTAATAACACATCTACACAACTCAGGGAAGAAGAACAGACGAATATTGCAAAAACACTATTTCCATCACATAAAATAAAAGCATGACCAGAGATCAGAGTTAACAAAGAAGAAATTCCCTTGTGTACGAAGGAGGAAGTAAAAGATGCTGGGAAACGAATAAAACCAAGAAAAGCAGTAGGTCCTGGTGGAATCCCTCTCGAAGTAATTAAGGACATATCAACTCAATATCCTGAAATCCTCGAAAAAGTCGTGAATGGACTGCTAGTTGATGGAAGGTTCCCTAGACAATGGAAAATGGCAAGACTGATTCTCATAGAGAAACCAAAAGAAGCTAATGGAAGTGTAACTTACAGACCACTCTGCTTACTGAATGCACAAGGAAAATTTTTCGAACAAATTATAAACAAAAGATTAATAGAAGAGATTAATAAAAAGAAAGCTTTGCAGAGACACAATTTGGATTCAGGAAGGGCTTATCAACACAGGATGCAATAGAAACAGTGAAACAAATAGTAGAAACGAATAAATAGTGATAGGATAAATAATGTAATTTTATTACTTTTGCTAAATTGCTGACCATAACCTATAATTATTACATTTAACAGAATTAAACTGTAATCTTAAAATATCAAAAATTTTTGTGCACCTTACACCAAAATGTAGAAAAGTAAGCTAATTTAAGCTAATGGGTTCATACCCCATCTATAGAGTTAATCTCTCTTTTCTACAAAACCAAAAAATGAATTTGCAGTTATGATTGCACTTGATGTAAAAAATGCCTTTAATTCAACGCCCTGGAGAGGCATAGTTAATGAACTCAAAAGAAGAGATGTCAACCCATATCTAACAAAACTAGTCTGCAGCTATCTAGAAGATAGGCAAATACTGATAGGTGTAAACACAAAATTGGAAATGAGCTGTGGAGTGCCGCAAGCATCGGTGCTAGGCCCGAAGCTGTGGAACATATATTATGATTCTGTGCTAAAAGAAGAACTCCCAACTGGAACTAAAACTATAGCATATGCCGATGATTTAGCACTAATAATATGTGGCAGAACAGAGGTGGAAGTAAAAGAAAAAATAGAATGGTCCTTGAACAAAATTGAAATCTGGATGATAGAAAAGGGGTTACTATTGTCACCAAAGAAAACAGAAATGGTTATACTGGAAGGTAGAAGAACTTTAAAGGAAATAACGGTTACATTTGGCAACCAAGAAATAAAGTCCAAAAAACAAATAAAATATCTAGGTATCCAACTAGGACAAAACTTAATCATGTGGCCACACATTAAATTTGTAGCCGGCAAGGCAGAAAAAAACATAGCCACTATAAGCCGAATAATGCCAAACCTAAGAGGACCAAACCCAATAAAAAGAAGATAACTCAGTAGTGTGGTAAACTCCATTATGCTATATTGTGCGCCGGTCTGGTTCACCTGGATTACATCCACAACTATAATGTTGCTACTACTACCCTTACTACTACTACTACTACTACTACTACTACTACTACTACTACTACTACTACTACTACTACTACTACTACTACTACTACTACTACATCTACCGCTTCTACTACTACCACTTCTGCTACTACTACTACTACCACTACTACTACTACTACCACTTCTACTACTACTACTACTACTACTACTACTACTACTACTACTACCACTAATACTACTACCACTATTACTACTACCACTATTACTACTACTACTACTACCACTACTGCTACTACTACCACTTCTACTACTACTACCACTACTACTACTACTACTACTACTACTACTACTACTACCAATACTACTACTACTACCACTACTACTACTACCACTACTACTACCACTACTACTACTACCACTACTACTACTACTACTACCACTACTACTACTACCACTTCTACTACTTCTACTACTACCACTACTACTACTACCACTACTACTACTACTACTATCACTTCTACTACTACTACCACTACTACTACTACTACTACCACTACCACGACTACTACTACTACTACTACTACCACTTCTACTACTACCACCACTTCTACTACTACTACCACTACCATTACTACTACTACTACCACTACTACTACTACTACTACCACTACTACTACTACCACTACTACTACCACTACTACTACTACCACTTCTATTACTACTACTACTACTACCACTACTACCACTACTATTACTACTACCACTTCCACTACTACTACTACCACTACTACTACTACTACTACTGCTACCACTTCTACTACTACTACCACCACCACCACTACCACTACTACTACTACTACTACTACCACTTGTACTACTACTACCACTTCTACTACTACTACTACTACTACTACTACTATCACTTCTACTACTATTACCACTACTACTACTACTACTACTACCACTTCTACTACTACATCTACCACTTCTACTACTACTTCTACTACTACCACTACTACTACTACTACCACTTCTACTACTACTACTACTACCACTTCTACTACTACCACTACTACTACTACTACTACTACTACTACTACTACTACTACTACCACTTCTACTATACTAAACTACTATCACCATTACTTCTACTACTACTATTACTACTTCTACTTCTACTACTACTTCTACAACAACTATAATGTTGCTGCTGCCACTAATACTACTACTACCACTACTACCACTTCTACTACTACCACTTCTACTACTACTACTACTACTACTACTACTACTACCACTTCTACTACTACAACTATTACTACCACTTCTACTAGTACAACTACTACTTCTACTTCTACTAATATTACTACGACAACAACTATAATGTTGCTGCTGCTGCCACTACTACTACTACTACTACTACTACTACTACTACTACTACTACTACTACTACTACTACTACTACTACTACTACCACTTCTACTTCTACTACTACTAATATTACTACAACAACTATAATGTTGCTGCTGCTACTACAACTACTACTACTACTACTACTACTACTACTACTACTACTACTACTACTACTACCACTTCTACTACTATCACTTCTACTACTACTACTACTACTTTTACTTCTACTACTACTATTACTTATACTTCTACTACTACTACTAATATTACTACTACTACTACCACTTCTACTACTACTACTACTACTACTACTACTACTACTACTACTACTACTACTACTACTACTACTACTTCTCTCGGCGTAGGGATGTGGCGACCCCATCGCCTGGTGGAATTCACTGCAATCAGCCTCCTGGGTATGTCGGGTTACCATACGCGCCTTGGCATTAGCCTTCAGTCTGACCAGCATACGACGCAAGGATGGCAGCCCCATCATAATAAGCACTATGGATACTGCAGAAAATATGGTGGGTTTGATTACGGAGCAGGAGGTTGTATCTCCAGTTCCGGTCGGGATTGTGGGTGACCGAGCAGGCCCCTCGCGATCGTCAGCAAGCGACTGCTCCGCATTTCCGGTGGGGAACCAGGCCGGAATGCCGGTAAATGCTACTGGAAACAATGACATTGATGCACAAACAGCGCTTCTAGGCAGACAGTCATCTAGGCAAGAGGGGCAGTTGGCCACCTCCATGGAGTTGGATAACCCCCAATGTCTGGCATCCGTTACTAAGAAGGACCCGCCACTCAGAGAGCATAAACGGAAAAGAGAGGATGTACCGGAGATAGATAAGAGAAGTAAAGAAGGTGATTGTTTAAGTCATCCGTAGGAGAAATCCTTAGCAGCTGCTGTGCAACGAAGTGGACCAGGGGGCTCGGCATTCGATGACATAGCTGATCTTGGAGTGATCCGTTCCTTGTTGGAGAAAATGAGTAGATGTACCAATGAATTAATGACTGTAATAAAGAGTTCACCTGATATTCCATTTGATGTGTTTATGAAAGATATCGATCGTTTAATGCAGGATAGCCTCGATACAGGCGGTGAATGCCTTCTCCTTGGTGATATAAATATCAAGTCGCTACAATGGGGATCTCCAGTAACTGATCGTAGAGGTGCATACTGGACGGACTGGATGGCGACATTAGACCTAGTGGTGCATAACACGGGGATAGTACCCACCTTTGTTAGGGGTCACTGTGAGTCGTATATCAACGTCACGTGCTCAACGCAGAATATTGCTTCGCAGATTGCTTGTTGGCAGGTGTTGGAGGAAGAAACTCTTAGCGACCATCGCTTTATTTATTTTGAGGTCATGGGGACTACGCACCGCAAAGTGACAACACCCTTGGAAAAAATATTGATAGAATATGATTGGGCAGTACTAGCACATATCCTTGAATGGAGATTACAAGGTGTTGACGTTCACACTCCAGAGGGTACTCCTGCATATTTGACTAAGGTTCTCCAAGAGCCCTGCGCGGCGAGCCAGATAAAGAATTCGAGTACCCCTAGACGTGGAGTCCCATACTGGTGAAATAGTGAAATATGCGAACAACGGCGCAAATGCATCCAGATGCGAAGAATTCTGACCAGACTTCGTAAACGTAACCCGAGTGCGGACGAATTGGCAGCAGCATTCACTGGATACAAGAAGAGCAGGAACGCATTGTCTAGATTGATACATCTATCTAAATGTGCCCACTGGCAACATATTTGTGATGAGCTGGAGAATGACATATGTGGTGCCGGGTATAAAATAGTTACTGGCCGATTGACGAATCGCTCACCTATAGACTTGGGTACTAACCAGGAAAAAGGAAATAGCCAGAGTATTATTTCCCCTTCGGGATGATATTTTGCGAGTGCCATCTCCAAACTGATGTAGAGCTCTTCACTGTTGCGGAATTACATGAGGTGACCAATCGCATGAAGAAGGGTAAGGCTCCCGGAATTGATGGCCTCAACCCGGCGGTAGTGCAAACTGCTGTTTCAATTGCTCCATCTTTGATCTTGGGCATATTTAATGACTTGTTACTGAAGCAGGAGTTCCCAGATATGTGGAAAACTTCTAAGGTGGTTTTCCTTTTGAAAGGCGGCAAATCGCCATTAGAGCCGTCCGCCTATCCATTGTGCCTCTTGACTACGCTTAGTAAGCTGTACGAAGGACTCATAAAGCTGCGTTTGGAGAGGGAACTCCTAGGAAATGGAGGATTCTCCGATGCCCAATATGGATTTCAGCCAGGCAAATCCACTTTACAAGCCATCGCTGCCGTGCTTCTAATGAGCGCTGAATCTAGCGGAAAGTGGGCTGCATTAATCACGTTGGATGTCCAAAATGCATTTAATACTGCTACGTGGAGTATCATACTGGATTCTTTGCGACAAAGAAACATCCCGCCATATATACTCAATGTGCTCATTTCCTACTTTACAGGTAGGAAAATCAGGATTGATAACGAGGATCTGCCAATTACGACTGGGGTTCCGCAGGGCTCCATACTTGGGCCGACATTAAGGAATGTTTTATATGATGGAGTTCTACGTTTGAAACTACCGGATGGTGCATTCCAAATCGACTTTGCAGACGATCTTGCCCTGTTAGTGCTGATGATGATGAAGAGCTGACTTGTAGAGCTAATGAATCCTTACGACGCATTGACCGATTGATGGTGTACAACCAGTTGGAGTTGGCAGCACAGAAGACTGAAGCAGTTCTTCTGAAAGGCTCTAGAAGGTGCAAGAATATCTCCTTTATATTGCGGGATGCCCAGATAACTCCAATAAAGGCCATCAGATACCTGGGAGTAATGACCGGTGCAAACAATCGTTTTGGAGATCACATAACGACTGTGTCCCAAAAGGCGGACATAAGAGCTTCCCAACTGGCTCGGTTAATGCTAAATATTGGTGGTCCCCGATCCTGAAACGCCGGTTGTTGTGTGACGTGGTTTATTCTATTCTTTTATATGCTGTACCTATATGCTACACAGCTATGGGCATAAAAAAATATGCCAGAGCGCTGGAGAAAGTACAACGGAAGGCGCTCTATTTGCGCTTACCGCACGGTTTCCATCAGGGCCCTCCAGGTATTGGCGGGATCCGTCCCCATTGACTTAGTGGTAAAAGAACGGCAGCTTCTCAGTGCTACCGATGCTTATAATTCATCATTACCTCGCCGCGAGATAGAGACCAAATCCTTCATGAATGGCAAGCAAGGTGGAATGACACCACCATAGTAGGTCAATGGACAAAGAGGTTAATTCCGGAGGTGCAGGTTTGGCTGCAGTGTAAACACCGACAGATTGATTACTTCCTGGCCCAGGTACTGACCGGACATGGGCGCTTTAACACTTATGTATATAAGATGGGGAAAACAGACACAACCAGTTGTCCTTATTGTGATGACGAGGATACGGTGGCCCATACTTTCTTCCGCTGTCGGAGGTGGAATGACTTTAGAGCTGCAGCGAACACCGAATTAGGTGTTGCGTTATCTGTTGATAACTTGGTTCCCACCCTGATTGAGAGCGCCAGGGCTTGGAACATTGTTAAACGATTGGCGAGGTCTATTCTGGAAACCAAAGAGAAAGACACAAGAATGGCCTAAATAGTCATGTGACAGAAGGGTACTACAGCTAGAGCTACCATTCTGAAGTGATGCCTTGTTGCAGTTCCAGATGGTATGCTGAGAGAGTAAGGGGTTTTTTAGTTAGTGGAAATCCAACTCGACACGTGGAGTGCCGTCTTTGAACGATTTTTTTCCCTTACACAAAAAAAAAATTACTACTTCTACTTCTACTACTACTACTACTATTACTACTACTACTACTACTACCACTTCAACTTCTACTACTACTACTACTTCTACTACTACTACTACTTCTACTACTACTACTACTACTACTACTACTACTACTACTACTACTACTACTACTACTACTACTACTACTACTACTACTATTACTACAACACCTATAATATTGCTGCTGCCACTACTACTACTTATACTACTTCTACAACAACCATAATGTTGCTGCTGCCACTACTACTACTACCACTTCTACTACTACTACTACTACTACTACTACTTCTACTACTACTACTACTACTACCACTACTACTACTACTACTACCACTTCTACTACTACTACCACTACTACTACTACTACCACTACTACTACTACTACCACTACTACTACTACTACCACTACTACTACTACTACTACTACTACCACTACTACTACTACTACTACTACTACTACTACTACTTCTACTACTACTACTACTACTACTACTACCACTACTACTACTACCACTACTACTACTACTACCACTACTACTACTACTACCACTACTACTACTACTACCACTACTACTACTACTACCACTACTACTACTACTACTACTACTACTACTACTACTACTACTACTACTTCTACTACTACTACTACTACTACTACTACTACTACTACTACTACTACCACTACTACTACTACTACTACTACCACTTCTACTACTACTACCACTTTTACTACTACTACTACTACTACTACTACTATTACGACTTCTACTTCTACTACTATTTATACTACTTCTACAACGACTATAATGTTGCTGCTACTACTTCTATTACTTCTACTACTACTACTACTACTACTACTACTTCTACTACTACTACTACTACTTCTACTTCTACTACTACTACTATTTCTACTACTACTACCAATACTACTACTACTACTACTACTACCAATACTACTACTACTACTACTAATACTACCACTTCTATTTCTACTACTAATAATATTACTACGACAACAACTATAATGTTGCTGCTGCTGCTACTACTACTACTACTACTACTATTAATTCTACTACTACTTCTACTACTACTACTACTACTACTACTACTACTACTACTAATTCTACTACTACTACTACTACTACTACTACTACTACTAATTCTACTACTACTTCTACTACTACTACTACTACTACTACTACTACTACTACTACTACTTCTACTACTACTACTACTACTACTACCACGTTTACAACTACTACTACTACTTCCACTTCTACTACTACTACTAATATTACTACGACAACAGCTATAATGTTGCTGCTGCCACTACTACTACTACTACTACTACTACTACTACTACTACTACTACTACTACTTCTACTACTACATCTATAATGTTGCTGCTGCTACTAATACTACTACTACTCTACTGCTACTACTACTATTACTACTACTACTACTACTACTACTATCTCAAAAGTGAACGTTTATTCAAGACAAGTTAAGTGTTTTGTGTGAATTACATTACATTTCTCTTATTAGTCCACTGAAATGCATACTGAAAATTTCACACAAATTTTCACCAATAATTTTTATGTACAGTACATGTTGTATGCAGTAGCAATTTCGTGGTGGGCTTCAAAATATTTACTAGATTATACATGATATATAATATATGTATTATACAATGCGTGATGATTTTGCTTAGAACTGGACAGGTAGCATTGGTTGATTTGGTAATATCAGGAAAGGTATATGTTTGGAAGGAATTTTGAAATATTTGTACACTTACCTTAAAATAGAAGACAAGTATGCATAAACAAATGATCAATAAAATAACAGACGATAATATAATAAGAATCGATGGTGGGCTGGTATAATTACAAAGGGTGTTGGAAAAGATGAAACATGAGATATTTGATAATTACAGCAAAATGACAACAGCTTTTAGAAAGTGATGAGGAATAGGATAGAAAGTATAGAAAAAAAATTTTGTGTTCTGTAAACAAGTTATTCTTACAAAAATATTATATTATGTATATCATACTAATCAAGGTAATCATTAATATCAAGAATGATCTTATAAGTTCCTTCTTATAAGTAGAAGGGAAATAAGAGAATGCACTAGGCTGAAGTGACAGTCCAATATTTTAAAAGTTATTGCTATAGGATATTTATTAAAATTCCATTCTTTTTCAATGGTCAGGAGTTTAACAAAACGAGATGAAATGAACGAGAGCTTTGTGTTTCAGAAAAGTTTAAGTAATTTAAAATTGAAACCAATAATAGGGAATGATTTCGGAAAAATTGTGTAAAAGTCATTAAGAGTGAAAAGAGGCATTTCCAAGATATTGAGAATACACATTTTATTTGCCCAGTAAGTATCTTAGCAATTTCGAAACATGTTAAATGTAAAGCATAGTTTGGATTGGGGGATAGCCCTAAAAGTTTTCTGTCGCATCCTTGACACTGTACTGTACTTTTCGTTTTTTGAGTTATGCTGTCCACAGATACACACATATAAGAACTTTTTTCTAAAAATACTTTGTTTTTTTATTTGGATTCAAGGGTCCCCAAACACGCATTTCCGTTGAATTGTGTATGTCGAAATTTTGGTTGTATTACAATACCTTCTCTATCTACAATGTACATTCTGCATACATGCTAGAGAAAGTAACGGGAATTATGGGAAAGCGTTGAAAACCAAGAATTGTTTATATAGAAGATTTAAGACGGATATGTTGGTACACAGGAAAGGAAGGGTTTCTCGTGGTAAAGGACATGGCAATATTCGAATGATGATTAAAATGAGAACAAGGAATATGTACCATATGTGGAGAAAGGGATAAAAAATTCGTGTCCTTACAGAAGTGTAGACAGGAAGTCTGGAATTCTAAGTAGGACTGAATGAGCAAGGGAAATGTCAGCTGTAAAACTATTAACAGTTAAAGTAGAGGAAGGAATTAACGTTATGGCGAGTTTTCAAAGAATAAAAAGAGAAATGGTCAGTGCAATTTTAAAAAAATGGGTAATGGATGAGGGAGAGGAGAATAAGGAAATAATGTACGGCCCTTCAAAGAAGGGCAGATAGGACTCAATTTTACCAAAATATAAGAGCATATAAGTAGAGCTCGGTCCGTGGTCACGAAATATCCGGATTGAGGTTCGGTGCTCACAGAGTATAACTATGACATGATGTTCTCTATAGACCGTTTTAAAACGTGTTGCAATATCTAGCATTGGTCACTGCCTGGTCTCATTCAGTTCCGCTAGTAGATAAACCAGTGAACACTGAAGGTGAGCACAGATTTTAAATGTCGAAAATACGAAAGGATAAGCGTTCGATACTGAAAAACTTGTGGATGATTCAAACATATTTTTAGTAACAGGAGGAGAGCCTTTTCTTTCGATACAGTAAGGATTTATCTCGTAATTCAATGCAATGAATTCTGAGAGAGTTTTGTTGGTTTACGTGCATTGTATTTTCAAAGCTCTGCACATTATTATCACGAATTCCTTGTATTAAGCTTTTCAATTTTATTTGTGGCATCTTTTTATTAATCATATTATGAAATAATTGTTTTATTGTGCTACTTTATGAAATAGAACGCTGTCAATACATGTAATGAGCTACTTTTGGAACAGATTATACCTCAACGTGTGTATGTTTCCCTCTCTTTATACCGCTGACTGCTGTGTTGTACATGTTTGCGCTTCGGCACCCAAAACCGAGCTCTAAATATAAGATTGAGCATGAATGTACACAGCATTTTGTATGGTGGGCAGTACAAACATAAATATTCATTCATTCATTTCTGTACGGCACATACGTAGCAACCGATTCATGTAGGCAAGCGTATGGTGAACTTCAGGAGAGATTTCCTGGTACTCCAGTTCTGTTAATTAAGTTTAAGACATCGGAATCGCTAAACCCTAAACCAGTGTTTCCCAACCTTTTGAAGTTCACGGCACCCTTGGGAATAACATTAAACACTAGGGGCACCCTTCCTTGAATTAAAAGAAAATTAAGCTTAATATGTTAATTTATTGAAATATTATATAATAATAACGTACACCATAACATAATACAGTAAACTTTACTACAATCACTGAGTAAAAATACATCAATAAATTTTGTTCGATTAATGATTAATGTGAAACTTGTGATTGATGCTTAGAGCACAGATATGTGATGTCGGGTCTTACAGTTGACAGTGAAACACGCAAATCATCCTCAAGGTTATTCAGTCTATTTCTTGCTTTGCATTTTATTGTCACCATAGCAGAGAAGGCTTGCTCGCATAGATAGGATGTTGAAAAGGGCAAAAGTGCGTCAATTGCTTTCTTCATTAGGTTAGGGTACTCCTCTCTCCGTTGAAGCCAAAAACTAGCCACCGACACCTCACTCTTGGTGAACTTACCTTTGAGTGTGGAATCAGCGCAAAGATCAATAAATTCATCTCGTTCGCAAGCAGTGAAATCTATTTCCTCTGCACTATCTACGAAATCAAATGGTGAGACAACCCAGTCGAGATTCGTACTGGAAATAGTTGGAAAGTACGCATCTATTGCATCTTGCAATCTTGATAAGTGATCACAAATGCGGTCTTTCAGCTTACCCAGATCTTTATCTCCTGCCACATTAAGAAGAGATGGAAAGTTCGACAAATCTCCTTTTTGAACTGCAGACTTCCAAGAACTAAGTTTTCTTTTAAAACCTTTCATTTTATTGGTTGAGGAGATTATTGTTTCATGTCGACCCTGCATCGAAACATTCAGTTCATTCAGCTTTTGAAAAATATCTGCCAGATACGACAGTTCAAAACACCAAGAATCACTTAGTAAGAGCTCATGAAATGTGTCTTGATTTTCATCCTTAAAAAAGTTTTTAGCTGTTCTTTAAGTTCGAGAAACCGGTTCAATACACGACCCCGCAACAACCACCTTACTTCTGTGTGAAGTAACAAAGAGGTATGAGCTGCATCCGTTGCGCGACATAACTGTTCAAAAATTCTGCACTGTAAAGGTCGAGACTTCATATAGTTCACCATTTTCACAACTTGGTTAAACACTTCAGCAAAATCTTCATTACACGCTTTCACTGCCTCTCTATGCAGAAAACAGTGAGTTATAATAATGGATGGATTTTCATTGAGAGCTCTGGCAGTAAACCTTTAATTTTCCCAGACATAGATGGTACACCATCTGTACATATACCACAACAGTCTTTCCATGAAAGATCATGGTCATTGAGATAGGAATTAATAGAAACGAAAATATCATGGCCTGTGGTTGTAGTCTCCACCGGTCTACAGAATAGAAACTGTTCACTAATATCTTTTTCATCAATATATCTGATAAAACCAAGGAGTTGCGGTTTGTCACCAATATCGATACTCTCATGTACTTGCAAAGCAAATGTTCTATAAGTTTTTATTTTCTCCGTGATTTGTTCGTTGATATTGCATGACATTTCAGATATCCTGCGGCTGATTGTGTTGTTGGACAGAGGAACCTTCGAAATTTGATTAGCTGTTCCTTCGCCAAGTATTGTTGAAACTATAACTTCACATGCAGGGCCAATGATTTCCTCTCCAAGAGTATGAGGTTTCTTTTTTTTAGCTATCAGTTCTGCTACTTTAAATGAGGCTTCAAGAGCAGAATCACCTATGGTCATTCTCTTTACCATTCGCACAGCTGTTTTCTTCTCCCCTTCTAATATATGTGAAAGATACATTACAATTTTCTGTGACACACTAGGATGCTTTGTTGTAAGATGCCGCTTCAGTTTGCTAGGTACCATGGCCTCGTTGCTAAGTGTTTCGCCACAAACTAAACACACAGGGATAGGGTTTTCCTCGTTGTTATTCCACTTAAATCCATACGCTAAGTAGCTGTCCTGGTATGTTGTTTTCTTTCGTTTGTCTTCTTTATGTGGTGAATTCGACGATCCGGGAGAAACTGTAACATTTGGCTTCTTAAAGCAAGCAGTAGGAGCCGACTGTTCACTTTCACTGTCCTGGCGTTTACGTTTAACAATGAACTTATCCATAGCTAAACACTGTGAATCAACGCGAGGAAGACAACTGAAAGCGCCAAGCGGCGTACACTTTTATATATTCATCTGTCGAAGTCTCGGGAATGTTCGTGAGGAAGCGAGTAGTCTCGGGAATGTTCGGCAGGGTATATCTGTAATGCCATCTGTGGGATACTAGTATAACTGAATTATTGAAATGAGTCGACCACTATCACCATCTGCCGTGCATGAGAGTAATTGATTTGACTTATTTTATTTCAAGACCTTACAAGACTTAAGGCTTCAGTAGAAGGTATTTTTTTTTTGTTTATCTCAATATCTCGCGGCACCCCTTAGCTAATCACACGGCACCCTAGGGTGCCGGGGCACACCGGTTGGGAACCGTTGCCCTAAACCTAAGTGTCGAATAAGAAATGTTATAACAGAGAAAAAGGGACATTTGTGCATCATTCGAACGCTCTTGAGAGATGTGTCCATTGCCTCAACAAACAACACCCAGCACTCAACCTTAAACATACACAATTTGAAAACCATATGCGAATCGTGTTGAGTCATACATAGCTGGAATTCTATCAATAAGCCGTCTGCACTGCACAAACAAGTGAGGCTAAACACGTTGCATTTGTTAACATCAACAATCTCATGGATTCAGATAATCAAACGTCAGCCTTTAGGGTAAGAATGTGTGCTTTGTGAAAGAACCACAAGATTAAAAAAAAAAAATTGGGAGTCTTTACATTCACTTAGCTTTTTCTAACCTTTATCGGTGTAGTTGTGCCTATTAGGTGACTAATAGTTACTTTTGCGTAACGGTTGTAGCTGTCACGGTTACAAAGCAATAACTGTTATGCATAACGGTTACCAGTAGCGATTAAGTTATTTGTATATATTTTTATTTCTTCTTTGCAATTGGTACTACTCGGTGGCTGTACAAAGTTCACTTACAATAATAGTCATCTTAAATTTAATAATAGTGATACAACTAACAGACTGTATATTCATGACTTTTGAAATACCTGATTATTAGTTAGTATAACAACACTCATGTCACTTACCAGTATGTTTATAAACAGTTACTATGAAGCCTCAACACTCATAGCTACTGAACAGTATTTGAGATCAATAATTACTTCACAATATTTACTTTGTTATCACGCTGGCAGTTATATTGTATGTAACGGTTATCAGTAACGATTAAATTATTTGTTTTAATGGTTATCTCGTTCGCAATTATATTACAACAATGGTTACCAGTACGTTTGATGTTGAAGATTTATGGAAAAATCTACTCTCTTAAACATCATATTTTGTGGATGCAACATCGACACATATGAATTAATTCCAAATTGAACTCGCTTTCGTACGCTTACTCAGTTTACAATTATTGTAGTAAGAGTCTGGATTGTACAGGTCGCAGGCCAGTTCTTGACGAATGACATTTAAACGAGAGGTTAGACGCGAGTCACCTTTACTGGAACATTGGTACATGGAAGCAGGAACGGCAGTCAGATGTATACGATGTTATCATGTTTCTGCGCTTAAGTAGTACAGTCACTACAAAGCAAATATCACACTTCCAGTGATGTCAGTCACTGTATTCACTCTCAACCTCGGTCACTGCTTACACTACACTTTACACCTAATTTGCTTGTATTTCTTCTATTCCCGACATTTCTCCTTCTTTTTCTTCTTAATTGCCGTCATTTTTAGTAATAACTAAGCATCTCTCGTTAAAGCACTAGCAATGGCATAAACCCGTAAGTCAAAACACTTTACAAACAGCTTACGCTGTGTATTCTTGAAACATATTCATAAGGAACTAAAGCTGTTTAATATTGTAACATAAACCTATGTGCTAACTTGTTTATTAAGGGTAGGCTAGCTCACTGTATCTTCGCTAAAGGTCATTCGTCTAGAAGGAACGAGCAGCCTGTCCAGGTGAACTGAGGTATAGTATATGAGAACCTAACTATAAATCATACGTAATGCTGACAGAGCAACGCAAAATACACAATTTTTGCCAACATCAACATGACTGAAATTAAGGATATAATAATTAATAACTTAGATAGTCTCCTATACAAAATATAGCAATTGGCATTTTGAAAGGCGTTTATACAAGAGAAGAGAAGCTTTAACACCCAAATGCACTACATCAGAAAATATGAAAATGCTCTCAGTTCATATCTTCTTTTATAGTGTTTATCGCTCGCTCTTACTACCATGACACTGCAATCGAATTCATATTCGTATGATGCAAAGTGGATAGCTAGTATTTTTTTTTCTCGCCATATTCTATATTTGATCAACAAGTCACCCATGATCTCTTGTGAATTATATTAATACTGCATAACGGGATAACTGTATAGTTCCAGGTAAGGGACATACAGTGAATGTCACCCAGACTCCGTAACCGTTAGAGAGATAATTTGTCTTCGTTATATTGGTAACTGTTGTTGGATAACTAGTTAATTTGTATTTGTTACTTCTGTAACCGTTACTGGGTAACTGTTACTCTGTAATCCTTACGTTTTAACCGTTACGGGATAACTAGATACTCTCTGTTTCCATTACTTCTATAGCCGTTACATTGCGGTGTAAAGGTTAAGTAATTTTCTACCCATCCCTACTACCTATGCAGATCATATATATGAAAGCTTGTTTTATTATTTACTTCATTTTAATTGAAATAAGGTCGTCTCCTTAGCGCGGTGGTAGCGCAGCTGCTTACCAAGCGGGAGACCTGGATTCGATTCCCAGTACCGGCGTGGGGATTTTTCCTCCGCTGGGAGACCTGGCCCGGGGTGCACTCAGCCTCGTAAGGTCCCTGGGGGGCCAATTGAGGAGCTACTTGATGGAGAAGTAGCGGCTCCAGGTCATGAGGACCGCATTAACCGGCCGGGAGGGACTCGAGGCGCTGACCACGTCTCACCCTCCAATACTGCACCCCATCCATGACGTCTGTAGTGGACCGAGATGGGGGACGCAGCGGCCGGGCGGTAGGCCAAGGTTCCCCTTGAGCTGTCGTGCCATGGAGTTAATTGAAATAAACCTTTACAGATATAGTTGTATTACACATTTCATTATAAATACAAAGAGAATAGTGAGAGCCAAATGTTAAGTTCTGGACTCTATAGGCTAGCCTTAAAATTCCATTCCCTTTCCATGCCTTCGTGAGAAGAAACTGAAAATCGATAGGGCCTTAAACAATGACAACGTATTGAAGAAATCGAACCATTAGTTGCGGATATATGGGAAACGGCATTTGTCACAATAAGGATATTTAGAATACATTTTGTGTTTTAAAAATCTCTACATTTTTTATGTAGTACGTTTTTCTATCGCTTAACTTGCCAGTTATACCTATAAGATTTTCCGAAATTCCTCCCGAATAAAGTAGTCTTCACAGGTTATTCTAAGAAAATTCAAGATATATTTTATTTGTCAAGTAAATGTCTTAAATATGGTGAACTTTGATCAAAATCGTTGAGAGAGTTTTGAGAAAATAATTTCACCAACAGTTACAAAACAGAGGATGATTTTCAGAGCAGCCATTTTCATATCAGCTGAATTGAGGTTAGATCTCTTTCCTTCCCCTTCTCTCTCTCTCTCTCTCTCTCTCTCTCTCTCTCAGTTCTCATGTGTACATTAATTAATGGGCAAGCTCACATAAACACTCAATGTTCTTGATTTTATTTCTATAGTATGTTATAGATATATTTTAGATGACGGATATTGCATGAATCAGCTGTATTGTTGCGTGCTTCATCCACTCCATTTCCTCGCTAGTAAACAATAACTGGCCCGGGCCAGTTATTTAATGTTAGTCGGATCTGCGCAAAGTTCGCCAAATATATGACTTACTCGACATTTTTTCCACTGAAGGTGGAAATCTATTTTGTTTAGCCAAAAGATGTTAAATCAAAGGGTTCCGTAAGACTTTTCGACCAATAAAGGCACTCCTTAACAGCCGACACGTTGAGCTGTTGAATGAACATGTTTTGTAGATTGTTTAAGCAGTGCAGACCCGGCTTAAAACGTGCTGCACAGCAAGTGGGGTTTCAAAACCTCTGTTCATAGAGGTGCTAATCTCTTAAAATTAAAACTCCACAGAATGACTAGTTCATGAAACCGAGCAGGATGTATCAGACGGTTTCGTTTGTAGGTCTCATTTGGGAGGTCGCGGTTTCGATCCTCTTGCCCGACCTGCACGCTCTATGGTCTTTTCGAGGGTATCCCTGGATCGTCAGGCGAATGCTGGGTATGTTCATTACATCCCCCGATTTGTCCGGTTCATCATTTCTTGTTCTCATCACTTCCTAATCAGTAATCACCTCTCTTTCACGGTTTAAGGACCAGGCTACGTTGTTCGGTGGTTTGCGGTTGGATGGTAATTTGCGCATGTAAAAACGTTTTCCTAGTGTCGTCATCGAGATCGCATCATTGGGACCCACCTATGGGTTTGAGGTTCCCTCTGGGGGTCTGCCGGAAAGCTAGGGGGCCCGTGTGCTGGGACGTCGGAAGTAATCCGATGTAGACGTTAGGAGCCTCGACCATGCTTGCCCCATCTTCATCCGAATCAAGTCACCCTTCGGGTCTCTCCCCTCAACTCCTCGTAAGATGTCACGTAAGAGGCAAAGGTTCACAAGGCCCCACGTTCGGTGGTCTGTCCCATTGTCCTGAGGGCCCTCCCCAATTCTAATGCTAATCCTAACAGTTCATGAATTATAAACCTCCTGTCAATGAGCAAAACTAGGCAAGTTTCAGTGTAGATGGACACCACTTTTAATACCACTTATAACTAGGTTAGTACTCATTATAGACCATGTTGCTGTCACTCATGAGTAAATAAACCAGAAGTAATAGAACTCTCCAGTGTAACAGTGCCTGGAACATGCATATTGCAATCTGCGTCCCTGTCATATAAAGAACGCATTGTATCATTAGGAGAAAACATTGATATAAGCCAAGTTGGTTAATTTTGTAAGTTTCCAGATTTATCGTCACTACAGATGAATGTACTGCGTGTTACAGTGTTATAATTGTTATATGGATATATTTAGTGCATTACGCAATTGTTAAATGAAATTGTGCTATGTCGTTAAGCACGTTCATGATATAAATATTAAACAGCTGGAACTGAAGACATAGAAAACTGAACCTTCGCGGGCCATTGATCTCCGATTGTGGATGATAACCCGAGGGTAACAATACGGTGAGCTTTGATGAATGACCCTTGCCAAGCCTTGTCACGGGGACACCAAACTTCCAGAGGGTTAAAATACAACCATCCCCGCGCCATCCTCAGGGGCTTTTGTGCCAAGTCGGCTCTTTTGAGTGTAGCCTTCTTATACCTCGCAACCATCGCCATCCGGGGTTGTTAAGGGGAGAGGGGGGCTTATTTCCATTTTGTGAAATATAACCTTGTCGTCACAGCTATCATTAATAAGCTTGTGGGCATCGACCTCTGAATTGGACCAGGGGTGGACATAGTCTATTATATTTAAAGGGCAATCAACAACATTACCAACTAAGTTAATGGCTTCGTCAAGCGATGCGAGAGATAGTGGTACATTGTGATGCGGATGTTTAAGACTATTTAGTAGTCCAAAGGGGATTTTAATGAGTGATGAAAGCATTAAGCTTGGTTTTGTGTTCAACATTCTTAATAAGTTAATGTTTTGGCTTATGATCGTTTCTTTTTTCTCATTTTGGAATGTGAGGTTAACTCGGAGGATACTAAAGAGAAAACAATAACACTTTTACTCCAATCCATTTTGTTTGTCCTTTCCGTTACCCCACACACACACACACACACACACACACACACACACACACACACTCTCTTATGTGGAGTCGTGAAGTCCTATCTCAGTAATGCTAAATTAGCTATTTTAATTTCCCACTTTTTCAGAACTTACTTGACATAGTAATGTGATACTTTCGCATGATATTTATCCATTCCTTCTGAGTACACTGCTTCATTTTGATGTTAAAATACTGTTTGGAAGAAAAACACGATTATTTTTTGTAAACTTCTAAAATTTTCAATACGATTTCTGACATTTAATTTTTAAAACATAAACTATTATAGCAACAGCGACTAAAGCAAATCCACATAAATTATGGGATTGGTTTTACTTTGAGAAAAAATTTGTATGCAGATATAACTTGTTTTTAAGAGAAAACGGGTCATTTATGTTGAAAACTCTTGCTTTGAGTAATTTAAATTTAAAGTAATTATTGGCTGGCCCGTAGCTCAGCCTGTAGAGCTCCTGCCTGCTCTGTGAGGGGTCCCGGGTTCAATTCCCGGCTGGTGTTATTGATTTTTCTCTGGCTCAGGGTACTCGCTATCCTCTCCAGAGTCTGGAAGCACGAATATAAGTGTGATCTAATGAATCAAACAAAAAGATAGATGGAAAACTCAACGGCATCAGTACATCTCCAAAAGGAAATGCCGCCGATACAATCATGCATTTATAGGCGGTGTATAAATGGAGGCGGTGCCGTGGTTGGGTAGTTAGACCGCTCGCCTCCCATCTAGGCGGCCCGAGTTCCATCCCAAGCGCCGGCATTTGGTATTTTTGTCGGACGATTTTTGTCTGGGCGGGTTTTCTCCGGGCCCGCTGGTTTCCCCCGCCACTCATTACACCACTCGCTCCACCACCGCCTTTTCAATCATCAATTTCGCCTAAATTTCATATCATCCACTTCTTCATGTTTATGCTGGACACAGGCCAGCCCCTCGTAACAGGTTTTCCATTCTGGGGCTTCGTGCCGTTGGCCCCCCGACAGGCTTCTGAGCATTGGCTTGTAAGTTCTAGGAGGGAGAGTATCCGTCCTACAAATATGGGGCGGGTAAACCGATTACGAAACGAATATAAATGAATAATAAAAAATTAATAATGAGGTACTCTAAATACTAAACGCACACTTTTATTTTTAGAAATTAACTTATAATGGTCCATTTTTAATGAACCAAGTCCAAATTAAAGACAAGAAACTAAATTTTCATAAAATGTAAAAAAATAATGGCGGGGAACTAGATGACTCTGCTTAGACGTCCACAAACATATTCCTATACCCGAAGATGAACCCGCAATCTTCTAAGAACGAAATATTACCGATTCCCCAGGGCGTGATCAGAATGCGATGAACGTTTTCATAGCTAAGAATATAAACGAACTTCCATTCCATCGATATTTTGCTCGGTTTTAGTGCACTTTTAATGGCTCCGGTATAAAAGTAGCTAAGTCTTTGTTTAAAAATTCTTACCCTTTTCCGATGTTTTCGAACTTATAATCTGAAGCAAACAACGCTTACTTCCGCTACATACATGATCAAAAACAAGGTGAAAAAGTTGAACGAAAGTTCAACTCAGAGCTACGCACTTAGTATACATGAGATATGAAAAACTTTCAGTAAATAGCGAAATGGTCACTTCCTTATTATGAGGTACATAAATAAACTTCCAATTAAAATATCTCCTAGATATAGACACATTTTTCTGGCAAAATCCAAAATCTCGAAAAATTGGTATTTTTTTCTAACACTTCAGGAACACAGAGAGTGAAATTTTGACTAAAGTCGGTTAAAAAGTAGCAAATAGTTTTTTTTTATTATAAATAGCCGTTTGAAACTTTGAGCGTCTTCACAGAATCAAAATGTTTTTCTACTCCCCTTTCTTCGGGTTCTTCATTCATTTAATGATTCAACAATACACCTCTTTCCTAGGACACTATTTCATTAAACAGCTTTTTTCTCAAAACTGCATTTTAACACCCTCAGAAATTTCCACGCTTCTCCGTCTCGGTTTTTGTTTAAAAACAACTAAAATTTGCCACAAAATTGCAGAACTATCTATTGTAATACTACAAATGAAAAAATAATCTTAATGCTAATAATATTTTTTAAAACATGTATTTTTATGAGAAATGAAAATTTTATAGATTAAAATTTCTAATTTTGTTAAAGAGTTATAATAGTTTAGTAATCAAAGGTATTGAAATATCCCGATTTGTGTCGTTTAAAGCTCCAATTTAGAAAATGCTAACCAATTTTCTCAAATTTTCCTGTGTATGGGATATTTTCATTGTGCAATATAATTACATAATAACATTAAAAAAACACATATCTTGCAAATTTTAATGGAATTTGGTATTTATACTAGCATAACAACAATACCATCATAGTAAAAGTTCCATAAAAATCTATACAGAAATATAGAAATTTGAAATGTCATTCCCAGTGTACTTTCAATAGTTTAGATGCCTAAAGGTTCGCATAGTATTTTCATCATCATACCAGAAATGTTAATGGTATGAAAAGGCAATAAAAATGTTTTTCTACACCTATATATATTTCGGTTTACAAGGGATCATTGTGAGTCCCATTGGTGTCGCAGTATGTAGTGAAAATAGATCTAAATTAGAAATGCCTGTGTCCCTGTTTTCTCTCACGTAGGGTCCCTAATGGGGAGGAAAACTGTTTTCCACACGACCTTAAATCCAAATAAACACAAGCAAAAGTGAAAGCTGTTTCCGTGCTCCTAGCTACCGGTCATTTGTTACTTCCACGTTGCCAGGATGTGGAAAGCTTCCGCAGAAATGTTCATAGAAAAAATGAAAGATACAAAATATGTCCCAAATAATGAGCTCTGTAACTGGTTTAAATTAATGTAATGGATTCCCTTTTGACCAGTATATCTATTCAAATAGTCTAAAAGTGTGATTGCTTTCTTTCCAAAATATACGGATTCTTTGATTGGAAACCAAATAGAAATCAGGCAAGAAGAAATTGGGATCTTAGGTAGGTTTTATACAGGGTATTCAAGCATCCACTAGTTGGATGATGATAGGCCTCAAAACCAGTTTAAAAAGTTTGTAAAGGTTCCTCATCGATCTGAATATCGTTCACAGGGGGTGTTCAATATGACGTCCATTTATAGCGATGCAGCCCTCCTGTCGTCGGTGAAACAAATCTCGCACTATATTGATACTGACTTGGTTTTTATGTGCTGATGTGCACTGAGGACACGATCCTCTACTGTCTACACGTCGTTGATGAGGTGGCGTAGATCAATTCCTTCTTGTGTCCCCTATAAACAAGTCTAGAGAATCTAGTTCGGGGGTACCCGCAGGCCAAGATGTGCGATCTCACTGGCCATCTAGTGGTAACGAAATGCTATCGTAAAATGTTAAGCATTACCGAGAAAATGTACTTGTGCGTCATCGTGCATAAAACATATATGTAGGCTTTGCCTTCATGACGCATTTTCTAGTAAGGTAGACAATATATTAATAAGAAAGTCCTGATAGCCAGAACCAGATAAGGATTCAACACTAACGTTTCACTGGTAATACGTGTTTTGGGCTCCCTGAATAAACCGCGTGTGTATGTGTGAACAACAACATTTTTAAACAAAATGTTTGACAAATGCCAACCCTTTTATTTAATTCAGTATTCCATCAATGATGCGACTTCAAGATTTTAAAGAAGGATGCATGGAAAGTTGTTCATTAGTTTTGATCTTCCAAACATGGCTACAATGATCCTGATTAAAATACAGCATATTTAAGATATCTACATAACGAGAGAGAACAGACAGGTAAATATTTGAGGGAGTGAAAGTTTACAATGCTGCGAGGATTGATGACATCAGAGACAGAGGCGGGGTTGGTACACTTACTGTCCGCTTAGACGTGCACTGAGGTGACGCGACTTAACTCAGACACTCTTCCTGTTTTTTCTTTGCAATTGAGACCCAAACTACTGGTGAGACATTTTGCCGAAAGTGCGGCACTCTTAAATTCGTCCTTTGCAGAATCATTTGCATTGGAGCTCTTATCAACCGATGGAGATGCGGTGAGAAGTTTTCTTCAGTATAAATGCTGCTTAACAAAATATCGTAGAAAGTTCCCCCAAAATATCCCAAAATATATATTGTACATTCCATTAAATGTGAACATGATGAAAGAGACTAAAGTAGCACGCCATTTGTAGATTATCTATCTCACCAGGTGGCACACCTGCCCCGTATATGACGTAAGCAGATATCCCCTTTTTCGTTAAAAGAATTACAGAACACAACGGGCCTATTCATGTTAAAACCCGACACTGAGGACCTGGCCTGAGCAACCTTCGTTTTACCCCTCTTGCTTATCAGCGGAGACGTAAGCGGGTCGCGTACACTGAGAGAAGTAACATGAAGGTTGCTCAGGCGAGTCCCCCACTGGTGGGTTTTAACATGAAATAGACCCGTTGAGTTCTGCAACTGTTTTAACGCACGAAATATATCTGCAAACATCAAATACGGAACAGTTGTACCTCGCGTATCCACCGAACACAAGTTTGCGCACAAATGTTGCAAATATGCATATTAAGCAGTAATATATCTCTATAACTAATTTTAATTATAAATAAATATAAAAAGATCATCTCCTTGCTTGTATGTGCTTACTTGAATATAAAATACAATGGTAAAGTATTTCATACTGCAAAGAATGTAGTGGTTCCGCCTGCCTTTTATTTTCCCCTTGCTGCTAAAAAAAATGTATCGCAGAGCACGTTCTTCTTGCGTCTACAAGTAATTGTGCAGTAAACTTCAGTCTTTAGGTACCCCAAATGATCTCTTTGCATATATCTCGAACTTTCAAAACATAGCCTTTAATCGGAAGCAGTTTTTTATAATTAGCGAGTTATAAGCTATAGAAAAACTTGTTAAAAAGGTTAATGTATTTAAAATAACACTTCTTGTGGCATCAACCATTTCCTGAGAATTTCATATAGATATTAAATGGGTGTGTATGTGTGTGTGTGTTTTTTTTTCTCATCAGAAAGCATCTCTAGCCAAAGATCATCGAGAGGTCGGCGCCGGGCAGACGGAAAGTTATACAGCGTTAAGTAAATGGGACAACGCTCTCGCCAAGCGCAAACGCCGAAAGCGCTATTATAGCTAACCAGAATCCTCTGGAAGTTATTTTTCTCTCCACCTCTAGAACGTTCTGGAACTCCGTGGGAGACTTCATGTGCTACATACGCGTGTATTCTCGGGATTAGGAGGTTAGTCAGTGAATAAGTGTTTAGCAAAAGCGTTTTTGCTGCGAAGAAGTTCTGTTCTCCGAGTGAGTTTGTGACGCCGTAACGCGTAGTTATTGCAGGGGATTAATAATGTCCTGTGTAAGACTCCCTAGCGAGTGAGCCTACACCGTGCGTACGTCATTATTGCCCTATGTCGCGAAGAAAATGAAGCTATACTGAGAACTAATTGAAGTAAGTGAAAGTTTGAACTAGATCACATTAGTTGTCACTGAGGAGTTCAAAAAGTTATTATGTGAAACAAGTAAATGGACAACGGCGCAGTATTCTATCTCTGTTGTGTACACTGGACTCAACTTTGATAATTATCAATTACATTTTACTCCACAATGTATCTGGAAAACTTAAAACATACATAAAATGCTCATTTATTACTTAAGTATTGAACAATAACAAAAAATTATGTTGTATCTAATTTATACATTTTCTTAATATAAATCAAATTCTGCGAGCACATGAATAGTGACTTGAGAATATTTGCATCAGCTAACAAATGATAAAATGTTTAATACAACAACTGTTTCTAAGCCTAAAGAGTCTAAAATTTCTCAAAGAAGCTACTTAAGCTATAAAATAATTTCTAACACAAGTGCTAACATTTGTAACATGTTACAACGGAAAATTCAGTTATTTCATACAACTGTTCTTTCTATTTTTATTTGTCTTAAGTATTTTAACAATAGTGCCCTTCGTAGAGTAGTGGTTACCCAAAGTTGCAGGTTCAAACTTGGCGGAGAATGACGGATATATTTCGGAAGCAAAAGCATGGCTTCTTTGGAATGGAAGTAAAGCCGGTGGATCTGTGTATTGTATTTTTGTTTTGCTTTGTTTTAGATTTTTTTGCACAGAAAAGAACCGCACACCCTGGAAGAAGGTTTCTGAGCAAAATTATGCCATTTCGCGTCCGGAAATCGTGTTTTTATTCTAAAGTGCCATCTGTGGGCGACGAACCGATCCCTCGTCACCATGGCGTATAGCGGCAAACTCACGAACTAGAAATTCAATTCCGATCAAGGAAACATCATAGCGATGCCCTATACTCTACTTAGGAGTTATAGGAAATTAACTATTTAAACACTAATAAGTAGGAAATGAATGTCCTCGATGTATCGAACTGATCCTCTCGGACGCGACATTGCTTGATAATTTACACACGAGCGCCTTTCAGTCAAAGTATGGTCTCATTGGTGCCTCGTCCATCAATCAGAAACGAACTTAATCGATATTTAAAGCATGGTGCTCAAAACTTAGTAACTGGTAGTATTTTACACCTGTATACAGTTTTTTATTCCAATTACTTCCGTTCCGATTCGATTAGTATCCAAGAAGTCTAGTCTTATTTTTAAAGCAAGAGATAATTTGAGACTACAAGAGCAGTTCATTGAAAATGTATTTATTCTAAAACTCAGTTGAAAATACAACTAATAACTTATGTTTTCAGAAAAATGGAAGAGTTAATACATTAGAATGATTATACATCGTCCTTGTATTCTATCTTAACGAATTCCCCCCTACTTATAATTCCTTTCTCTGCTACGAGCAATGTACGTAGTAGGTAGAGAAAACATTATACTCCACCCAAAAATTCCATTCCAAGATTTCACCAGAAATACGTGTTTTGAGTTCCCCTGATTAAAATGCATTTTTAAAGACGACCGTGAGGCAGCATAACGCAAATACAATATATCGGTTGAATATTACAATTCGTATTTAAGATCAGCATCTTCTAAGGCTGCAACACGAAGATTTTCAGGAAAAGTCCCTACTCTAAACTACCCTTTACTTGGAAGTTTTTTTTTTTCCAAATTTTCAAATTTCTCAAAGATGTCTCCAACCATTTTGATTAACATATCATATATTCAAGCCATTTAGACGGCATGTAAATCTTGAATTTTCTGAAATAGCTTCTGAAACCATCTTCATTCTGGAAGAGCTTTTCCATAACTGGGAAGCCATAGGACATAGACAAAAACTTATATCACAGTCAATGTAGACCTCATTAAAGCACACAGCCAATTTCGAACGAAAAAAAAAATATAATACCTCATTACCAATATGGAGTGTGTGAGACGGATTATTTTGATTGAAGGAATGTGTGTTTATTTTTGGTTGCATCACACAATGATTCGGCAACCATGACCATAGCCATTATTACTGTACTCACCACATGTTTCTACAGCTCCTCTATCGCGCTCATTGACCATCTTCTTCGACCTCATAATCAGCGTCCCTATTGATGTCGTCGGCATCACTGTCTTCTTCCAAGTTAGTAACAATCTGCTAGTGTTTATTCTAAAGAATGCCGCACTAAATCTAGCACCAGCACGTACTTCACTCCTTCGTGGACAGAAACGTTAGGACTTTTGCGCATACAAGTTGGCGCAGCTTCTCCCACCATCAGCCCTTCACGTAGAGAGTTGCCACTGCGCAACTTATGGTTATGCTCTTGTCTCACCTCATGACCTGTATATTTTTGCATAAATACTTTTATTACACATTTCCTTGTAGATAAAAAGGAATAAGGCAAAACTCAAACGACAGTCATCTCTATTAAAGGCTGGTGGCAATGTGATGGTTTTTATTCTTGCTTAATCAGGAGCAGGATAAACAAATAACGACATCCGATTTGCAGAAAGTATACGTATTCTAAAACTGGAACAAATAACAAGAAATATCTCGGAAACTGTTACCTCCTCAACAAAAATGAAAAGGGCATAAATTGTGAGCTTTGGCGAGATCTACGTTTTTTGTGTAACAGGCTTTTTTTATAAATCTTAACGTTCTTTAACCTGGTTGGTTATATCGGACGTTAAATAAAATTGCTCAAATGATCTTGGTATCCATGGAGCTTAAAGTTACTCCACATTCGTCTTCTCAGGATAAGGAATAAATCCGAAAAAAAATACTTATCCAACTAACCCCCCCCCTAAGCGAGATTCGAACTCACGACCTGTTGAATGTGAACCAGACACGCTACCACCACACTACCCAGACGGACTGTAAAAGGCTTTTGTCTATCTCTTACAGTTTACCAGTTATGCAAAAGTCATCCAAAATGAGGTCTTTAGAGGCCATCCCAGGAAAATCAGTTTTATTTGTCATGTAAATATTTTTAAAACTCAGTATTTTATTAAAAAGGTTAGTCATTTTTGAGACAATTAAAATTGTCGCAAAATTTTCTACGTAAAGAGTAGTTTGGAGTGGGGGGATTTTCTTTAAAATCTTCGTGGCGTTTCCTTACAAGAATGTGAACTTAAATACCAAGTTTGATATTTAACGAACTTTTCGTTTTTTAGTTATGCTCCAAGGCATAGGCGCGCATGCACACACAGACACACTGAGGCAGTCAGGCACACACACTGATCTATATGTACATTTTTTTGGATTGAGGGGTCTCAAAACGTATATTTCTTGGTATTGAATTTTTGGGTGGAGTGCAATACCTTATCTAATACTATAATTAGACATGGCTATTTTCAAGGATTTTGTTCAATTTAATTTCTCTATCACGTGTGTACATACGATGGACATAGTATCTAGGGAAGTTATTGTATTCCACCCGAACATTTTATTTCATGATTTCACTGGAAACAAATGTCTTGAGGTCCCATGAGTTCGTAAAAAGCATTGTTAGAAAAAGTTCCGCGAGTATGTCTGTATGTGTGTGTGTGCGTGTGTGTGCGCGCGCGCGCCTGTGGATAGCATATTTCAAAATCCAAAAGACCGTTAAACACCAAACTTAACATTTATGTTTAGTATCTTGCAAGGGTGCGACACGAAGATTTGCAAGAAAATTCCCCCAACCCAAGCTACCTTTTACATGGAGAATTTGTTGAAAAGTTTGATTTTCTCAAAAATGACAGGAACGATTTTGATTAAAATGCCGTGTATTAAAGATATACAAATCAAAGATAAAATGTTATCTTCAATTTTCTGGGAATGCCCTTGAAAACCTCTTTATTCTGGATGAATTTTGCTAATTTTGCATAACTGGTAAAGTGTAAGAGACAGACAAAAACTTGCTGCACAAAACAATTAGATCTCGTTAAAACAAATAATCTATACTATATGGATCTTTCTTGTACAGTTGACCGTTTTCGAGATATTCTTTGTTATTGGTTTTAATCTTAAACTACGTTAACTCTTCTCAAACAGGAAGCCACCTTTCGTTTTGTCACTCTTGTTTTACTGCTGGCCATGCAAAACGAAAGCACTTTCGTTGTTGCACACAGCGACAAGCTTTTAAAGGATTTCAGTATCGCTTTAGCCTAGTTTAATTCCCCTAATTCCCTTCTACTTACAAAGAAGCAAGTAGTAAGAGCAATTCTGCTAACGTTTATCTCGATTAGTATGATGTATGTAAAAGAACACTTATCTCGCTTAGAATGATGTATGTAAAGGAATTATGTTTTGTAAGAATAGTGTATATGAGTAACAGCTAGAGAAAGTCATGTGAATGGGACACATCAGACCCTTCACCTATGTGTACCCTTAAGAGGAAAATGGCTTTGGCTTAAAGCACCTGTTTGAAAAAAAAACACAATGGCACTTAATTGGTTTGCGAATCCCAGTCTACAATCCTTTTTTTCTTCTTCTTCTTCTTCTTTTTTAACATCCTTTAACCTGGTTTGATCATATCGGACGATGAATGAAATTGGTGAAATGATGCTCAAATGATCTCGGGGTCCAGGGAGCTTAAAGTTACTCGACATTCATCTTCTCGGGATAAGGGAAACCCCCGAAAAAACCCTTATCCGGGTAACTCACCCTAAGCGAGAGTCGAACTCACAATCTGTTGAACTTCAGGCAGACATGTTACCACCACGCCATCCAGGCGGGCTTTTTTTTTAATTGTTGAATTTGTATAGCCTCCTTTAACATCTTTGGCCATACCGAGTTTTTGAATAAAAAAATAACTCGTTGACTGTATGCTTTTTAACGTTGGGTTATTAATATTTTTTTCTTTCACTCTCACAT
Organism: Hymenopus coronatus; assembly: GCA_030762935.1. Lineage (NCBI taxonomy): Eukaryota > Metazoa > Arthropoda > Insecta > Mantodea > Hymenopodidae > Hymenopus > Hymenopus coronatus. The sequence continues at coordinate 94,217,055 of CM060900.1, read as the reverse complement.
ACGTACTTCCAGACTATGTGGGGAATAGAGAATGGTTCCAGCTGAAGAAAAACTATTCGCCCGTGCCGCGAATCGAACCCGGGACCTGCGGGAGAGAAATTAGCTCGCTGACCACTCGACCACTTATGGCAGTCCTTTAGAATATTATTATGGCAATAAATATTTGTTAGCCTCTAATTGCCGAAAAACATTCAGCACTATTGGTGTTACAGCAGATAGTTTCTGTTCATTCTAGTGATTATGAAGAGCTAACTTTGACAATGAATTTAATTTGTACATGCATTTGTGACGATGCCGCCTGTGTATGTGACGTCTCTATGTTCGCATTGGTATGTGGGTCAACGCAACTGGGGTGCGTAAACAACACGGAAGGGTGCGCGACGTAAGAGGATCCTTCGGAACGCGGGACTCTTCTCGCGACATCATGATTCTTCTCGATTTTCGAGATGTTCCTCCAAGCTTCGGCTTCTAGTATCTTTGACCTGTTTCCAGAAATTTGTTACGACATTTTCTAGCTAAAAAGAAGGAAGGATTGCAGTGCAGTGTTGTGTTGTGAATTGTACTGAGTCGTGGGTGACTGCAGTGTTAGTGCGCAGTGGTCCGCGAACCATGGATGGCGCACAGCTGTAAACTTGTCTACGCTTCGAAACGTCGAGTGAACTATTTACAGCAGTGAGTTTAAGACTATTGTAACTATATTATGAGTCAATAAAACATTTGTTTTTGAAGCTGGTCTTACAAAACTGTAGCATGGATTTTTTTAAATTCTCATATATACAAAATTCATAGGGAACAAAGTTTACTCAACAGCATATAAAATGCCGCGCCGTGGCCGAGAGCTTAGACAACTCGCCTCTCACCAGGATTCGATCCCAAGCGACCGCATGTGAGATTGGTGGTGGACAAAGCGGGGAAGGGACGGGTTTTCAATCTTGTCATCTGCAGTGTCATAGTAGTAAAAGCGGGCGTTAAACATTATAAAAACAGTCTATAATACGACACAGGGATGAGGACAATAGTAATATGGCTGTACAAGGTTCTTATCGCAAATGAGGAAAACTGACCTGTCTCATGCCTAAGTTGGTACTTGAGTTCCTAACCATAAGGTTAGTTGTTCTGCTACCATAAGCAATCCTTTTCAGACTAACCATCAAACAGAAATGATTTTCTTCCCAACAATGCAGTAAAGGTCTCAGTAGAACAGTGCAATTTCTGATCATGTTTTCTGATTTTAAGTGTCAATAATATTAAATATTTATATGTATTCACCGAGCGGGATGTCTCACCGGTTTCGTCTGTGGCCCACATTCGGGAGGTTGCGTGTTCGCTTCTCGTGACAGGCTACCTGACCCATTGGTTTTATCCGAGGATAAAACCAATGCTGGGTAGAAGTCTTTCATCCCTCGAATTTTCTGTCTCTCCATTATCATTTCATTCATCCTCCATTCTGTTGGCGTCTTCTAGGGTTGGACGTATCGGCAATGGTGCTTGGTGCGGCGTGGCAGAGAAAAGGATGCTCAAAGCGTCGTCCTCCTTGGTCTAGGGTTAAAATGCTAGCCTCTGGTTCCCAAGGTCGCGGGTTCAACCCTGGCGGGTTGCAATGGATTTTGGGGCTTAAAATCCTTAGCAAGGCTTCCTTTGGAATAGAAATAAAGCCGTTGGTCCCGTGTCGTAGATATGTGGTACGTAAAATACCTCATGCCTGATAAAGAGGCCTCTGAGCAAAATTAAACGGTCTTTCACGCCCAGGAACGCTGAACCACAGCAGTTAATGAACGTCCATATATTAAAATTAAGTTAAATTTAAATTGAGACTCAAAGTGACTATCCCCGACTTCGGCTGGTTGACGGGATGAGGGCCCCTCTGACCCTATGTGAAAAGGGGTCCATGGTGAGCCTGTCCGATTATATGCTTCAATCTGGAAATTATAGGGACCCTGTTATTGCTAGTTCCGGCCTATTCTCGTAATTTAAAAAAAAATTGTCAAACATAGAAGCAAAGAGGAAGAAATCGATAAAATGTTGACATAAAATTAAAAACAAATGTATGTGTTCCATGCACACGACATTCTCTACATCTTTGTTAGAAAGCTTATTCTTCTATCTACTTCATGCTAATCGAGATAAACATTAGCTCATTACTTGCTTCCTGTAAGTAGAAAGGTGTAAACTAGGCTAAAGTGTTAGTTACATCTTTTAAAAATCTGGTGTGTCATATTTACTTGGCGTTCTCTACAGTCTATAAGAAATCATTGTTAAAACGATTATTCTTTATCTACCTCATATTAATCGAGATAAAATTAGCAGAAATGGCCTTATTACTTGCTTCCTTGTAAGTAGAAGGGAAATAAAGGAGCACCATAGGTTAAAGCGACAGTCAGATATTTTAAAAATTTGTTGCTATACGACTGAAATTCTGTTATTTGTATGGCCAGGAGTTGACACATAACCATATGAGAAAAGTATATGTATTAACTGAAAACAATAACAAGGAATGTCTTAGAAACGATCAGAAAAAAAATGGTTTAGTAAGCTTTGTCTATTTCTTACCATTATGGACAAATCAGCAAAATTCATGCAGAATGAAGATGACTTTAGAAGCTGTTCCTTCAAAACTGATGATATAGATTTTATTTGTCATGTAAATGTCTTTAATATACGATATTTTAACAAAATATTCCATTTTTTTTCCATGTAAAGTGGTTTGGGTGGCGGCATTTTCTTGAAAATCTTCGTGTTGTATTCGTACGAGATCCTACACTTAAATACCAAATTTGGTATTGAACGTAATTTTCTTATTTGAACTATGCTTTTTTATTCAAGGGTCTCAAAACATGTATTTTCGGTGAAAATTTTGTATCGAATTCTTGGTAGAATACCTTCTCTGTACACTATTTACATAATACGTGTAGAGAAACTAAAATAGGAAATGGAAATAAATTACAACATCCGGATGTGTTCCATTTACATGACTTTCTAGAGCTGTTCCACATATAGACTATTCTTACAAAAGTTTACTACATATCTACATAATGCTAATCAAGATAAACTTTAGCAGAATTGGGCTTATTACTTGTTTCTTTGTAAGTACAAGGGAAATAAGGGAATATACTAGGCTAAAACGATAGTGAATTTCTTTAATAGCTTGTCGCTATGTGCAACAATGGAAATTGCGTTTGCTTTGCATGGCCAGCAATAAAACAAGATAGTCGAGACGAAATGTGACTTCCTGTTTGAGAAGCGTTAACGTAGTTTAAAATTGAAACAAATAATAAAGAATACCTCAAAAACGGTCAACTGTACAATAAAAACTTATATGATATAAATTATCTGTTTTCACGAGATCTACGTTTTTGTTGTTGTTTTTTGCAGCAAGTTTTTGTCTATCTCTTACGGTTTATAAGTTATGCAAATTTCATCCAGAATAAAGCGGTCTTCAGAGGCTATTTCTAGAACATTTTAGATATACTTTTTATTTGTGATGTAAATATCTATAATATTCGACATTTTAGTCCAAAACTTAAGTCATTTTTGAGAAAAAAAAGTCAAACATTTTCTATGTAAAGGGCAGTTTAGGGTGGGGGATTTTCTTGAAAACCTTCGTCTCGCATCCCAAGAAGATGCTGGTAGATATTTAATGGTATTTTCGTTTTTGAGCTATGCTGTCCACAGGCGCACGCTCACACACAGACGCGAACATTTTTCTAAATGTGCTCTCTTCGGACTCTGGAGACCTCAAAACTATTTCAATCTCGACATCGAATTGTATGGAATTCATTGCCTATTCTAGCCACTATGACTTTGTACGCACATATGTGCTAGAGAAAGGAAAGTTGACATAATAAATTAGAATGTTCATAATACCGTTCCCATGATGGTGTTTTATGCACATTTTAGGGGTGTCCATGTGCAACTGTAAAAGCGTGGCATGTCATTAGTGCGCGGACTCGTGGATTTGTTCATCCCTGGTGCAAAGGAGCGGGGTTGTGGTCTACTTCAGAGGTAGTGGTAATGACAACAAACCAATTACAGAAGGAATGTATTTTTAAAGTGATAAAATGGTAGCTTGTCGGATTCCGTAGCATTTGTATGGAAGCGCTTCTGGCTTCCAGAGCAAGGATCCAAACCTGCCACTGTTGTCGTTGATCAAATTGCTCCTCTCGTTTGCATGTTTTAATGTCCCGCCAGGGGCATTGTGAAATATTCATTAATATTAACATGCGGTATTTTCTCGCTCTGTTGAGCGGCGGAATCCTGTTTTGCTTATAAATCCTCTATTAGCGAAATCCACTAAATGTTTGCTAGTTCCAAACTTGGTGGCTTTTGTTTTGTGTGGTATTTAACGTCCACTTTTACTACCTGTGGCACCGCAGGTGATGACACTGGAGATGCATGGAATGAAGATGGAGCACCGGTGGAATGCGACGGCGGGGGAAACCGGAGAAAACCCGCCCCTGTGCTACTTTGTCCATCATAAATCTCACTTGCCGTCACTTGGCCGTCTAGATGAGAGGCGAGTGGTCTAATCACTCGGCCACAGCGCGGCCAAGCCAATTGGTGCCTACCAATAAGATGTATTAATGGGTCATCCTTCTTCTTAAGGTAGTTTCTACATTTGGAAAAACGCCATATTTGTAATTGGAATTCAATTACATTTTTACACTTAAAGCAACTAAATTTAACTAAAAATATAAGCACAGCATTTAAAAAAATTATAACAAATCCAATGACTTTTTCAAAACACCACAAAAATTAATATTTCCAAAATTTTCTTTCACTGACTTATGGCTCGATGTTTGTAAGTAGAATATTTTGAATATCATGGTTAGCAACTACGCAGTTCATATTTTTTGTTAAATACATGAAAAATGTTGGGGAAACTTATTTTAAAACTTCATACCACTGATGATTTCTATTGTAATTTAAAAGTTCTACTTTTACAAAACAGTTTGTTTCTTATGCTTTAATTTGATGTATGAATGACGTTTCTGGTGTAATTTGAAGCATAGCTCTTCTTGTTTTGAAGATTACAAAGCGTAGATATCTTATTTTTTTCAGAAAATGAGCTACAGATTAAGGAATTATTCAGCACGACAAACCACTCAATTAAACTATTTAAACCATGCTTGCCCCATAGGTAGGGTGTTTCTTGTGCAGGTTTTTGTTCTCTTTTTATCTATTCTCTATTAAAAATTCATTAAAATCATGGTCAGTAGTAGCACTATCAACACATTCAATCTTTGAATGGGAAGCACTGGATTTATCAATATTCACTGAATGTATGACATTATTCTGAACACTTTCACTAATGTCATTGAAATTTTTAGTTCATCAATTTTCCTGGAGCTCCCTCTTTCGTGAACAAACATTACATTTGTTACTCAAAATTGCTAACAAAATGCCGAAATATTCTTAAATTTGTTTGTAAACAAACTGACACCATGTTTTCATAGAAGTTGTTTCAAGGAGTGGTATGTGAAGGCCACTATAAGTCCTAACGTTCAACCTCTATGGAATTTGTTCTTAGTGACGTTTAATGATAGCCTAAAGAGATGTTTGCAGAAGTCATGCTAGCCTTAAAGAAGGAGATTTGAATCATAAAATGAAATGAATTAGGAGCGAAGAGACTCAAAGTATGCTCTCATGCCCACCTTTCTGAAATCCAGGAGCACAGCGGAACAATTTAAATCTATTTTAGTCCACTTAGAGTCAGAATATATAAATAAACATAACACCACTTTAAACAGGAATGAAAGTTTGAAAATGCTGGGAAAAAACTGCTTTTAAACGTGTGTACAGCCTTAAAAGAACGTTTTCATATCATTTTGGATTTTGAAGAAACTTCTGGCGTTGAAGTGTCGAATGTTGCGACACAGCGGCTATAGTCTCAAGCTTTTGGAGGTCAACGCCGGCCAGCCAGTTGGAGAGATAAAGTAATGCTCTAACTCAGCGCAAACACCAACACCATCAACACATAGGCAGAAGCCTCTGGAATTTTCCTTCTCTCCGTGTCTAGAAAATTCTTGAATGCTCTGTGTAAATTTCCAGCGGCTATATGCCAGCGTATTTACGAGTGAGACACTTAAGTAGGTGAGCTGGTGAGTGCGTTTCTGGTGCGGTAAAAAGTGATGTTCTGCGAGCGAGGTTGTGGAGATTACTGTGACGTGCAGTGAGGGCTGTTGCGCTCAACTCCTTGGCGGCTGAATCGTCCAGAAAAAGTTATACTTGCGTATCTCATTAGTTCTTGCGTCCCCAAGGAAGTAAAGTGCCAGTATAAGCTGGGTGAAGTGACCTGAATCATTTTAGCGAAGTGATAGTGAAACTTAGTGAGGCAGCGGTGAAAACTGGAATTCCAATATATTTCAAGATTGAATTTGCTTATTAATATTGTTCAATAAGCTCAAAATGCAGGCCTTGCATATAAAAAAAAATATTTCTAAGGAGCATAAAATATACCTCGGTAATTCCATTTATTTGGTAACATTGTTTCCTAAAAGTATTTTGCTAGTGAAGAATAAATAAGAAACATCTTAAATTGTGAAAATGGATATGCGCCTTTGGCAAAGGTCGCGGAGAGCCCAACAAGATAAACGTTGTAATGGCAAGCTGACGGAGTTACATCTGACTGTAGTTCCGTGGATTTCCCACCCCCCCCTTCTTTTCCGTATAAGAGAACAATTTCATTGAAGAAACTTACCATTTTTACACTATAAAACAGCAGTTGTACCTGTATTTTATGGCTGACGGTGGTATTATATGAATTTAAAGAAAGAGACACAATAAAAAGCCTAAAACATTAACAAAATATCTATCGTGTCGAATACATTACACCAGATTATAATGGGTTAAGACATTTTCTATAATTAACCAATTTTTAATGTGGTGATGTTAATATAAAATTCCCCTTGGGCCCTATGGTCGGTCCCAAATTTTCAATTTGAGTTTAGTATACAAAACCTAAAAAAAGTATAACACAGTCCTTTTTTTGTTTTTATTATTGAATTGTTCAACCTTTCAATGTGCGTTATGGAAAATAATTAATTCCAAACAACTATTTAATATATCTTTCTCTACCACGTACAACGTATGTTGCAAGTAGAGAAGATATTGTACTCCATTCGAAAATGCTATACTAAAATTTCACCGGAAATACTTGTTTTGAGGCCCCCTGACTCCAATATTATATTTTTAAAAAAAAAACAGTTCCGTTGTGTGTGCCTGTTTGCGCCCGTCAAAGACATTTCTCAAAAATGGAAAATCGGTTAAACATCAAACTATGTATTTAAGTACATCATCTCCAAGGATGCGACATAAAGATTTTCAATAAAATCCACCCACCGAAACTACCCGTTATATGAAATAATTTTCGAAAACTTTCATTTTTCAAAAATGGCTCTTAACTTTTTGATTAAAATCCGCATATTTAAGATATTTAGGACAAATGCAATGCTTATATTGACTTTTTTGTCAATAGTTTGCGAAGTAGGTACACTTTATTCTGAAGGAACGTTTACATACTGATAAAATGTAAGAAATATTACTACAAAAAAGTGTAAATCTCGTTAAAACACACAATTTATGTGAAATGTATTTTTGTATAGAGAAAACAATTTCCCAGATATTCCTTGTTATTCAAATACCTTTACTATGATCCGCACAGAAAGTCGTGTGAATGTAACACATATTTAGTTTATCAAATCGCCTTCAGAACCTCAGAATTTAGAAAAATCCCTGGTTCTCTGTCTCGAGGAGAAAATTAATTTTAAAGGCGTGCTTTTATTTGTCCGTGAATTTCGATTCCTGCAACAGAAAATAAAGAGGAGATCTTTTCAATTTGATAAATGCTGTAATAAATACAGGTACAAATAACCTAAGAAGGAGGGAGGTGCCTTTGTATCGGAGTTAAAGTGAATGAAAACATTACGATAGGTCACGAAATCCCCGAAGAGCCGGCAGAAAGACAAAGAGCTTGCTAAACACAGTGCCGGCCGGCTGTTTGCGTATAAGTTTTGGTGCGACACCCAAGAGAAAGCGCACTTTTGGTTAATAAATTACTCGCAACTCTTACAGATTTCACGGCTACATGAACCATTCTCCATTTAAAGTTCAACGCAATGAGGTGTGTGCTTAACCTGCATGCAAAGATTTTGATAGTTCACCAAGTTGACACAACTTTAGTATCTGATTTCCAACAGCTTTGGAACTAAAATACGTAATCCTTTCACTGATTTTGTGTTGAGAATTATTTTAAAACTTCCCATTAATAATTTTAATCAGTGGTGTTTTTGCTGAATATTCTAGCATTAATTTCGTTGCTCTAGCAGCTCTTCGTTCGTCTTTGCAGCCACCGGCCTCCCTCGCGGAAGTCCTCGCCGATGACCTCAGTGCGGTAGACAAGGTTTTAACTTTTTTACTTTCTCTACACGTATTATGCACATTGTATATAGAGAAGGTATTGTATTGCACCCAAAAATTCGACACCCAGATTTCACCGGATTTACCCTCTGAATCCAAGTATTTTTGGAAAAAGGTCCGTGCGTGTGTTTGTCTGTGGACAGCATAACTCAAAAACGAAAAGTCCGTTAAATACCAAACTTGGTATGTAATTTCAATATCTTCCAAGGATGCGACACGAAGATTTTCACGAAAATCCCCCAATCCAACTACCCTTTATGTACATGGAAAAATTTTCGAAAATGTGATTTTCTCAAAAATAGCTCTAACGATTTTGATTAAAATATCGTATATTAAGGATATTTACCTGACAAATAAAATGTATATCTTGAATTTTCTGGGAATAGCCTCTGCAGACTACTTTATTCTGGATGAATTTTACGGAATTTTGTGTAACTGGCAAACCATAAGAGATAGACAAAAACTTTCGTGAAGAAAATGTAGAGCTCGTTAAAGCACACAATTTATATAATCTACATTTTTTTCGTGGAGTGGATCGTTTTGTGATATTCCTTGTTATTTGTTTCAGCTTTAAAAATAGTTTTCTGATACGGGAATTTGCCAACTCCTGTCAATAGAAACAAAGGAGCTTCAGTCACATAACAACCAGCTTTTGACTAATACTTTAACCTATGCTACCCCGTTATTTCATTTCTACTTGCATGGAAACAAGTAATAAGACTATTTATGCTAATTTTTTCTCGAGTAGCATGAAGTAAAAATAAGCATAAGCTTTTTAACAATAATTTAATGCAGAGCGGTAGAGAAAATCATGGGTATGGAACACATTAGATTTTTATCCAAAGTGACATTTCCAATAAGGAGTTAGTTTGTATTTATTTTATCCCGACGGATTTTAACGGAGCGGTAGTTATTTGGTTTTAAATGTTTTATCACTAGTGACTTTTGACCACAGTGACTTGGTTTTAGTTAATTTTGTATGTCCTTTTTGCTCCATTTTGAATATGTTTTAGATTAATCTGTGGCCTTCGCCATCAGTACTTTTTTCATTGCTTTTATAAGTTAGTTTGCTATTTTATCTTTGTTTGATTTTTTATATTGTCTTTTACCTCTGGTGCTTTAATCGACTTCTTTTTTATAATGGCACTATGATCATAGAGTTGAGTACCCATAAACATCAACCACCATCAATTTCGTGCTAATTTTCTGGCAGAATTTATGACTAATGACTGCGTGACAGACATGAAAATTGACAGGTAACTAAAGTAATATTAATATAAAAATGCCTTATTTCTAAGTTCAATACATTTCATTTGAAATCAACATGATGTATAGAATCGCATGTCTGACATCACCAAACTGGAACATACAACAAGTTTTTCGTTTTTGATAATTGTCCATCCGTCTGTTACAACAAAGTGATATGTAAGAGTAAAACCTCTGGCTGTCAGCATTTGATATCGTTAGCCGAAGAAATTTGAGTGTAGTGTATCGGAGTGGATTCTGCACCTCAGTCAGTGATTAGGCTTTTTGTACGTCAGAACCCGGATGAGAGGATAAGATGAGAGCAATTACAAAGGGCAGCAGGAGCAAGACTGCGACAGGGAGCCATCGTGGAGAGTTCCCAAGAGTTCTTCATCTCGAAGTGATGTGAATAAACACCTCTGAGTATACCGACGCCCCTGAGTGTATCAACGACCCCCAGTGCCATCCTGCCGCCGAGAGCTGACTTTCCAATCATCTCCACGAGAGGGTCTACGGCAGTCCTCGCCGATACTTACAACCCTGAAAGAAAGACAGGACGTACGAAATGGAGATGAAATGGAAGGAAAGGAAATTGGGGAATGCATGCGCCTAGTGACCCGGAAAAACCTCTGAAAAAACCCCTTGGGTCAGAGAGGTAGGCCGAAGGGGTAGGTCCCCATGGTCGCGCCCGCTAAAGTGCCTATTTTTGGTGATGCGTGGTGCAGAGTATTGTGGGTTCGAGTCCCATCTTGGGTATGGGTGCTTGTAAATGTGTATATATGTGGGTATTAGAAGCAAAAAGCAAAACGGTAATCAAATAGAAAAACAAAGGAAATGTTGGGAAAATGGAAAAAAGAGGAAAAAATAGGACTAAGAAATAAATAAAAAAAGAATACAGTGCCATAGTCCCGTCACGACTCCAGAACTGTATTTAAAAAAAAGCGGGGGGGGGGTCAACCGACCCCACGACCTCCCGAATGCCAGTCCCACCTGGCTCGGTCAGACCATCAATGAATTTTACGATTAATTTTGACGGTGTATTTAACGACGTATTCCTGTCTTGTTTGTGCAGACTGTTGTGTCTACACTTAGACATTCAAATCCAGTATGAAATTCATGTTTGTATAAAAGCTGTCTGGTGACCTTTCTGCAGTGACCGATTCATTTTTTACTTTCACTTTTCTGCATACGAAGAAGCCTTATTGGAATTTAAAATAGGTAATGAAATATAGCTACTTCACCTTTTGGCGTAAGCAAGTAATTCGAAGGTTAACCTTGAATTTAAACACGCTTATGCATGTTGTAAAACTTGTCTGGCATTATCCGCTAAAAACAGTCTCTGAGCTGAAGGAAATGGGTAATCAGGGGCATAAATGGCTGTTTAAATACATATACGTAATGGTTTCAAACTTGATATCCTTATGGAAATGCTGGTAAACACGATTCGGAGCATTTGCATGCTTTACTGAGCAGAACGGCAGAGTTCAGAAAGTTCTCTGTCCTTTAACAAAAGACCCCCGCTACGGGTTCTCGATTTATAGCAGTTAATTGCGTCGCGGAATAGAGAGCATATGTCTCGACCTGTCCACGTCGCTCGCCCCGCTTTGTGATCCCATGGAAACGCTAATTCCCCCTTGGGCAGCCACCCTTCAACTACTGCTACCTTATTGTGAAAGTGGTTCAAGTAACGTTTGCTGCTTTATTCGTACTTGCCTTCGAAAGAAAGGTGTAGTGACTCAATACCATCATTATCACCACCACCATCGCCGCTACCACCACCACCAACACCACGACCACGGCCACCACCACCAACACCAACAACAACACCAACACCACGACCACGACCACCACCTCCACCACCAGCATAACCACGAGCATTACCACCATCACCACCACCACGATCACCAACACCACGACCACGACCATTACCGCCATCACCACCACCACATCGATCACGACCACCACGACCACGACTATCATTACCACCACAACCACCACGACCACGACTACCATTACCACCACGACCACCACCACCACCACCACCACCACCACCAAGACCACGACTACCATTACCACGACCACCACGACCATGACTACCATTACCACGACCACCACGACCACGACCACCACGACCACCTCCACCACCACCACCACGACCATGACTACCATTACCATCACCACCACCACGACCACGACTACCATTACCACCAACACATGATCACGACCACCACGACCATCGCTGCCACCACCACCACCACGACCACGACTACCATTACCACCACCACATCGATCACGACCACCACGACCACCACGACCACCAGCACCACCACGACCACGACTACCATTACCATCACCACCACCACCACGACCACGACTACCATTACCACCACCACATCGATCACGACCACCACGACCACCACGACCACCAGCACCACCACGACCACGACTACCATTACCATCACCACCACCACCACGACCACGACTACCATTACCACCACCACATCGATCACGACCACCACGACCACCACGACCACCAGCACCACCACGACCACGACTACCATTACCATCACCACCACCACCACGACCATGACTACCATTACCACCACCACCACCACATCGATCACGACCATCGCCACCACCACCACGACCACGACTACCATAACCACGACCACCACCACATCGATCACGACGACCACCACCACCACGACCACCACCACCACGACTACCATTACCATCACCACCACCACCACATCGATCACGACCACCACGACCATCGCCATCACTACCACCACGACCACGACTACCATTACCACCACCACCACCACCATCGCCACCCTCACCACCATTTTTATAGTAAAAGTTCACATTAAGCTGCATTAATAAAAAGTTTCCTTTTTTAAACAAAATCTGCTGCTGCTTTCACACGACTTTCGTTACCCTCCATGGCTTAAGGTGATACATCTGTAAAATTTGACCAAAAATTGTAAAACTTTAAAAGGTTAACTCTGTTTCACAATAAAATGATATAAATTCGGAAGATTAAGAAAACATATAATTTTCCTTACTTGACGCTCATTAATTACCAATTAAATGACGCTTGAAATAGACAGGCGTATGCTTATTAATAGGCTTTCCCGCAAACTTTTTTCCAACACATTTTCCGTACTCAAAATGCTCCATACGATGCAATGTTGTACTAATTTGTTTCAAAATGTTTATACCTCCTCTAATGTACATTAAAGGAAATGATCATACAATTTTTCAAATTAAAGCTCCAGTTTTAAGAAATAAATTATTTAATCTAAAAAATCAAGAGTTTTGAACAGTATAAAAAGCAAAACTGTTCTATAGCAATTAGAGTTAATGTAAAAAAAAAAAATGATATGACAGACTATTGGTAAACTCATTTACTGTAGAATTTTAATTTATAATTTGAATAGTTTTAAAAATATATCACATCGTTCATTCTTATTAGAATAATGAATTTGGGCATACCATTTTTTACATTAAATACGATTAAAAGTGCAATTTTTATACATGGCAAAAATATCCCCGTTTTGGTGTGTAATGACTAATATTTTACATACTATGAATTTTCCAAATTTTACAGATGCATCATCTTAAGTGGGTATAAAATTATACCTCAATCTTCAGAATAAAATACTGCTAAAAAGTTATACCCAGATAATGCCAAATTTGACACTATAGAACATGAAGTTAAAGGCATAAAAACTGATAAATTGTTTACCTATTTACTTCATTTTAATCGATATAAACATTTCCGGAAATAGCTGCATTACAAATTTCGTTATACATAAGAAGAGAATAGCGATAATAAAATGTGTTAGAATTTGATGTTTATGCTAGGCTTAAAATGCATCCTTTCTCCACTTCATCGTAAGAAACAACTGAAACTTGACGGACTTTAAAACAATGACTATGAATGAGATAATTCGGACCATTAATTACGAATATCTCGGAAATGGCTAATGGCACAGAAAAGTTGAGTGTTTTAATACGTTTTTTATTTTTTTTATTTATTTATTTATTTTTTTTTTTTTGCAATGCGTTTTCGTCTATCACATAACGTTTACCAGTTATGCAAGATTATTTCCATTTGCTTCCAAATGAAGAGGACTGCTTCATATGCTATTCCCAGAAAATACAAGGTATACATTTTATGTATCATGCAGATATCTTTAGCCGGCGGCGCCGTGGCTGAGTGGTCAGATAGCGCCCTCTTACCAAGGGGCTCGGGTCCGATTCCAAGGGATCTGATGAGGGTTTGTGTTGGACAAAGCGGCCTCTGGGCGGATTTATTCGGGCTCTCTGTCTCCCCTGCATTCGTCTCGTTCACCCATTTCACCGCCATGGCATTATAAACTTCTTCTTCACTCTCTTACCAGGTATGGGATGATCACCCATTCTGGCTAATCTCTCTGATCCAGAGTCCGTCCGCTACTAGATAGGCATCTGAACTCAGGCACTGGTTAACAAGGAGGGTAAAATAGCAAACAAAGAAGTACAGTATTTAATAAAAATCGTTAGAGCCATTTTAAATTCAAACATTTCCACGTAAATGGTGTTTGGGTAGGGACGATTTTCTTGAAATTTTTGTGTCGAATTTTTGGAGGTGTTTTTGACCTAAATAGCAGGTTTGATTTTATTGGAAATTTCGTTTTTGAATTATGCTGTTCATGGCAGAGACATAGACATACAAACCAGAACACAAAGATGAACCCTTTAATATTGTTTTATTCAGGGGCCTCAAAACATATATTTGCAGTGAAATCTCGATATCGAATTTTGGGGTGGGATGCGTTAACTTTTTTGCTTGCGAGGTCCAGCAGATCTCAGTCTCTCAGGCCCTTAATAACAATATTTGCATGATGTTTGAAATGTTGTTATACAAGTAAATTACATGCTACATTTTCCTCAGAGCATAATTAGTTAACCAAATTGTATCACATAGTGCCAGTGAATTCGCTGCAAGGATCTCTGAGAAATGTTTTATTTGTTTAGAACATTGAATACTACCGCTTGAAGGCTTATATAACTTTACTAAGGAGTTGGTTAGCATTGCGTTCACCTTGAAAAGAAACGGTTTAAATGCTAATAGCATTAAGTTTTACGACATTCTATTGCAATGCTATGTTTTCTAATTTTAAGATGGTTTTCCATGGTGTAATGCCAAATATACTGATTATGTTGTGAATGCAAATAGAACTATTATTGTACACTTACTGTTAATACTTTTAATCCTGATCAACTGACCACTACTAAGTTACTACATTTTTTGGCTTTATCTTGAGGTTGCATATATATAAAGAAAGAAAGATGATCAAGCATTTCCAATTTTTCCACCATTTTAAGCCTGTTTGGGTGTCTAATTTATTTTAAAGGTCTTAGAATCCAAGATATGGTTACACATTAACATAAATAATATTAATTAATGTGAAAGTGTGTCGTATTTTGAAGAACTTTGGAGACAAATTCAGCAACTTAAGTACTACAATAATACAAAAATATATAAAACTTTTCATTCACACATACTCATACATTTGTTACCCTTGTTGGGTAATTATGATGTAATGAATATTCGTATTGTCATTGTATATGCCAGGAAGGACAGTATATACTTAAGGGGAGAGAAAGTATGCCCAGTTAAACGAAATGTGGCGTTCAGTTTGTTTTAGAAGGAACTCTGCATACTATAATTAAAGTCGCCCGTTTGTTTAAAATTAGCGGTGTGCTAGTTGAATGATATCTGACCCACAAAAATGCTGTAAATTAAGTGACCATAAAGTGTCATAAAATACTTAACACGTTTTCCAAGTTTTCGAATCATTTAGTTGTGCGTTTAATAACAGCATTGTCATGAATGAAGCACAAATTTCAGGGTCTAATGTGCTCTAAACGAACCTGAGATCGGCTGTGTTTACATAAATCACATCATCTATAGTCATACAAAGCAAGGGCAGAGGAGGACCAACCGTGTTACCTGTTACGTAAACAACCGAACATCTGAAATGGGAATAACAGCCATCGTAGAAACATCATATATATACTGCAAATACTGAATCATCAGATCGTTCTCAAATACTGATACAAATATTTGCACTTATTAATCTTCCATCCCTGTATATCCTTAAGGGACTAGTCGGTCGGGGTGACTCAGTTGGGTAGTAGCTGGTCTTCTGATCCAAAGGTCACGGGTTCAAGCCCGGCTCCTGCCGGTGGTTTTAAGTGTACCTAAAAGATACAGCCCCATCTTAGTAGATTTACTGGCATGTAAAAGAACTCCTATGGGACGAAATTCAGGCACACCGTTTGAGCTGATATTCCCTGACAGAATGTAAATGGCGTGTTATTTATGGACGCTCTTTAACTACTGTGATTCTCAGCATCCCATTCTAATTTGGGCGTAAAAGACCGCTTAATTTTGCTCAGAGGCCTCTAATTAAGGCTTGAAGTTCTTTTACGTGCCGTAAATCTACGACACGGGACCATCGGTTTTACTTCTCTTCCGAAGGAAGCCATGCTAAGGATTTTTACACCCGAAAAAATCCATCGTCCTCCACCGGATTTGAACCCGCGACCTTGGGTATATGGTAACCATTACACCACGGAGGGAGACTGATATTCCCTGACAATTGACAGCGTCGTCAACAAATAAAAGATTTGGATAGATTGAGTCAGACTGAAATATTCAGTGCCATAGTGGCTTTGAACCACGGATCTCCTGGTCTCAAGGGTGTCACTACAACTACTGAGCTCTATGGTAAGATGCCGACATGGCATTAAATTCTTGTTTCTCAATGATCTCAAATTATCTTGAGTTAACATACCCCAACGGTGACTTTCTTGTCATGAATACTTTAAGTGCTGAACTGCGCCCCACCACCAATTGCCCTTTGCATGGAAAAATATTGGAAAATTGTATTTTTCTCAAAAATGGCTCTAACGGTTTACATAAAAATACCGCACATTAAAGATATGTACATTACAAATAAAATGTATATTTTGAATTTTCTGAGAATAGCCTCTGAAGAGCTCTTTATTCTGGATGAGTTTTGCAGAATTTTACTTAACGTTAAACCATAAGGGATACACAAAAACTTACTACACAAAATATGTAGATATCGTTAAAACACATAATATATGTATATCGTGTACGTTTTCCTTGTAGAGTTGGCCGTTTTTAAGATATTCCTTATTATTGGTTTCAGATTTTTCTCAAAAACGACTATGCAAAGCAAACCGAGGCTCCATTGTTTCACATGGCGACCAGCTTTTAAAGGATTTCACAATCGCTTTGGCCTAATACATTCTCTTAATTCCCTTCTGCCTACAAGGAAGAAAGTCATAAGACCATTTGAGCTAATTTTTATACATATTAGCATGAGTAGGTAAAATAATAATCTTTCGTAAGAATAATTTATATACGGAACAGCTAGAAAAGTTTTGTGAGTGTAACATATCAGATTTTTTATTTTCTTCTGTATTCAGGGGTTCTCAAAACATATATTTCTGTTGAAATCTTGGTATTGAGTTGCATGGAATACAATACCTTTTCTACCTACTGTGCGCATTGTACATAGTATTAGAGAAAGTAAAAATGTAATATAAAACCGTACATCAGCTCATATTTATGCTAAGTAGAGGTGAATATAAAACGTTTGAACTCCGTTATTCTCCTTGTCTGTTTGTATCCTTTTACTTTCTCTACACGTACTATGTACTAGTCTATAGAGAAGGTAAATGTATTGAACCCAAAAATTCGATACCGAGAGTTATGAAATACGTGTTTTGAGACTCTCTGAATAAAAACAGTATTTTTAGAAAAAAGTCAGCCTGTGTGTGTCTGTGGACAGTACAGTTCAAACACGAAAGACCGTTAAATACTAAGGACGCGACATGAAGATTTTCAAGAAAATCCCCCACCACAAACTAGCTTTTACATGGACATTTTTTTTTTAAAAAACTTGTTTTTCTTAAAATTGGCTCTGATGATTTTGATTAGAATACAATATATTCAAGGTATTTATATGAAAAATAAAATGATATCTTTAATTTTCTGGGACTAGCCTCTGAAGATCTCTTCATTCTGAATGACTTTTGAATAACTGGTAAACCGTAAGAGACAAAAAAAAAAAAAAAAAAAAAAAAGTATTACACAAAAAAATGTAGATCTCATCATTTGTGCAGTTGACATTTCCAAGACATTCTTCGTTTCTCGTTTCAGTTTTAAAATACTTAAAAACTTTCTTGATACGGGAATTTGTAAACTCCTGGTCGTGCAAAGAAACGGATTTAAATTACATGGCAACCAAATTTCAATTCCTTCTTTATATACTATGTACATAAAACGTGAAGAGAAAGTAAATAAATGCAAAGGAAGACTGTCAACTAAAGAGAACAGAGTTTTAGGCGAAGGAAGCCATATTTGTATTCCGGATGAAGCTGCAACTGGAGTGCGAAAACATTTTGTAAACGCAAAAAAGCGTGCAAGAGAAACAGATACTGTCATTTTAAGTATTTACGTTCAAGATGTAGGAAAGCTCTTCAATCGAGACTATGCTTTGGTCACATCGCTACCATCAGACAGGAGTGCCAAACAATCGCTTAATCGCATTAGGCGAAAAAAATATGGGACCTACTAAAGATCCGACCGATTCCGAAAGCACAGTGCTTCAAGAAAATCTCTTGCTTATGAACGATGGAAACAAATTTTTACTTGAAGATGAGACAACAGGGGTCCGAATGACAGAATATTGGTGTTTGCTAGCGAAAAGGGAAAATCATCTTTATCGGGCTGTGTTTCGTTCTTTGTGGACTCCTTCAAGAGTTCGAGCAAGCAATTTGGACCGTTATTTGTCATTCACGCGGATCTCGGAAGTTCCTGGGAGGAAACAAACACAATTCCAGATGTGTACGTCTTGATGCCGAACAAAAAACGAGAAACATATGACCGATTGTTCAAAGTTATTAAAACCAATGTGCCTGGATGGAACCTTCATGATGGACTTTGAAATTGCTATTGTACAGTCAGCTAGAAGCTTGTTTCCTGAAACAGAGATTTTGGGTAGCAATTATTATTTTAATCAATGTTTGTGGCGAAATGTACAATATTGCGTTCTTGTTCTTGCCTACAGGGAAAACGAAGAGATACACTGCCATATAAGAATGTGTTCAGCACTAGCGCATCTTCCTCTGGAAATGTTGGACGACGTTAGGGTCTGCATTCAGCAGAGCACGTCTGAGACATTATACGATTATTTTGTACACCAGTGACTTGATAACGATCACATACCAAGTGATATGTGGAACTGCAGTGGAAGGCGCCACCGCACTAACATCTCAGAATGGTTGAATCAAAGAATAAACAAATCAATTTCAAGAGTTTATCCCAATGTTTATTCATTAATACAAAATCTTCGAGAAGACGCAGTCTGACCAGTTAGTTTTACATATCGATGGGAAAAGAAGGAAGAAATCAGCAATAAAGATTGACGAGACTATTTCAAAGGCTCTAAAAAGAGTCCAAGTTGATGGCAACTTAAAATCATTTCTGATTTGCGTGACTTACTCACAGAAATTACGGTAATGAAAAATGCTTCTACAGTACAACGTTACAAGTTGGTAGATATGTCATGTAAATATTGTAAATAAGTTTAATACTCAGCTGAAGAAAAAAAAAGGGGGGAAATGGGGGACAAATTGGGAACGAAAAGAGACTCCCCGTGGTGTTCCCTGGAAACGATACAAAGTCGGCTGAAAGTCTCTTATAATTTGTATTAAAAAAAAAAGAAGCAATTACTCAGCACCAGCTCCTTCTAAACACATCGCGGTGGTATGTCAAACTGACACCCAGCCGTACTCTTAACGTAACTAAAGCAACTTAATACTATTTTATGATGCCGTAATGCAACATTTATCTAGAGAAGAAATAGCTAACACTTATAATAAGTACATTTACATGTGAACTTCTTTCTGTTTTCTGCAACTATAATCATGTTTTGATTTTTAATGTACTAGTTATACACATCCACACTATTAAACCTGTTATTACCAGTTATTAATACTTGTTCCCTACAAGTGTCAACATTCAACTTCTGACTCGCCAGGTAGAGGAAAAGGTTCCGTATAGGTGTCACTCCGTACAAGTGTCACTCCGTACAAATGTCTCTCTGTAGAAGTGTTCCAACCCCTGGAGTCCCGCCTTGGGCATGGGTATTTGTGTGTTTGTAAATGTGTATATGTATGTGTAGTAAAAAGAAGACGGTAAAATAAATAGAAATACAAACGAAATATGGGAAACTGGAAAACTACGGAAACAAGAGGAAAAATAAGAATAAAAGGAATTAGAAGAACTGTATTACTTGCTAAAAAAATAATGTATTAATAAATAACCGTGTACAACTGGTTTATTAAATAAAAAGGAATAATACGTATATCTCAAATGTTAAAAAAGTAAAAATAAGCATTGTACATACGTGTTAGAGAAAATAAAAGTGTCACATAAAACGGTACAAGTAGCTCATATTTATGCTAAGTAGAGGTGAATATAAAGCGTGTGAACACTGTTATTCTCTTTGTATGTTTGTTTCTTTTTTAAATACATGGACAAAACTCGCTTCCGCTGCGATGGCCTGTATAAAGTAGCACACTTAAATCTTATTGTCTTATGCAAGCAAGCGAATCGAGAGAAGGGTGCGGCCTTTACTATAATGGCTTTTATAGCAAATCATTTTCCGGAGCTCAGTCTTGTATGAATGCTTTGAAATAAATCCTGTGGCCAGAGCTGCTCCTGAGCTTCATTACATTGTTTGCTTGTATGTATGTACAAGCGGAAGATATCAATAAAAGTCATGCTGGTACATATGGCGATAATAGCAGACCTGTACCTGTCTTTTTTCCAGTCTGCTTTCCATAAGAGAATAGAATGCAGTCACTCGGCTGTTAACTTATATTTACAGCGCCGTTCAATCATGTTGTGTTCAGCAATTGTACACAACAATGGGCAGATGATGACGGCAAACTTCCCGTATATTTGTCGCTGTTCAAGGAAACATTTTGCAGTGTGTATTTTCATTCTAAATACAGAATAACGGAGCAAAAGAGCAAAGAAAATAAGAAATCAATGGATAGGTAGAGTCAGACTGAAAAACTCAATGCCATAGCAGGGATTTGAACCACGGATCTCCCGGTCTCTAGTCGTTTGCTCTTCCACTGAGCTAACATAGCAACATTCCGGTATAGCACTGAATTTTTCAACTACTCACATGTTTCCGGTAAACCACAAGGTGCTCTCAAATTATTTTGAGAGACAACCCCAATGGTGACTTACAATGTTATAAGTACTTAAGAACCAGTATTCTTAGTATAGCCAACTGTTATGGTCAATTGATCTATACTATGAATCCTGGGTCTTAAGTACTTACAACATTGTAAGTCGCTATTGGGGTTGTCATCTACCAATTGAAAGACCGTTAAATACCAAACTTGGTATTAAGCTTAGTATTCTTCAAGAATGCGACATGAAGATTTTCAAGAGAATACTCCCACCCCAAGCTACACTTTACCTGATTTTTTTTAAATGTTTTTCTCAAAAATTGCTCTAACCTTATGCTAAAGGTATTTACATCACAAATAATATGCATATCTTGAATTTTCTGAGAATAGCTTCTAAAGACCTGTTCATTGTAAATGATTTTTGCATAACGGTAAACCATAAGAAACAGACAAAAACGTGCCACACCAAAAATTTATACCTCGATAAAACGCACAATTTATGTCATATACATTTTTGTTTTCAGTTGACCGTTTTCAAAATATTCCTTATCATTGATAGCAAGTTTAAACTATGTACGTACGGGGTCACCTTTCGTTTAATCTCTCTTTTGTTTTACTGGCAATGTAAAGCCAACCGAACTTCAATTGTTCACATACCGACTAGTTTTAAAAAAAATTGTCTATCGCTTGAGACTGGTGTATTCCCTTATTTCCTTTCTGCTTAGAAGCAAGCAAGTAATCAGGCAATTTCTGTTAATGCTTATCTCGATTACCATGATGTGGATAAAAGAATAATCTTTTGTAAAATAGTTTACTTGTAGAACAGGTAAAGAAAGTCATGTGAATGGAACACTTCAGATTTTTATATCCTGGCACTTGTTGTTTGGCTGTATCAGGTATGCATTTTCGCAAAAGCGGTGACTTTTTCTCTTAACTTTGTAAACAGAAGCAAATTTTTGTTCCAATCACATGACTTTCTCCACCTATTCCAGTAACAAATTGTTATTACAAAATTTTATTTACATCACGCTAATCGAGATAAACATTACCAGATATGTTCTTATTACTTCCTTCCTTGGAGATAAACGGGAATAAGGGAATACACTAGGCTAAAGCATGATCAAAACTTGTTACAGGTGGTCGCTATGTGAAACAATTAAAATTCGGCTCTGTTTGCATGATCAGTAATAAAACAAGAGAGAGAGAGAGAGAGAGAGAGAGAGAGAGAGATGCAGCGAAAGATCTCATAGCTTTTGAGGAAAGTTTAAGTAGTTTAAAATGTAAACCAATAACAAAGAATATCTCGGAAACGGTTAACTCTATAAAAATGCATCAGACGTACAGTGTGTGTTTTAGCGAGATGTACATATTTTGTGTATTAAGTTTTTGTCTTTCTCTTACGGTTTACCGGTTATAGAAAACTCATCCAGAATGAAGAGGCCTTCAGGGACTATTCCTAGAAACCTGAAGATATACATTTTATTTGTCAAGTAAACATATTTAATATAGGCATTTTAAACAAAATCTTTTGGGCCAATTTTCACAAATTCTAAAATTTAAAAAAAAAAAAATCCATGCAAACAGTACTTTGGGTTGGGGGTATTTTCTTGAAAATGTTCGAGACGCATTTTTGGAAGATATAGAAGTTAAATACCAATAGTCTTTTCGTTTTAGAGCCATGTGTTCACACTTACCACACACACACACACACACACACATATATATTTTTTTTATTCGGGGGGTCAAAACACGTATTTCCGGTGAAATCACGGTATCGAATTTTTGGGTGGAGTACAATACCTTCTCAATTTACTACCTGCATTGTACATACATACTAGAAAAGACAACAGAATTTGCCAAGAATGCAAGAAATGAGAGTTATATAATATAGTGTTTAACCCAAGATTTTTCTGCATACGGCACCACACGTGGTATATATTGATGATGCATGAAATGAAATTATAAATGGGCATTTTGGGTATGAAACGTTAAGGCTTAAGTTTAGGGCATATCTCCAGCATTTACCAAATATGAGGACTGCGGAATAGGCATGGGTCGATTCATGAACGAATCATTCAAATGAACGACTACAAGAAAAGAATCGTATGAATCGTGTCAATCTTGGAATGAATCGTCGTTCAAAAGGAATCGCGAGAATCGTGCTAATCTCAACATACATCGTTCTAAAAGAATCGCATGAATCGAAAAACATCGTATGAGTCGAAAAGAATAGCATGAATCGTGTCAACCATGGCAGATATCGCCGTTCAAAAAGAATCGCAGATTTTAAGAATCGTGACTAGGTATTGGGATCTGTTTTTCTTTTGCTTCCACCTTTCGAAGTACCAAGCCGTGCTTCGACGAAAACTGCCGAGTGCTCACGATGATGATGTACAGGGATTTATAACCATTTATTTTAGTGTGAGAAAATAATAGCGTTGGGACCATGAGGCTAAATATAAGAATATATAAAAATATAAAATATATAATATACATAAGAAAACGAACACTGCCGATCATTGCCGAAGCTACCACGAGCGTCTTTATACTGTTGAGGGATGAGTTATTGTACACGTGAAAGCAAGCGTTAGAATTTACAACTGTTTTATATACATTTATTTATTTTTTGCAGTATCTTAAATATAATATACGCACAGCTGAATCGTCACTACATTACAAGATATGCAATTTTTCGACAAATAAAGCTATTATGCTCCAACATAATAGGTTATAGGAACACACTATTCTAATACATTAAAATTGCCTCAAATATTCTTGAAGAAAATAATAATATTCTGGGTACTAGCGTTGCCTTATAATGACGTATTTATAAAAATTACATGACTTAGTGGCGCGCAACCGCGACAGCGATGAATAATAATTACTCTGCGTATTAACATTACACAAATACCGCCATGCAATCCAAGTTTAGTTGTCAATTTTAAACTTAAACAAATATTTTTTTTCGAATAATGGGTGAAATTTTACCAAATATGTTTTCAATAGATGGAAAAGGGTAGGACGTTTTATACAAATTACTATTTTTATGCTAAAGGAGCTATCATATGACTTTCATTCCCATGTATAAGTCAAACACAGAGAAGGCACGGCGACGATTAATGAATTATGAACGAATCGTATGAATCGATTCATATAGCATGAACGAATCGTATGAATCGATTACTGAAAATGAATCGCTCGACCCAACTCTATTGTGGAAGCCCTGGAAAATGCCTCAGTCATAAAGTGCGGTACTGGAAACTCATGTTTACTTCTTCAATATGCTCACTTAGTATTTCCTTTTATTTTGTTTGGGTGAGTACATCTGCAATGTAGAAATGCGAAGGCCTTCACGTCCGGAGGGCGCACGCTGCTTACCTGCCATTGCCCCCTATAAAGTCATTAGTGCAGTCGGGGTGCCGTTCATTGTAGACTTAAACTGCACACCGTAAATAACTTTGCAACCCTACGCTTTTGTGCAACGACACTTAGGTAGGGGTAGGACACCCAGGGGCTGCTTCTTCCTGCAAAATGTTTTTGTACTCCCAAGGTCCCTGAAAGCCCTTCTGAAAATAAAACTTTTACAGAAGCACAAAATGCAATGTAAAAAGTGTTATGTGTTCCATTCAGATAACTTTCCCTATATCTCTGTTACAAATTATTGTCGAAAAGCTTGTTCTTCTATCCACGCCATGCTAATCAAAATGAAATTGCTTGCTTCCTTGTAAGTACAAGGGAAATAAGGAAGTGCAATGGACTAACCCGATAGTCAAATCTTTTAAAAACTGGCTGCTAGGGGATAGAAATTCCTTTGTTTGTATGACCAGGAGCTGACAGATTCCCATCTGAGAAAAGTATTTTAAAGCTGAAACCAATAAGGAATATCTCAGAAACGATCAGCTCTACAAAAAAACGTATATAATATAAATTATGTGTTTATTGATATTTAAATTTTTTCTGTAGTAAGTTTTTATCTATCTCTTACGATTACCAGTTATGCAAAATTCAGAAAAATTCATCCAGAATAAAGAGGTCTTCAAAGACAGTTGCCCAAAAAATTCAATATATACATTTTATTTGTCTGTGAATATATTTAATATATGATATTTTAATCAAACACTTTAGAGCCATTTTTTTTCTAAAAATGTTCCATGTAAAGAGTAGTTTGTTGGGGGAATTTTCTTGAAAATTTTCGTACCGCATCCTTGGAAGGTACTAAACTAAGTACCAATTTTGGTATTTAACGTACTGTTCGTTTTTGACCTATGCTGTCCACAGAAATGTACACTGACCTTCTCCTAAAATAGGCTTTTTGGATTTAGGGGGTCCCGAAACATATATTTTCTGTTAGATTTTGGTATTGAATTTTTAATACAATATGTCCTCTATACAATATGTATATAGTGAAAGAACAAATCAATTTAAGGTTGCGTTGTCAGCGACAAATCCCAACCGATCTTAATAAATAATTGTTTTTCTGGTGTCTGTAAGGAATGAAGAGTAGTAACTGCATGTTTGATCAGTTGAAACTCAATATAGTGTTTTCTGACAAGCAAACAAACAAACAACAAAACTTTTTTCAACAACATACATCGGGGTAAATATACACACTTTTTATGGGGTAAGCAGCCTCACATGGCCCATCAGCCTCGCCGTTAGTACGTGGGTTGATGTTTACTTTCTCTAGCACGTATATACATACAATGTACATAGTAGCTAGAGAAAGTTTTGTATTCTACCAAAAATTTGATATTGTGGTCCAAAGTAGCATCTTTACAAAAGGTGTGCGTGTGTTTTTGTACCTGGGGACAGCAAAGCTGAAAAATGAAAAGGCCATTAAATACCAAACCTGGTATTTACGCTTAGTATCTTCCAAGGATGCGACACAAAGATTTTGAAGAAAATCCCCACACCACAATCTACCTTTACATGGAAACTTTTATGATTTTTTTTCTCAAAAGGGCTTTAACGGGTTTGATTAAAATACCATATATTAAGGATACGTAAATCACAAATAAAATGTACATTTTGTATTTTCTGGAAATAGCCTCTGAAGTCCTGTTTATTCTGGATGAATTTAGCGGAATTTTGTATAACTGTTAAACCGTATGAGATAGACAAAAGCTTACTAAACAAAAAAAAATGTGGATCTCATTAAAACACATAGTTTATATCATTTTCGTTTTTGTTCTAGTGTTGACCGTTTTCGAGACATTTTTAGACTACTTAATTTTTCTCAAACGGGAAGTAACCTTTTGTGTCATCTCTCTTGTTTTACTGCTGATCATGCAAAGCGAACTGAGCCTCAATTGTTTCACATAACCAACTTTTAAAAGATTTGACTCTCACATTAGCCTTGTGTGTTCTTTTATTTCCCTTGTACTTGCAAGGAAGCAAGTAATAAGGCAAATTCAGCTAATGTTTAACTTGACTAGCATTATGTAGATAAAAGAATAATCCTTTGTAAGAATAGTTTATGTATGGAACAGCTAGAAGGGTTATGTAAACCAGATTTTTTAATAATGACAACTATACGTCGCCAGGAAAGCTTCAGTTCTTATTCTAAAAATATTAATTCCACCTAAAGCCTTAAAAAAAAAAGCAAAGCACTAAAATAAGATAAAAAAAACGGGAACACGAAGATAACTTTTTGGCAAACAACAAAAAAGAACCAAATTAAGAAAACTACAGAGGAAATTGCCATGAAAATGCGCAGATGACGATAGTAAAATTGATGAAATAGTTTTCTTGATTTGTGTGGAAGGATTCTCGAGAAACATGGGCAAAGAAGGATGGATGGATGGATGGATACAGTGCATCCGATGTAAGATGTGGGCCCATTAAAATGCTCACGCGCTGTAAACTGTAATTCTGATATTCCAGATAAACTGATGTTTCTTACTCTTTTATTAAAGGCTTGGTTAAATAAGCGCAAATGACATATTCATGTGTTTGAATTGATGATTTACTGAATTTAGATTTTGCGTTACCTTCGTTGCATTAGTTTATTGTTCAACGTGAGCCACCATAAGTTGACACACATGTAGAGATTCAAACCAATTATAGATCTTTAGATATAGGTATATTTTATATTTTAAACCCATCTAAGTAATTATACTTTCACATAGACCGATTTGCAAATTGAGTTAACTACATTAAAGCCCAAAAAAACAGCTCAAAGTCTACGCCAACTAGACTCAGGTTCCTCTACCGTAACTGAACTCATTCGTTGCCGAGCTTTGCAATAGTAAACTTCGGCCACTTCTGAAGATGTTCTCCAAAGCTTTGAACGAAACGAATTGAACGAAATTGGGCAACAATGGAGTAACAAGCAATTCCAATGTGCCAAGGCCTGCAAGTATGGAAGTTCATTTTAACATTATAATAACACATGAGCAGGTAAACTCCTTCCTGCCCAACGGTGCCATATGGCTTCATTATCTCTATTTGTTGCTCGAGAGGGTAAAGGTTAACTTAAGTAATTCTGTACCTTTATTTAGGAATTTTCTTTAATTTTTACTTTCTTTATACGTACTATGTACATAGTATATAGAGGAAGTATTGTATTCCACCCAAAAATTCGATACCGACATTTCACCGGAAATACATGTTTTAGGACCCCCTGAATAAAAAAAAAAGGATTTTCAGAAAAAGGTCCGTGTGTGTCTGTGTGTCTGTGGACAGCATAGCTCAATACTATGTTAAATACTAAACTTGGTATTTAGGTTTGGCATCTTCCAAAGATGTGACACGAAGATTTACAAGAAAATCCCCCACCCCCAACTGCCCTTTATATGGAAAAATTTTCGAAAATTTTGATTTTCTAAAAATGGCTCTAACGATTTTTGATTAAAATCCCGTATATTAAAGATATTTACATACCAAATAAGCTGTATATATTGAGTTTTCTGGGAATAGCCTCTGAAGATCTCTTTATTCTGGATGAATTTTGCTAAATTTTGTTTAACTGCTAAACGGTAAGAGATAGACAAAAACTTACCATACATAAAATGTAGATCTGATCAAAACACACATTTTATGTCCTTTACATTTTTGTTGTGGAGGTAACCGTTTCCGAGATATTCCTTGTTTTTTGTTTCACTTGTGAGTACTTATACTTTTCTGGGACAGAAAGTCTCCGTTGTTCTTTTGATCTACTCCTAGACAAGCAAAGAAGCGATATGCAATGACAACCGAATAACGACAGCTTTTAAAACATTTGACTATCGGTTTAACATAGTGTATTCCCTTATTTTCTTTCTGCTTATAAGGAACTAAGTAATAAGAACATTCTGCTAATGATTATATCATTGTCAACGTGCAGAAAGAAGAATATTCTTATGTGAGACGTTTGTAGAAGAGCTAGAGAAAGTGAAAACAAAATCGCTTCAAACATACCTTTTTTTAAAACAAATACAGAACTTTATTCAGCTACAATGCTACCGAGATCCATTCAACACAAAGATATGCCAATCAACGTTTATTTCACCTTGATGCATCCCTTCCTTTATCACGGTAGCGAGGATTCCAACCTGTGACGTCGAAATCTTAATCAGCGATAGTTGAGACAACTGAGTTACCAATAAGTGATTATGTAAGACCAAATTTTTAAGGAACATGTACATCCTGTGGTGTCAGTTTTCAAAAATAAATTTCAATCCAAATTAAATCCGGCTGGAAAGGATTAAAACGTATATAAAGATTAAACATTAAATATATTAAATTCATATGTTTTCCATTTATAATTACAAACATTAGAAGACTTCCAGTATGGGTTTTGAAGATAAATAGCATTCTATTAATTTCAATAAATACCATTTTTTTATGTAGAGGTTGCAGAAACATATACAGATGAATTTATACTTTGAGTAACATTTAAATAATCTTTAAGCATATTGTACACATATTGCGTAAAGATTGAAACGGTTGAATGTATACAACAATCGGAACAAAAAAAAATGTGTCCACAACTGACATGGCGCCATTGTCACACCCACGTAGCAGATTGAACTGGGATTTTTGCAGTGAAAGTAGCTCGAAAATAAAAGTGCCCTTGCCTCTCGCACACAAGGTCCCTAATTGTCGGGAAAATGTGTAAATTTTCAATTGAAGCGGCTCACTTTAGGCCTGTCTTCCGCCCAACATGACCGCCTGGTTGACCAGGCGCTAATAATGAACTTTGCCCGGACCGGAGCTACAAGTATCTGTGCGCAGGCTCGCAGTAAATGTGACTTACAACTAAGACTTTATGTCGCTAAGACAATATTTTTCCCAGTGATGGGTACTTCAAAGGGAAAAAGGGCAAAAAGAGTGAAAAACTGCACATTTCTGTAAGTTCTCTCGTTTAATGATTTTTGAACGCCGATATATGCAAAGAATGAGATATTATCAGTGAATCATTTCTAATTGGTTTTCTTTTTCGTGTAAAACATGGACCTATGGAAGATAGTCCAGACCCGGATATTTTTATTTTAGATTTATATTACCTATAAAAAAATCTGATTGTTCCATTCACATGACTTTCTTTCTCTAACTGCTTTGACAAACACTTCTTGCAAAGGATTCTTCTTCTTTATACTTCATGCTGATCGGGAGTAACATTAACAGAATGGTTTATTACTAAGTTCCTTTTAGTAGAAATGAACTAAGGGAATACACTAGGCTAAAGCGATATTCAAATATTTTAAAAACTGTCACTATGCGATTGGCAATGCTTCTGTTCAGCAGTAAAATAAAAAAAGCAGGGATGACTTCTGGTTTGAGAAAAGCATAAATCTTTTAATAATTGAAAACAATAACAAAGGAATATCTCAGGAATAGTTAGCTGCACAGCAAAAATGTTAGACATAAATTGTGTGTTTTGACGACATTTACAATTCTGTGCAGTTAAGTTTTTGTCTATGTCTTGCGGTTTACCAGTTATGCAAAAGTCATGTAGAATGAACAGGACCTCAGAGGTAATTAAAGAGATACATATTATTTTTCTTGTAAATATCTTTAATGTACGTCATTTTCATCAAAATCGTTAAAATCCGTTTTTGAGAAAATCAGCATTTTCGAAAAAAATCTGATGTGTACCATTCACATGACTTTCTCCATATCCCTGCAACAAATAATTCTTAAAAAGCTTATACTTCTATTTACTTTATGCTAATCAGAAAAAATTAGCAGAAATAGTCTTATTACTCGCTTCCTTGTAAGTAGAAGCGTAGGTTAAAGTGATAGTCAAAAGCTGGTTGCTAGGTCAATGAAGTTCCTTTGTTTATATGGATAGGAGTTGACAAGTTCCTGTATGAGAAAAGTATACGTTTTTCATAGCAGAAACCAAAAATAAGGAATGTCACAAAAACGACGAACTCCACGAAAAAAATGTATATAACATAAATTGTGTGTTTTAAAGTGTTCTACATTTTTTGTGTAGTAAGTTTTTGTCAATCTCTTACGGCTTAGCAGTCATTCAAAATTTAGTAAAATTCATCCAGAATAAACTACTCTTCAGAGGCTATTCCCAGAAAATTCAAGATATGCATTTCATTTGCCAGGTAAATATGTTTAATATCCGAAATTTTAATCAAAGTCGTTAGAGCCATTTTTGAGAAAATCAAAATTTTCGAAAAAAGTTCCATGTAAAGGGTAGTTGGGGTGGGGGGATTTTTCTCAAAATCTTCGTGGAAGATATTAAACTTAAATACCAAGTTTGGTATTTTACCGACTTTTCGTTTTTGAGTTATCGTGTTCACAGACACACGGACACACGGAAACACGGACACACACACACACACACACACACACACACACACACACACTGACCTTTTTGTGAAAAATGCTTTTTTTTTATATTGGGGACCCTAAAACATATATTTCCGGTGAAATCTCGGTATCGTATTTTTGGTGGAGTGCAATACTTTCTCTATACACTATGTACATAGTGCGTATGGAGAACGTAAAAATGTTCGTGTAAAGGATAGTTTGGGGTAGGGGGACATTCTTGAAAACCTTCGCGTCGCATCCTTGGAATTCACTAAATTTAAGTACCAAGTTTCGTATTTAACGGGCACCTTTTTTTTTTTTTTTGAGATATGATGTCCACACACACTGACTTCTTTTATAAAGCATTTTTTTAATTCATGGATCCCCAAAACATATATTTCAGGTGAAATGTCGGTAATAAATTTTTGGGTGGAATACAATACCTTCTCTACCTACTATGTATAGTCCGGTGAACAGAAACGTCTGCAACGCCCCCAGTTCAAATCCTTGTCAACTATAGCAAGGCGTGATTGCTAACATGGTCTTGCCCTTTGTTTCGCGATGGCGGAGGCGAACTAGAGGCCCAGACAATTTTAGATGCATTGAAACACGTAGTTCAGAATGCATCTTATTTTAATTTGATTATATTATTTACGGTTGTTAAGCAAAGGAGCAAAGGACAGATTGCTATTTCTTTTCGAATAATGCATATGCTAAATTTGCGAAATTTTCGGAGGAAGGGAATGAGAGATGAAGCATCCATCCATCCATCCATCCATCCATCCATCCATCCAACCATCCATCCATCCATCCCTCCATCCGTCCGTCCATCCCTCCCTACCACCGTCTCTCCCTCCCTCCCTCCATCCATCCATCATTATTTTATGTACTAACTTAAACACCGCATTATACATATTTATTTAGAATCATGCCATTTCATTACAAAATAAATTGCTATAAACTAAAGCCCAATATAGAAAAAATATACCGAGCATTATTAAAGCATTGTTAAAGCGTGAAAGGAGCAAAAGCCATATTGCTATTCCTTTTCGAATAATGCAAATGCTAAGTTTGCGAATTTTACGGAGGAAGGGAATGAGAGATGAAGCATCCATCCATCCATCCATCCATCCATCCATCCGTCCGTCCGTCCGTCCAACCCTCCCTCCCTCCCTTCGTCTCTCCCTCCCTCCATCCATCCACCCATTCATCATTATTTTATGTACTAACTTAAACACCGCATTATACATGTTTATTTACAATTATGCCATTTCATTACAAAATAAATTGCTATAAACTAAAGCCCAATATAGAAAAAATATACCAAGCATACAAAAGCATTGTTAAAACGTGTTTTCGTTAAATAGACAGACATAAGGGAGGAAACACAAAGACGATCATGGAATTAGAGCAGGCTAATGTTCTAATTAATTAATCCACGAGCCCCCATTCGTTATAACAGCATACATTCTGCCAGGAAGTGGTGTTGACAATAGTTCACGAGGGTTAAATCGTGTCCTTACCTCTCCCCTTGACCTTAGCCTCGCCTTGTTCATCAGTCATTGCTTGTGTGTCGGATTTGAACACAAACCAACAGGATATTAGCAAACCCAAGACTGCTTTGAAACGTAAATACTGCACATGCTCCCCCAATATTAAATAAAGAAACATAACAAAAGACTTTAACAGCATCAGGGTAGGGACTGTACATTAAATATACGTGCTAGAGAAGGTAAAAATCCCAGCTCGATCTATAACACCAATATGAGAATGGCCCCTTGTGAGTCGTTTGTGAAAGAATGTTTGAGTATAGGTATTGGCCGAAAGTGGCATTTATCTGGGCCTGTCCCGTTCAGTCTATGGTTCAACATCCCACCACAGTATGAGAGACAAATGCTAGTGATTAGCTAAAAAAGTGTAACACTTGCCTTAATTTAACGATTACTGAATTAATGGAGATATACGTTAAACAATAACGGTTGTAGTGTGACCAAGATTATCCTTACCGAATCTGGGTGACATAATTCACTGCATGTGCGATAGTATCGCTTATCAGGAACTAGTTACCTCCACTCGTTAGGCAGCATTAATCTCCTCCGCAATAGATCTGAGTGGCATTGTTGATCTAACACCATCTGAGGAGAGAAATACCTAGTAATAATAATAATATTTTATCCGCTTGCTACAATTTTGTAACAGACTGAAATTATTTACATATTATCTTATGTTAGACAATATGTCTTTGGGCTTTAGTTTTCCTCTTCCCTAAAAACATCGTCTTTAAAACTTCCATTTCATATTTATCTAACGACCAACGAGAACATTTAAGTTATTATATGCATAACTCCAACTATGTTTGTTGCCAATAATGATGTATTTTCTGTTGCTGTATCTGTATCACATGATATGATGACTACGCCCTGCGGCGTTAATCGCTGAACGTGTGTGAACGGTTTTCTTTGTAACTCATAGCTGATTGGTGGTATCCCTTGTTACATCTGTGCATTAGCGGATACTTGAGCTGGCGGCAAGTACTTTTGACATCGCAGCTGTGATTGTTACACCTGCGCGAGTGGGCACGTGACGTCGAAGACTGCATTGTTACACCTGAGTGAGTTTTTGATACCTGTGGTGGTTTTGCACGCGCGACTGTTACTGGAAATTCCCTGTCACGTGATCAACAAGTATAAAAAGAGGAAAGAAGCCCTGCACATAGGTTAGCTTTCACTGTGAATGCATAGTGAGTGGGTTTCGATGGGAAATTCGCAGCGAGCGGTATTCATCACCGCAGCGAACGTCGAAAACAAATCATGAAGCAGAATTGTTACAAAGTATGGAATTAAGGTGGTTATTTTTGAGTAGATTCTGATTTTAATCAGTTTGTCGAAGAAATAAGGAATATTTGTTGGAGAAAACATAAAAGGAGAGTTTTTGTTACAATATTTATATTTAGGATCTGTTATAGAGCAGATAATCTGAAAAAACGATGTATATGTCCAGGAATGTAGCAGCAAATGTAAATATATTCTGCGATTATAGACTATCGTAGCAATTAAGGTACTGGCACAGCTAGAGAAACCTCTTGTTAGATTGGATCAAATAACAATGTAATTCTGAAATTTTGAACACGTATCTACATTCTTCATATCCATAGTTGTTGCCAAATATTAAGAGGGGATGGATCAAATGTTAGTCCCTTTCAGTAAATGTTTATGGAAATATACTAGGCTCATTAAAATCAAAATATGCGAAGTTTCTAGTTCTGTGATGCCAAAAAATTGCCTTATTTACAATATACTTAAATCTCTGCGATGCTTATCCAAAATTTAATTTTTCAGCACATCTGCATATTCAAAACTTAATATACTCCACAAAAAACACGGTATAACGCTGAAATTTACTTGCATCCTTTCACGTTCGTTCTTAATAAAACTAAAAGTAGAATATTTTAATTGGATCATTACCTTTTTAAGTAAACATTAAAATGTGCTGAGAAAGAAAAAACATTTTAGATATTTTACTTTTACTGTGGATATAAATGTTTTATTTCCCTTTGATATGAAAGTATTGAAAAGCCTATGCTTATAGCTTTATTATATGGTTCTCCGTGATACTGTCAAAAGCTAGTTATTTTATTAAAAAACTGTACGAGAGGATAAATATTGAAAAATTCACAATTTAAACATCATAATTTTAATTACTCAAAACTGTTACACTTACAGAAATTAAATTCGAAAAACATTGTATATTTTTGCCCCTGAACAGTGTGAAGTCTCCGCCATTAAAATGGTGGAAGAACTCTCTCACCCATTACCTACTTAATCCAAACCAGGGAAACAGATAACCTAGTCGAAACTGGTAACCGTTACATTTAACTGTTTACGCCTTATAGCTATGAGAGTTCTAACTGTCACCCGAAAATAACTGCCACATCTCTAGTACTGGCCGAATACTGGAAACGGTTCGAGCTTTGCCGAGAGGTGGAGTTGTAATTAAACATCTTTACGGCAAGCAAGTAACGCCAGTGTCGGTTAGTGGTAACACAATGAAAATGGAGCAACCCTACTGTGATGAAAACTCAAAAGGGACCATGACGTGTCCGAAGAAGCCAGTCACCATGGTCGCGCTCACCAAAGTGCCTAGCTTTAGTGCTTCGTGGCGCAGGGGATCGTGGGTTCGAGTCACGCCTTGGTCATGGGTGTTTGTGTGTTTGTAAATGTGTATATGTGTGTGTGTATTAAAAGTAAAAAAGTAAAGAAAATTGAAAAAAGGCATAAATAAGAAAGAGAAAAAAAGAGATGAATAGTACACATCTATATATTAGCATATGTTTGGGAAATCGCTCTCTGACTACAGTGACGTATTTTTTAGCCTCTGTTCTTATGTAGCCTCAGCTGTTTCAATGTTGGCTATCAATTTTGATATTTTATCCATAAATGTACTAAAGGAAGTCTACAACGTTCATTATGGTTATATAAATAACCATTAAGGTATATTCTTTTCTTTACTAAAAAGTTCATTTTTTTAACGTGCTGTTAATTACTAGGATCACCGCCGTCGCCGATGTGCCGAGATTTCGTCCCGCAAGGAGATCTTTTGTGTGCCAGCAAATCTATCTTCATGAGACTGTCACTTTTAAGTACACTTAGAAACCATCGGTGTGAGCCAGTTGAACCCACGATTTTTGGATCAGAAGGCCAGCTTCTAAACAACTGAGCCACCCACACTAAATTTCTTTATTACTTATCCATCGTTAAGTAGAGAAAGTATTTATTGTATTCCAAAAATTCGATACCAAGATTCTACTCCATACACTTTTCGGACTACTTGAATAAAAAAAAAACGCATTTTTAGAAAACGGTCTGTGTGTGTGTGTGTGTGTGTGTGTGTTAAATACCATACTTGAAATTTAAGTTCAGCATCTTGAAAGGATTAAACACAAATATTTTCAAGAAAATCACCTCAGTGCCAAACTGCCCTACATATGCAAAATTTTAAAAACTTTTGATTTTCTCAATACTGGCTCTACCGATTTTCAATAATTTCCTTTACGATGTTTTATGGCAAATTAAATACAAATCTTGAATTTTATGGGAGTAGCCTCTGAAGTCCTCATAATTCTGAATGACTTTTGCATAACTGTAAAACTGTAAGAGATAGACAAAAAACTGTAGATCTCGTTAAAACACACAATTTATGTCACATTCTTTTTATTTATTTTTTTTATTGTAGAGCTAACCATTTCAGAAATATTTTCTTCTATTGGTTTTAATTTTAAAATAGTTATGATTTTACCAAACGAGAAGCCTTTATCTGTTTCTTATGTCTCTTGTTTTAGCACTGGACATGGAAAGAGAACCAAATTATAAAGACAATCACCTAGCGACAGCTTTTAAATAATTTCACTATCGCTTTAACCTAATGTAGTTCCTTATTTCCTTCGTAAGACCATTTATAGTAATCTTTATCTTGATTAGTATTATGCAGATAAAAGAATAATTCTATTTTATGATAGTTTTTGCAGAAAAATTGACTAATTCATGTGAGTGGAACGCATCAAAATTTTTTGTAGTGTTTAACGCCCGTTCTTATCATTAGAGCTCGGTTTTGTGCTTCGAAACGCACACAGAACGGTCAGAGGTATAAAGAGAGAGAGAGAGAGAGAGAGAGAGAGAGAGAGAGCAAGCAATGGGGAGGGATTTGTAGCGTAAACATGCACACGTTGAGGTATAATCTGTTCCAAAAGTAGTTCATTACATGTATGAACATTATATGCATCGTTCTAATTCATAAAGTAATACAATAAAACAATTCGTTCATAATTTGATTAGTAAATAAAAACGCCTCGTACTTTTACAAATAAACTCGATACAGAAAATTCAGGATAATAATGTGCAGAGTTTTGAAAAGAAAATGAACATAAATCAACCAAACTCACTCAGAATTAATTGCAGTGATCTACAAAATATATCTTAACTGTATCGAAAGAAAAAGGTTTGAATCATCCACAAGCTTGTTCAGTGTAGAACCCCTCCCTTTCCTATTTTCGACATGTTTTAATCTGCGCTCTTTTTCAGTGTTCACTGGTTTATCTACTAGCAGGAACTGAACGAGGCCAGGTAGTGAGTAATGCTAGATAGTGCAACACGTTTCGAAACGGGCTGTAATGAATGAACGAATAAGTGCATTTATTGAAATAGCAGAATGCATATATTGATCTTCATTAATTGCACGGGTCCACATAAGGAACGTGCTTTTACAATACACAAAATAATAAACAATATTAAAAACAAACAAACAAAAAATAAATAAAAGAGTAAACACAAAAATAGAAATGCAAAGATATTCTAATACAGCAACTTAAGTTTGCAACACAGTATAAACCGAATTCAGATGCATTAATGAACCCTATTATAGTAGACAAATACACTTAAGGGAAAAGTATACATACAAAACTAACACAGCAACAAAACAATAACCGAAAATTAAGACAAAATATATGTATGTAAAACATTACGATAACCTTTTTTACCTCTTCTTATCGCCCCCCCCCACTTACCTATTATCAGCCTTCTCAGATCTCAGCTATCTTGCCTTAAGTAGAAATATACCTAGCCCGTCCGCGTCTTCCGTGCCTGCCAGTAGCGCCCAACATGCTTCTAACTCTCCATTCGTGGTGGTAAAGGATCGCGTTAAATATTTTTCCCTTTATTTCTCCGTACCCCTACATCTTGCCAAGATATGGCTCCGCGACTCTTCCTCCTCTCAAATGGAGCACTTTCTCATAACATTCTCGTCAGCAATTTTTATCATCCGCCACGCTCCTAGTCTAATACACGCGAACCCCTCTCCAATGAGTTTGATATCTGTTTTGAAGTATTCTCCATATCCCGCTCCGTTTTTAGCACAGGATGTACTTCCAATGAAACCTCCTACGTGCATTGCGCAATTATTTGCTGCCTGTCAAATCAGAGAGGCGGTTCT
This sequence comes from Hymenopus coronatus, assembly GCA_030762935.1. NCBI lineage: Eukaryota > Metazoa > Arthropoda > Insecta > Mantodea > Hymenopodidae > Hymenopus > Hymenopus coronatus. The sequence goes on along the minus strand of CM060900.1, from coordinate 94,179,366 downwards.
CAATTTTTCTCCAAATTCTCCGTCTGTTTGTCTGCTCCGCCATCCAAATGTATCCCTTCCCAATGGTTTCCAAACCTTTCTTTAATTTTGATGCTCACGTCGAGTTACTTTACATTCGCAAATATTCACGGTAGCAGACTGCTGTAATTAGAGGTTGGCTTCCGTGAACGATTCTCATCCAATTTTTAGCTGCTCTGATTTTGCACTCCATCATTTCACTATGTGCTTTGAATTCTCTTATTATTCCGCAGTTGACCGTACCCCTCCCTACTACCAGAATTCCTTTGAAAAATTGGTTCCTCACTTGGTCCAGATTCTGTTTGTCAATAGCTGATAAACGTTCCTTGACTTTTTATGTGGACATAATTACGTCATGATAAAGGGAAAATATCGACAAGGTTAACAAAGAGGAACGAGAGGTCATTGCATTGTTAAGAACTGGTGTGCGGAGACTAAAGCGGTTTAGAAGCGGTATACCGCAAACTAATGTCCCCATATATGGTGATAGTGAGGAGAGGACACGGAATATGGTACATTTCATTGTAGAGGGAGTAAATATTTCGAAAAAATTGTTCAAAGTTAGTAGGAAAAAAAGCCAGAAGTGGATTGTTCAGCAAAGATAGAAAGAAATTAGGCTAGTTTATAAATAAGGTAAAACAGGAGTGGAATTGAATACTGAACAGAGACCATAAAAGTAATACTTACTATACAAAGCAGATCTTAATAATAAAAAAAATAGTACAAGTGACAACGCAAATAGGATATGACTGGTCAAGAGTCTGATCTAAAGGCTATGTCATATGAATACAATTCGCTTTGAAAGAAATAAATGAATAAAAAGGTAATAAATGAAGTAAACAATAAACGTATACATAATTATTTTTACCTTCTCTAGCACATATCTACATGTACATAGTACTTAGAGAAAGCATTGTATTCCACCCATAAATTCGATACCGAACTGTTATAGGAAATACATGTTTTAAGAAACCCTGAATTAAAAAATATTAGAAAAAGGTCCTTGTTGATTATTGTGTGTGTGTTTGTGTCTGTAGACAGCATAACTCAAAAACAAAAACTCAGTTAATAAACAAACTTGATATTTAAGTTCAGTGTCTTCTAAAGATGCAACACGAAGATATCTGGGAAAGTCGCCCCAGTCCAACTACCCTTTATATGGAGCATTTTTCTAAAATCTCGATTTTCTCAAATAATGGCTGTAACGATTTTTATTAAAATGTCATAGGTTAATATATTACTATGAGAAACGATATGTATAAATTGGATTTTCTGTGAAAAACCTCTGGAGACCTCTTTATTCTGTATGACCTTTGTATAAACGGCAAGCCATAGTAGACAGAACTTACTGCACAAAAAATATAGATCTCGTTAAAATACACATTTTAGGCCATAAACAGTTTTGTAGAGTTCACCGTTTCCGAGATATTCTTTGTTACTGGTTTAATTTTAAACTACAACTTCAACTTTTCTTATGTTTCCTTTTATATCTCTTTTGTTTTACTCCTGGAATGCAAAGAGAACGAATTTCAAACATTCACTAACGACCAGCTTCGCTTTAGCTTAATGTATTCAGTTGTTTCCCTTCTACTTACAAGGAAGCAAGCAACAAAACCAATTCTGCTAATGTTTATCTCGACGAGCATGATATACGTAGATAAAAGAATAACGTTTTGTAAGAATAGTTTGGTTGTGGAACAAATAGAGGAAGTCGTGTGAATAGAATGCAGCAGATTTTTTTTTAATTAGACCGCAATAATTAAAAAATAAAATTATTTTCAAAGTACCAACAACTTGGGAAATGCGTTTTTGTTTTCGGTGTGCAAATGATAGTGAGGCTGAAAAGTATCAGTAATTACTTGTAGCATAACAAAGAATTATTGATGTCACTGTCCTTATCGAAAGAGATGAAGTATACAAAAGACTGTGACCTTAATTCCATGACCATGCTTGTTAACGAAACCCATATTAGCTACAGGAAAATGATTCTCTTCCTTCGAGTCTCACAAGACAGCGGAACCTAATGGGAGCGTTATAAAATGAACATCAGTTGAGTGAATAATTTAATATCCTGGTCTCACATGAAATCTCCCAGCAGGGAGCCGCAGTTTAGTCAGTGTCCGAAGCAAAGCCAGACCAAATGGAGTCTCAACTCCGGAAACTTTTCAAGTTGACTTACCATTAATAATGAGAAGAGGATGAGGGTAACGAGCCTATGTAATTTCCTTAGCTGTCGGTCACTCATGACAGTTCTAAAGGTCATACAGGAGCATAGTTCCTCTACAGCTGACAAGCCTACCACCTCCTACACTACAATTTATCTTCAAAACTAGTAGGCAGATTGTTGGGGAAAATAAAACTATAACCAGCCATTTTGCTAAGCTTTCCAAAAGTTCAATCTTCTTCTACTACTACCACCGGTAAAACTACCACGACCAACACTACCACTACTAATGCTCTCGCGAACAAGGTTCTGTGACGTGGGGGATAGCTATTTGAGGTGGTGATAGGAATGCAGTTGGTAGAGCAATAATAACAACGGGACTTATATTAAGCTAATATATTCAGAAAGATTAAATTAAATAATTTGTTAGTTACGAATGTTTGGTTTACAAAGGTGGGGATTACAATATATTCCATTAACCCTGGCCAATATGGGGGTTACTAACACAAAGCCTTACCTTAAGAGATATGTCAGTGGTGTGTCTGGGCGAGGTGAGAGATGAAGTGGTCGAGGTGGTTGAGCGGTTGAGCTCGGAGCGACGCCCCAAGACGCACGAACGAAGCAGAGGTTCCCCGACGTCAAGATCTGGTGGACGGGTCTGCAGTCCCTTAAATAAGTTTAGCGGCATCCCGGAAGGACTTTCCAACATGATGGCCGTACTCCTAATATGTAGAAGCAACGCCCTGATAGTGGGTAGTCTTAGCCAATCGACATCGAATGTTTAGAATATCCGGTGTGATGTCAAAATGCGAATGTGCACGTAGCCCAACGGAAGTTGGTGTCATCGAAAAGTCCACTAGAAGTGCCATCGTAAGAGGCTAGTCACTTCCATCCTGTTACTTAATCAGCTTATAACAAAACTTGTATTTTTCCAAGAATATGTAAGAATTAAATCCCAATTAATTCAGATTAATTAATTCCTGATTAATAAAATACTACTAAAGCAATCATTCTGCAATTTCTGAAACGCAGAGGACGGTGTTTCCCTTACAAATAAATATTGTCACCGTACCATGGGTAGCCTCTCTGAAAAGTAACTCCCGGATTTAAAGGAAAGAAGTTCCCAATGCGCATAGAACGGTTAAAAATTCCTGTAATACTTCCTATAACATCTTCTGTTAAATACTGCTTCGACCCTAGAAAGCAGCAACACACAGAGACCAGTGAAATGGTGACAGCTACCAAAAACTGTAAACATTCAGGCTTGTTTATAACTTTTCCGCAACGTCCATCATCGGTCCATCGCTATTATCTTTGCGCTACAAACGTCTTGTTTATACCTTCTTCATTCCACCCATGTGGCGTATGGGGTCCTGCCGCTTCGTCATGATCCAGCGCACATAAAATCGTCGTCTACGCCTCATGACCGACGCTCCCTGGTACGTGCGCAACTCTGCAACATTCTGCACGCTGGTAGAGGTCTGCCGGAGATGACTCTGTATCCTCCGCGTCTACAAGAGGCTCCATCGATCCTGCCAGCGCCACTACAATCCTCTTCTCCATCATATTTGTCTTCCTCAAACCTCTACGACGAAGACTGAAATCATATCGATTTGCCATTGAACATTTAGCTATCTATTTATTTTTCTATGCCTGTTCTCTCTGCTTTCTGTGTACTGTTTTACTGCGACTATCGTTGGATATTACTCCACATCTTACTTTGTTGTTCTTTGTCTCGTCTAGCTCAACTGCTGTGTACCTAATTGTACAGATGAGTTTCCTTTTAAATAAAAAAAAAAATAATATAAAACGTTTATACGTGTGTAACGGGGGAATAAGTTTTGAGTGAACAATGGAATCCCACTCAAATGGATTCCGTTGTATTTTTGAAAATGTTTTTAAACACTCATTTGGTTCCTGTTCATTTTGCAGAACATGAAGATCTGGTAAAAATGGCTCACCTTTCTCCACATCAACAAATTTTATAACCAAGGTGTTAAATCCCCTTGGTATTATCCTTGCCACTGTGAGTGTGTATATTTGAATGATGGTTCTATTGGCCCTGTTGTTTTCGAAGAGGAAAACTAGAATTTTGGACTGCAGTAGAAATAACGCGAATTGGAGCGATAATACAGTACACAGTAATACAAGCAAAAATCTCGCATTCACCGATTATAAACCATGAATTCCCTGTAGCGATACATGAACCACCCAACAAGAAACTGAACCATGAATTATTACTGTATTAAATTGGATTATTGTATACTCTGAAAACTGTCTGACAATTTCTTCTTTTACCATATCTTCATCTTATTGTGATCCGCGGATCCCATAAGCCACAGCTTTTCTAAAACTAAAACCAAAACGCCTTGCATATGACGATACCCCTTACCCAGGTAGCCATTTTCGTTTTCTTTTCGCCTTCAACCATGTTGTAGGTTTCGTGAGGTACTGTTAGATACTCGCATTTCATTAGCCAAAACCATCCAATCTTTACCCGTTAAGGATATGCCTTTTTGCTTTCAAGACTTCCAAAGACTTTAAAAGTATTGGAAGCAATTTGACACAAAAGCTGTGGAGCTGTGGCTGAACAATTAACTCACTGAAAACTCCTGTTTAGAATGTTTGGAGTTTTGCCATTAGGCTGCAAATATATTCTAGGCGTATTGTTATTTGTAATAAATAACCCAGGAAGGTTTTAAAAAATGCAGATATACATAACACAGGACTTACATAGACGAAAAAATAGTTTGCAGACATTACAAAGACGGCTTACTACAATGGTATAGTTTTATTTAATTTGCTTCCATCTCCCATAAAAGGAATTGCATATGAGCAAAAACGAGTTTAGGACCGCGTAGTGGCCGAGTGGTTAGACCACTCTAATCTCATCTAGACGGCCCAGATTCGATCCCAGCGACCGAAAGTGAGATTTGGGGTGACAAAGCGGCGCAGGAGCGGGTTTTCTCCGGGTTCTCCGGTTTTTTCCGCCATCGCATTCTACCGGTGCTCCATCTTCATTCCATGTATTACCAGTGACATGGCTTGCGGCGCCACAAGAAGTAAGAGCGGGTGTTAAACACTACTAAAAGCAAGTTTAGGTCAGATTTAAAAAGATACCGTATTATTCACACCTTCTCTACTGAGGAGGAGTTTAAAAATACCAGCAACAATTAATGCAGCGTTTTAATTATGATGTACATGGGTATTCTAAAAATACATACTTTACAAATTAGTTTTGGGAAACAGACATACTGGCACTACCGCTCACAAGGAAGCTTGAACTTCCGCCCGGCCGCTGCGTCCCCCAACTCGGTCCATGGCAGACGTCATGGATGGGGTACAGTATTGGAGAGTTTGACGTGGTCAGCACCTCGAAACACCCCACCCGGCCGGTTAATGCAATCCTCATGACCTGGAGCCGCTACTTCCCCATCAAGTAGCTCCTCAATTACCCCGCCCCCCAGGGACCTCACGAGGCTGAGTGCACCCCGGGCCAGATCTCCCAGCGGGGAAAAATCCCCACACCGGTACCGGGAATCGAACCCAGGTCTCACCATTGGTAAGTATCTGCGCTACCACCGCGCTAAGGAGTCGACTGGGAAACATACGTGTAGTAGTAAATTATGCAAATAAAATTCAATATCAGATTTAATTTTTGTAAATAAATGTGTCAATAATTATCAAGAGTAAGCAATAAATGTAATTCTAACTTGATCTACATCCTAGAATTGGTTTTTGTGTCTAATCTCAAAACAAGATCCACAGATTGCAATGTAGTGTAATGTACAACTCTTGAAAAGTGTTGACAAAATGTTGATGGTGTACAAGTATACACGTTACTACGCAACACTCACTTCTGGAGAAGTTTTTGCAACTAACCTGGAGGTGACTAATTCAGTCAGTCTGTAATTTTCACTCGTGTTTATGAGCATATACATTCCCTTTACTTCCAAAAAATTCACCATCGTTAAATACTCCATTTTATTACCGGCAAATCTTGAAACATGTTACAAGGTTCCCGGTCAGAGAAAATCCGCCTAGTAATGAAACTGTTGCCTGTCAAGAAGTCTATTCAGGGATTTAAACACAATAAGTGCGGAGGCAAGTGCCGATTGTAATGTGTTACGCTAGCATCAGACAGCACTGTCCTTGTACAAGAATTATATTTCCTCATCTATAAGGTGACTAGGGTCGTGAGATTGAAATTCACATCACCATCTACCCACTCTCCCTTATATGTGCTTAATATTTATTGCAGGAAAACAGATGGCGTATCAATAATGCTTTCAGAGCTGAAGCGACTTAAATAAAGTGTATGTAACACTTCAAACCCTGACCTAATAATATTCATGCAGTAAATCAATTCTGATAATTACTCTATTTTAACCTACTTTAACTTGGAAAGCCACATTAGCACCCAGAATGGGCAGGCAACTGCCCTACTAACTGAAAGTGCACGTACTTTCAAAGACATTTAAAATACGTCTGGCGTTGTGATTTTGCTGAAAAGATGAACGTTTGACGGGGACTCTAGTATTTCCACGATTTTCATTGGTGGCATTCAGGTATATAGCATGCCTCGCAGGCAAGACCGATTGGGCAATCCAGCCCCTTCATTGCTCAACCCCGCTCGACGCTCCCATAGAACCGGTTGACCTGTATAAGCAGTATGTTAATTTAGCCGACTACTTGTGCGAATTACTTAGGCATTAGAACTTCAGTATGAGCACAGGGTAAAGATTGATCTAATTTTGTATCACCCGGTTAGAGGGGTGGAGCACTGTCCAATCTGAAAGTTTAGGGATCACAACTCAGAACTTCATTTGTCGCAAGTTGTGTTTTATGTTAATCCCCTTCCCTTCGATAACGTGGCATGTCCAATATGATCTTATGAGCATAGCAAACAGTAGGAAGACATGGGCGGAGTCAAACCGTTTTACTATAAGTACTTCCAGGCGTATTTTTAATGTTTTGAGTGTACTTAGATGCATTTTCAATAAATTAGAACACGTTTAAGAGTTCTAAACACTTTTAAGGTGTAACAGATGAGGTGGAAAAGCACATGTGTTAGCACAAGTGACAAAAATATCTGTCATTTATATTACTAGTAATGCTATATGGGGTATACAAAGGAGAAGAGCACCTCTGCGATCCCCGGGGATATATTGCGGTTGCACCCCAAGGGGGAAGGGACAAAATATAGGAACCACAGAAGGCTACAGGCAGACATGCCACAGAGGAAGTCCCTAACAGCCCTGACCCATCTGTTGTTGGAGAATCACAGAGATGGTGATTAACGATCCGCCAACAAAACAGCGCTCCAGTATTCATGGGAAATATTCTTTCCTTGAAGGAGGCATCCGCGCCACCTGTCCACCACTGTCACAATCAGACAGTTTTGCGCCTACAAAGACGCCTGAAAGAGAGAGCGGTGGATGAATCGAAGTCAGGACTTACCGAATATGAACCTCACAATTTACCGCGAAGCCATCTGACTCGGCGTTTGTTTAGTATTGTTACGAATGAGTTCAAACTCCCGTTATTGAGTATCAAAGGAATATAAAGTGACATTATTTTCAAGAGGTTATATATGAAATCTACTGTTGAAAAGTTGAATTGTCCAGGATATTTAGGGCTTCCTAAGGTTCCAGTCTCTATATACACCATTTGGTTTGGGTGTAAGCAATATTATAGCTGTAATTAGTAAATAAAATAGAAATAAATAACAAATAAATGAGTCCGAAAAAGCTGACTAAGTCTAACAGTAAGAGAAGAATGCTCATAATAGAATGGGGCCGTGCCGTGGCCGAGTGGTCCACTCACCTGTCACCTAGACAGCCCGGGTTCGATCCCAGCGACCGCATGTGAGATTTCTGGTGGACAAAGCGACGCAGGTGCGGTTTTCTCCGGGTTCTCCGATTTCTCCCGGTGCTCTATCTTCATTCAGTGCATCGCCTGCGGTGCCACAAGTAGTAAATGAGGGCGTTAAACACTACCAAAGAAATAATTATAGAATTGAGACCATTGATAAATAATCAACATCGTATATGTAACAAAAGACTGGAAAAAAATAAACATTTTAAAATAGAAAATCAAAGGGTAAATGTGAACACTAAACACAGAAACACTGCTAAGTAACAACATTGACATTTTATAAAATGAACTACGGGTTAGACTAATAAACACCTATTTTAAATACATATATAATAATGAATAAATTAGAATACAAAAATTGGCGCAGGATAAAATGTAATAGAAACAAGAAAACAAGGTATTTCGTAATATCTGCTAAACATCTACGCTGCATTGTGTCATGTATTCAACACTGCCTGATACCACACAATGGAGCGTTGGTTCGATTCCTGACCAGGGTGAAATGAGATGACACTTAATTTCTATAATATGGAAAGCAATAAAAAACCACCCCAGTAAACCCTTATCCAGTACGCCCCAGAGTGTGTCGAAGAGCCACCCATGGTCTAACCTTAGGTGTTACCTGCCTTTGGGCAAAACATCCATAATCAGGCTTTACTAACTGGTTTGATTTTGTCTCAGCAAGCCATGCAGAGTGTACACACGTGACAGTAGGGAGTGTCCTCTACCTAGTATAGTGTGTCAGCTTTTAATATCGGAAACAGTAAGCAACCCAACGACTTGAGTACTACGTTTATGTCTGCCTTGGAGGAATCTTTATCTATAGAATGTAGCGGAATAATGGTTTAGTTTGTAGCAAAGTTCTTCAATCATAAAAGTCAGTTTATGGCTTCATTACGCAACGCATGCAAGTATGACAGTTATCAAGGGGAAGAACTTTTCTTTAAAATTGTGTTTGATCCCAATTTTTTACCAAAATTGCCTATTCATATTCACTGCTATAAATGTGAAAGCTTTTTCGCTACAATTTAATTCTCATAGTGTTGGCGATACAATGGGATTAAAATGATATTAACTAAGTTGGAGCTTGTTGTTTTATTATGTTAATACCTTAATAATTATCATTATTTTTTGCAATGATTTATGCTATGACTGTCAATTACCACTAAACACATGAAAAGATGCACATGTTCGTATATGAAGTATAAAACTAAAGCAAGAGACATATTAGAGTAATTGTTCTAACAATCAAATACCTACAATAGGTTAATAACCAATTAAAAATGGAAGACGTATCTTTTCATTGTTCCACTTATACCTTGCCTTTAACTGTATGTTCCTATTGGCGGCATTATCTGTGGAAAATATTGCCAATCTGCAATGATATTAACCCGATGTATTGTAGTTGTTAGGATTGTATTCTTGTTTATTTTTTAATCTTTAGATCTTTCACATTCAGACTATGGGGAGTATAGGGAATAATCTGGACTAGAGATAAATTCCTACATCGAGCCGGAAACCAAACCAAGGACCTCTCACACAGTAGCCAGGCGTTCTAACGACTGACCTACGGGGCCAGCCGAATTACAGATGCAAACTATAGCATAAGGAGGGAATAAACCGTTCTTGTTTTCCGCACAATTGGTCGCGCAGTGCACACCCAAAGATTCCATGAGCAAGGAGCAAATTTGTTCTCATAGTTTTACTCAAAGTGCAACTTTTTGGTGATTCCTGTCCATAATCGTGGTCAATTTCTTTAAAGCCCTTCCAACCATTCTCTTTTACCACCAACTTTCTTTCCTTCATTTCCCTTCCCCTTAAAGGCTTCAGTTGGGCTAAAGAGCTATGCAGAATTGGTCGCTGTCGGACAGATGGCGCAAGTGATTGCTCTTTAAATAGTTCTTCTCAGATATCCCTGGTTTCGCTTTGTCTGATCAGCGACCGCTGCGACCGGGACAAAAACTGGCTACTACGCGTCTCTGACTGTAGATCTCCCCCTTCCTCCCTTTGTAACTACTAGAATGGAGAGAAAATCAACAATGAATAGCTGCCCTTATATAAAGTAAGACCATAAAGATTCAGCCTAATTGTGAATTTATTTTGAAATTGTAATACTATTAAATATATTAACTTAACTCAATGGCACGACAGCTCACGGGGAACCTTGGCCTACCGCCCGGCCGCTGCGTCCCCCATCTCGGTCCACTACAGACGTCATGGATGGGGTGCAGTATTGGAGGGTGAGACGTGGTCAGCGCCTCGAGTCCCACCCGGCCGGTTAATGCGGTCCTCGCGACCTGGAGCCGCTACTTCTCCATCAAGTAGCTCCTCAATTGGCCCCCCAGGGACCTTACGAGGCTGAGTGCACCCCGGGCCAGGTCTCCCAGCGGGGGAAAAATCCCCACGCCGGTACTGGGGATCGAACCCGGGTCTCCCGCTTGGTATTAAATATATTGAATATTAATTTTAGTAATATTAAAATAAGAACTATTATTAGTCCGTAAAAACATTAAATAACCAAACATTTAACATAAGGATAACATATGATAATAACATATCAAAATTCAGGGGAAAAATATATATCGTTAACAGAAAAATGAATAATCCTGATGGACATGATGACTTGTCAATTAATTTATCTTTCATGTGAGTGTAATTATTTGAATTGCAGTTGTGTTTGTTATTATAAGAACAGTTTTTCAGCAAGGCTGCCATTTTAGACAAAAATCCTGTCTGCTTTCTTAACAAGTAACCGATAGGGGTGGCTCAGACAGCTTCGCTTTGGTTCACATAAGGGAGATCGCAGATTCGATTCCTATCGCCCGACCTTCTGACTTGGGTATCTTTCGTGATGTTCCCTTATTGCCAGGCGAAAGCGGGGGGAATTTTTCCGGTCCTTCATACCCCATTTTTTCACATCATATCACATTTTACTGTTCGGGCCAAACTGGGTCGCTTGGTGATGTGTGGTGCGCGGTGGATATGCACTCTGTAACTTGGTACCTAACTCTTTTCCCCTCCCCCTGCTCCACTAATACGGTCCCTTGAGCGCGGGGGGGGGGTGGCCTGCGGGTCTGCAGGAGTGCCTTCATCTGAGAAACTTGGGGGGGGGGCGCAATATCCGCACGTGCTGCGACTTTGTCCGGCCAACAAACAACTTTAGGGTCTTTCATCTCATCCCTTCCTCACAGAGGTTAAATATGCCACAATAAGTCTCCCGCCGCAGTGCATATATCCTACATTGTCCCTTGTAGGGTGAAAAACACAAGAATATTCACATTGGAGGGACGCAGTGGTCGGGCGGTAAACCTTCAGGCCGTTGTACCACGGAGTTTTAGTTTTTTTATATTGGTGATATTATTATTGTTATTGTAATTGAAATTATTATTATTATTATTATTATTATTATTATTATTAGTAGTAGTAGTAGTAGTAGTAGTAGTAGTAGTAGTAGTAGTAGTAGTAGTAGTAGTGGTAGTGGTAGTGGTAGTGGTGGTGGTGGCGGTGGTGGTGGTGGTGGTGGTGGTGGTGGTGGTGGAAGTGGTAGTAGTGGTAGTAGTACTGGTGGTGGAAGTGGTAGTAGTGGTAGTAGTGGTGGTAGTAATGGTAGTGCTGATGGTAGCGGTAGTGGTAGTGGTTATGATGGTAATGGTGGTGGTGGTAGTAATGGTAGTGTTGGTGGTAGTGGTGGCAGTGGTAGTGGTAGTAGTGGTGGTGGAAGTGGTGGTGGTAGTAGTGGTAGTAGTAGTAGTAGTAGTAGTAGTAGTAGTAGTAGTAGTAGTAGTAATTGTAGTATAGTAGTAGTAATTGTAGTAGTAGTAGTAGTAGCAGCAGCAGTAGTAGTAGTACTGGTAGTGGTAGTGGTGGTAGTGGTAGTAATGGTAGTGGTGGTGGTGGTGGTAGTAATGGTAGTGGTGGTGATAATGGTAGTGGTAGTGGTGGTGGTGGTAGTGGTAGTAGTACTGGGGGTGGTAGTGGTGGTCGTAGTAGTGGTAGTAATGGTAGTGTGGTGGTAGTGGTAGTGATGGTAGTAGTGGTGGTGGTAGTGGTAGTAATGGTAGTAGTGGTGGAAGTGGTAATGGTAGTAGTAGCAGTTTTTTTTTATAAAGAGGGAAAAACCCTCATGGGCATCAGGGAAGATAGCCCTGATGTGCCGGACTTTTGCCGACTAAAAAATCCCTCTTTTCCGTTGGAATCCTACTTGGAACTACCTAAAAATAGGTAGCACATCAATTAGGAAACCTGAGAACTTATAGTGCATTATATCTTTGTCTTTCATTGCTCTCTGCTTGCTTTATACTCATAATCTCTGTGACCATTGATTGTATTAATTTCCAATTGGGCCTAGTCTGAGCCATAATATCTATCATATTATCTGTATGTAGCTCAATACCCAAACTTATATAGGTGTTTTGTCTCTGCCTTTGCCATCGTTTGCAGGAAAATGAGGTATATTCCACTGTGTCCACATCATCACATTAGTCACACTGGTGATTATCTCCTACTCCGATCCTCTTTAAATAGGTATTAAAAGACCAGTGTCCTGGAAGTACCTATGCCATATAATAATTTACATTCCTGTGTTTACACGTTATCAACTTGTCTATATTTGGAATTAATCTTTTAGTCCATTGGGCCTTTTCAACATTTTGCTCCCACGCCTGCTGCCACTGATTCATCATAAATTCTCGCTCCTTTAATTTCGCCTCTTTTCTGTTACCTTCAACTTTAAATAAATTTGTTCTTCCACGTATCTGTAGCTCAATAGGAAGAATACCAGCAATTACTTGTAACGCCACATTAGACGCAGTCTTGTACGCACTTGCGACCCTTAAAAGTATTTTTCTTTGTGACTTCTCCATTTTTTGTTTATATCTCTTTATTCCCAAAACTTCTTGCCATACGGGGCAGCCATACAATAATATTGAATGCAGAACTCCACTGAGGACTGGCCTCTTGTAATATTGAGGTCCGCTTATATTTGGCATTATTCTAGATATTGCTTCAGTTTTTTCATCTGCCTTTTTGGTCACTGCATTAATATGTTGTCCAAACTTTAAATGACTTCCCGAGACTATCCCCAAGCATTTTAATGCATTAATGGGAGTTATTTTTGTACCTTTTATTTCAAAAGTAATACTTTCCAAATTTCTCTTTCCTTTTAGGATAACAGCTTCTGTCTTTTCAGGGGCCAACTGTAAATCATTTAATGTAAGCCACCTGTCGATTCTCTTCAGTGCCTCATTAGTTCTAAGAATAAGTTACTCTTCATCTTGTGCTGCAGCTACTATAGCTAAATCATCAGTATAAGCTATAGCTCTAATATTTTCTCCAAGGTCAAGACCTAATATTCCGTCATAGACAACGTTCCATAACGTTGGTCCAAGCACTGATCCCTGAGGAACTCCCATTGGCATATTTTTCTCTATGCCTGCAATCCTGAGTTTTCTATTGGTAAAATAACTTTCAATAAAATTCACCAAGTATGTAGATATTTGTCGTTTTTTTAGTTCTTTAATAATAAGACTCCAAGTCACAGTATTAAAAGCATTTCTTATATCTAATGCCACAAGTGCACACCATTTACCTGTTGACCTTTCAACAATGTCGATTACTTTTTCCACAGCTTGTACTGTTTGTTGACAGTTCCCTTCTAAAACCAAACTGGTATTCCGAAAAGCCTCCCTTGTCTTCTAACTCCTTCTCTAGACGTTCTCTTAGCAGAAATTCCAACAGCTTACCCATAGTGTCTAAATGGCAAATTGGCCTAAATGCATAATTGGCCTCTAAAGGTTTTCCTTTTTTCCATAGTAAACATACTCGTGCAATTTTCCATCTTACTGGGAATTCTTGTGTCCGTAACAAATTATTAAACGTTGCTAATAAAAAATCAGGGACCATTTTGATCATTATTTTAACTGCCTCGGGTCGGATATTATCATGCCCGGGTGCTTTTCCACATTTCATCCTTTCCCCTGCCGTATTAAGTTCCTCTTAAGTTAAAGGTTTTGCACTTTTATCAATAGTCCAAGTAGCAGCAGCAGCGGCAGCGGTGGTGGTGGTGGTGGTGGTGGTGGTGATAGTGGTAGTTAGTAAGTAGTAAGTAATAAGTAGTAGTCGGAGGAGGAGTATTAGTAGCAGCAGCAGTAGTAGTAATTGCAGCAGCAGTAGCAGCAGCGGTAGTTGTATTAATATTATGATATTATTATGTTTTATTGTTTGTGATAGTATCTCAAAAATTTAAACAACCTCATTATAGGAGGGTAAACTGTATTCAAATTCCAACTCTGGCCTTTGGTTTTAACAGTAAATCCTTTAGTAATAGTATCGCCAATAAAATAAAATTGCCCAATAGTCAGTCAAAACAATGTTGGTATTACCCGGATACTGTACATTCATGTGATAGTACGCCACCATTAAAGTTTATATCTGAAGCGAGACATACTGGTTGCTTCAATCGGGTAAAAATTCGAAACTGTTGGAACAATTAGGGGGACTTTGATGACATATAGTATTACTAACGTAATGGAACATGTGAACGAATAAATTTAAAAAAGGTGGGGGCAATGAATGTACTAAAGGTCATTTATATGAACATTGGAGCCAGAGCTTTGATTTTTTGCGCAGGATGTACTAGCAAGAAAAGAAATATGCATACCAAGTTTCAACACAACATGTAATGTCATTCTGGATCTATTAGTTAGTTTATATCAATTTTATTAGCAAAATTCAAAATCATCTCCGACAGATATCGTCCATGAGCTGTCATGGTTAAAACTACAGTCCTTAATGCTTTTGTAACAAAATGTTTGATTGCAATTTCCAATTGTATATAATTTATATATATATATATATATATATATATATATATATATATATATATATATATATATTCAAATTGTTTATTTAAAAATAGTTTATACTATAATTTGAAACAACTGAGAACAAGAAAGGAATGATTACATATGTTAATTACTTGTAAAAACTAAGCTATGACCCTATCAAATTCCAATTACATAATTCTATTGAAAAGTATTTTGGGGACATTTTTCAGATTTATATTAGCATTTTTGTGGGAGAAGATAGATTTTGAACTTGGAAAAATGATGAAAAACTGAACTTGAGAAAATTTGTTTTATAGTCATTTAACCACAACGCTTGAAACATGTGTTACATCCATTCTAGCAAAATCAAACATTACAAATATGCTCTTCTAGGTAACAATGTACTCTGAAGTGGTAAAGAAAAAAAAAAAGAAAGAAAACATTTTGTTTCACGCACTAATAAAACTTCTATTAGTTCCAGTTTCAGAAGATATTTTCTTTTGGGGTGGGGGGTTAAGAGGTTTTGAAGGCATTTAAATATAATGTACATGCTAGTCTGCATTCTTTTAAAACTCTCATTGCAACGCCTATTTTAAAACATGTATATATTTATGCCTTATATGCCTTTTAATCAGAATGTTTCAGAAGTAGAGAACTGAGATATTCAGTACATGTATACAACACATAGTTTAACTTTATGAGTCACAATCATAATCGTATTAGTGATATAAAGAAAATAACAATGCTGCAAATTGTCCACATTTTTACTTGTTTGCCTTTAAAAATATGTATATATATTTTAATTTATAATGGTGTGAATTACATAACTAACTAATGCTGATTATACCAAGAACAAGGATGCAAAAATGTATTTTGCATTGCAAGTAGTATTGGAAGAAAAGGTACATGAGTTCACGTGTTTTAAGAGTAAATTTTATTTATTTCCTTTACAGACCATTTACAGACTCAATCACATAAGGCATCAATGTCACTTGAAATAATTGTTTATGATTTATAGAATAAAAATGTCATGAAAAATCATTCAGAACTTTAAGAGCAGTGCTGGTTTAACTCATTAAACGTGTAATTTCCGTATATTCAGACTACCTTGTCCCCTTAAGGTATGTTACATTTATTGCTCCAAAAATCAACATTTTGCATCTCTGTGTCCCCCTAATGAACAACCGACATGTAGGCGACATTGCAGATTCTAGTTCAGTTTTAGATTTGACTCTACCATTGGCCGATTGACCAACATGGCTGTCCATGCGCAAGCAGACTGAACGATCGGAAGACTATGCATTTCTCATAGGAAAGCAGATCCGACTTTCAGAATGTCCATTTTTACTCCTTATTTCGATCCAGTTCATTTACATACACGTAACGTAGCCTAACATAACCTGATCTCGACGAAATATGGAAACCTGTCGTTCACCTGTTACGTAGCCATATTGTCTCCCTAACCAATAGGAAAAGCTCAGGAAAGAGCTTTAGTTTAAAACTAGAATCTGGAATCTCGCGAGCGGGAGTGTGTCCAAATCCCGGCTGTGGCATTGCATTTTCAGCTAGTTCTAACATTACGAAAGCATTTGTTCAAAACCGGACAGAATAAATTGTTGTGTCGTGATTTTGTTGAGTACTGCTACTGCATTCGTATTTACGTCATTTAGCGCCATAGAAGAAACCGTATTAACTTGTGAGTGTAACAGTTAGTCACCTTTAGCATGGAGTTGTTGAATTAATTCAGCCTGTCACCCTGATGGTAGTATACATTGGCATTTCCTCATCGCAGCATCCTACGTAAAAGTAACACATGGCATTCACTGAATGGGAGTCAGAGGAAGTTGGCAAGTCTTCTTTTTCTACTACGTAGGACTCGACTCATGAGTCATGCAGGCTTAACGCTGCTCATTCAGCTGCGACATACATCAAGTCCATACTCGTAAACTCCCCAGTGTGCATGTTGTTTTCATTTTGTTTTTGTGTGGGTGGCAAGAGCATGCAGTGCTTTTTCTTCTCGCCAATAGTTTCGCTTTCAGCATCACATAATTTGCCAGATATCTATAAAACAAGTAAATGGTATGAGCGTTTTTGTAAACATTTCTACCCACGTCAAAAGATTTTGTGGAAATACCTTGGGAATGTTATCAATTTAGACTTTTTTTTATTGATTAAAGGATGTTAAAGTTTAATGCATATATTTGGGATTTTTAATTATTATTCAATTTGTAAATAATTAGTTAATTTCCTGTAGCTAGCAGTGGAGCATAGGACATCGTTACGATGTTTCCTATATTGGATTTGAATTTCTAGTTCGCGAGTTGGCCGCAATGAGCCATGGTATCACTCACAGATGTCTTTGTAGGACAAATCACGACCTGTGGACGCGAAATGGCGGAATTTGTCCCAGAAACCTTTTTCTTTCAAGAAATGGGGTTCTTTTATGTGCAAATAAACATTACACGAGACTACCGGCTTTACTTCCCTTCCGAAGGAAGCCATGCTAAGGATTTGCGTCCGAGAAAATCCATCATTCTGCGTCAGGTTTGAATCTGCAATCTTGGGTTTTACATGCTAGCATGGTAACCACTACACCTAGCAGGGCAACTAAGTTGTAAATATCAACACATAATTCACAATCATTTACTATACCAGCCAAATAAAAATACAATTCCATCTCCCAAAATTCAATGTTCATGCAATAGCTATTAATAATTCTACATCTCCTACAGTTAGGCAGCAGTTACTGTTTGACAAAACCGAACGGTGTTTCTATATGTGTGTTAAATAAGCATATTCTTCGAATATTTTATTCATTACATTATAATAACTCCATGGCACGACAGCTCACAGGGAACCTTGGCCTACCGGCCGCTGCGTCCCCCATCTCGGTCCACTACAGACGTCATGGATGGGGTGCAGTATTGGAGGGTGAGACGTGGTCAGCGCCTCGAGCTCCCCCCGGCCGTTTAATGCGGTCCTCATGACCTGGAGCCGCTACTTCTCTATCAAGTAGCTCCTCAATTGGCCCCCCAGGGACCTTACGAGGCTGAGTGCACCCCGGGCCAGGTCTCCCGGCGGGGGAAAAATCCCCTCGCCGGTACTGAGGATCGAACCCAGGTCTCCCGCTTGGTAAGCAGCAACGCTACCACCGCGCTAAGGAGACGACCAATCATTACATTGCGTCTATAATATTTTCATAATGCATTTTGCAGTGAATATATGTAGCTTGAAACTCACTATTAACAGGACACAAGAGTGTCTCTTTTGGCAATTTCGGTAAAAAATTTAAATTTTTAATTTTTTATGAAAAAACGCACCACTGTTTACGTACACATTTGCAATGTTTTATTGTCCTAGGACGGATGTAACGTATGTTTCGCCGGTCATTACAGCCTTGTGCTTTTTAAATAAATGACGCTCTAAGTCAAATTTGAAAGTCACTTTACTCAGGTTGAGTTTTTACTTTCCTTACCAAGTACTGTATACGTACATGGTAGGTAGATAAGATACCTTTTTTATTCCACCCAAAAATTCATTACCAAGATTTCATCTGAAATATATTGTAGCATTCACCCCTACACTGCGCGTACTAGGGATAGTAGATCCAGAAGCAGAGCTGTTCGCGCATGCGAGAGGGAAGCGGGTAGCCTCAGAGTTTAAGGTGCAGGAGAGTGTGCCCTTGGGTATAAAGACCAGGAGCCATAAATAAATATGAAAAAGTGCGAGAAGACACGGGGCTCTTACTGTTAAGAAATAAGGTGTGGTTATGTGTGAGAGAACTCAAGACTTACTCAAACTCCACTTAACTCACCTGGTACATCGTATACCTTGCAGTTTACATATTTTAAATAAAACTATGCTGTCGGTCAGTATATCAGCAGCTCAAATTAACAAGACTCTTCTGACTTCGTTATTGAAGCTTTAATAAAACCCATGCTTAAGCCAGCATTGTATTCGGAGGTCACAGCTATGTCAGCATTTCGACATCTTGCCACTAATATCAACTGCTAAAACTGGTGCAGCATTACCTCTTACTAAATGAAAAACAGTTCACTCCAAATGACCATGTGCCATAAACTAAATTTGGTAATTATGTTTAATATCTTCCAAAGATAAACCACGGAGAGTTTCAGGATAATTCCCCTTTTAAACTCTTTTTACATGGAAAAATGTTTTAAAATTTTGATTTTCTCAAAAATTGTCTTAACGCCTTTGACTAAAATAGCGTATATTGAAAATATTTACAATACAAATGAAACGTAAATCTTGGATGTTATGGGAAGAGATTCTGAATACCTCTTCTTTCCGGACGAGGTTTTTATAACTGGTAAGCTGTAAGAGATGTGCAAAACATTAATGGTAGATCTAGTTAA
Source organism: Hymenopus coronatus (assembly GCA_030762935.1). NCBI lineage: Eukaryota > Metazoa > Arthropoda > Insecta > Mantodea > Hymenopodidae > Hymenopus > Hymenopus coronatus. Next base: position 94,160,107 of record CM060900.1, on the reverse strand, counting down.
AGCACACAATTTGTTTTATTCACCTTTATGTGGAGTGAACCATTTCTGAGATATTCCTTGTTATTGGTTTTAGTTTGTAAAAACTTAAATCTTTTGCAAAGGTGAATTAGTCATTCCTGTTTCTTTTCTCTAACTTCTGGCCATGCAAAGAGAACCGAATTTCAATCACATAGCAACAAACTTATAAAGGATTTTACTATAGCTTTAGTCCAGTGTATCTCATTGTTTCTCTTCTACTTATAAGGAATTGAATAATAACACAATTTCTGCTAGTGTTTAATTTTATTATCATAAAGTAGATAGAAAAAAAAATACCTTTGTAAGGATGGATTGTTACAGATAGGTAGAGAAACTTAATTGAATGGAACATAAGAGATTTTTGGGTTTATTTTCCCATATTCAAAAATACAGTTAGGGGTCTAAAAATTTCTCCCAAAGCACTGCAGAATGTGTGAAATAAAATATTTGGTTGGAGTTCTGATATTAGTTGTAGATTAGTTTTTAAAAATTAATTACTCTAAGGATAGGATGATTTTGCAGTTATTTTTACGTTGTGGTATATAATAATTGTTTAAAGGATCTACCATAGGAATACTTCAACCACAGCATTTGTTATGACGTTATTAGGGAACGTAGATTACAAAAATTGTTTATGCAGTTCAATATTTGTAGGCGAAGTTACAGTTTGAGTTTAACTATTTAAATCGAATAAATTAACTTAGGTATACAAATCGAAATGACATATTTAGATAAAATATTTGTTGCTAGTTACTGTGTGTCCAAAAATTGCATCTCTAGCTTTAACACCTCTGAAAATCACTTTTATTACCGCGTTGTCCCCTCAATGAAAACACTTGCCATACAAATGGCAGCTGTATGGTTAGAACACTGTGCGGAGACCAAGAGATTCGTGGTTCAAATCCCATATTAATAACTGTTAATAACTGTTTCGAGGCCGCGCCGTAGCCGAGTGGTTAGGCCACTCGAATCTCACCAAAGTGGCCCGGGTTCGATCCCAAACGACTGCATGTAGGAAATGTGGTGGGCAAAGTGGCGGTTCTCCGGTTTCCGCCGCTATCGCATTCCACCGGTGCTCCATCTTCATTCCGTGTTTCATCAGTGTCATTGCCTGCGGTGCCATTTGTAGTGAAAGCAAGTGTTAAACACTATCAAAAAGCAAACAAAAAAAAAAACTGTTTCGATGGGAGTACGAGGTGAGGCAGCTGGCACCCGAGCAGAGTGCAAGAAAAGCATGTGTATGTGAGATATATAACACTGAATGCACAGTAATAATTTTTCAAAAATCAGTTTCTGTATTCGTGTATGGATCAGTAAAATAACTGCCAGTGCACAAGAAAGAAGTTAATTAAAATCGACTGAGACCAACGACCAGCATGACGTAGAGCTTCTGGAAGGCCACAAAAAAAAGAATCTGATGTATTCCATTCACACGACTTTCTCTATCTGTTCTGTAAAGATGTTCTTTCAAACCTACATCATGTTAATCAAGATTAACATTACCAGAAATTGTGTTAGTACTTAATTTCTTATAACTAGAAGGAACCTAAGGGAATATACTAGGTTAAAGCAATAGTCAAACAGAATGAAGAGGACTTCAGGAACTAGCAGCAGGCCTAAAAATTCAGGATATACATTTTATTTGCCACGTAAATATCTTTAATATGTCATTTTAATCTAAATTTTCAGGTCATTTTTTAGTAAATCGAAAATTCGAAAAATGCTCCAGTAAAGCATAGCTGGGGTAGAACGATTTTTCTTAAAATCTTCGTGTTGCATTCTTGGAAGATACTGAACCTAACAAGTTTGGTACTTAATAGACTTTACGTTTTTGAGTCATACTGCCCAAAGACACATACTGACATTTTTTCCAATTGTTTTTATTAAGGGGTACTAAAACATATATTTCCAGTAGAATGTCACTATATTGAATTTTTGGGTGGAATACAATACCTTATTTACCTACTGTATACATTGTTGCGTGTTGGAGAAAGTAGCATTGCCATTAGACTGCGTAAAGACAAACAGCTTTAGCTTAAACAGAAGAAGAGGAAGAAGAATACATATGCTCTAATATGTATTTGAGCCTACAAATGCAAATGAGATCACAGCATATTCGTAAAACTATTCCAAACAGAACCAGGAGAGAAACAAGCAGGTGTAGTTTCACATATAAGATAAATAGAGGGTATAGAAGATAATTTTGGGGGATTAGAAGTAGTGGCATCTGTGTGGGTCTTCTCCGAGTCATCCGGTTTCCCTCGCATCTTATTGCGCCAATTGCTCCATCATCAATTTCGCTTACATTTCATATCATCCACTTCATCCTATTCATGCCTGGCTACGGGCCGACCCTTCGTAACGGGTTCTCCATTCTGTGGTTTCGTGCCGTGAGCTCCTAGACAGGCTTCTGGCCCCTAGATATTGGCTTGTAAGTCCTAGGGGTGTGTCCGCCCTACAAATACGGGGAGGGCTAGCCGATTTCGACGACGAGAAGTAAACCAATTGTGACAGGATGTCTTCCAAAGAATAGCGTGGGTGACAAGTCGTTTAGGAAGTTAAGGTCAAATTTTGATATTGTACCAAATAAAGAAACATTCTGAAATTTAAACTTAATATTTGCCTTGCAATGTATCATCACTGGGGACAGAATTTAAACGAAAATCACATTTCTTCTCAGCTGTAAGAAAGTTTGCTCACTTGTGGTGTGAGTTAATTACATTTCCAACAATTTCAGCAATAGTTTACGCTGCATTTAATGAGTGTTTTGTTATGGTATTTTATTTTTCTCTAGCACGTATGTACATTTTACATAGATAGAGAATATATTGTATTCACCCAGAAACTCGATACCGCGCTTTCACTGGGAATACATGTTTTGAGACCCCATGAATAAACAAGCATTTTTAGAAAAGTGGGTAGCATAGCTCAAAAATGAGAAGTCGGCTACATACCAACCTTGTAAACCATCTTCTAAGGATGGGACACGAAGATGTTCAAGAAAATAACCCCAAGCCCAACTACCGTTTACATGGAGTATTTCTCGAAAATTGTTACACAGGATGTCCACAAAATAAGTAACTATTTCATAATTGAGGTAACTAACGAAAGTAAGAGCTGAAGCTTTCCTGACGACGTATTGACTCTAAATTTCCTGGGTTTCTAGTCAGGTAAATGCATGGATTGGCTTCAATGTTTCAAATATGTGCATTATTTTCGTCCTTCATCAGTCATAGAGTTGCTGTAACACTTGCAAGTGATATTTACGCTTCTTCTAGGTGAATTTTGGAATTTCAATTGACAGGAAACAGCGTACAAATTTAGGACTCCGTTCAGTTGATTCCTGCATTGCGTCAATGTCAGCTGTGCTTGCGAAAAGTTGACCTGGTTGAGTCCGGCAGCAACAGTGTCTAATCGTTGAAGCTTATTAATTTCCATATGGTTATATTCGTTGGCTCATCCTTTCTAAATTTCTGTTGAAACTCTCGTCGCAGCTCATCGCATGGAAAGCTATGTGACAACGATAATAATTCAGAAATAGTCAACGTACTGATCAGTGATTAGCCTGTAACAAAAAGACATCCGCAGATACCTCAATTATGAAATGGTTACTTATTTTGCGGACATTGTACTCTCAAAAATGACTCTCACAATATTTATTAAAATACCATAAATTTAAGATATTGTAATGAGAAACGAAATGTATGTCTTGAATTTTCTTGGAATAACCTCTGAAGGCCTCTTCATTCTGGATGAATTTTGTTAAATGCGAGATAGTCAAAAACTTACTTGAGAACAAATGTAGAACTTATTGAAACACAAAATGTATGTCATATACGTTTTTCGTAGAGTTAACTGTTTCCGAGACATTCCTTGTTATTATTTTAAATTTTAAACTACTTAAACTTTTCTCAAGCGAAAAATCAAATTTTGTTTCATCTCTTTTGTTTTCCACCTGGGAATGCAAAAGATAACCGAATTTTAATTGTTTCACTTAGCGATAGCTTTTAAAAGATTTGACTATCGCTTTAGTCTAATATATTCGCTATTTCCGTTCTCCTTACAAAGAAGAAAATAACAACATCATTTCTGCTATGTTAATTAGCATGCCGTAAATAAAATATTATTTTTTGCAAGGAAGTCTTATATGTGGAATAGCAGGAAAGTTTATATGTGAATGGAACACATCAGATTTTTTATCTTAGGCCAATATGAATGTCTTAATAGTTTTCATAGGGCATTATTTATGTACATATAATGGAAGTTTTCAATGCATAAATGCATATATATTAAACGGATTATTGGAGCTTAAAGTCCTCTCCCTATTTATCGTTATAGGCTTGTATGAACGTTTTAACTCTCAGTATTATGAGACATTACAGTGTCGAAGATAAACATCACATGGTAGTTTAATGTGGTTTATTGCGCGAGTATAATACTTTTTGCTCATGGTTGAAATAGACATTGTGCTTTAGATGCACAACATATATGTACTTTGGTTTTAAAGTATGAAAACTCAAAATAAGCAGTACATATGTGGGTTATGAGCTTAATTTCCGACGTTTCAGAAAAGTATTGTGAATATTTATTACTCAGAGGGATAATTTATGTATTGGATATTGAAGACTGTTATCGAGACCATCTTGGTTCAAAGCTTAAGGAGACACTGAAATGCTTATTTAACAGTTTTGGTCAAAAATGTCGATTTGTTGATTTTTATGCTAAAATACATCATACTTTGAAGTATATATTTGCAATGTTTGATTCACCTAGGGCGAGTTTACCACATCTTTTGGACGTCACTTTAAAGCGTTGAGCTAAATATCAAAATTTAAAGCCAAACTTCAATTTTTTCCCATATTCAACATTTATATTCTTCTACAAAAACACAGCTAGAGCTTGAAAATGTTTCCCAAAGCAGTGTAGAATGTGTGTAATAAAATATCTGGTTGACTTTATAATTTGTCATAGATTAGTTTTAAAAGCAATTAGTATAATCATGCTCTGATTCTTACAGTTTTTTCACTTTGTGATATATATTGTTTTAAAAGCAATTATATATAACTACTTTTAAAACTAATCTATGACCAATATAAAATGAACTAGATGTTTTATTACACACATTCTGCACTGCATTGGGAAACATTTTTAAGTTCTAGCTGTGTTTTTGTAGAACAATATAAATTTTAAATATGGAGAAAAACCTCAAAATTGAGATAAATGGCTTTAAAGTTTGACATTTATCTCAACGCTTTAAAATGACGTCCAAAACATGTGGTAAATTCACTCTAGGAGAATCAAACATTTTTCGACGTGAATTCCTGTAGCTTCGGACCTCCTGAAGGCTACACTGGAAGTGTCGAAGCACGCTCTATCTAGGTTTGTCTACCTGCTAGCACGAGAAACCTTCTTAAATGAAAGAAATCAGGACAGGACTTGGACTTCTCTGGACCCCAAACGGGAAGAAAGAGCAACGAAGAGGGAGGACAACTGGCCGGAATTCTACTCAACGGAAGCCATGGAAAACCGGAAGTGGACTGGCACGATCCAAAGGCTCCGACACTTCACGACATCAATGGCGGCACATGGATACCGTCACAAAGCATTCCACGTACCGGACGACACCGGTGTGTGTAATATATGTCACAATATATGTGAAAAATACCAAGTCCTAACGTGTTTCCAGCGGAAGTAGTCAGTAATAAACGTTTGCACAAAATAACACCCAACATATATGTACAAGATGTATGCCTATTACTATTATAAATATTAAAGCGTATCCATCATAGAACATTTTCAACCAGTAATTTCTCATAAAGGTGTTAGGTAAAGCAATTTTAAAGGAAATTGATGAAGCGCATTATCTGTAGAATATTCTGATTTTAGCTTATTAAATTAATTATTTAATGTATACAGAATAAGAACACATACGTAAATTAAACTTGGTATAAGTACTTCTTTTACTGCCAGCAATATCTGTACAAAAACTTCATCTAGCAGCAAAGTAGTTTAGAAAATAACTTTAATCACTTGGATGTCCCCTTAAGGTAATCGACCACCCTGAGGGTTTTACCATTACTTTCGCAGGTCACTACGTTGCGTACTTCGGATATTCCTGCTCTTCATTTCATTTTTTTCCACCTTCTTCTTAAACTTTGAGGGTCGCTGGGCTAGGTAGTGGTGTGCAGATTGCAGCGGAGGATATGCTTTGAGGAAAGAAAGGCTTCTACCATAGCTCAAACTCGTGCATGATGGGGAGAAACGGTGAAGTGACGCTCTGCTGGGCTCCAGGGGGTGGGAACTTTAGGGAACCTGCTGCTACCAGAGCCGCGCTTTGTAGTCCCTCGCCTTTGATATTAGTTCCAAATTAACCACTCTTTAACCGTATAAAGATAATGGTAAAGGCTACACCACGGTGGGGGGACAACTCACGCACTGCGACCTATAGAGATCTATTGCGCGCAAACGGCCCCCCCCCCAGAAGTAAGGAATAAAGTGAGGGAACAAGAGGAGGCAGACAGACAGGCTACAGAGACGCGCGGAAGTCCTAAATCAGTGGGTGAATGTTCTTCATGCCGATGCCAGGATCCGCCGTGTAGCCGCCAACACCACACCTGTCAAACGTCCCTACCCCACCCAACCACACCACCGCGAACAACATTTACAGTGCGCATGCATCCACCCCATTTGTCAACGCTGCCACACACCACGAGCCTAGAAGCACACCCGAAAGACGATAAGGAAATGACATGAATGGGAATGACGAAGAGGAAATCGCGGTGAATAAATACCGTAGTATTGACCTAAATAGCAAGGAGAAACCACGAGAAACCCAAGGAAACAGTGCACGATCCACGGGGATCGAACCCGCGGCCTCCCGAATGCGTGTTAGTCATATTGCGGTGCTACCGTACTCGGTTTTAAACCTTTGAAATATCAAATATGTGAAACCGATGTTCACTACGACAAATGTTACAAAAGAGAGACTTGGAGGACTGTGTTACCAGAGAAGAGCCAGCAACAGGCCTGAAGATTCATCCAGTAACACTTAAATTACTCTGGCTACATAAAAGCATACATATAAGTCACAAAAATTGGCACATGCGGGCGTTTACGACGTTCAACAGCTGTTAGAGGTGAATGATGGTAATTGAATTTGTGAGGACATGCGTAAACCGACAAACAGAAGAATCCTCCAGATGTGCTTGTGCTGAGGATGCATCTGGAGGTGTGGCACGCGTTGATTTACGGTATGCAAAGAACATATATGTGACTGTCAGCTCCCTTCTTTGCCAGAAGCAGCATAAATTCGTCACAACAGGACACGACTACACGGTCTGTCTCATAAATAAGGCCCGTCCATGCGGCGTTAGAAACGCATGGATTTGCATAATTTTCTATCACGGTATAAACCAAAGATGTAGTCTTAATTTTAGGTACAGAAGCCACATGTCTTCGAAGCGCAGACCACTCCTAGAATTTGTCCTTTAGCAGCTAAATAATTTCTCTCACAGAGGCCACTACATGCGCTGCTGATACTGCGTGCAGTGCTCTGACTAGACTTTCCGGATTTTTACAAGGACAATAAGACACTCAACCTCCCCCCTTCCCCGATTTTGAAGGCCAGAGATGACACTGATAATATCGACTTTCAAAAAGAAGAACCTATATTAAGAGCCACTGGGAGTGAAATGTTTACTACAATCGGTCAAGAAGTCAAAAATTGCTTTTTACTTTCTCAAGCACTATGCACAATGCACATAATAGATAGAAAATGTATTGTACTTCGCCCAAAAATCGATACGGAGATTTCACCGGGAATACAAGTTTTGAGACCCTGTGGATAATAAAAACAACACTTTTAGAAAAATGTCCATGTACCTATGTGTCTGTGTGGGCAGCATAACTCAGAAACAAAAAGTCCCTTAAATACCACACTTGGTATTTAAATTCGGTGGCTTCCAAAAATGCGACACGGAAGATCTTCAAAAAAATGTCTGCAGCCCCAACTATCCTTTACATGGAACATTTTTCGAAAATGTTCATTTTCTCAAAATGGCTCTGAGAATTTTTATTTAACTACAATTTATTTAAGTTACTTTTTATGGTAAACTAAACGTATATCTTGAATTTACTGGGAATAACATCTGAAGACCTCTTCATTCTGGATGCCTTGTGTAACTGGTAAACCGCAAGATATAGACAAAATTCAATTTATGTCATATACATTTTTTCGTAGACTTAACGTTTCCAAAACACTATTTGTTAATCGTTTCAAGTTTAACTAGTTAAACTTTTCTCTAGCGGGAAGGTAACTTTCGTTTCTTTTGTTGTACTCCCGGGAATGCAAAAGAGAACCGAAATTCCATTGTTTACATAGCGACCAGCTTTGAAAAGATTTGATTCCTGCTTTAGGCTAGCCTTATTTTCCTTCTACTTACAAGGAAGCAATTAATAAGACCGTTTCTGATAATTTTATCTCGATCATTATGATATAGATAGGAATCATCTTTCGTAAAGAATATTTATTTGTGGAACAGTTGGAGAAAGCCATATGAAAGGAAAACATCAGATTTTTTTATTAGATGGCTTTGGGAGCTTTGGACATCTACAGAAAATCAGCATTAAATTTTCTTCCCCTTGCTTTGGGCTCTACAACCATTTAAAAATCGTATAATACACCTGTTTTCTAGCTCAATATTCTATAGTACACATTTTTTCTCAAAATTGCATTTTCACACTTTCAAAATGTTCCACATGTCTCAGTTTAAACTTTGCAGAATGTGGATATATCTATTGTAATATTATACAGGATTAAACTATACTAACACCAACAGTAAATATATTTATATGAAAAGATGATTAATTTTAGGGATTAAAATTTCTAACTTCTTTAAAAGAATTATATTAACTCACTCATTAAAGTTATTGAAATGCCTCTCTCTCTCTTTAAATTCTTTTTGTGTGGTTCAAAGCTCTAATTCAGGAAATGCCAACCAATTTTCGCAAATGTTGAGGCGCGTAGGGTATTTTGTTCATGTAACATGTCTTTGGTACACTGCTGCAAATGATTCACTCGACGCTTCGGTAGTTGACGGCTTGTACGCCACTACGCACAAACACTGCAGTACAATTCACAACACACACACCGGCTTGCAATTCTTCCTCCTTTTATAGCTAGAAGAACTTTCTGGGAGTTCGTGGAAACAGAAGCTTCTGAAAGAATCTGGCGCGTACCAGACCTGTCGGGTTTCAAAGACTCCGATTACCGCCGCGACGTACTTCCTGTTTTTACTCATTCCAAGGTGTCCAACTCCACTAACTCACATGCCAGGTGGAATGTGAGAACGCCTGTACACACGGACGGCACCACTACAATATTTACATAATAACATTTATGAAATAATTTACATCTTCCAAAACATTTATCCTATTTTAATGAAATTTGATATTCATATTAACATAATAACAAAGCAATCAGAGTAGAAGTTTCTGAAAAATCTATTCAGAAATTTGAAATCTAAAATTTTACTCCCAGTGTCCCTTACATGAATTAAATGTGAATTTGTAATGTAGATGTAAGATCAAAGAAAGAACCAGCTTGATTTTACCCCGAAATATTTGCATTAAAACCATTTTTACACTGCGTTTATTTATTTACATACAGAAAATTGCCTCTATTATAAAATAAAAGGAAATACATGTTTACTATTAAAAAACTTGCATTGTTCTTAATATGACCCTAAAAACTCCTTTCAGTGTTCATATTTTTGTTCGGAATTGAAAATACTTTCTTTACTTAGTCTTATGACTATGAAACCGTTAATTAGCTCCCCTATTACAATTATTATTAGTTATTAATTATTTAGCAATGTAAAATTAAAAGAGTATAAATATGCAGTTAACTGAAAATTCAGCTGGAGAAGAAAGCTGACGCCAAGAGAGTCAAAGGGGATGAGAAGCTCTTTTGTCAGGAAGGACTCTTTTGTCAAGTCACGTACGCTTGAGCGAGGTCTGGGGTGAACTGAAAAATATGGAAGATGGTAATTCTTCATTGTACTAGGCTTGTCACATGAGGTTTACAGTGCATCCTGGGATAAGGAAATTGATTCTTGGGTAACATTGAAGTCAATTGTGCGCCCTTGCTGTCCAATCAGAAAGAGGCCGCCATGACAGTAATTTTTATATATAAAGAGCCCAAGAAGGCACCTCGAGAGATCTGTTCTAATTCATCTGTTCTGACCTGTGCGTGAAAGTCGTCTGTAGCTGTTCTGCTGTTGTTCGTCGGGCTGAATTTAAGTATTTCACATAAAGTTAGACACAAAGCCAGTGACGAGTACTAATATATTAAGTGTGTTCAGTCATGTTATTAGAATCCTAACAAGTGTATAAGTGGCCATTATTATAAGGCAGATGTGCTTGTCTCGTTTCTTTTAGGAAGGAATAGAGTCAAGCAAAGTATACAACTTTTAAATATTATAAGACCACTCCTGACCTACCCCATTTGCTTTACCACCCCGAGCGAGTCAATTATCGTGCTGACTGAGCGACACCGAGTAGTAGATTCACCGTACCAGGTAAGTGGGTCTACTCAGAGGTAGGGGAGTGAGTCTGGTCAACGACTCCAATCTGCGCTCATTGCATAAGGCGTTTTAAATGTGGTGTAAGAGGCAACCCTGCATATAACATCTAAAGTTAACACCATATTAACACCGCATATGGTTTCTAAACGCGGGGCTCAATAACGCTGCAGAGTCAGGAACACTCATAAGTATGATATTAATATTTTGACTACACCCTGCGGCCGTAATCTCCGAATGTGTGTCCGGCTTGCTTTGTGAGTCATATCTGATTGTTGGCATCCATTATTACACTGCGTTAGTGGGCACGTGTACTGGCGGCAAGTTCTCTTGACATCGCAGCTATGATTGATACACCTATGCGAATGGACACGTATGATGTCGGAAGGTTCTTTGACGTCTAGAAGTTTCCAGCCACTTGACCGAGAGGTATAAAAAGGGGAATGAAGCGTACCCAGAGTTCAGTTTCAACTGGGATTGCATAGCGAGCTGTTGTAGTCGCAGCCGCCGAGCGTTGAAACTAATACGAAAGCTTTCAAGAAAGACAAATATTTGTAATCATATTCTGATTGTAATCACTAGACCTCGGTCCGGGTTCACGAAATAGCCTGATGGAGGTTCTGTGCAGACAGAGTATAACTATGACGTAATGGAGTAGGCGTCATCCCTAGAGCCCATTTCGAAACGTGCTGCACTATCTAGCATTACTCACTGCCTGGGCTCGTTCAGTTCCTACTAGTAGATAAACCAGTGAACATTGAAGGAGAGCACATATTAAAAAAAATTTCGAAAATACGAAAGGGTAGACGTTCGACACTAAACAAATTTGTGAATTAATTAAACATATTGTGAGTGACAAGAGGAGAGCCTTTTCCTTTGATACAGTAAAGATGTATCTTATAATTCACTGCAAAGAATTCTGAGTGAGTTTGGTTGATTTATGTGCATTGTCTTTTCAAACTCCTGCACATTATTATTTTGAATCTTTTGTATCAAGCTTTATACTTCTATTTGTAAAAGTATAAGGCGTTTTATTTACTAATATTATGGAATAATTATTTTATTGTGTTACTTAATGAATTAAAACGATGCTTATAACGTCAACAGAGTAAAGAGCTACTTTTGGAACAGATTATACCTCAACGTTTGCATGTTTACGCTACAAACTCCTCCTCACTACCCTCTCTGTATACCGCTGTATAGCTCTGTTTTCTGTATTTTCAGTGAATCAAGTTATTTCAAAAAATAATTTTATAGAATCGGTAGAGTGTGTTGTGTGGCGAAATTGTGACTATAGGCGCTCCTAGCGGCAAAGGCAGAAGCTTTTCTGGGTGACCAGAACGCACGCCATAGCTGGTATGTTCAGTAGAAATATGTAAGGATTCACATGGGATTTAAGGACATCTATTGGAAGACATCACACTTTTAAAGTTCAGCGCTAAAGAAGGTAGCGTAGCTTGTAGAAAGTAATCAATAATCACACAATCCAGGGGAAAGAGAAACTTAATCAAGAGATATCCGGTCTGTGTATGAGAGAAACGAGTGTTAACCAGCCGCCTCTGTAATTCTGCGAAAAGTAACACATAATTTTACTTTTGATTTGAATTGTCACATTGCTGTTTGAAAGTTCAATTAACTATTAGGTACCCTTAAATTTCAAATTAATCTATATACAATATACTCCCGATTATTCGTGTGCGGATTACCCGGTTTGTGGATTATCCATGCATCTCCTCCCCCCAAAAATAATTATTGTAGATTGTTTTTCTATAGGAAACAGAAATAAAGGACCAGTCGCGTGACAATAAGTGCAATTTCCATTGTTTAAACCATTACTGCGTGACAGCAGAATACAGTATCCATTGTTGTCGACCTGTCTGTTCCGTGTAAATTAATGTTTTTCTTATGCTAATTAGCGTGTAAGTGTCAGCGAACCAACTTAAAAGAAATTTGTAAAAGAGGCGGCTGAGAAACGAAAAAGCCGTGTGAAGACATTAAAACAAAATTTTTAATTAATCGAAAGATTTGAGTAGGCAGATTTTGCAGACTGTTCAGGGCATTAAAACAATAAGCAGAAAATAATACAGCTTTTATTAGCAACTGTGATTCTAATTCTGGAACATCTGCACAAAAAAGCATGAAGAGATCTACATTCTATGACTTAGATGCTGCTCTTTTACAATGGTTCAGCCAAAAACGAGCAGAAAGTATAATTGTTTCAGCTGCGAAGTGTGCCGAAAAGTCTACATTTTTTCATGAAGCTCTAGGGTTAAAGGGGGATTTTAGTACCTCATTTGGTTGGCTAACCAGATTCAAATAACCACACGGAATTTGCGAACTTACTCTAAGAAAAGCTAGAAGTGCTGTGCGAAAAAATGTCAACTCCTCTCAAAAGCAGACCAACATCATTTTAAACAATAAACAAGCCTACAGTACCCCAAATTACCCCGGATAATCGAGAGTATACTGTAACTGATTTATCACTTTTTTTTTTTTTGTAGCTTAACGCACTCTAACCTGGTTGGTCATATCGGACGATGAATGGAATTGGTGAAATTATTCTCAAAATATATCGGGGTCCATGGAGCTCAACGTTACTCGACATTCGTCTTCTCAGGAGAAGGAAAAACCCCTAAAAAACCTTATCCGGGTAACTTTTCCTAAGTGAGATTCAAACTCACGACCTGTTGAATGTGAAGCAGACACGCAACCACCACACTACCCAAGCGGGCCATCACTATTTTTGTTTTTGACAGAGTGGCTGTAGTTGTAAATGCAAAGCAAGTCTTGCAGGATACTGTAAATACGTTGCTAGTTATGCATTTACATCAATACTGAAAGATTCTTCGAAGACCTCTTTTCTGCAATAATGGGAGAAGCTTAGGAGTGTTACTGCAGCCTATTCTAAAGGAGAACATTTAGAAGAAATGTTTAAATACGAGGCAAATAAGCTGCCGAATTATAGAACAATGTACTAAGAATTTTGGAATGTGAAAGTGAGAATGAAAGTGAATCGCTAACAATTTGCAGGTTGGTTGCTGAAAGCGCTGAGAATGCTGCTGCAAAATTGGGCGAAAGAGGATTAGTGTTTCGGGATCTTTGTGAACTAGGCAATCAAAATCCTATCAAAATATACAAATGCTACGGGGCTAATTACCACCTTCCTATTAACAAGATATTGCCAGTGCATAAAAAATGTATTTTGCAAATACTGAATTGGACCTTTATTGCAAAATGTCGCAGTATCAGTACTCCGCATGGCTCCAATTCAGAAAAATATATGTTACACTCACCAACTGTTCTACAAACAAGCTTCTTTCAAAAGATTATTCTTCTTTCTGCAAATGCTAATCGAGATAACCATTAGCAGAATGTTCTTATTACTTAGATCCTTATAAGTAGGAGGAAACTAAAGGAATACGCTGTGCTAAAGCGATGTTCAAATGTTTTAAAAGCTATCTTATGCAATTGTCATTGGAATTGACTTCTTTGCTTGGCCAGGAGTAGAACAAAAGAAAAACGGACAGTTCCTGTATGAGAAAAGTATAAGCATTTTAAATTCAAACTAATTACGAGGAATATCTCGGAAACATCAACTCTACAACAAAAATGCATATGACATAAATTGTGTATTTTAAGGAGTTCTACGTTTTGTAATAAGTTTTTGATTATCTCTTACGGTTTAACCGTTGAGCAAAATTCTGCAAAAATCAACCAGAATGAGTTCTCTTCAGAGGCTATTCTCAGAAAATTCAAAATATACATTTTATTTGCGCTGTGAATAACTTTAGTATACGGTATTTTATCAAAATCATTATAATTATTATTGAGAAAAACAAAAATTCCCAAGATTTTTCCATGTAAAGAGTAGTTTGGAGTGGGGGATTTTCTTGAAAATCTTCGTTTCGCATCCTTGGTAGACAATAAATTTAAATACCAAGTTTGGCGTTTAGCGGTCTTTTAGTTTTTGAGTTATGCTCTCCACAGACATTCACGGACCTTTTTTTTTTAAATGTTTTTATTCAGGGGTCTCAAAACGTACATTCGGTGAAATCTCGGTATCAAATTTTTGGGTGCAATACAATACCTTCTCTTTATATTATGTGCATAGTACATGTAGAGAAAGTAAAAATACACATATCAGCTAGTCAACGTGTACACAGAATATGTCACTCCACACTGTTCCACATATCACTTAACGGTCACGTGCACTAATCCTTGTTTCTTATAAGCTACCTTTCACAATTCCCAACCCCTTTCTCCTGATTCGCTAAGTACACTTTTGAATGCGATACACAAACCCAATGCAGAGCAAGGTCAGGCGATAAAAGTGATGTAAACACTCCGTCATGAAGATGTATTACCTGTCTGAAGAATGAATGCAGACGGCCACGAGTGCAGCTTTAGTAGACATAAAGAGATAAGCGGTATTACGTCATCACTCCCGGTGCATGTCCTGTAAAGCACGACAACACTGGAATGCAGACTCTGAGTCTCTTACAGTGGACGGGTTCAAATCAAATCAAAATGCAAATACCGCCGCGAAGTCAAACGCTCACAAAGTGGAAAATTAATATTCATTAGTGATAAAGAAAACAACAAGTTTAACATACTGTGGATTGTTTAGTTTATTCTTGTTACATTGGCTGTGCTGATGTTTTGATGATCAGACTGTACTGCACTATACTCCCGCCTTCTCTAACCGCTCTAAACCGTCCCATGCTACACCAGCGACCTCCTAGCAACTGCATTCTTTCATCAGACAGGTAGAAGGTGCTTTCCTCATCCGAGGGGCGGGCTTAAAACAAAGGATCCTCGTCTATTTCATCATACCAGAGAGAATGAATATAAAGCACTTGCTGAGCAGCTCACAAATGTTGTTTATAAAATAAGAGGGGCCGTGGCATTGTTGCAGTCCGGATACGATAGTGGTAGGTCAGGATTATCCTATTCTGCTAGAAATTAAATGCCCTTATTAATGTCGGAAAACCACCGTAGTTGAGGAAACCATGTGCAATGTTCCATATTTATATATTACGTTTTACCGCCGCAAAATAAGATTTCTCCTAATTAAGTACTGCTTACTAACCTAGCGGCAGAAGGGCAGTTTCTATGTGTGTTGGTTGCGTCAAACCAGAGAGCAGTTTCCTCTACTTATTTTAATCCTCCATTATTACGTCACAACGTCTTTCTTACCATAACACGCCCGATGCACTCAGTGTTCCGTAGATATTTCCGTTTTCAAAATAAAAATTAAATTAGAAATCAATTTCTTAGTTTCTTGGCAAAAATTGGTTAGATTTAATTGCACAGTGATTAACTACAAACAATGTAAGAGCAGCTTCTGCAGCACGTTCATAGGTGTGTTTGATTGGCTGAAATAACAATTTTGACTATGAAGCTAAAAAGGGTTCAGCTGCATTTAAATATTTCTTATTTTTTCCTAGAAGAAGAAGTAAATCTGGCAAACGTACATTGGCAATATTTGCACCGCGCACTACTAAAGTCGGAGAGATCCATAGTGATCCCTGACAGTTGCATTACCTCGTGGCCGCTAGTTCACACTGTTGCCACTTCGTCCCGTCCACGGCTGCAGCAGGACATTTAGCCAATTTTCAAACTAATTAAAACTCTAGTACACAGTACAACAAACAGTACATTACAGCATGTAGAAAAAATGTGCAGCAAAGCAAAATAGTGCAGTGCAAGCGGATACTCGCGCCAATTGAAACTGAGGAATGTTCGTTACATCTTGCAACAAGGATGACATCATTGCTTACGTAGCATGAATCTATTGGCAGAGAGGCAGCCACTCCTCTTATCAGCTGGCTTTCAGGGATCACTATGGATTTCCCCGAGTTTAGTTTCCACCATTATTTTACTTGTTCATCATTTAACCAGGCAGTTAAAACTATAAAAACACAATAAACTAATCATTAAACATACAACGAGGCACCACACTGGAACACCGAATTAGCACTGCGCTCAGAATTCACACTGATTCATATTATGTGGCCATATGTCACAGTGTTATGTTTGCGGAGGTATTTCGAGAAGTTTGTTACTGTTAGCTCAAAATAAAAAATAGCTGTGTACATTGTTTAAGAGGACACTGTCTGGTAGTTTCACAAAATTTACATCCGTGAGGTTTTTCTAAATAAAACCAATATAATATTAATTAATAATTGCTAATAATTCGTCAAACCTAAATTTTGCCCGTCCAAAAACTTGAAAATCCGTCAATTTTGACGGAAAATCCATCGAGTTTGCAACCCTGGATGCACTACCAGGCAGATTCTAGATTCTAGTGCAGCTTTAGATTTGACTCTACCATTGGCCGAATAACCAACACGGCTGCCCAGGGGCAAGCAGACAGAACGAACTGCATTTCGCATTGGAAAGAAGACCCGATTTTCAGAAAATCCATTTTACCCTTTATATCGATTCCAGTCCATTTTCCTACACCTAACCTAACGTAGCCTAAACTCGAGAAATCTCGAAACCTGTCGTTCACCTGCCACGTAGCCATATTGTCTCCGTAGCCGATAGGAAAGGCTCAGGAAAGAGCCTTAGCCTAAAGCTGAAATAGAGTCTGCAATCTCGGAGGCACATCACCCTAATTGTTTATGCGACTGTCCGCTAGAGCGCAGCAACTATCATGCGCACGCTGCCTATAACCGACCAAGTATTTTTAAAATCCAATACAATGCCTGCTCTTGTCTCCCCGGACTTAGACTGATCCTCACATGAATATTGCTGGTTTTATTACTCCGCCAACGAACACGTGCGCCTTTCACTGCTATCAACTTCACGAAGATGATCGTAAAGCGTGGTGTCCTGGAGTGTATCAGTATTGCACTCGGCTATGACTAAATCAATTAAATTAATTCAGGGAATGGGTGAAGAAAATTTGTGAAATGTAATTTCGTGAGTGAAAACTTACGTTAATCTGGGTCGTCAGATAGAGGCGAGACATCCAGCCCAGGTTCAGAGGTACTTCCCGTTTTTTTTTTTTATTTCCGCTCTCGCATTGGAAACACTGTTCAAGTTGCTTCTAACGTCAATTTGTTTATATCCTTTACAGCCAAGGTGTCATCATAACTTAAAAAAAAAAAAAAAAAAAAAAAAAAAGAAAATCATACACACATTTAATACACCTGTCTTTCCACCAATTTTTAAAGGTTTGGAGCTTTTACATTACTATTAGCATCGGCACACTCCGCCATTATGAACTGCACTGCACACGTACGCACACATTACTAATAGGCAGTGTTGTCAAATTGTTGTTATGAAACATCCCTACTTTACACAAAAGTAGAGTCACACTGAAAAATTCAATGCCATAGCCTGGATTTGAACCACGAATATCTTGAAATGGTTTCCGTCCAGCTCCTCTTACCACTGAGCTTCCATGGTAACATGCCGGCAAGGCACTAAATTCTCCAACTGACCCGCGTTTTTTCCCCGGTAAACCACAATGAGATCTCAAAGTTTACCGGGAAAAACGCGGATCAGATGGAGAATTTAGTGCCTTGCCGGCATTTTGCCATGCTAGCTTAGTGATAAGAGCTACTGAGCGGAAATCAGAGGATTTTTGGTTCAAATCCCGGCTATGGCATTGAATTTTTGGGTCTGATTCTACCTCTAAAATCAATTTATTAACATTGAAGAAAAATCCCTGCGATTTCATTAATTTTACAAAAGAATACCTCAAACTCCATATGGCTTGATGTATCTTACAATAGGGATTTTGTCTTGCAGATGGCAACACTGCTAATAGAATGGGCGCCAGAATATTTCTTCGCTGCAACAAATGACCCAGTCGGGGAAGTACAGACTTCCACGTAACAATAAATAGAATTAAAATATTTAAGCGCACATTTAAATACTTTGGAAGTTGAATTATAGTGTTTATTCAGCCCGTTCATCATTTAAATGTATCAAATAAGCGATAATATACGCAATGTAGTAATGAATTATTTTCATTCGCGACATGAGTTGTGAAGTGGCGTTATGGTGATATCCGGTCCCACTCTAAAGGCGGCCACTGGATGCAAAACCTGCATACCAGATAGGCACCCTAAAGCACCAGATTTAGTGGGAAAACCACTAACTTGGCAACATTGACTTGCTCGAGCGTATGATGTGGCAAATGGATGAAGTTAGCAAGAATTGATTGTTGAATGTGTTTGATTAAGAGAGTGGTGAGCAGAGGGTCAAGTGGCCCTGCAGTGTGCGGCAGGAACCGGCCTCGACACAATGTCGGCGTGTGCTGTTCGTACGTGACCGTTTATGTGTCGCGTGCCGAAACAGGATCCTGTGCTGGGGGTTGTTATTAAAAGCTGTACAAACAGTTACGTCATCGTACCAGAGCTGCTGCACTAAGTAATTCAATTACTTCGTTTGTGTACCATTACAAGCTCTACAACAAAATAGTATGCGATAAGTAAACTTTCCGTTCATTTCTAAATTCGTTTTCATATTAAAATTTGGGTAAAAGCACTCACTCACCTTTTGATCATCAATAGCTTTGTAATTGCTTGAAATACAAAACTAAACTTCGATAAACGAGGGTTGTCCGGGAAGCAAGTATTGGTTTGGAAAAAATGCATAAAATACATTTTTTCACATTTTTTGTACATGAAATAGCATTTCTTAACCTATTCTTCGACATAGTTGCCACAATTGTTCATGACTTTGTCATAGCGAGGAATAAACTTTTCTATGCCCTCTTCAAAGAAAGTCGCTGCCAGTGATGATAACAGCTGCAACTGTATACTGTGTAATGTGGAAACATATCACAAACCATTGTTATTGCGAACCCTCTTTTTCACAAATTGTCTCATGCACTTGTTCAACCAACCATCAGGTAGAACAGAAGGCCGCGCACGCCGTGTTTCGTCACGAAAATTTGAATCGTTCATCATTGAATTGCCTAACCCACTTTCTCACCATTCCATCTGTCATTACATTTTCAGCGTAAAAATCTTCAAGTTGACGATGAATTTCAGCTGGCTTAACATTCCTTGCGTTCAAAACCCGTATTACGGAGTCCACTTCACAGTCAACCTGATCAGAAATTGTCTTAAACATTTTGAACGATCACTAACAACCGTAAACACAACACGACCCGACTGTAATGGCGACCGTGGATAGACAATGAATTAGAGAGACCAGTGTGTATGCGTGAAACTGCGACACTAGCGTTGCGGTGGCGGCAGAACAAAACTTACTTACTTTCCATCATGCCTCGTAGCTTAATATCCATCTTATTGAAATCACTTGAGCTGGATGAAGTGGCCAGCACCAGCAGTTAAAACAGTGTCACAAACAACCTGCTCTATAGTTTTCTCCAAAACATAATGACCTTCAAACAGGAACGATCCCCCCTGCCACTGGGCAATAACCATTAACAAACAAAAGATGAGCCTGTACTAGTGGTGAGAGGTTACGTAGTAAAATCTCTGTTTCCTGAAGACTCGAAGACTCTGCTTTCAAGTCGAGATTCGTGCCTAAGTTAAAATACCAGTAAGTGGAAGACTAGACAACTGCGAGGGTTGGTTTCTAACAGCAAACAACCTAAACCCAAACTTCAAAATCACGCCGAGGGTTATTATGCTCTGAAAAATACTAAATAGTGAAATCCCTGCACACAATAGTTCAACATTTTCGCCTAATCCAGCCAGTGTGGGTGGCTTTGCCCTATACAAAACACCCTTTAGTATTCCTCAGAGGTAAAAGTCTAGAGATGGGAGCCATACTGGTTATTCGATAGCTCTCTTCGACCTTTCCTATTGTCCAGGAAGGGTTTCATAAAAAAAAAAAAAAAAAACTCGTCCCCATACAGCTCTCAGAACATCACTAAAAACGAGCTTTTGGAGATAAACGCACCAGTTTCTTTTAATTCTAGCTTTGTATGTTTTTTTTCCATATAGCTTTGACTCTATCTCTTAACTGTCACATGACTATTCACATCTTAATGGCTGCTGTGGTGTAATAAGCGGTTGTGCGGTACAAAGTATATATTTAACATGAATATTTAAGTTAATATATCCAAACAGAATTATCAAATTTATATTTACATAGCCATATGCATCAAACATGTTGTGTAATAAGAGTTAATGCATTTAAAATACACGTAAATTTGTATCAACAAATACACATAAGAGGATCCTTCGTTTAAACGTGCCTCTAACACTTATCATGACAGGGTATTTATATCGCTTTCATTGCTTGACATCGCACTGTATATCGCAATTCAAAGATGTACTATCCGTGCAGGTTGACGAGAGCGGTGTGAACATGTTGCGCAGTAGCATGATCTGATTGCTGCAGTCGGCCGGCAGCCGATATCTTCGTGCGTTATGGCTATCGCTTCCAGTCTCCGCTTCTTTCCCCCACTCCTTGTACTGTGCAACTTGACTGCTCACGTCTATTTGCAAGGATAATACTTAGCCAATCAAAGAAAAAGGACGAGGAATTGTGTGCGGAAGGACACATTAACGGGCAAGGCTTATAAGAAACAAGGATTAGTAGCCATTTGATGTCACTATTCACAACAACAAAATAAACAAAACAAACGTTAGTAATCACAGGTCACCCAAATCCAATGTCACCAAATCTGGGGCTTGTATCTCAATTCATCACAAACATTTGATGATCAAAAGGTGTGTACAAAATTTTGGACTTTACTGTATAATTCTTCACGTGAACACACCTATAGCAAGGAGTTAATGATTTTGCAAGCATTTCTGCAAACCCAGTACAATAATAATAATAATGATAATAATAATAATAATAATAATAATAATAATAATAATAATAATAATAATAATAATAATAATAATAATAATAATAATAATAATAATAATAATAATAATAATAATTTCCTTACATTCTACAGCATACTCAACTATCTAGTACTGCGATATTACAGTGATTTTGTTTTTATGCACTTGGCTATAGTAAGGGGACCAACCTGTGAAAATTTATCAAAATTCTTGAAAATGTTTATTTTAGCACATTAATATACCGTAACGCTTGTAGATTAATATGCCGAAGTTATTTTCAGCCACTTGCAGTTTAAAAACTTGTCGCGTGGCCTTTTGAATGGAAGTTTTAATGGTAACAAATGACACTTCAAATATTAATACGCGTGTTTCCAACGCATGTAAATGTTCAAACTGCTCCTTGCGTTGCAAAACTTCAATCAATCAGTTTGATTTTTCCAACAGGGAAACTTGTCATAGTAAATAAACATTATTGAATTAGTTTTCTTAGTAAATAAAATTAATTATGTATTTGCATTCACAAAATTAAGTAATAAATACTGAACAAAGTATGAACGAATAACTTATCACAGGTTTTCCTGCAGTAATATATAATGAAATTTAAAATAACCCGATAATTTTTAAAGTGAGATTCCCGGAATGCAAATATGACGTTTTGTTACATAATTTTGAAAACTGAAGCGCAAGAGCTTTTTTGGTGGAGTAGTTAAAATAATTTTTTTTTTCTCAAAAACACCTTGCTGCCTTTGTCTCAACACTTCAGAATTAGTTACACATAGCAATTTAGGTATGTGGTAAAAAATGAACTTAATTGTTTAAGAAACATTGGACTTTAAATACTGATAGTTTGGTATTATAAGTATATTAGACTCATTTTATAGTATTATATCATACTCCCTCTCTTGTACCTACCTATACAACTTTAAACTCCCATTGACATTTCTTAAAACTTGAAATTTTTAGCATAAGCGAAACGTTTCTCCAACATTTAGAATGTGAATACAGTATATATTAAAGACATAAACATCTTGTTACAACAATATAACCAAAATAAAATAAGATATTGGTTTTATCAATAAAAATTTGTGTATTTGTATAATATGTACTTGTGTATATTACTTGTTATGTTTCACAGGAGTGGAACAGTAAAATAAATATATCACTTTGTTTAATTTTAAAAGTTTCAAACTATACTTGCATTTATTTTAGGGATAATAGAATTTAACACTAAAATACAGAATTTGTGAAAAGTGATACTTAATTTCCCGTTTAAAATATAAACGTAAATCTCCAGCAGCGTTAAATAAACATGCCAATGTACACATTATTTAGAAGTGTACACTTAATTAAATTGTGCCTAGAGTGTGTAAGGCAGGAATCCAAGTAAGTATTTGTTTTAATAACGGAGGTATTTAATTTCCATTACATAATGTTAAAGGGACTAAATAAAAATAGGAACATCTCCTAATTTCTATTCATAAAATTGATTGTTCAAGCCTAGTTGTGGTTTAAATTTTAATATTTAGTAACAAATTTGATTCATAAATAAACCTGAAACCTAGTTTTGTTTTCCATGTAAAGAACAGTTTTATAGAATAATAATAGGAAAGGTTCTGCACCGTTTATAGCAGAAAGTATGTGTCTTTTTTTAAAATGTTAATGAATGTATGTATGTGTGAGTGTGTGTGTATACATTATGTGCATATGAATATATGTGTGTACGTGCATGCATGTGCGTGTATGTCTATATCTGTCTGTCAGTCTCTCAATCTATCCATCCATCCATCCACCCATCCATTCATCCATCCATTCATCCATTTATCCATCTATCCATCCATCCATCCATCCATCCATTTATCCATCTATCCATCCATCCATCCATCCATCCATCCATCCATCATCTATCTATCTATCTATCTATCTATCTATCTATCTATCTATCTATCTATCTATCTATCTATCTATCTATCTATCTATCTATCTATCTATCTATCTATCTATCTGTCTGTCTGTCTGTCTGTCTGTCTGTCTGTCTGTCTGTCTGTCTGTCTGTCTGTCTGTCTGTCTGTCTGGCTGGCTGGCTGTCTGGCTGTCTGTCTGTCTATCTATATACGTATACTTAACTATCTTCCTATCTAAGTTGCATCTATCTATTATCTATTATTATCTATTTATCCGTCTAACTCTCTGTCCATCCATCCATACATCCATATTTTTGCAGAATGGATGGACAGGCAGTTAGATGGACAGATAGATAATAGATAGATTCACACTTATATAGACCTGGAAAAAGATGCATGGATGGATGGACGGACGTACGGATGCATCCCTGCAAAAAGTTTTACATTGCTTCTCAGTTGCTATATCTGTACTTAAGATAGAGGATAGAAGAATAAGAATTTACAGTCTGTTTTTCCTTAACTTACCCCGCAAGTGAACAGTAAGATGTTTATACTCCTCTTTTATTGGCTGTTGGACTTAACTTTTTTTTATGTTTAACGCCCGCTCTAACTACTTGTGGCACCGCAGACGATGACAGTGATGATATATGAATGAAAATGGAGCACCGGTGGAATGCGACAGCGGGGGAAACCCGAGAACCCGGAGAAAACCCGCCCCCTCCCCGGCTTTGCGAAAGGAGAGCCTAACCACTCGGCCACGGCGCCGCCCGGACTTACAACTGCGTACCGCCGTATAAACTAGTTCCTTAGTTAAAATAAAAATGTATTATCTGCATTCAGAATATTTGAGTCAAATTACTTTCC
Organism: Hymenopus coronatus; assembly: GCA_030762935.1. NCBI lineage: Eukaryota > Metazoa > Arthropoda > Insecta > Mantodea > Hymenopodidae > Hymenopus > Hymenopus coronatus. The sequence continues at coordinate 94,135,954 of CM060900.1, read as the reverse complement.
TTTCAAGCAATGACGTATTTGTAGATTATTGTTCTAAGATCAGGTAGGTTACCTCTCTTGTTTATACTGGACACGTGTGGCTTTATTACCGTGTCTTCACTCTTCAAGCTTCAGTTCATTAACGGTCGTTGCTAGTCACAGATGACGAAAAGTGCTTATATGTTATTAACTCATTAAGTGAGGCAAATAATGCATAGTGCCAAAAAGAAGAAAAGAGGAATAAACTCATACTCGGCTAGTGTGATGATAGAGTGAGTGATGTGATGTGTTTGTGGAAACTGTTGGGTAGAAACACCACATTTAAACCGCTAGAGGTCAGGGCGCTATTTGGTACAGACGCAGGTTAACATCAATTGAAAAAGGAGCAAAGAAATGTGTTATACATTATCAACAGAACGATTTTGTATTGTTTGTTAATTTGGAATGATAGGGAAGTAATTGCTTCTTTAATAACATCAAAATTAATTGCTGAAAGCGCTGCTGAAGTATGGAGAGATTCACTCCCTTCTGATGTAAGCTCGTTGTTAAATAGGGCAGGTCACACAACAACTCAGAGTCAAGGTGAGGCTTGTGGTCCTATGTTGAGATCTTTTGTAATAAAGTGTCATTATTTTTCATCTAAAGCATAATTTACACACGTGGTCAGGCTATGCTCCTCAAAAGGCCTCTGACCCTAGGCACTTCCCTGTAAGCCCTCCATAAGAGGAGGGTAAACTAAGTAAGTTTATAATAAATAACCGTATAAACATCCTTTTAAATTTTCTAATTGCATTAACTTACAGTCCTAGGTCTAATTTAAGTAATAACACGGTCACATTACATTAAAGCACATAGGTTTTTGTGGAATTAACCATTTCCGAGATTTTTCTTGTCATTGGTTTGAATGCTCCAATACCTTTCAGTAGCTATTTTTCCATTTGGGGTACATATGCACAACGTATATAGTAGATAGACAAGATTTCCAGCCAAAAAGTCGATACCTACCGAACTCGCCGAATAAAAAAAAAAACATTAAAAAAATGTCAGTATGTCTGTGTGGACAACTTAACTCAAAAACGAAAAGTCCTTTTAATACCAAACTTGGTATTTAGGCTTAGTACCTCCCAAGAATGTAACACGAAGATTTTCAAGAAAACCACCACTCCAAACTATCCATTATATTGAAACATTTTCGAAAAAATGTATTTTCTCAAAATTAGCTACAACGATTTTGATTAACTACCGTATATTTTGCATACCTGGTACACCGTAAGAGACAGAGAAAATTTAGTGCACAAAAAATATTGATTTAGTCAAACACAATTTATGTCCTTTAGATCTCTATAGTAGAGCTAACCATTTCCAAGGTATTCCTTGTTATTGGTTTCAATTTTAAAACACTTAACATTTTTCTCAAACTGGAAGTCTTCTTTGTTTCTTTTATTTTATTCCGGGTCATGCAAAGAAGTGAATTTCAATGATAATCGCATAGCGACAGCTTTTAAAACATTTGACGATCGCTTTAATATAGTGTACTCCCTTAGTTCCCCTCTAATATTAGGAAACCCTAATTATTATTTACCTATATAATAATATTATTCTGGTAATGTTTATCTGGGCTAGCATACCATAGAAGGAATAATAATATTCGTTTGTAAGAAGATGGAACACATCGGATATTTTTTTTCCTGGTCACACAAAGAGAACGGAGTTTCAGAGCCATTTAGACTATCACCAACATCTGACTATCGCTTAAACCTACTGTGCTCCCCTATTCCCACTGTATCCAGAGGGAAAAATGTAACAAAACCATTTCTACAAATGTTTATCCCGAATAAGATAGTACATCTGTGAAGATCCAAAGTATGTAAGATGTCTTTTTTAAACTGATAGGTGTCAATTATTACAGACAATAATAGCAATATTTTGCCATTTTCAACATTCTAGCTTCGTGGTGTTTAAGTAATAATTCGTATACTGTGTACATTTATTGTTATATACATAAGTTCATATTTCTGTATCTATTGTAATAACCCTAATTCTTGACTTTGATATACCTAAAACTCTTTTTTTTAGAAAATCGAAATGTTATTCAATGAATGTGTGTACTCATTTAATTTAATACACCTATCATGAGCAGTACAAACACTTTGAAACAATATATAAAAATTTCATCAGCATTTTGAGTATAAAAATATGCTGAAAAGAGGTTTACGAGAAAACAAGGTTTGAATTTGGGCATGTCTATTAATAAGCAGGCTGCTGTTCATTTATAGCGTCAATTGCCACTTTAAGGACACTGGGAGGTCATTAGAAAGCTAAGGAAGCTAAAACACGACACTACTTTAAATTCTAGTTACATAATAACTACTGCATGAATGGTAATCAAATTTTGTTTGTGTTGGTTATGCGTTTCTGTATATAATTGTTATAAAATAATAAATTAACGCTCGTTTAAAGTTGTACTTAAGTGATATAAGCGGCGCTTCTGGCTCTTAGCTCAAAATGTTGCAACTAATACTTCAGGTGCACTTTCCCCCTTTGGTTTTTGTTTCTATTATTACCAGCATTTTCCTTAAATCGCATAGAAGATCATTTCACGCTGTGATCTAATTTTTTTTTCCAAATACCTCTAAGCTGTTGAAAATAAAGAAATAATACATCTTTTGTAGCAGAAAGTTACCAATAATTTAACAATAAATGTTTTATTCTCAAATGTATAAGAATCTGAATAAAAGGTATTTTAGTATAAAGAAATACCTCCTACAAGTCTTCGGTGAAAGTTTGGTGCGCATATCTTTAATAGGTTTTGAGAAAATTGCACCTCAATTGTGAAAAAAGCAAACGGGGAATTGAGAAGAAATAAGCATACAATGTGCATGATTATGGACCGTGATGTTTATAATGAAAATTTAAAGAACCAAATTGGCACTTTTATATATTTCTATTTTTTTTATCACAAAGAAAATAAAAATTTAAATTTTAAGCTACTTGACCACTGTGCCAAGGAAAAAACCCACTATATTTGTTAAACTCTGAAATTAATATTATTTTATTATGAATAATTATTTTTTTACATTTTTTCACATTATTAGTCAAGTTCCACAGATCCATTACCTAACATGAATCAGATACAAACTTTTGTAAGAATATTTTGTTGAAGAATGGGAAGAGAAAGGCATGCAAATGCAACACATCAGATTTTTAAACGAAAACAGATTAGGTTTTTGACGATCTATCCTAACACAGTCCATGGGTTGCCTTAGGAGGTGATATTCTGGTAAAGCCATTAGCAGGCGAAATCTTCACTGTCATTGTTTATCGATCTAGAAGCCAAGTTGATGAGGGGATACCGGTGATGGTAGTAGTTTGCTTGTTTTACGCCGACGTCAAGTTAATGAACAGAGGAAATGGGAATACGGCAGGATGGTCGTATTGATGGGAAAAGATTGGGTTCCGCCTCCCACAGAGCGCGCAAACACAAGACACGATTGTAGTATCTTCTCATGAAGGTAGACCTCCAGAACAGAAAACTCAATATTTCATACAAGCTGCTTAACTCTTGAAAATAAAGAATTGAAGCCATATAAAATATGATAGAAGCAAATAAAGTTATTAATTATTATCTACAATACGTAATATTTTAAGGATGGCCACTACTGAATAAGAATGTTTCAACTCCTTTACTGAAATGTGTTCATTCATTGTCAGAAATCTGTATCGAAATGAAGTCCGTTTCGATATAGATATTCATTTCGATACAGATTCCCGCGCTTGCACGTCATGCTACTCAGAGTCGCTGAAAAACGGTTTATTCAATAATATGAATTTATAATAAGTTCATTTCACAACAATTGGGAATTTCATTGCTTTTTGCATTTGTTCAAAGTAAACTATTAGCACATTTTCTGACAATGAAGTTTCATTTTTCTAGCTCGCCAATTCATGAACTTGTCATTCAACTTTTCATATATTTTCTTTGATTTGTACTTTCTCTAGCACGAATGTACAATGTACATAGTAGATAGAGAAGGTTTTGCATTGCACCCAAAATTCGATACCAAGATTTCACCGGAAATACATGTTTTGAGACCCCTGAATCAAACAAGGGCATTTTCAGAAAAATGTCCCTGTCTGAGGGCAGCATAGCTCAAAAACGAGAAGTCCATTAAATACCAAACGTAGCATTTAAGTTCAGTATCATCCAAGAAAACGACGCGAAGATTTTCAGGAAAATCTCCTAATCTTTTACATGAAACGTTTTCATTTTCTCAAAAATGGGTTTAACGATTTTGATTAAAATACCATATGCTAAAAATGTTTTCATGACATACGACATGTATATCTTGAATTTTTTGTGAACAGTCTCTAAAATCCTCTTCATTTTCGATGACTTTCGTGTAACCGATAAACCGTAAGAGATATACAAAAGCTTACTGCACCAGAAGTGTAGATCTCGTTAAAACACAGAATTTATGTCACATACATATTTGTGTAGAGTTAACCATTTCCAAGATATTTGTTGTTATTGGTTTCAGTTTGAAACTTTTTAAACATTTCTCAAACGTTCAGTCAACTTTCGTTTCATACCGCTTTTATTTTACTCCCAGCCTTTCAGAAGCGAATTTCAGGTGTTTCACGCAGCAATAGCTTTTAGAAGATTTGACAATCGTGTTCTCCTAGTGTCGTCGTCTCGAAACTACGGCCCAAGGGTCAAATCCGGCCCGTGACAGCTAATGGCCTATCGTTGCTGTGATAAGTTGGATGAAAAACACAGAATGATAATAACTCGGTTTTATGTACTAGGTAGGTAAAGCTTAATGACAAGTACAATGAGCAGAAAATTCAACTTAAAATAATAACTAACAAATAATTGAAATGAATTCCACTATTATAATGTCTAGTGAACTTCCTCACCAAAAGCGGGTGTTAAACACCATCAAAAATAGTGAACAGCCCGTGGTTTCACCCTCGGTAGCTATGTTTGGGTAAAGAGTATGGTATATATGTATACTGATGTTTGGAATGTATATATCCTAAATCACACATATTTTTATCCTGAAAATCCCTCGGGAACGGAAAAGCTAAATTGTGCACTTGTAAAAAATCTGATGTGTTACACTCGTATAACTTTCTCTAACTGTTCTACAAAGTTCTTAATGGGATTATTCTTCCTACTACGCCATGCTAAACGAGATAAACATTAGCAGAATGTACTATTGCTTAGTTCCTTATAAGTAGTAGGGAACTAAAGAAATATGCTATACTAAGGCCATAGTCAAATGTTTTAAAAACTATCGTTATGCAATTGTCATTGAAATTCGCTTCTTTGCTTGGCCAGGAAAAAAGAAAGAAAACCGGACACTTTCTGTCTGAGAAAATTAAGAGAATTCTAAAATTGAAAGCAATAACAAAGAATATCCAAGAAACTGTCAACTCTACAACCGAAAAGGCATATGACAGAAATTGTGTGTTTTAACGAGATCTACATATTTTGTTTGTTAAGTTTTTGTCTGTTTACTATGGTTTACTAGTTATGCAGAGTTCACAATATTTCACAATTTTCCAGAACGAACAGGTCTTCAGAAGCTATTCCCGGGAAATTCAAGATATACATTTTATTTGTGACGTAAATATGGATAGTATAAGATATTTTAATTAATATCGTTACAGCCATTTTTAAGAAAAACAAAATTTTCAAACCCTTTTTCACGTAAAGGGTAGTTTGTGGTGGGGAAATTTCCTTGAAAATATTCGTTTCGCATCCTTGGAAAATAATAAACTTAAATACCAATTTTGGTGTTTAACGGTATTTTAGTTTCTAAACTATGATGTCCACAGACACACACACACACACACACACACACACACACTCGACTGACCTTTTTTCTAAAAAGGCTTTTTTTGGACTCAGGGACCTCAAAGTATACATTTCCGGTGAAATTTCGATAGCGAATTGTTGGGTGGAATAGAATACCTTCTCTATACATATGTATATAATACGTGTAGAGAAAGTAAAATACTAATGAGATTTAGGTAATTGTGATTTTCCACTGACAATGGTTTGTAGTTGTGGGTCATTTAATACTTGTACCAATTATTAAAAGGGATTTAAAATGCCTTCTGTTAACTGATATCTGTGAAAACTCTTTGCGTTCTTCATTTTGGAGAATGTATTCTCACACAAGTAAGATGTACCAAAAACAGGAAACAGCCCCCGAGCTAATTTGTGCAAACTACCAAATTGCACCAGTGGAAGACTCTTATAAAATTTCAACAAAAATGAGTTTTGACATTGGTTCTTAATTATATCAATGCACTGTAATTCAATAATTTCCATTCGAAGTTCCGGGGCTACGGTTTCATTATCTTCAAAGCGCTCAAAGCTTCGATTGCAAAATCGACGGGAATCTCAGCTTCTACTGTGACTGAACATTTCACATGTTTTAAATGTGTGTGTATTATTTTCTGACGAAATGATTTGATATTAGTGAATAAATCAGAGAGAAACTGCTGTTCTCCTTGCAATCTCAAATTCAATTTGTTTCTATGTTTTGTCAAATCCACATAGAAGGCTAACTTCCACAGCCATTCACTATTTTGTAATTGGGTAAGAGGGCGATGCTTTTCATTAAAAAGAATTCGATCTCTGCTCGAAGTTCAAAAAAGTGGTGAAGGACTTTTCCGCAACTAAGCCAGCGTATGCTAGTATGATGTGGTAAGTCATTTTCTCTAACCTCTGATGAAATTAACAGCAATATGACTAATTTCAGAACTTAAGACATATCCAAAAATTGTCCCTACAAGGACTGCTGATGAATGATACAATGTAGGGCGAATGGTTTTGAACCACCACCAGTTTCTATAGCCTTTGACACAAGTGAAACCACTCCTTTATTTTTACCACACATGTTTTTGCCTCCATCAGTTGCAATAGATTTCAGATTTTTTTTCACCGAAACTTCTTCTTATTAATGGAAATTTTCAACTTCCTTAAAAATATCTTCCCCAAGAAGTTTTCAAGAAGTTGTTCATACACTTCATAGTTTTTAAGTACTCGTAGAATGAAAGTCAAAACCTGAGCAGTATCTGACACATCCGTTTACTCATTCAAGGCCAGAAGGCCACTCAAGATGTCATTTTTATCAGACATTTGAGATATATTTTCTGCGATGTCTTGTACCCTCGAGCCACGTTGTTTGCTGGAAACCTGACAGTTTTAAATAAATTTACCTTTCCGGGGCACATTTCTTCGGCTAATGCAATTACACGTTCTTTTAAAATTTCTCCATTGGTGAATGGTTTTCCACGGTTTGCAATTTCAAGAGCCACACGAAAGCTGGCACGAGTTGCAGCCTCTTGTTTAGTATTGACTTTTGTTAGCAAAGATTACTGCGAATTGAATCCGCGCTTCAAAATTTTCTGTCCGCACACTTCCTGTATATTTTGAGTAATTTTGAAACACTTACGCTTTATAATGACGATTAACGTTGTATTCTTTCAGAACGGCTATGGCTTAATGCAAATCAAAATAGCGCCTTAGCACTGGATTCAATCACGGAATATTGATAGTTCCATTGATCTTTGAATGTTCTGCGTGCACGATCTATTTCCCGCTTCTTCTCTATACTAGTAAACCACACAGAAAAATAAGTCAAATCAAAACTGTCGTTGGTCATTCAGAAGATGTCTTTTAAGGGCACAAGGTACTCTGAAATGTTAAAGAATAACATTTTTTGTTTTAGAAACTAATAAAATTCCTCTTACTTCTAGTTTCAGAAAATGTATACTTTTGGGGGGTTAAGAGGATTTTAATCAATTTAAACGTAATTTAAATGCTAGCCCGCATTTCTTTAAAGCTGTTATACAATGCCCTTTTTAGAGCATTTGTATCTTCAAATTCAGTTTTCTCAAAACAGCATTTTTGGTTACTTATGTACCTTTTTCTCTGAAGGCACGGGAGCTGGAAAGCTGAGATTTTCAGCACATATATACAACACACAGTTGAGCTTTTTGAATCACAATTGTGAGGATCATATTAAGAAAGCAACAACATTGCAAATTTTCCACAGTTTTAGTTTTTTGAACTTGCAAATATTTGTTTTTATTTCTACCGAAGTTGTATCATAGCTAGTTCGGAAGATAGCTGATTATACTGAGAACAAGCATGCACAAGTGTGATTATGTGTTGTAAGTATTATCAGAGGAAAAGGTACATGAACTCACATGTTTTAAGACTAGGTTTTATTACTTTTCTGCTGAATGAAATACTTTTTATATACTCAACCGCATAATGTAAACAACCACTTGAAACAATTATCATGATTTATAGAATAATGCATACAAATTCCTGGAAAAACAATTGAATGCTTTAAGAGCAGTGCTAATTCATTTCGCTTAAGGTATAATTTCTGTTGTTCAGAATACCTTGTCCCTTAAACAGTATTTCAGAGTTTCCTTCGCCTTCACAGGGCAGACTGGCTCACGGTCATACTTCTAGCTTTTTTATACTCCAATTAGTACCATCTCAAAGCGAGTGGAATACACCAGAACTTACCGGAAGATCCTTGGTTCAAATCCCCGCGATGGCATTGAATTTTTCGGTCTGACTCTAACTGTCCAACTGCTTTTCTACACAAGGCTTGTGTGAAAAATCAATTAATTAACATAAATTAACCTGGTAGTTGGTTAAACTATGAAGCCAGGGATTTAAGTATTTAAATAACTTCATGGACGACAGCTCACAAGAAACCTTGGCATACCGCCCGGCCGCTGCGTCCCCCAGTATTGGAGGGTGAGACGTGGTCAGCGCCGTCCAGCTCCCCCCGGTCCTCATCACCAGGAGTCGTTAATTCTCCATCAAATAGTTCCTCAATTGGCCCCCCCCCCCAGGGACTTCACGAGGCTGAGTGCACCCTGGACCATTCTCCCAGCAGAAGAAAAATCCCCACGCCGGCTACGGGAATCGAACCCAGGTCTCTCGCTTGGTAAGTAGCCATTCTATTACCGCGATAAGGAGACGACCAACTTAAAGTATTTACGGTGTTATGTCATCTCAAATAATTCAAGATTACCCTGCAGTTTGCCGGGAAACATGCAAGTCAGTTGAGGAATTTAATGCCGTGTCGGCATGCTGCCATGGTAGCTCAGTGGTTAGAGCAAGCAGCTAGAGACCGTGTGATCCTTGGTTCAAATCTCTGCTACGGCATTGAATTTTTCGGTATGACACTGACAATCCAACTCCTGTCCTACACACGGCTTGTGTGATAAAACAATTAATTAACATCTACGCATTTTTAAAAGCCCACAGCTTTGAAAACATAGTAAACTCGTAAGTTTGTTAGTGTCAAAGAACAAAAGGATTGCTTTAACGTTTGTTTTTCTAGCAGGAGAATAGAAATTTGAATATCGTAACTTTAAATACAAATGAATGCCCTGGTATTCTTGAACACTGAATCCATTGCCTTACGATCCACAGTATGTTATTAACTGCATGATAATTATCACACTGGCATACTCCGAAATGCCCACACTCTCTCCATTTATTATGAATATGTATTTATTCATGTCTCTCTCTATATTCCATTTCCTATTCTTTTGTAAGAAATAAAAGCATCGCCTACGCTACGTATTATTTGCTATGTTTCTCCATGTGTGCAGCCATGCGTTATAGACATCATACATTAATAAATCCATTCATGGCTGCAAAATATCTGCTTTATTTCCTTTTTAATATTCAACACTGGCGCGAGAGGTGACAAAAAAGAGAAAAGGACGATGACTGAAAAGGCGAACAAAAAGAGTCGAAAAATAAGAGAGATGAGCATAAAAAGTGCATGCTTTTTAAAAGAAAATAATCAAGTTTGAGAATGAGCTTGTGGTACTCAAGGTCTGTTCATGTTGCTGTCTTTGTTGCACACCTGGAAGACGTGTGCACGGCCCACGCGAACAGCAAGCACTTCCCTCGCCCACCCATACTGCTGCTTATTGGAAATTGCGGCCTTTTACACACACAAAATAAATGCAAGTTCAGTGAATGTCTCCGTGGTCGAATGGTCAGAGATCTGACTTTTCACCCGGTAGTCCCGGGTTCGATCCCAGGGAGGTGTAGGGAATTTTACTTTAACCAGAATCATTCCTTATCCCCCACAGAGTATGGAAGTATGAATGTGAGAGTAAATATAATATAAATGATTAAAAACTCAGCGTTAAAGAACGTACAGTCAAATCCCCCACTACGATATGATAATAGATGCTAAACGATTAAAAAAAAAAGTCTGATGAGCAGCCACACTACCGATTTCAGGCGTCTTCATATGGGTTTTGGTAAACGAAATGGGCAGGAACAGGTTTTCTCCGGATTTCTCCAGCTATTGCATTCCACCGGTGCTCCATCTTCATTGCCTGTGGTGTCATAACAGTAAACTTGGGCTATAAAAACTAATAGCAGAATAGATTTTATTACTTACTTCTTTGTAAGTAGAAGGGAAATAAGGGAATGCTAAACCAAAACTGTTTGCTAGAAAAAAAAAAAAAAAAGAAAAAAGAAACGCAAATATAGATACTGTGCCTTTGAGAAAAGTTTTAAGTAGATTAAAACTGAAACCAGTAACTCGGAATATCTCGAAAAGGTTAAGTCCTGAAGGAGCTCAGTTATATGTTTTAACGAAATCTATATTTTTGTGTAGTAAACTTTTCTGTCCATCTTACGGTTTACCAGTTATACAAGGTTATTCAAAAGTCTCCATAATGAAGAGGTCCTCAGAGGCTATTTACAGAAAATTAAAGAAATTAATTTCGTTTGTCATGAATACATCTTAAACATAATGGCATTTTATTAAAAATTGTTGGAGCCTTTTGAAAAATCAAAATTTTTAAAGATTGTACTATGCAAAGGGAGTCGGGACTGGGGGCGATTTCCTTGAAAGTCTTCGTGTCGTATCCATGGAAGGTGCTGAACTTAAATAATATCAAGTTTGATATTTAAAAGATTTTTCGCTTTTTCACTATACTGTCTACGGACAGACAGACCCACTCACAGACACACGTAGACATATTTCTCCGAGATATTCCTTGTTATTGGTTTCAGTTTTAAACTACGGGTATTCTCAAACGGGATCCCTTGTGTTTCATCCCTCTTTTGTTTTTATGGAAATGCAAACCGAACTGCAATTGTTCACATATCGATTGGCTTTTAAAAGATTTGACTATCGCTGTATTCGCTCAGTACTTCCCTTCTGCTTATAAGGAACTAAGTAGTAAACCATTTATTTTAATGCTTATCTCGTTTAGCATGTAGATAGAAGAATTATCTTTTGTAAGAATAGTTTGTTTGCAAAACAGGTACAGAAAGTAATGTGGATCAAAGCTTTTGTCTTCCATTTAAATTCTGCCTTTAACATCTAGATCTTATCGGTGGCTTTCCTTTTGCAACAATTATTGCTCATGGCAACTGTGTTTACTCATTAACTGTTGGGTTATTTTCTTTAGGTTTACTCACACTTCCAGACTCTGGGGAGAATGGGAAATAATCTTGGCAAGAGAAAAATTCTCATTTTCAGCGAATGAGCTGCTGGTCCAGCCTGATTAGATTTTATTTTTGTTTTTCATGTATACACCGCCTTTAACTGCTTTGCCCTATCTGCGGCACTTCCCTGTGGAACATAGGTATTGCCCTGGCAATTGTGTTAACTCGTCTACTGTTTCTTCTCGTTGGTTTCTATTTAATTTTCTTCGTTAGATCACACACATATACTCACGTTCCAGAATCAGGGGAGAATAGAGAATAATCTTGGCTTGAGAAAAATTCCCACCACCAACCGTGAATCAAAACCAGGACCTCTCGCACAGAAGGCAGGTGTTCTGCTGACTGAGCTACAGAACTATCCTAATTAGATTTGTTCAATACTTCTATTATTATTTACAAGTCCTTTCGACATTCAGTTGTTCCTCATAATTACATGGAAAGAGTGTTGAATTTTAAGATCATTATGTTACTTACATCCAGTGTTTACATATTTAACTATCGCTATTCACTTTGAATCTATAATTAAATCTATATTTTAGCTATTTCTGCAAATCTTTATTTCCATAAAATGCAGTAGATATGAAGATAATATTTTATCAGACATCTCGCGAGGAAAGCGCCGACAGGAATCATATTCTTTTCCGTTGTTGCCGTTACAATTCCCAACGTCCTTCCCTGTTTCACAGACATCCGAGTTCGATTCCCGGCTGGGTAGCAGGGGATTTTCATGTAGGAAAACTAGAAAAAAGAGGAAAAATCAATAAAAAAAAAAACACACACACAAGTCACTGTTTAAAAATAAAAAAAACGGGCCGCTCCGTGGCCGAGTGATTAGACCATTCGCCTCTCACCTAGTCCTAGTCTCACCGGTCCCAGCGACCGTATATGAGATGTGTGGTGGACAAAGCGGCGCAGGTGCGGATTTTCTCCGGGTTCTCCTGTGCTCCATTGCATTCCACCGGTGCTCCGCCTTTATTCCATGTATCACCAGTGTCATCACCTGCGGTGCCATGGTAGTAAAAGCGGGCGTTATAAATTTACCACCCCCACTCGCACTCTTCATTACTTTCCGTCCGTTTTCCCGTCAGCATCAGCACTATGTGCAGCCTTGCCAAAAACCAGTTTAGCATGCAATAATAAAGTTCCTTAATGACTGCAATTGAAACTTATGCCCTTCCTCATTGCATTAATTTCCTTCTCTCTCCTGGGCCAAATAGTTTACGACTGAAGAAAGTCTTTCATCAGAACATTTTATATAGCCACTGATAAGCGAAAGCGGGCAGAGAAAGTCATGTAAATGTAACACATCACAATTTATACTCACCCTCTAATTTTGGTTCCTTCCACTACAAAAACAGGACCATTCTGATTTATACAGCACTTTTATGGAGCACGGCTACGGGATTAGCTTTAGATACACACTAATTTAAGGCAATAAAACTTGAGTTGCTCTGAACAAATATTTAAATCCACATTGTTTCCTGAGACTTAGTGGATTCCCCGAGGATAAAGTTTTGTTGATATGCATTGTTACACGTGAATGGAAGAGAGTACCTACGTTAATTTTAAAGACAATAGGTGCTTTTTGCAACTCCCCAATGCAAAGAATGATCTTGAAAGGTAATGTTAGTATAAATACAATATAATTGGTGAATCATAATCCATCTTGCAAGCAAAATAGACGACAGATCTCCTCTTTTCCTTATCCGACCACCGTTTCGTACTCCCAAGATGACTTAACAGGAGACGTTATGCAACCCCATAATTTTGTATGGGCGTACCGCACACCGCCCACCAGCATATACTATACGAGCTGAAGTAATTGGAAGCGGTCGCTGCTATTTGTGGATTAGGACGCCTGCGGGGGCGTGAGGGAGGTGTGGGAGACAACAGTATCACATGTGAATGAATGGATGAATGGAAGTCTTTAGGTAGGATAAATTCATGCCAACCTGGACTACTAATTCAGTTTTATCAGCGACTTAAAACTGTTCAAATAAGAATCATTAGGAACTTGAAATGAGTAATTCCTGAATTTTACTTTCTCTAGTACGTAGAGAAAGCGGGGGAAGTATTGTAATCTACCCTAATTTCGATGTTGCCTTCCATGGTGTGGTGGTTACCATGCTACTAGCCTCTAAAACCCAAGATTGCAGGTTCAAACCTGGCTGAGGCTGATGAACTTTTTTCGGACGCAAAAATCTTTAACATGGCTTTCTTTGGAAGGAAGTAAAGCTGGTTGTCCCATGTAATGTTTATTTGCACGTAAAACAACCCCATACTTTGAAAGAAGAAGGTTTCTGGGCAAAATTCCGCCATTTCGCGTCCAAAGTCGTGATTTCTGAGGACGACGAAGGGCCACGCCGTGGCCGACTGGTTAGACTTTCAACTAGGTGGCCTAGGTTCGATCCCAAGCAATAGCATGTAGGATTTGTGGTGGAAAAACGGCGCAGGGGCTCCGGTTTCCCCCGTTTTCGCATTCCACCGGTGCTCTATCGTCATTCCACGTATCATCCGTGTCATCACCTGCGGTAAGTAAAATTCGGAGTTAAACATTATAAAAAAAAAAAAATGTGGGTGATGAGCCCATCCTTCGCCTCTATGGCGCATAGCGGCGAACCCACGAACTATAATTTAAATGCGATTCAAGGAAACATCGTAACGATGCCCTATTCTCCACTCATGAGCTACAGGAAGCTGACTAATAATTTCGATACCGAGATTTTACCGAAAATAAACTTCAAAATTTAAACCTTCATAAATATTATATTATTTTATATAGGAAAAAAGAAAGAAAAGAAGTTATACGGCGCAAACAATGGTGTTTTATAAAACAATGGGAAGATGCCCTCCGTTCTCTTGTTTAACGCAGGTATACCTTTCTTTCTGCGACTCCATGCACAGCATATTACAAATGCTGTCTTGGAACATTAGCAATTTCTTGAGAGATAGCATCTTTTAGTTGCTGTCGGGTTGTTGGATGTGGCAGGAAATCGCGTTCTTTAGAGTAACCCCATAACAAAAGTCGGTCGGTTTGAAATCTGGAGATCGTGGCTACCACTTTGTCACTAAATATCTGTGTATTTATGCAGGTGTGTAGATATGGGGTGGAGTGTCATCTAGCAAGAAGATAATGCTTGCGATATCCTGATTCCTCAGTCTAGAGATGACGAAGTTTTGTAGCATGCCGTTTTAGCGCTCACCATTTACAGTAATGGTCTCTTTTATTCCGTGTTCTCTTCTTGGAGGAAGTTAGGGCCAATGATGAATTGTGAAATGAAGACCTTCTTGAACTAAACTTTGAGGGTTATTTTGTGATCAAATTCTTCAATTGTGTGTGTTAGTTCCATCGTTAAGTGAGAAGTTTGTTTCATCTTTCGAAAAAAGATAGGCTAACTAATTATTATTAATTTGAATCTCTGCTAGGACAAATAAACCAAAATTATATCTGTCCCATTCCTATTTTTTGAGTGCAAACATTGGTTTCAGCTTCTATAGACGCAGGCAAATTGTAAGATACTTTCATAGAACTCTCATCTGAGATCACCTCAATACCTGTGCAAGGGTACCAACTCCATTATTATTTCTACTTATTTCATCATTTGAAAGAAGCAGCACAGCAACAGTGACATCATTGATTACCTTTGGCCTTCCAGATTTCTTCTTAGCAGCAACAGAACCGGTTTCCACAACACAGCCGGTTTCCTGATAAATCCCCATAATTACAATGGCATAAAGGCGTGTTCTTAAATAGTTAAAGGGTTCCAAATTTTCTCAGATGTTGAGGAAGCCCACTCTTGCTTCTATAATACCATTTAATTAGCTGTATTCTATCGTCAAGTGATACAGACTTGATTTGTAACGTACACATTCTTATAGCAGTATGAATAAAGTTAATTAGTTAATTTCCTGTAGATCCTAAGTGGAGCACAGGGCATCATTACGATGTTTCCATGATCGGATTTCAATTTCTAATTCGTGAGTTAGCCGCTGTGCGTCATGGCGACAAGGGATCGGCTCAACACCCACAGATGGCACTGCAGGACGAAGTCACGATTTGTGGACGCATAACTGCGGAATGATGCCCACAAACCTTCTTCTTTCAAGGTATGGGTTTCTTTTGAGCGTAATAACCATCACACGGGATCACATGCTTTACTCCCCTTCCGAAGGAAGACATGCTAAGGATGTTTGCGTCCGATAAAGAGCATCACCCTCCGCCAAGTTTGAACCTGCAATCTTGAATTTCAGAGGCTAGCATGGCAGCCACTACATTACGGAGGGCGACATGAATAAAATTACTAATGCTTTACTCAACAAAACTGTACTCATGGTAACGGTAAACTGAAAAAAAATGGAAAACCAACTCCATTGCTTTCCCGGTATGTTACGTATTTTTTTTATTTTTTTTTTTTTTTATTTTTAATCCTGTCTGAATATTATAATATTTGTAGCGTTTTAAAGTTTGAAGTAACCTTTGAAAGATCCTGTATTTCCAGAAAAATCCCCTCACCTCAACTACCCTTTACATGGAACATTTTTTGAAAATGTTGATTTTCTCGAAAAAAAAAAAAGGCTCTTAACTATTTTTATTAAAATAGCACACGTTTAAGAGTTTTCGTGACAAACGAAATGTATATCTTGAATATTCTGGGAATAGCCTCTGAAAGACCTCTTTATTCTGGATGACTCTTGTCTTACTGGTAAACCTTAAGAGAAGACAAAAGCTTTTTACTTATTTTTCTTTTCTCCTTTTTTTTTTTTTTTGTTTTGTTTTTTTTGGTAATCGGCTTACCCTCCCCGTAGTTAGGGCTGACATCGCCCTAGGAGTTAAAAGCGGATGCCTAGGGCTGAGAAGCTTGTCAGAGAGTCAACATCACGAACAGGATGGAGAACCTGGAACGAGTGGTCAGCCCATAGGAAGATGATGATGGAGCAATTGGTGGAAGAAGTGACGGGGGAAACCGGAGGACCCGGAAAAACCCACCCAGATGCCGCTTCGTCCATTGCAAGTCCCACTTGCGGGTACTTGAAATCGAACCCGGGCCACCTAGGTGGGAGGGGAGCGGTCTAAACACTCGGCCACGGCGCTGCTCCCTAAGCTTATTACTAAAAAAAAATGTAGATCTCGTTAAAACACAACTTATAGCATGTACAGTTAACCGTTTCCTAGATATTCTTTGTTATTGGTTTAAATTTTAAACTACTTGAACATTTCTCAAACGGGAAGCCACCTTTCCTTTCATCTTCCTTTTGTTTGCTGGCCCTATAAAGAGAATCCAATCTCAATTGTTCCTCATAGCGACCAGGTTTGAAAAGATTTGGCCATTGTTTTAGCCTAGTGTACGCCCTTATATCCCTCCTACTTACAAGGAAGCAAATGTTAAGACCAATACTGCTAATGTTCATCTCGATTAGCATGAAGCATATAAGCGAATAATCTTTGTAAGAATATTTTGCTTGTGGAACAGTTAGAGAAAGTCATGTGAATGTCACACATCCGATTTTTAAATTTAAGTATCTTCCAAGGATAGGAGAAGAACTTTTCAGGAAAATCCGCTCACCCAAAGCTACACTTAACAAGGACAATTTTTCGAACACTTTGATTCTAAATATGGCTGTAATGATATTTATTTAAATATCATATGGATATGAGTGGAATAGTAACGTAAACTATTTAACACCGAACGTCATACATTAGATTTAAAATTCCATACCCTTTCCAGCATTCGCGAGAAACAAGAATGAATGAAATGAATGACCAAGAATTGAAAAAAAATTAACAATTTAACAATGTATTACATTATATATGTTCATATAGTGTTTTGTTTCACAAAAAAAAGTTATTTCGAATACATTGCGATTTTTTAAGAAACCTACGTTTGTTGTGTAGGGCGTTTTCGTCTTCCGCTTAACGTATACCAGTTGCACAAATATAAATTAGGTTTCGAATGAATTAGATTTCACAGGCTATTCCCCCAAAAAAAAATTAAGATATCCTGTTAAAACCCGAATTGTCGTTTAAACCGAAATATCCATTTGCAAGGCAGCAGATAAAAAAGACCATTTCTGCTAATGTTTATCTCGATTAGGACGATGTAAACAAAAGAATATTATTTTTTAAGATTAGCTTGTTTGCCGAACAGGTAGAGCAAATCATGTTAATGGAACATGAGATATTTTTGTGTGTTGTTCATATTTTGAACTGTAAAACATGTTTTAAAGAGAAGCTACCCACTATATGAAAATTCCCATTACACAGTTTGTTACAAAGGTACTAAGAATACGTATTTAAAAACTGACACTCCTGGTTCATTATTTATCAGAGAACATTTTGATTATCGCAAATAAATTGATATAAATCAGTTATTATTTCTACAATGCAATTATATGTAGACACTTTTTCAATTGCTAGAGATGCCTGTGCGAAAAATTAAATCCGTAGCTCTAGTCACTTTTAGCACATCAGTTTTTACCTTTAAAGCGAACACACTTTATAGAATTGCTGTAAATGGTGGAAATTAAACCCATTTGTACAAGTTCTGAGCACCGTTATTGAAACATTAATATATTTCACTGCATTTTCCACTAAATGGTTGAAATGCAACCCATTTTTATACGTTCTGAATATTGGTGTTGAAACGTTAATAAATTTAGATGAGTCTTCACCGTAAATGTTTGAAATACAACCCATTTATACACGTTCTGCGTACTGCTGTTGAAACATTAATACATTTCGCTTAATTTTCAACTGTAAATGGTTAAATGTAACTCATTTGTACACGTTCTGAGTGCTGTTATTTGAACATAAATACATTTCGCTGAATTGTCAAATGTAAACGGTGCAAATGCAACCCATTTGAACACGTTCTGAATGCTGTTATTGAAACATTAATACATTTCGTTGAATTTTCCACTGTAAGCGGTAGAAATTGCTCCCATTGTATACATTCTGAAAACTGTTATTGAAACATTAATACATGTGGCTGAATTTTAAACTGTAAATGGTTAGAATTTAACCCATTTGAACACGTTCTGAATGCTGTTATTGGAAGATTAATACATTTCGCTGAATTTTCCACTGTAAGTGGTTGAAATGTAACCCATTTATTCACGTTCTGAGTGCTGTTATTTTAACATTAGTTAACATATTTTCCACTCCTCCTGCAACATTACACAGTTATGATATACTTGAGTTGCTGACTCGGCTTCCCTTGTTGAGATTAATGGATACTTAAATACATGTTTTGAGTACCCCTAAACATTTTTAGAAAGAGGCCGCGTATTTGTGTGCCTACGCGTGCGAATCTTTGAACAACAGCTCAAAAACGAAAAGTCGGATAAATACGAAACTTGTATTAAGTTTGTGACCTTCCTAGGTTACGTTACGAATTTTTGAAGTACATCCTTTACATAGATATTTTTTCAAAAAAGTTTTATTTTCTGGATAAAGGGTCTAATGATTATAATTAAGCTACCATAAGTACATGAAAAATAAAATGTGTATCTTTAAATTAATATGAATAACCTGTGAAATGGTCTTCGTTCGAAAGGAATTGTATATAATCTTATGTAACTGTTAGACGTTAAGCGATAGATAAAACGCAGAACGCAATTTATTCCAAATAGTGCTTTAATGACAAAGCCCTTGTTAAAAGTTGAAATTGCTCATTACGTAATTATTTCAAAGTCTTGTCTATATTCAGTTGTTTCTTGCAATTTTGTGGAAAGAACATGGAATTGTAAGGCCAAGAGTAAACCTTTGGGTATCGCTATTTCGTTTGAATCTATAAAGAAAGGTGTAATGGAGTTTATCTGAAATGGAATTAAGTGGATAGAGAAGTAATCTTTGGTAAGAATAGTTTGTATACCTATCAACTAATTAACGGTAGAATGTAGAGAAAGTTATGTGAATATAACACAGTAGATTCTTTTTTTAACACTTAAGCACAGATCATTCCTCAAGTACACGATAGCAAATCTCTTTTTCTTCTATTTTCTTCTTCTTCGGTTGAATATTACACTATTATCACAGTCCTTAAAACAACCCTATGCTGCAGTTGCCAATTTCTTGATTTATTTGCTAATTGTTTTAAAAGCCGTAACAGCTTTTCAGTTATTGACGATCTAGCTGGAACCATTCTTGCCCTCTCTACACATTATGTACTAAGTGTATAGAGAAGGTATTGCCCTGCACCCAAAAATTCGATGTTAATATTTCACCGGAAATATACGTTTAAAGGGCCCCTGTGTCCAAAAAAGCATTTTAGAAAAAGGTTCATGTGTGCGTTAGTGTCTGTGGACAGCATAGCTCAAAAACTAAATGACCGTTAAATACCAACTTGATATATAAGTTTGGTATCTTCCAAGGATGCGAGACAAAGATTTTCAAGAAAATCTCCCACCCCAAACTACCCTTCACATGGAAACATTTTTGAAAATGTTTTTATTATCAAAAATTGCTTAAGCATTTTTCTTTAAAATACCGTATACTAAATATACTTATATGACTTATAAAATGTATAGCTTGAATTTTCTGAGAATAGCTTGCGAAAACCTGTTCATTCTGCAGAGGTTGGTGAATTTTACAAAGCTGGTAAAACGTAAGAAATAGACAAAAACTTAATGCACAAAAATTGTAGATCTACCTAAATTACACAATTTATGTCATACATTTTTATTGTAGAGTTGACCGTTGCCCAGATATTACTTATGGTTTCAATTTTAAACTACGTACCTTTTCCAACGCGATCACCCTTCGTTTCATCTCTCGTTTGTTTTATAGTCAGTGCAAAACGAACCGAACTATATGTTCATATATCGATCAGCTTTTAAAAGATTTGATATCGCTTTAATCTAGTGTATTCCCTTATTTTCCTTCTGCTTAGAAGGAAGCAATAAGACAATTTCTGCTAACGTTTATATCGATTAACATGATGCAGATAAAAGAATAATCTTTTGTAACAATAGTTTGTTTGCAAAACAAGAGAAATGGAAATTGCGTTTTATTTATGGACGCTTTCTAACTGCTGTGGTTCTCAGCGTCCCATTCTATACTGAGCGTGAAAGATCGCTTAATTTTGCCCAGAGGCCTCTCTATCAGGCTTGAGGTTCTTTTACGTGCCGTAAATCTACGACTCGGGACCAACGGCTTTACTTCCCTTCCGAAGGAAGCCATGCTAAGGATTTTGACGCCCGAAAAAATACATCGTCCTCCGCCGGGTTTGTACCCGCGACCTTGGGTATATGAAGTTAGCAATGGTAACCATTACACCACGTAGGATGACGCAGAACGAGAGAGAAAGTCATGTGAATAGAACACATAAGATTTATGAAATTATTATCAAGTACTGTTATTATTATCTGGCATGGAATTTCTAAGCATTAAGACCAGGACGAAGGGAAATAAAACAAAATTCTTACTGGAAGCAGGGACTTCGCGGGTAACAAACCATCACCATACCTCGTGCAGTCTGTTTACATTCGTGAGCAGCACACACTGGTACAAGACAAGGAGGAAAGGAATTGTACTATAGTCGCTGTGGGCTAACTATGCATTTGCACTCACCTGCGAAGGAGGCTCGCCCTATCTCGTCCATTTACAACATTTTTCGCTTTAATCCGAGCTTCTGCTTGTCACGTACACCGCAGGCAACGACATTCCTTTATATCTGTAGAGATTGTGCTTTGTGGACAAAATATCCACAATTGTGCATCTGGAAGGTTTACGCGAATTATATTAAATAAGTTTACACTGCTTATTTCAGTGTTTTATTATAGAGATATCAGATTTTAGTAGTTTCTCTAGTTTTGGTGGAAATGAACGGTAGTAAGTGACGAACGTGGCAACAGTGTGAGAGAGCGACCACAAGGCAGTGCTAACATCAGGTGCATAATTGATTCTCCCGGAGTGTAAAGAGAACATTGAACTTCCGGCGAAAAGGTTTCAAAATACAAGAAGGGAAAATTTTAAAGCTGCCTATAAAACAACAAAAAAGTATAAGGAGTGAAAATTACTGGTGGGAAGGACTATAACAAAAATAAATTAAAAAACTGATATCTTCCACGCACATGACTTTCTCTAGCTGTTCCACAAAACAACTTTTCTTACAAAACTTATTCTTTTACCCGCATCATGCTAATTAAGATGAATATTGCCAAAATTGGTCTCATTACTTGCTTCTTTGGAATGCAGTAGGCTAAAGCGATAGTAAACTCGTTTAAAAGCTGGTTGCCATGCGGAAAAAATCTATGAAACAATTGGGTTTCAATTTTTTTTAAGTTTAACGTACGTTGGGTCATTCCGGAGGATGAATGAAATTGGTAAAATAATGCTCAAATTACTTCGGGGTCCATGAAGCTTAAAATTATTCGACATTCGTCTTCTCAGGATAACGGGAAAACCCGAAAAAACCCTTATTCGGGTAACTCACCCTAAGAGAGATTCAAACTCGCAACCTGTTGAATGTGAGGTAGACACGCTGCCCCCATACAACCCAGGGGGATTGAATTGCGAGGAGTAAACAAAAGAGAGACGACAAGAAACATGTCTTCCCGTTCGAGAAAAGTTTAAGTAGTTTAAAACGGAAACTAATAATTCTATATATCTGGAAAATGGTCAACTCTACAAAAAACATAAATACCATAAATTGTGTGTTTTAATGAGATGTGCATTTCTTTGCAGTAAATTTTATGTCTATCTCTTACGGTTTACCAGTTATACAAAAGTTATACAAAAGTCATTCAGAATAAACAACCGTTTAGAGACTTTCCCGGAAAATTCAAGATATATATTTCGTTTATCATGAAAATATCTTAAATATTTTAATCAACATCGTTACAGCCATTTTGGAGAAAATCGAAAGTTTCGAAAAATGTTCCATGTAAAAGATAGTTGGGGTGGGGAGATTTTCCTGAAAATCTTCGTGTCGCATCCTTGTAGGATACTGAACTTAAATATCATGTTTGATATTTAAGGACTTCATTTTGGAGCTATCCTACTCGCAGAAACACGCACAGACACACACAGACAGACACATACATGGATATGTTTCTAAAATTGATTTTTTTGCATTCAAGGTGTCTCAAAACATGTATTTCCGGGAAAATCTCAGTATCAAATTTTTGAGTGGAAAACAATACCTTCTTTATCCACTATGTACATTGTACATACGAGCTAGAGAAAGTAACAATGGAGAGAATAGGAATTGCAGATAGGTATATGGAGGTTAGAAGAAGAAACTTATAACGGTTATTGGATGGAACTGAAAATAGAACACAAGATATAGAGAGATGGAAATTAAGCACAGAAAATAAATCACTAAGCACTTATATACGAATAAAAACCGAAATAATTACTTAGATCAATGTGGCAAGGCAGATAGAGAAGAATAACTTAGATGAAAACAGGAGTGATATAGTGAGACAGTGCCGGCTCGTGCAGTGGTTCTCATGTTCGCCTTAGTATGCAAGTTTACACAGCTGGTATGCGTAAACAACACGGAGCTCTGCGAGACTCCTTCGGAACGGGATACTCTTCTCGCGAGAGCGTCACTCTATTTGTAACAGTATGTTAAGCCAACAGAGAGGTTTGTTACAATATTTAAAAGAGCTAAGCGCCAGAGAGAATGAAGTATGCGATTTGTGTTGAGGGGGAGGGCATTTCACTATCTAACAGAGTAGAATTTGCGCTTTGGAGAGAAAAATATGGGCTGATATGAATAATAAAAATCTGATGTGTATTATTCACATGCCTTTCTGTACATTTATGTAACGAATTATTGTTGAAAAGCTTACTCTTCTACTTCATGCTAATCGAGATACACGTTAACAGAAATGGTCTTATTGCTTGCTTCCTTGCAAGTAGAAGGGAAATAAGGGAGTGCACTAGGCTAAAGCAATAGTCAAATATTTTAAAAGCTGGTTGCCATGTGGATGAAATCCGTTTCCTTTCATTGCCAGGAGTTGACAAATGTTCGTATGTGAAAAGCTTACGGAAAGTCAAACCAATAACAAGGAATATCTCAAAAATAGTAATCTCCACGAAAAAAATGTACATGACACAAATTGTGTTTTTAACGAGCTCTACACTATTTGTACGCTAAGTTTTTGTCTATTGCTTACGGTTTACTAGTTATACAAAATTCAGAAAAAAGTATCCAAAACGAACAGGTCTTCAGACGTTATTTCTGGAAAACTTAAGATGTACATTTTATTTGTGATGTAAATAGCTTTAATAAACAGTATTTTAATAAAAATCGTTGGAGCCGTTTTTGAGAAAATAAAAAAGAATTAAAAATGTTTTCCATGTGAAGGGTAGTCTGGGGTGGGGAATTTTCTTGAAATTATTCATGTCTCATCCTTGGAAGATACCACACTGAAATACCAAGTTTGGTATTTAACGGTATTTTAGTTTTTGAGTTATGCTGTCCAAAGATACGCAGACATACACGGACCTTTTTCTAAATATGATTTTTTGGCTCCAGGGAGTCTCGAAACATGTATTTTCGGCGAAATCTCGGTATCGAAATTTTGGGTGCAATACTCTCTATACACTTTGCACATAGTACGTGTAGAAAGGAAAAAAAACCAGTAGCCATTAAAATTTATTCTGGTCGTCTCCTAAGCCCAGCGGTGGCTTTGCTGATTGACAAGCAAGAGACCTGGCCTCGATTCCTAGTGCCGGCGTGGGGAATTTTCCCCCGCTGGAAGACCTGGACTGGGGAGCACTCAGTCTCGTGAGGTCCTTGGGGTTCAATTGAGGATCTACTTGATGGAGAAGTAGAGACTCCAGGTCATGAGGACCGCTTTAACCGGCCGGGGGGGTTCGAGGTGCTGACCACATCTCATCCTCCAATACTGCACCCCATCCATCACGTCTGTCATGGACCGAGATGGGGGACGCAGCGGTCGGGCGGTAGGCCAAGGTTCTTTGTGAGTTGTCGTGCCATCATATTATTATTATTAAAATGTATTCTAGAAAAGCAGAAAAGAGAAACAGGAACCTAGAGGAATTTCTGACAAGAGCAAAATAAAAATGGGTTCGAAGAGTAAAGGAAGCAAGAAATAGCGAATGCTACATGGTGAATGGGGAGACATAAATGTATGGCTAGACAGCAGTTACTCACTCAACCCATAAGCCAGAGAGCCAGGCAAGCTGAGACAGCAACTTGTTTATAGCATAACGTATTTAGTAAAAATAATACACATTTTAATTCCAATGTAAAGGAGTTCTGTATAAATAAACAATTCATTCACCAGGCCATGTTTACCTGCCATCAGTCATCCTTGACAGCTTTTGTTTATATCCTTTGTATAGTTAGAGTGTAGATAACGTGAAGCCAACAGCTTAAGAATTTCTATGCCTGATTATTACTCATAAGAAGTCTCTTTCGTGTCAAAATATTTTTAAGCTTTTACTGTGTGAATGTTGATTATTGCGTTTAATTAATAATGTATTTGAATACTTAAACATTTGTCTGTGTTTCTTCGAAATTTTAAGCATATTTTCACAACTTTTATGTTTCCCAATAGTATGTGAGTTTTAAATAGCTTATGTAGTTAAAAAAATCTGATGTGTTCCATACACATGATTTTCTCTACATCTCTGTAACAAATTACTGATAAAAATACCTATTCTTCTATTTACCTCATTCTAATTGGGATAAACATTGGCATAAATGGTCTTATTAATTATTTTTTATAAGTAGGGTGGAAATAAGGTGATACATTATGCTAAACCGACGGTCAAATGTTTTAAAATGTGGTTGCTGTGGGATTGAAATCCGTTTCTTTGCGTGGCCGGAAGTTGACATGTTCCCACATGAGAAAAGTTCAAGTATTTTAAAACTGAAACCAGTAACAAATAATATTTCGAAAACGGTCAGCTCCACGAAAAAAAATGTATATGACATAAATTGTATGCTTTAACGAGCTCTAAATTTTTTGTGTCGTAGGTTCTTGTCTATCTCTTATGGTTTACCAGGTATGCAAAATTCATCCAGAATAAAGTTGGCTTCTGATGCTATTCCCAGAAAATTCAAGATATGCCATGTAAATATTTTATTTGCGATGTAAACATTTTTAATATTTACGATATTTTGGTCAAAGTCGTAAGAGCCATTTTTGAGAAAATCAAAATATTTGCAAATTTGTTCATGTAAAAGGTAGTTGGGGATTGGGATTTTCTTCAAAATTTTCGTGTCGCATCCTTGAAAGATACTGAATTTAAATGCCAATTTTGGTATTTAGCGGACTTTTATTTTTTTGACCTATGTTTTGGCAGTGTTTAACGCCAGCTTTAACTACTTATGGCACCGCAGGCGGTGACACTGATGATACATGAATGAAAATGGAGCATTGGTGGAATGCGATGGCGGGGAAAACCGGAGAACCCGGAGAAAAGCCGCCCCAGCGGCGCTTTGTCCACTACAAATCTCACTTGCGGTCGCTTGGAATCGAACCCGGGCCGTATAGGTGAGAGGCGAGTGGTCTAACCACTCGGCCACGGCGCGGCCTCGACCTACGTTGCCCACAGACAGATAGACACACACACACACACACACACTGAAAGACACACACGGGCATTTTTCTAAAAATGTTTTTTTTTCTTATTGAAGAAGTCAAAAAACATACATATATTTTCAGTACAATCTCGGTATCGAATTTTTGGGTGCAATACAATCCTTCTCTAAAAACTATGTGCATAGTACATGTAGAGAAAGTAGTTACTATTCAAAGCTCTTCATATTTTACAGTTTCTACTGTTATCCTGAAAATTTCACCAAAGCAAAAGAAAATTTCCATCATATAGAGCATTTTATTTCCAAACAAAAAACACCTAACTGATACCCTTTTAAGTTTTAGATAAATATGCTGTAACTTAGATGGAATACACATTTTCTTTGCTGAGAATGGCACTATCGTACCTACTTCCGCAGACTCGATTCTGTCTTATGATGGCATAGGAATTTCCAAGCATTAAAGCCAGGACGAAGAGAAATTAGATTGAACTATCACTGAAGTTTATGCTTGGACGTCGCGGATAAAACGCCAGTCCCCATCCTTGGCGTGTGCAGACCAATTTCGAGACAGCGCGTCTCCAGGCTTCAATGACTGTTGGTCACTCTTGTGTATCCTCTGTCTGTTGATGTTTGAGTGCAGCTAACTTGAAGTCAACTGCTTGAGAATTCCTTACCTTGATTATGAGGTTCCTATCGTCGCTCCAATCTTGCTGTTCCCATTTCTGCCCTCTGAGTCCCATCATCTTTTTGGTATAACATGTGACTTCTCTCCTGTCTATTCCAGATGTTCCAATTTGGAATTCCTGTCCATGAAGTATTCTGAAAATCTCAAATTCCTTTAACCCGGTAGGTCAATCGGACGATGAATGAAATTAGTGAAATGATGCTCAGATGATCCCGGGGTCCATAGAGCTTAGATTTACGTGATATTCGTCTTCTCAGGAGAAGGGAAAAATCCCGAAAAAAATATGACGTGTTCTATTCGCATGACTTTCTCTAGCTGTGCCGAAACAAACTTTTCTTGCATCATGATACGCAATAGCAGACTTGTCTTATTGGTTGTTTCTTTGTAAGTAGAAGGGAAATAAGGGAATACACATGCTAAGCTAATAGTGATTTTTTTTTTTAAAAACCGGTCGCTTTGTGAAACAATTAAAATGTAGTTCTCTTGCTTGCTAACAGTAAAGAAAAGAGGCACGAAAATAAAAATACTTCCTGTGTGAGAAACCTGAAACCAAAAACGTGGAATATCTCGAAAACGATTCTTTCTACGAAAAAATGTATAACAAATTGTGTGTTTTAACAAATTCGACATTTCTTTTTTAGGTAAGTTTTTGTCTATCTCTTACGGTTCACCAGCTATACAAAAGTTATACAGAGGTAATCCAGAACGAAGAGGTATTCAGAGGCTAAGTTACATGTTCTTCTTCCCCCCTTAGATTTTCACACAAGTAAAAGGTATAAATTCTAAGATTGCTTTCATTTTTTCAATACATGGCGTTGCATATCCAAAGAAGAGAGTGTATTCAACATTTCTTTGCAGTATCCTCGCTATTACTGAGTGTTTTAATTATTTAATTAATTATTTTAACAACATATTTTAAATGCCGCATAAAATGAACAAATAAATTGTATTAATTTAAATGTATGCGGGTTATTTGTTGTTAGTATTTAGTTTTTGATGAAACTCACTACCTTTGTAGAAACAGATATTTTAACAATTTTTAGGTTATTGATTTGATTTACTATGTAAATATCAAAATTGCTTTTCCATATAGTAATTGAGCAGTTTTTGTAAATGACTGAAGGACATTGTGTGCAGGAACTTCATAGTGTAGATCATTCTGAAGCCACAAATTTGTAAATAAAAGAATACTAGAAAAAATTTGTAAAGAATCTTTTCAGGGACCTTTAGAACACCGCCTAATGATATTTATATAAACCAGTGCTAGAACATATGTTATGACTATAGGATTGATACATTATTATAAGTATATAAACAGTTTTTAATATTTTTTGAATGATTTTGGTCGATGTTAAACAGTGCAGGCCCTTAAGAGTCCCACAAACCGTATCTGTTGGCTAAAACTGTGGGGGTTAGGATGCGTTGGAACAAGTAAACAAATCATTACGAGAAGTGGGGAGGGGCAGAATGCGCAGACATAAACAAACACATCAGTGGAAGCCGACAAGGGTATCAGCTGTCACATACTACAGGCGAAGTAATTGGTGTCCCTAGGCCTGGTCCATGCTTGCATAAAATTGCCTACAAGCAAGCAAAGAAATGCATACACATTGTTTGAAACCTGTTTAATTCTATTTGAAAACATTTCATTTCAGTTGCATGCGTTTAGAATCAGGAAACAATTCGATATTTTGAAAATAAGGACTGTAATAACATTTTCATGATCGAGGATGTTTGCTTTGGCCAGATTCTTTTGAGACAGTGGAATGGGTAAAGGTAGGAAGCAGGTTGCTCGTGCCCAATCTGTTACATAGGTCAGCACTTTACTATCAGCCACATTGCTTCTTATCTCCCCATCTACTGTCTCAAAAGACTCTGACCAAAGTATTCATTTTATTGCCAGCTGAATAATAATATACAATTAAAAACCTATCAAATAAAGAAGTTAAAGGAGTGAAATTTCAAATTTCTGTATAAGTTTTACTGAAAATATAGATTGGTGTGCTGTTATGTTAATATGAATATTAAATTTCATTCAAATTGCATAAATGCGTTGCAAGAGACAAATTATTTCATACATTTTATTATGAAAATACGATTGCATATTCCAAATGTTCCACGTAGCTCAAAAATTGAGAACAGTTGTTGGCATTCTCTAAATTAGAGATTTGAACTTAACACAAAAATAAACAAATAACTGACAATATTTCAACAACTTTGATTACTGAATCAAAATATTATAATTTTTTAAAATGATTAAAAATTTTAATCTCTAAAATTAATAACATTTCCATAAAAATATGGTTTTGAAACATTCTCCTTTGTGTTGGAATAGGTTTTTGAATTGGACTACTACAATAAATACTTTTGCGCATTCTAGGAAATTTTAGTTGTATTTAAACAAAAGAGCGGCGCCGTGGCCGAGTGGTTAGACCGCTCGCCTCCCATCTAAGCCCTGTGCCATTAAGGTCAGCCGATAAAAGGAATGTAAACATTCTGTCATGAAACGTACTACATGCACGTTCTTTATTATACTGAGAGGTAGCTTTAAAACGAATGGTCTCCCTACCTATTTGCTGAAAAGAATCTACAAATATTCCAGTTACTCTATATTTCATGTTATTCTAAGGTTATGAAACAAATATCATCATGATAAAATATGGAACTATTTTGTTTCGCACAACAACATGTTCTCGACAGCAGCCAGTGATAGGTGGCTAGTGCAAATTGCATTAAGAGATACGGAAAAAGCTGTATGAAACAGGGTTTAGCAACAAACTTTATTTAAAAAACCTTTGAAACTCCATGTTTACAGGAACTCCTTTGGCTGTTTATCTTCATACTTTTGGTTTTTGCTTTAAAACAACCTGTATCATCCTCCTATAGGTAGCAGGATTTGTATTTTATTAACATGCTTAACATGGTTGGGGAAAAGAAGAGACATAAATGTTTTTGTATAGTGTTTCCATAACTTTTAATACTAATGATGTACAATAGCTTACATGTATAATTATGTCATTTATTAACGATATACCACAAGAATTTAAATAGTGGTAAACCAGCACTTTGGTGGTTATCACAGTAAAGCCTTGCTTAAGATATTCACAGTGACCTGTTTCTTCAAGGTCGATCACAAAAAGCCATTTTGGACTTCGTAAGTACTGCATCTATGCTTACAAAGTAGTAAAAATTACATATTACATTTCAGAATGTAACAAAATGTTGCCTAATTCCGTGATAAAACTGGAAATGTATTATGAAATTTTATTTGTCCTCTTACAGGGCATATTTAATTGGTAGTGAGACCTTGCATCCCGAAATGTCTTCTTGTCTGATACAATAATTTGATAAGGATACGTATTTGGAAACATTTTGCCCAAATAGGTCGCCGAGAAAAGCATTCTTCAGAAACAGAAGCTTTATGTTTGAAAACGAAAAATGATATATGACTTCTCTGATTGCTTATGTTCTTCTCAATATAGAGTAGTGGCATTAGTTCTGGATACTTTTGGGTTTATTTAACTTTCAGTTTACAATATTGAATTAAACTCTTACTAAAATTATCCTTATCTGATAAATTATAACCAGGAAGTATTAGCATAATACGTTATAAACTCTTTTACCACAAACTGGAGCTAATATGACCCTTAATGAGCTAATTTGGTCCAATTTTTGAAAATACACATATATATATATATATATATATTTATTTTGTCCATATCTAATGATAAAATTGGAATGATTGCTCACATAAAAGAGTTCAAAATTTAGGGAAATCTAGTAATTTTAGGATTATGACATTTCAATAACATGAACACCACAATCTGAAATATACGATAATTACCCAATTTTGAGCCCCTATAGCATGAAATTAATAACTCATTGTCTCATATTGAATAAAACATATAGTAAAAAGTATACTTTAAAATTATACTTTTAGCTTATACTGCATCTAGTATGAAATATAATGCATTACATTATTACTCTCTTGTAAAGGGACTGACATTTCAATCAAGCCTGCCACAAGTTCATATGTGTGTTGTGTAGTTTCCACCATCGCATCTGCACCTGGTGGTTTTCAATCAGGCCTGCCACAAGTTATATGTGTGTTGTGTAGTTTCCACCATCGCATCTGCACCTGGTGGTTTTCAATCAGGCCTGGCCAAGTTATATGTGTGTTGTGTAGTTTCCACCATCGCATCTGCACCTGGTGGTTTTCAATCAGGCCTGCCACAAGTTATATGTGTGTTGTGTAGTTTCCACCATCGTATCTGCACCTGGTGGCTTTCAATCAGGCCTGCCACAAGTTATATGTGTGTTGTGTAGTTTCCACCATCGCATCTGCACCTGGTGGTTTTCAATCAGGCCTGCCACAAGTTATATGTGTGTTGTTTAGTTTCTACAATCGCATCTGCACCTGGTGGTTTTCAATCAGGCCTGCCACAAGTTATATGTGTGTTGTGTAGTTTCCACCATCGCATCTGGCCGCGCCGTGGCCGAGTGGTTAGACCACTAGCCTCTCACCTAGACGGCCGGGGTTCGATCCCAAGCGACCGCATGTGAGATTTGTGGTGGACAAAGCGGCGCTGGGGCGGGTTTTCTCCGGGTACTCCGGTTTCCCCCGCCATCGCATTCCACCGGTGCTCCATCATCGTTCATGTATCATCAGTGTCACCGCCTGCGATGCCATTAGTAGTTAAAGCGGGCGTTAAACACTACCCAAAAAAAAAAAAAAAAAAAAAAAACCATCGCATCTGCATCTGGTGGTTTTCAATCAGGCCTGCCATAGTTCATATGTGTGTTGTGTAATTTCCACCATCGCATCTGCACCTGGTGGTTTTCAACCTGGCCCGCCTTGGTCTAGCCACTCGGCTACTTTTTTATAGTGTTTAATGCCCGCTTTTATTACCATGGCACCGCAGGCGGTGAAACTGATGCCACATGACACCGGTGGAATGCGATGGCGGGGGAAACTGTAGAATCCGGAGAAAACTCGCCCCTGCGCCGCTTTGTCCACCACAAATCTCACATGCGGTCGCTTGGTATCGAATCTGGGCTATCTAGGTGAGAGACAAGTTGTCTAGCCACAACTGCCCAAATTTAATCTCGGGTCTCTAGAGGGTATATTGACAAAATGTTAACACTCGTGAAAATTGTAAAATTCAGCTTGTACGAACCAACATATTCGTATAGAGAGGCCGTGCACAAGGTGGAGATTTCTATCTCCGAACCCAAAGAGTGTACCTGTTTGAATAAGTTTTGAACATTATATTAGTGTGTTACACCATGTTCATTTGCAAGGGTTCCCAAATGTTAATTTTATACAACTTAGTCAACTTCGTCACCTCCTAAATACAATGCTATATGCGTCACTACCATCTGAATTAGAACAGAGTGCAAATGGCATATTTATCAAAAAGTAAATCAAAGTAATATTATTATTCATTTAAAATGAGCAACTTCAACATTTCATCGTTATAGCAAACAGAATCTTAATGTGCTATTTTATCACAGAATTAGGCATGTTTACTTTGTAACAGACCAGGATGGAAACAGAATGCTGGAATACTCAAACTTTTATACTGCTGATTTTCTTGTAAGAACAATTTAGTTTAAAATACTATCAGTGTTTACAAAATATATATGTATCATTTCAGTACAACAATTCAATCCTGCATTATCTGCAATACACTTAACAGCTAACAAAGTATATTTTTACCATCCACTTGCAAAATTACCTACATGCTCTAGTTAAACATAAATAAATAAATATCTTAATGAACAAAAATCAGGTGATTAACATTGTTTTGAACTCTTTCCAATATCCCCACTATTTATTCCACGTCTACACCTGTTCCTTATCGAAGCAACAAAATACCAAAGCAAATTTTCAAGATCTGACTTTTCTTTTCTTAAATCACCATAGATTTCACAGCAATAAATCTGTTTGTTGCTGTTCTCGAGATGAAATGTCAAGCACTATGAAGCCAACGCAATCAAGACTGGGAAAAGTACCTCAAAAGTGAAATATCCGTAAGAATTTGTTTTTAGGAGATAACTGTAGCTAAATGTATTAATAAATAATTTAATGGAAGAAATTATTTGTAACTGAAACATTCATCACAATATAAGGTAATATCACTACATTAATCATTAACTTAATAAGTACGAAAACAGATAGTGTTATGATAATCCATTTACAAATATTCGAAAATTCATACGATCAAAACTTTATTTCCTTTTCTTAAGGCAACATATTTTATAAAATCACTCTAAATGTGATATCTCCTGTAATATGTAAAATAACAATAATAAGGTACAAAGTTTCATTCCTACACCTGATAAGCTTTTAAGGTAAGGTTGGAAATGGTAAACGCGTGGAAAAAGACATCCTCAACATTGAGGTTATTTTATATCACAAATTTTAGACACTGCACCCAAAAGTAATATACAAATAATTGATTATAAATTACGAAAAACGTCACGATAAAAACACAAATGTACTGTTGGCAATTGACAATACACTATAAAGTAACCATTTAAATGATCATAACACAAAATCAATTATAAAAGAAGAGGACGACTTGGAATTTCAACTCAGATGTTAAAACTTTAATTATTATAATTAAAGAAGTGTATGAAATAATACAAATGATGATTGAGCCGGTTTAAGATCGAATATTCATGGACGAACTGTACATCTTACGATCCCCGACTACTTTAACATAGAAAGGAAAGGGTATACTACTATATTATCCTTTTCCCCTGAAAAAACTCCCTGTGAGGATAATTACGACAGCTCTTCCTGAGGTAAAACCTTAGAGAAAAGATTACAATGGCCAAAACTGCTTTTAACAAAGCAGGCTTCTACTACAGGAAAACTCGATTTGCAGTTAAGAAAGAAGCTTCTGGAATGTTACATCTTGAGTGCTACATTGTATGGAGTTGATCCGTGGACACTGAGGAAGGATGGTTACTGAAGGGATAACGAACGAAGCAGTTTTGGAATACTGGACGTGAAGATATATTATCTTGCACACTGTAAAGAAGAGAAAAGCCAACTGGTTAGGACACAACATGAGAAGAAGAGCACTTCTGCTAGATGCCATTGAAGGAAAAATAAAGAGAAGGCTGTGTAGAAGATTGAGATACTAGAGTCAACAAGAAGAAAAGGTATGGAGAATTAAAAGATGCAGCAAAAAAGAGAAAGAGCTAGAGATTGGATTTCAAATGGGAGTGGAGATGTGTTATAAGGCAGAAGCAACCCCCCCCCCACCAAAAATCGTATGTTCAATATTATTCTTTGCAAAGAGAATACGTTGAAACAGCTTTACTCCAGATGTGGTAAGGACTATTTTAGTACATATTTGTTTATTTATATAAAATTTGGAAATTATATAATTTAAAGCTTAACTTCAATGTATGTGTGTATATTTCTCTATTCCCATTTGTTGGATGAACATTTTTAAATTTTCACATACAAATACGAATTTGACCCAGAAAATACTAAGTCTTAATCATCAGCACTATTATGTTACAATATGTTTCTTATTATATAAAATTACAAACGTTTTGCAAGCACATTCAATAGATACGCAGCTACAGGTTTTACTGTGTTTGAATAATCATTTATAGCGAATGTAGGTAATATATTAAGTGGAGGTTTCTTCTAATTATAAACTTATTTCTACTGGTAAAGCCTCACATTTATAGTATTTTCACAAATGGAACACAACTAATACACAGCATGATAATTTAGAGAGAAATTACTTAACAGCTACAATCGTAACCAAATCCGATTTTGGTTCACAACATGTAAAGTTGTAGCAATACAAAATAGTAAACTGTTTTCCAGTAAAACATTTACAGTGTACCCTTTGGGAGTCATTGCAAGCTTACTGAGTAACCTTTTATTGAAGTTTCAATGAACAACATGGCTTAGAAATACACTCTTAATGACAAACACCATTCAAATGCCAAGCTTTTCTCTACAAAACAACAACCAATAAACGCAAGAAGCTACTTCTGTAACTTGATGTTAAGGAAACAGTTACAAAATTTCACTTACGCGAGATATGTAAAAACTTACAAATCCTGAGTTTTTTTTATATCATAGCTCTTCTGCTTTCAAATATATCTGAAACATTACTTCAGCAAAATTGTTATAACATTAAAAAATAATTTTAAAATGTGTTTATCTCTAAAAGTTGTATTTCTAAAGATTAGCCATGCAGTCAAAGCTAGAAAATGGTATTCCATTGTGGAAAATTGACAGTGTAGGACAAACGTGGACTTCACAGACATTTTTATTGTATCCCAGAGGCATAAAATGATGCTTATGTTACAATCTGTACTATTTGCATAAAAATACAACATAAAATATGTGCGACCAATATTATTATTTCTGAAGCGAAAATATTTCTCTTCTTTGGGGATTTTTTTTCCTCAGTGACAACAAGAAGTTATTCCCAACAATAATTGTTTGATATATAACAACTTTCAGAAACTTAT
Source organism: Hymenopus coronatus (assembly GCA_030762935.1). Lineage (NCBI taxonomy): Eukaryota > Metazoa > Arthropoda > Insecta > Mantodea > Hymenopodidae > Hymenopus > Hymenopus coronatus. The sequence goes on along the minus strand of CM060900.1, from coordinate 94,100,730 downwards.
ATAAAAGTTTAACACAAGATATATATTTGCTTTACTCACTTGTTTCGGTGAACATTTTTAAACTTACAACATTCAACCAAAAAAAACAAACTATTTATTAACAAGTATTTTATTCCAAATGCAAGATAGGTGTGCATGAGTTATTTCTTAATAAAGCTATAAAATTTGTTTTATATGCTAGAGATCTGTGACTTTTAATTAGAGAATTTAATTTCTAGGTACAACTGACTTTAATTTCTAGGCACAACTAAGTATACAATTGTTTTAAAAAAGGGGGGAAAATAAAACAAAGAGAGATAAAAGAAAGATTAAAAATGCATTCGTTACAAAGCATTATTTTTACGAAAAATGTTGCATCTCCTTCAGCACAGAACTTCTCCAATCAATATCTCTTTCAATATAGACAGAAATGGCGGTGGCCAATTATATTTCTCTTAGTACAGAGATCTGTAGGGTTTTATCATAAAGATAGGTTTGAAGTGTAGTGTATGCGACTCTCTCATTGCTTGAAAAATATGCTTTAAAATACTTGAAAGCACCAGGTTATGCTTATTTTATCCACCTTAGCCTGGCAGAGCATTAACTTTGAGCATGGCTATAAAATTGTGCATATATTAATGTGCTACTGGAAAAAACATAATCTCTATGTATTAAGAGCATTAAAGCATCAAATATATCAAGATTAAATTACGGATTCAACTAAAAAAGGAATCCCCAAAACACAAATACAAATCAAACCACAATTAATATATGTGAAATTCGGTGCTTTGAATTCTGGTGCCATACGTTATTTTGCAAACACTGATTCATGTTTACAGAAGAGATATTTTATATCAAGTGGTGCAGAAGTCTTGAAACATAAGCATTTGAAATATGTTTTTATTGTAATAATAACTTTTATGTCATGGCGTAAAAGTATATACCTTTATATTTCAGTCATAAACTTTTCTTTACTATTTCTATTTTTAATTATAAACATGAGTAATTTATTTACTTCGTCTATTCTGTGATGACCCATGGAAATTTTTCCACATATCTATTGAGTTCTAAGGGTATTTAATAACAATGAAAATAGCAATTCTCAATATTCATCTGATATCACCTGTAATTGTTGCAAAATGCTGCAGTATTATCGGAAAGGAAGATCCAAGAACACATGGCTTTATAAAGAAATGCAGATAAAACAAAAAATGATATGTTTATCTGTTGTTTCAATTGTCTGAACATAAAGGAACAACGCATTATGCCTATTGACATTATAGCGTTGCTGTTATGAACATGAAACAAGTTGTCAGTCTACAATCAATGCCGAGTAAATATGCTTTCGGAAATGCCACTTGTGTGTTTCAAAAATGATTTTAAAACATTTCCTTAATAATCTTATGGATTGCTACTGAACATTTGAAACCCTATTCTCGCTAGCCTGAAAGTATGAAAAGTTACACTGGAGTGTAACATGTTTTGCAATCAAGTGATAGCTAAAACAATACTCACAAAATATAGTCTGAAATGCTGCAAATCTAGGCTTTTAAACAGTAAATAAACACATTTGTACTTCATCATATCATTATTTCTGTCTGTTTTATGCAGTCAAAGGAATATATAAGAGCATATTTAACACCTAACCTACTGCTTGACATTCCAGTTAATGATTTCATACAGCTTGCCAGCAAAAAATAGGTCTTTGATGTAATTATTGATTGCTTCCTTATAAATCAAGTAATAGTCATACTCATTTCCATTTCGTGGAGGACTTGTTGTAAATATTTGTTTTTGCTATATTACAGGAAGCTTTTATCCATACATCACAATATTTACATGAAAGTCCACCTTATAAACACTAAAATACTTGCTGTACAGAAAAAGAAAGAAATCAATATAATACCAAAGGGTTTCAATGAACCTCGGAATTCAGAAATCTTTAATTAAGACAGGTAATAATGCATTTCTTACGTGTAGTTAAAAAGTACATATGACTGTTTTAATGTCATATCAGTGCCCAACTCTTTTCTGTTTATAAGAATTCCGTAGTGGAAAAGCATGCAATATCTTGGTTCAAACTGAGATGTGTCGCTTCATATGAAGAGCCAAATGGTCTGATCGAGAGAACGACCTCTCACACAAACGACACTGGAATGGACGATCTCCAGTATGTTTGCGGTAATGTCTTGTAAGCTCATCAGATCGTGCAAACTTCCAACCACATCCCTTCCAACTACACTGGTATGGCTTCTCACCGGTATGAGTACGAAGGTGAGCCTTCAGGTGCGACGACTTTGTGTATGTCTTAGTGCAGCCAGCGTAAGTGCATGTGTGCGTGGTAACCTTCTTTCTGCCCCAGCGTCTCCTGCCGCGCTTCGCCTTCCCTGTTGCAGTTGAAGGTTGCTGCTCACCAGAAAGGAAAGAGGTCGATGGTGTGGCAATGGCAGGTTGCGGAGGAACAGAATGTGCAGCGGGATGGTGCATATGATGGGGATGGGGATGATGAGGATGGTGCCGGCTATTGGCAATTTGAAGATTGCCAATATGTGGCGAAGCTGGCGGCGTCATCACCCGAATATTAGAATAATGATGAGCCGCAGCTGTCAGGCGAGGTGCTCCTGGGTATTGATGATGCATCGCTAGAGATGCTATGGGCTGCATCATCTCCGAGGGTGGATGCTGATGACTATGAGGATGTGGACTGGCTGCTGAGGTTGAGGGGAACTGATGGTGGCGTAAAGTTAAGTGATTGTCTGGACTTGCAGGTGGAGATACATGACTATACGGAACTGGTGATGTCGTTTGAACTATAGTCATAGTTCCATTGTAGGCCGGATTCGGTTCGGACGAATGCAAACTTCCCTGGGGTTGCTGTTGCTGATATCCCGCATAAGTACCACCCTGCAACGGTGAATGGTACATTGGAGAAGGCTGAGCTGGCATTTGAGAATGCCTGAACTCAAACCCTCCACACTGTTTCACATCTAGAAAACCGAAGTAAGACTGATGCTGTGGTCCAGAATGTGGTGATATGCCATATCCGGCATATTCAGATGTAACATGTTGTGTACCTAAATCGTCAGATAGAGCTGTTGGTTCACTCTTTATAGCAAGAGGATGGGAATGTGGCACAGAGTTAAAGATGTGATGTGTTGTGTGGTAGGGGTAATCAGCATATTCAGCTCCAACACCACCACTCATATGAACGTATTTTCTGTTGCCGTTGTTGTTGCTAGCTACGCCCAAATCCATGGCTTGTGGAGTAGGTGTTTGTGAAGCCGAAGTCTCAAACCGTTGTGTAGAGCTTGACCCACCAGTTGAGTAGTTGGCGACGGATCCACACCTCGGTGTATCCCCTGGATTCCCATTCTGGCCTTCCTCTAGCAGAACACTCTCGATGTCCTGCCACATCTGCAACATATATGAAAAAAAGTATATATATATTACTCTGTTACACTATGCTGTGAGGCACACCAAGTAATGTGTTCAATGAATATTAATACTAAGGATGAGGAAATGAACGGAGGGGAAGCGTAAATTGAAAGCAATTGCAGGACGTCGCAGCACAAGAGTAAAGACGATCCGGAAATCAGGATTCTAGCCTCTACGCTACACCACCCATAACCTCTTCATAAAATATGTAGGCAATTGAAATTTCATCTCAGAACATCAACGTATACGCAAAGCCTGGACAATACAACAAAGAAAAACTTAGTACTCATCTGAATTGAATCAAATAAGAGGTCAGAGAATTGTCAAAATAGGTTTCAACTGAGTATGTATAAATACGAAAAACTTAGATTGGTCTGTTCTTGATGTTCAAAAGGAGGAACCTCCTCTTGTGAGCAGCAACCATTACTGCCTGAGCCACTTAACGAGTACTAGTGTGAACATTGAATACAGATACGGTTAGCTCTGTAGGCAACAGTATTGTTGTCGTAAAATATGTTTCACCATTACAATGACACTCATTGGTAAAGAAATATTTATCTTGCTGCGTTGTTCTTTACTTCTCCTTCACTGTGCATGTTTTCTGTTTTCAACTCTTAGTTAGAGTAGAGGAAGGTATATAGTAGACCTCAGATATTGGTCTGTACAGGCATACAAGCACAGAAACACACTGAATTCAACAAAATGCCGCTGTGAGCGTTTGCGTGGTTGTCAGCTGGCGTGGCTTTAAAAGACAAATATCGCATTAATATGAAAATTGGATTTTATGCCATTTATTTGCCGAATATAGAAAGCGAATAATATAAGCCAATTGTAGTGAAATTTGGCTAAAATATGAAAGTTTAGATATATTTATTCACTTATTTATAATTCGCTTATAGCATTTGCATTATCTATATCTAAGTGTATCTTGCACTTTCAAGCTACACAACTGATATTTTAAAGTTAACAATTTTAAAGTCATTAATGATTACATAATCAGTTCTTTGCCTTTTAGTTAGACCACCGCATTGAACTTTAAATTCAATTTTTCTGAATTCTTTCTCCTCAGGACTGTAATGAATCGATATGCTTCTCGGGCCACAGTTTATAGCTTAACGAGTTAAAACCTTCAGGAATAATGGATATAAATGTATTGTATAGTAATTAAAATATACTAAATTATTCATCTGAGATTAATTATTATTAACAGTTCAGATAGAAAAAAACTGTAGAGTTCAATAATATCTGTATAAAATTGTTTTCCTCTTAAAACAAATAAAATGAAAAATAGCTTGCACGTCCAATTTTCAAAATTGAGTACTTAGCTGAAGTTTAAAATTTGAGATCGACACAAAAAATCCCTTAGGTATTGAATATCACTAAAATCTGATTAATTATTAATAAAAGAAATCTGATGTGTTCATTTTCATGTATTTCTCTATCTCTTCTGCAAACAAACTGTTATTACTAAAGATCATTATTTTATCTACATAATGTTAATAAAGGGAAACATTACCAGAAATGGTCTTATTACTTGGTTCCTTATAAGCAAAAGGAGAATAAGGGAATACATTCGACTGAGCCGACAGTCAAATCTTTTAAACGCTGTCGCTATGCGTTTGTCATTGAAATGCAGTTTTTCTTTCATAGCCAGGAGTAAAACAGATATATGAAACGGATAAGGACTTCCCGTTTGAGAAAAGCTTTAAATGTTTTAAAATTGGAACCAATGAGGAATAACTAGGAGAAAAATGTATATCACATCAATTGTGTACTTTGATTGCATCTACATTTTTTGTGCAGTAAGTTTTTGTTTATCTCTTACAGTTTACCTGCTATGAAAAAGCCATACAGAATGAAGAGGCTATTACCAGAAAATTCAAGATATAGGTGCATTTCATTTCTTATGTAAATATCTTTAATCTACGGTATTTCAATAAAAATTGTTAGAGTCATTTTTGAGAAAAAAAATGTTCTAATAGTTTTTCCAATTAAAGGGTATTTTAGTTAGGGGGATTTTCTTGAAAAGATTTGCTTCTCATTTTTGGAAGATATTCAATATAAATACCAAATTTGGTACTTAACGGACTTTTCGTTTTTGAGATATGCTGCCCATTGACACACACATATGGACCATTTTCTAGAATTCATGATTTTGATTCAGGGGTCCTCAAAACATGTATTTCTGGTGAAATCTCGGTATCAAATTCTTTGGTGGGATACAATACCTTCTCTATCTACTATGTATATTTACCTTGTTTCCACACTTTATTCCCTAAACACCTTACTTCCTTAAATGGGTACATTTACCTATTTCTGACCATCAGTTAAATATTGGGTGAGAATCGGTCACTGAGACCAGTTTTTAACTAGGGCAGTCTGCTACAGTGAACAAGCTGAGAACGGAAGGTAATTCGACGTGGGCTTCAAACTTAAAGAAAGGTTTGGAAACCATTGGAATGGGATACCTTTGGATGGCGGGTCAAGGAAACAGACGGAGTGTCTGGAGAAGGATTAAGAAGCGCCTCTGAGGTATTGACAGACAGCAAATAATTGCACAACGCACAGAGAAGGCTTAGTTGTAAGCACAATTGAGTTAAACTTGCAATGGGGTATTGAGCAAACCGTCGAAAAAGGTACCAGCCCATTAGACAAGGGCTCGCGTGGATTAGACTAGGAGCATGGCAAATGATAAACATTACTGATGAAAATTGAATGAGAATCTGCTCCATTTGGGTGATATTTTGGCAAGATGTAAGGGTACGGATGACTGGAGGAAAAATTATTTACCGCGATTCTACCCCACCTCGAAAGGAGAGTTGGACATGTTGGGCACTACTGACAGACATGGAAAGCGTGGAGGGGATAGGTAAACTTCAGCTTAAGGCGAGGCAGCTCTGATCTGAGAAGGCCGATCAGTAGGGCTGAAGGGGGGGGGGGGAGATTAAGACGAGCTAAAAGGATATACATTTATGACATATTTTTTGGTTATTGTTAGTATTGTGTTTATATACGTCTCTTAGGTGATATTTGTTTACCATAATTGGGCGCAATAATGCATCGAAATACTGTATACCGTTGAGTGTGTGTGTCGAGCTATCTTTGGATATATTTGTATTTTTATTTTTTGTGTTCACTCTTTTTTTATTTTTTAAGCCTGTGGACCCGTGCGATTGATGGAGATCAGTGTATGCATACTGGTATTTAAATAAATATACTTATTCATTAATTCGTTCATTCATTCAAAATGCAATTTAATTTTTTACCGATTATAGTAAAAATTTCTCTCCCAGTATCCCGTAAGCCCGAACCCGTCTCCCTAACACAAATCAGGCATAATTGTGCCGATTTTTTCTTTCTCTAGCAGGTATTTACAACGTGCATACAGGATAGAGAATTCCACCCAGGTAAAGGCACCAGACCCGGTATGATGCCATAGTAGCTCAGTGGTAGAGCAACCGGCTAGAAACCGCGAGATCTGTGGTTCAAATCTCGCTATAACATTGTCTGACTACCTATCCAACACCTGTTCTACACACGGTTTCTGTGAGAAAACAATTAGAATTATAACAAGTCTTCATAATAGCTGACTATACTATGAATCCTGGAACTTAAAGTACTTACAACATTGTAAGTCGCTACTGGGGTTGTCATTTCTAAATAATTTGAGAGCACCTCGTGGTTTACCGGGAAACATGCGAGTCAGTTCAGAAATTCAGTGCTATGCCGGCATGTTGCCATGGTAGTTCAGTGGTAGAACAACCGGCTAGAGACCGGGAGATCCGTGGTTCAAATCCCGGCTAGAGCATTGAATTTTTCAGTCTGACTCTACCATCCAACTCCTGTCCTACACATGGTTTCTGTGAGAAAACAATTAAAATTATCACAATTCTCCATAATAGTTGGCTATACTATGAATCCTGGGGCTCAGAGTGCTTACAACATTTGGGGTTGTCATTTCAAAATAATTTGAGATCACCTTGTGGTAGAACAACCGACTAGAGACCGGGAGATCCGTGGTTCAAATCCCGGCTAGAGCATTGAATTTTTCAGTCTGACTCTACCATCCAACTCCTGTCCTACACACGGTTTCTGTGAGAAAACAATTAAAATTATCACAATTCTCCATAATAGTTGGCTATACTATGAATCCTGGGGCTTAGAGTGCTTACAACATTTGGGGTTGTCATTTCAAAATAATTTGAGATCACCTTGTGGTTTACCTGGAAACATACGTGTCAGTTCAGAAATTCAGTGCTATGCCGGCGTGTTGCCATGGTAGATCAGTGGTAGAGCAACCGGCTAGAGACCGGGTGATCCGTGGTTTAAATCCCGGCTAGAGCATTGCATTTTTCAGTCTGACTCTACCTATCCAACTCCTGTCCTACACACGGTTTCTGTGAGAAAACAATTAAAATTATATCTCGATTAGAATGATGAAGATAAAAGAATACTCTTTTGGAAGAAACGTTTGCTTGTGGAACAGGTAGAGAAAGTCATGTGAATAGAACACATGGGATTTTTTTTGCACATAAAGGAAACCTGTTGTAGAGACTCATGATAGAAAGCGTCATCAAATATGCAGGCATACGTAGAATAAACACGGTTATCTGACTTGTCCTGACTAGACTATGAAAGTCAGGCATTGTGTAATGGTGAAACGCTGTGTTGTTGTCTGCAGTGCAAATAATTTCAGGTAGGGTGACATGATTCCTGCCTCGATATGGTTCCGCCCATGGCATTTTTTGTGGGCAACGGAGTCCTTATAATATGTGTGCTCTTTATTGGCTGCGATGTCGGTGTCACAGATTTGGGTTAATGATGGACCAGACCTCGGAGCTTATCTAATCTCTGGTTTCAGCCAGGAACCAAGAAATCAAGTGATTTCCGTATCTGTAGTATCTACCTCATCATTTCCATGTGCTCATTAACGTTTCAATATGGCAGACTTTGGTGATAAGCCTTTCAATTTCCGAAGAAATCAAAGCTGTAAATGTATTTTGGATTGTTAAAACGCATTGACCTTCAGGTTACCAACCTCAAACTAGACGATTAACCTGAAAAAAACAATCCAGAGTAACAAAAACGGACCAATGGTCGATGTTAAAATCAATGTGAGGGCAGGTTCGGATGATGCCTCTCCAAAATACTTTCGCTAGATTGGTAAAAAAGGAACGCTAGACCGATACTGGATGCGGAGTTAGAATGATGTGCGTGTGTCGTTAAACTGAACAACTACTAAGCCATTTATATGAGAGATTTCATCAGCGAGATCGAAACGAAAACAAGAGGTTTCTCGTGCTTATTCTAAGTGATTTTTATCATATTTCTTTTTTAAGCCTAAATTCAAAGAAACATTGGCTTAACTGTACTCTGCTGGTGAGAACAGTAGATGTTATGCTATTCTTTGGCAATATTATCATATTTGGGGGACTGAAAGTAACCTGCCAGTTCATGTACGTCTCTATACGCTATGATCTAATAAATCTTCAGTTTCCTTTGTGTCACATTCTAAATACATTAGACTGTCTTTGATAAGTGCAATAACCAAAGTTTTACAACTTTTGTGACAAGTGAGCAATATCTTCCTTCTTTCAGATAACATTTTGATTTTCTCATCTAATACTCTAACTTATTCTTAGATGGCATTAAATGTACAGTTGCACCTTTCCGAGTACAAGTAACAGACAATAATTTCAGGTATTAAACAGAAAAAGTAAAATTACGTAATAAAACGTGCACACCAGCTAAAGCAACAAGTATATATACAACAATATATAACTAATTTATGTATGAAATTTAGTAAAAAATATGAACATTATTGTATTATTTTCTGCATTTTTTTTAAATATAAATTATTTTAAAGTGGCAAATGACCGTTTAATCAGCTTTACATTTAGGTAGAGTACTGCCTTGAGCTTTAAACTCCATTATTCTGAACCTTTTTTCTTCAGTAATTTTCGCTATTCAGAATGCTCCTTAGGATGATTGTTTATATAAGTTATTAGCTTGAAACTTTCTGGAGAAAATTAAACAGTTTCTTCATCTGTAGCTTAACGTCCTTTAACCTGGTTGGTTATACCGGACGATGAATGAAATTGGTGAAATGATGCTCAAATGATCTCGGGGTCCATGGAGCTAAAGTTACTCGACATTCGTCTTTTCAGGATATAGGACAACCCCGAAGAAGACCTTATCTGTGTAGGTCACACTAAACGAGATTCAAACTCGTGACCTGTTGAAAGTGAGAGAAACACGCTATCACCGCATCACTCTGGTGGGATACTAACACTTTTGTGTACAGTTTATAAATAATTAAGCTGAAATTAATTATTTTTCTTAACTCCCAATTCAAATGTTTAAAAATCCAAGAGCATTACATATTTTTTTTTCCTTAAAGTAATAAAAAAGAAGAAATGCCTACAAAAAGTTTATTTATATTTACATACTAAGCGCAAACTAAAATTTGGGAGCGATACGTTATGTATACTCGCGTGCGTAAAATGCGGCCCAAATTGGAACGGAGCTGTTTATGTTATTAGTGATTAAACCTCGCCCCATCCTTTTCTTCTTGATTTAATTCTTTTTTCACACAAACCGTGTGTAGGATAGGAATTGGATAGGTAGAGTCACACTGGAAAATGCAATGCCATAGCCGGGATTTAAACTGCGGATCTCCCGGTCTGCCGCCGATTGCTGTACCACTGAGCTACCATGGCAACTGCCGGCATAGCAATTAATTTCTCAACAGACTCGCATGTTTCCCGATAAACCACAAGTTAATCACAAATTATTTTGAGATGGCATACCCCTGTGACTACGCCTTTTTCCAAACATAATTCTAGCTACTGACTAGAATTCTGAAGGGCAACTTAAATATTGTATTTTCATGCTACTCTGTGGTTTTCTTTATATCGCTTTCCTTATTTTTTAATATTGTCTACCGAGCGAGGAGGCGCGGTGAGTGGGCAGGTTGCGGAGTCGATTTCCGTTGACCCCGCGATTTATCTTGGGTTTTCTTGTGGTTTCCCCTATCACTTAGGCGAGTGCTTATTCTACGCTTTCATAATTTCCCTTCATGTCATTTGCTAATATTTTAGATGTGTGTGCCTCTGGGCTCGGGGCGTGTGGCAGTATTGGCAAATGGCGCGCTTTGTGAATATTGTTCCCAGCGTTAAGGCGTCCTTGATCGCGAGAACGGTTGACTTGCCGATCCCGGAACCCATGATGCTGGTGGCACTCCTAGCGTGGCTCTGCTGGCGCCGAGATGAACTATTGTCCAACCAGTTAGGGACCTCCGCGTGACTCTATGGTCTTTCTGCACGCGGCATGTGGTTCATTCACTTAATCCCTTCTTCCTAAAGGGTGTTAGCGCAAATAGATCGTTATTGGTCGCAGTGCGTGAAGTGTCCTCCACCGTTATCGATCCTTCACCTTTCAAAAGTTCTTCACCGCTTCTTCTAGAATGCCGGAATGTTGTAATTGTCTTAGCCTTTACTTGTGTACCATTCGTAGTGAAACTCTTTCATGGAGCAGTATGCGACCCACCTCTACATTTGATGATTATAATTTGGTTCATTTGTTAATTGCTAGGGCTCTGTTTGTTTTACATGTAATAAATCATTACACACGTATACAAGATCACGTAAACATCTTAGATTTTTGACACCTTGTGGATTTATTAGGTATTTTTAGTTGAATGCTATTAAACGTAACATATCTGCGGTAATTCGAAGTCTACCGGTTTAAATCTGTCGCTATATTCCTCTAAACTGGTTGAAATATGACATCAATGTCGGTAGCACAGCTTGACTTGTGAACGTTTTAAGGAGTTTTTGCGCATGCCACAACTGGTATCTTACGCATTATGCACATTTGAAAGTGTGCTCAAACTGGAAACAAAACGTGGGAGCTGGATGGCAATATGGACAATATTGTTAAGAGCGTCGTCATTGCCTTGCCTAAAGTTTTGCTGGCAGCGAAACTGACGTCGCAGAATCAGATACCGATATGGAAGGGATTACTCCATTTCCGCATACTGGGTAATTGTGTATTAGATATTCTTTGCACACTTGTTGCATTTTGGTGTGTTGACATGCGAATTAAGGTTCCAAAAACAAAGATCAGGCAGCCTGGGTTCGATACCAGGGGATTTTATGTGGGATTTGTGGTGGACGAGGCAGCGTCTGGGCGGGGTTTCTCCGAATTCCCCTACTATTCGTTCCAACAATTGATCCATAATCATCTCTAGTATCACTCATTTCACTGTCATTTCATATCATCCATTTCCTCACTGTCCTTCGGGCTGATCAGCAATTCTGGCTTCTCTCTGATTCAGAGACTGCGTTCCTCAACAGGCATCTGACCCCAGGAGCTGGTTTGTAAGCCCTGGTGAGGTAAGTCCTATATATGAGAAGGGTAAATAGAGAAATAAGAATAAAAGACGAGCAGTTTGTATGCCCACTAATATGCCAAAGCCAGAGAAAGTTGTGAATGTAACACATCAGATTTTTAAATATATTGAGGAGTGTACTAATTCATCATGAGTATTAATGGACAGAAATCAAGTATTATGTTTTCCTCACATTTCAATGAAGGCAAATCGCTACAGTCCTGGTTGATTTACAGCAAGCGTTACCATTGCTGAAAGATCTCATAGACTGGGAGTTAGATGTTGGATCTCCTGCTGAGAAAGTTAACTTATATTAAATCATTGGTTATTGACATTTGTTTGGCATTCTGTAGCCGTTACCTGCTGGAACGTAATTCACTTCATCATTCATATCGTCGTCTACGCCTTGTCTTGTTTAGAAAGGAAGGCTACCGTGACGACACCAAAAGGACCGACAAATGCAAGGTACAGACTGCTGGTCTGCACGCTCCTCTATTCTGTCGCCCACGCGCGGCAAACAAAGGGTTCTGGAAATCTTAACATTTCCAAGTAATCAGTGTTCCACCATTCATCTTCATATGGCCAAGTAACAGTACAGTTTTTGTCAATTATTGTTTCTTCCATACTAGCCGTGTGTAGGGCCGGAGTTGGAAAGGTAGAGTCAGACTGAAAAATTCAGTACATAGTCGGGATTTGAACCAAAGACCCCCTGACTTCCGTCCAGTTGCACTAACTAACCGCTGAAACACCAAGGCAATATGCCGACACGACAGTTAAATTGCTCAACTAACTCGAGATTTTCCCGGCAAACCACAAGGATGTCTAAAATGATTTTGAGATCACATGCCTAAAGGTGCCTACAATCATCGCAAGTACTTAAGTTTCAGGCTAAATTGTTTAAGCAGCTATTAGGTAAATCATGTCAATTAATTGCTTCTTCCATACTAACCGGGTGTAGGACCGGAATTAGAAAGGTAGTGTAAGATTGAAAAATGCAATGCATATTCGGGTTCTAATCCAAGGATTCTTTGGTCTCCGTCCACTTGCTCAAACACCTGAACTACTATGGCTAAATGCCGACTCGTCAATTAAACTCCTCAACTAACTCGAGATTTTCCCGGTAAACCACAAAGAGATCTAAACTTTTTTTGAGATGACATACCCCCACGACGACTTACAACATATGTTCTTTACGTCGCAGGCTTCATACCGAACCAGACGCCTCAGGCATTTCGTCTGGAATTGGCATTCGGGAGGTTCGTGTTCGCTCCCCGTTGACCGCACACTCTGGCCCTGGGGTTTTCCGTGGTTTTCCTGAGGCCGCTTAGGCGAATGCTGGTGTGCTGTATGTCTGCCACGGTCCTTTCATTCCTCCATTTCATTTCCCTTCTTCATCTTTCAGGTCGGCGCAGGTGTGGCTTGAGTCTCTGCAGGCAGATGGCACGGTTGCTTGCTTCGAATGAAATTCTCTTCCCCTTGGTTGTGCTGGTTGAGACTATATGCCGTTGCAGAGGCATCTTTTCGGCCTCCCGGCGCTGTATAACCAGAGCTGCCATCTAGTGACTGTTAGGGACTTCCGTGCGTCTCTGCGCTTAGCTCCGTCGTTTCCTGTGTGCTGGCCTTTGGTTTCCCCTCCTCAAACCTTCCCCGGGGGGGGGTGGTAAGCCGCAATATATTCGTACCGGATAACAGTAGCCAAGGTGTCCCCCGCTATTAACATGCTCTACCCTTTACCTGGACTTCATTATTTATCCAACTATTAGGTCTTCCGTACTACTCGTGTATGGGACAAGAGTTGGAAAGGTACAAGAAGACTGAAGATTTCAATTCATGGTCGGGATATAAACCATGGATCTCCTGATCTCCGTCAGTTGCTTTAACCACTGATTTACCATGGTAATAGGCCGACACGACTTTAAATTCCCCAACTGACCCAATTTTTCCCGTTAAACCATTTGGAGATCTCATTATTTTGAGCTGACATACCCCAACGATGACCTACAATGTCGAAAGTACTTACCTTAAATCCTGTGCATAATAATTTAACCAACTATTACGTCAATTATTGTCAAGTAATTGTTTTTTTTTTACACTACCCCTGTTGCAGACACATACATAAATGCATACATACATGCATGCATACATGCATTGTACATACATGCATACATAAGCACATGCATGCACATACCCACTCATACATATATACATATATTCATAAACAAATATACTAATACATTTTTGCTTTCTCTAACACATAATAGATAAAGTGTTGCATTCCATCCCGATTTTCCATAAAATTACTCCAAATACATGTTTTGAGGCACTAGGATTCCAAAGAAGGTATTGTTAGAAAACAAAAGATCTGTGAAAAAATTAAATAAAATATCTGATGTGTTCCATTCACTTGACTTTCTCTACATCTCTGCAATAAATTATTTTTATAAAGCTTATTCTTTTATTTACTTAATGCTAATCGAGAAAAAAATAGAAGAAATGGTCTTATTGCCTGCTTCCTTGTAAGCAGAAGGGGAATAAGGGAGTACCATAGGCCAAATCGATAGTCAAATCTTTTAGAAGCTGGTTGCTATGTGATTGAAGTAACTCTGTTTGTATGGACAGGAGTTGACAAATTCCCGTATGAGAAAAGTATAAGTATTTCAAAAGTGAAACTAATAACAATGAATATATAAAAAACGGTCAACTCCACGAAAAAAGAGTATATTGTGTGTTTTAACTAGCTCTACATGTTTGTACTGTTAGTTTATGTCTATCTCTTAGTTTACCAGTTTGCAAAATTCCTCAAAATTCATCCAGAATGAACATGTCTCCAGAAGCTATTACCAGCAAATTCAAGATATACAATTTTATTTGTCACTTAGGTATTTTACATATAAGAGATTATAATCAAAATCGTTAGAGACATTTTTAAGAAAATCCAACTTTTCGAAATTTTTTCCATATAAGTGGTATTTGAGCTGGAGGGATTTTCTTGAATATTTTCGTGTTGCACCCTTAGCTGCTAATTTTATAGAAAAGAAACTTTCGTTTTGCATATTATAGTGAACTTATACATGTTAGTTGCAGAAAATGTTACAAATGCGGATCATTGTGTACGAGTCCATCAGCCTGAAATTTACTATTGGTGGAGTGTGGCTAGACGCGCTGAGCGCTTTTGTTTGGTCTGTGAGTTAGGATGGGGTGGGACCAGGTTAAATAATAGGCGATGCGGCATACCTGGATGCTGACTGAAAAACTTAGGTTCAAGAAGTTTAATGGAGACAATCAATGGAGCTGCAGAAAAGCTTCTGCGGTGCGATTTAGCTTAGGAGGAGTTCCACACAATGACATCTGACACGCATAATGCAAAATAAGAATCAAATGTTCTGCTGAAGAAAATCGAAAAGTAAGGAAGAAGACAAAGAAGCAGTATGGAGTTATGTACTGAAAAGTAAATCTTTGTTTTCTCATTGTTCAGGTCATTGTTCTCATGTTCTCAGAGGTACAATGAATACGAATATTCTGGGTTTTATTCCAAAAGACATTCCAGAAACACACACACATACACACACATATAAATATATTATTTTCAGACAAAACATTTCAACGTTCTGCTCATAAAAAGAGCTTATAGAGAAACTTTCAACAATGAGACGCACATAAACCTGGACTAATTGTAAAACGCCCATCTACTGAAGCCTAGGGTTAAAATATAAGGTCATAATTGTAATTTTTTTTTTTTTTACCGGAAGGGACTTTTGTGTGACGTAATTAAATAAAGGACTATTTATCCATGAATGTTAAACTATAACAGAAAAATTAATGCAATTCTGACTCCAATATATCGGTGTTATAATACATCCATGGTACAAATTTCAGAAGACTGGTATTGTTGGGCAGGAAGTTCATCATCGGTCATAGGTATTCTTAAGCTCATTCACCTGAACTATGACCCGTAGTTTTGTCACTCCTTCTATAGCTACAAGCCTTCTTCAACCATGGGTACAAATTTATGTTATGCTTCAACTGAGTCATCCATTTTCGTAATTATTTCTGTTAGTCAATCAATAAATTAAGAGCAAAACTATGACTGTACAGATTGGATCCCTGATTGTGTCAGACTGGCGAACGTTTTATTCTTAGTTCTTAGCTTTCAAAGATTATAGGTAGGCATAGGTTATACAACGGAAGGAGACTGCTCGCGCACTGCAACTACATGGATCAATTGTGGCTATCATCCCTCAGAAGGAAGTAATGAGATGAAATCACAAGACGTTATAGGTTGTAGGCAGACAGGCCACGGGATGCGCGGAGGTCTCTAATAGTTCCAGGCTCGAAGAACCGATCTGAAACTGCCTAGAGAGAGTGATGAACGACATGTCGAACAAGCAGACGTCTAGTGACTACGGGGAGTACTTTTCCTTGAACAATCATCCGCACCATCTGTCTGGCACCTCCATATGCCAGAAAAACTGAAAGTAGCCTGAAACATCTGAAGGGAAATAAAGTAAAGGAAGCTGTGGTAGATAAGAAACCACCCCGAAATTTGCCTACCAACCAGGAAAAACCACGAGAAACCCAAGGTTAGAGTGGGCGGTTGACGGGAATCGAACACGGGATCTCCTAAATGTGAGCCTCAAGCGCTACCACGGAGCCATCTTGCTCGCTTTCAAAGCCATCTAACAGCCATTTATTGATTTAATCATTGCTGAAAACTTCCGAACTTTCTGTTTAAAAACGATAAAAAAATAAGTTTAAAAATTTGTAAAATTAGTCTTCTTCAATTATTTGCTTCTTTTTTTTCTCTACCATACAGGAATCTACGGGCATAGGTACTTCTAGAATAGTTATTTATTTAAATAAACTCTTTGATTCTGTGTGCCGAGTGACCAAGGAACTGAAGCTCACTCAAACACCTACGACTGCAAAAACGAGAACTTGAACGCTGTACTTCTTTTCTAGAATGAGCTATGTTAAGTAGGGCGATAAATTAACTATTGAACTACCTTGAACTCTGTTACAAAGGTAACACAGTACTATTAATTTCGTATTCTTCTCCTCTTCAAGCTTCACCTGTTGGACCTGTTCCACCAGAACGAATAACCCTAACTACTTCTGTATTTTGAGTTATTACTGAACACTTCATATTCTGCATAACGACTCTTCACGCGGCGGCCATGAAGAATTTACTTTTAATGAGACGCTGGTCATTTGCAAGTGGTAGTGTATCAGTGTGTTCTCTTTGATGAGAAGTGTTTGATTGAAGCACATCGCTGATGCTAGATTTACAATGTTTTATCTGTTTGGAACGGAATATGTCAGCATGAAAAATGTGTGGGTCTAATGCAGTTATTTCGTTCATGTATTTCTTTAAATTGAAATAGTATTTGACATGCAACTGAAATAAAGCTGTTTTTACTGATGATAGCGTAAATCCTTTTGACGTTTCTGAATATCTTAAGATGTGTCAGTCAGGGGAGATCCAATGTTGATTTCTTTGGTTCTCTTTAGCAACGCTAATGAGTCTGGTGTTTTGGCCCAACAGTGTTGAAGGTGTTCCATCTGGAACCGACAGGGACCCCAACCATGCTTAGCTGTTGTCATCAGATTCTGGTTGCCCTTCGGGTCTCTCTCCTCATCACTCCCTGGGGTCACGTAGGTCACAGCGGGTGCTCTATCCCAATGTTCGTGACCCCATCCGAGTGTCTATCCTATCCAATCCTCATTAAACTCCTTCGCCAGTTCAATGAGACGCGCGAACCGATAAGAGTGCTTACCTTAGGTCGGGTGGAGATAGGTACAGAAAGGGTAGCCAAGGGAGCTTTCTGACTCTTGAGATACTGAACTGTCATAATTAAGACTCTTAACTTGGGACCCTATGTCAACTGCTGGTTCTGTTATAACGTAAATAAAGCTAACACTACATGTACTCAAAGACTGTTCCTCGATGTTGATAATGAGGTGTTTTCTGACATTAAATACCGGTCGCATAGGCACACAAGGTCCCAGCTTCCGAGCCTACGTCATAATATTCAGCTTAAATGCACGCTCTTCTGCTTCAAGTGAGATACATCATTTATAGTCTGACACTAGTGTTTAGCCTCGCCATTTTAAGGGAACAATTTTGTGTACATCCAAATCATCACCACAAATAAAGGATTTTTTGTTCAAAAGTTCAAGTTAGAGCTTCAGTACCATTCGTTATACATGCATAAATATATAATATTATTTATTGCTTTTCTCAGTTGAGGGCTGCCATGTAGACAAAGTACAACTATCAATTAACATTTTTTAAAAATCATTTACAATAACTATTTCGTTCATGACACGCGATCTAGGAAGTGACCAATCCAGTACATTGGAGCATAAAATTCCAAGCAATCGGAACTCATTATCTCTGCATTTTAATCGTTTTTTATCACACCCGCGTGCAATTGTTTTTCTAAATTTATCGCACCCACCTGCATTTGTTTCTTCTCGGAACTAATGTTCGTCTCATAATGATAGTATCAGTGTGCGGTGATATTCCGTACATCATGGCAGAAGTTCCAAAACGTTTTGGGGAAGGTCTATCTCTGAAATAGACATATTAATTCAAAACTCAAAGCTTCAGAATGCTAAAAACAACACAGAGAGAGTGAGAGAGAGAGAGAGGGAGAGAGAGAGAATCAGTTCAACGGATTCTGTAAGCAGATATCTTGCCAGATACCCCATATTTTTTAAAGATTGGGCAATGAATATGAGAAAGTGTGATGGGACGAGTACAGGGATTCTTATTCTTCGTGTCCATATAGGCTAATCATTGTTATTTTATTCACGAAATACTTTTATTAAATACAACTCGAGCTACAACTTTTCTCTAGATAAATTCGCTGCAAACTAGTTGCTCGCGAATTTATCGATAAAAGTTTGAGCTCTCGTTATATTACTTCTGATAAAAATAAATCGCATAACTAAGTATAGAAAGGGAGGACCAGGAGGTGAATAAGTGCAAATAATTTGATATTTAGTGGAGAACAATGCGTTTTACAGATAATTGTATCTCGTTTAGTCCGCTTACTAACTGCATTATCGAAAGTTAAGCTCAAATTTCAGATTATAATGTGTTTTGAACAGCCTCCTCAGCTATGCCATTGATGTGTTTGCATACATCTATACAGGGTGTTAATGAACTACACAGAAATAATTTGTGAGATTGTGCACGTGACTAAGTATAAGTAATTTGAGATCGGCGATGCATTATGTCCGGATAAACAACGCAGCTACATATCCTCAAATGTGTGGATATCAGGTGCTGATAAGTCGGTGTTAAAGCAAAGCAGGTTGAAAACATAGCTTAGCATGTCTTTATAACTGCTGCCCGAGTATAGAAATATCGATTTTTAACAGCTCGTTACTAGCGTTCTCAAGATTTAATGTTGCAAATATCTGTAAAATCTCGAAATAATCACTTGACAGTGCGACACTGAGCATTCATTAACTGCGTTCTTGAGTTATGTAGCCTGCTCTGGTGGCTTAATGCGTAACGCGGGAAGCTGCTATTTTAAAAGGTCATGAGTTCGATCCCTGTCATAGAGTAAATGCTTTTTGTTATTATTTTTTTTCATTCCAGACGAAGTGCCACGATACGTGAACGAGACCCGAACTCGGAAACTATCTTTCACTTGAAAGCCAGTATCATAACCACTACGCTAGAGAGGTACCCTGTAATATGTCCCTTCGTCTTTAGTGTTATGCTCTCGAATGGTTGATAAATTAGCCAGTGGCGTATTGGCACTTCAGAAACTTATAGCCGTTACTTCGAAATTCCAATAAACAGTCTCCTATTTCAAATTACTTATTTAAGTAATCTACATACTCTGTGAAAATATTTCGCTATAGTTCATTAACACCCCTGTATAGTCGGGCAGGGCAGAGGGTAGAAGAGGGTCAACCGTGTGGCCAGTTAGGTAAACAACCAAACATCTGAGATAGGGAATAACAGCCATTCTAAAACATCGTGAATCATGAATATAACTTTAGAGAATAGCGAAAAACACTGCAAATACTAGATCACCATATAGTCCTCAAGCGCTGATACAAATATTTGCACTTATGAACCTCTCACCATATATCTTAAATGACCAAAAGGCTACTAGTCAGGTCATATGTCTCTAGAGTCGTTTAGTTCATGGCATATACAAACAACAACAAAAAAACGAATCTTTTATCAGGCTACGGAAGGGAAGTAAAGCTGTTGGTCCCGTGTCGTAGATTTACGGCATGTAAAAGACTCTCAAGCCTGATAGAGAGGCCTCTGAGCAAAATTAAACGGCCTTTCACACCCAATATAGAATGGGACGCTGAGAACCACAGTAGTTAAAGAGCGTCCATAAATAACATGCCATTTACATTTTATTAGGTTGGAAACTTTTCAGACCACAGTCGTATTTTAATAAAAATCGTTAGAGCCATTTTTCATAAAATAAAACTTTTCGATAAATGTTCCATGTAAAGAAAGGGTAGTTGAGGTTGAGGGCATTTTCCCGAACATTTTCGGTCGCATCCTTGGAAGATACTGAACTTAAATATAAAGTTTCACATTTAACCGATTTTTGGTTTTTGAGTTACGCAAAAATTGTCAAACGCACAGACTCGTACACACGCGGAGCTTTTTCTAACAATACTTTTTTTTTTTTTTTTTGGTTTCTTGGGACTCTAAACCTGTTTTCGGTGAAACCTCGGCATCGAAATTTTCGGTAGAATACAATACTTTCTCTAGCTACTGTGTACATATAATATACATACGTGCCAAAGAAAATAAATACGCAAAGTTTGGTTGAAAGTGGGACGGAATCATAGGAGAGAGGTCACAACTCGACCGCGGCGACTAGGCAGGAGTGAACCGCGGAGGTTACCATTGCCTTCCGCGGGTTGGAGGTGAAGGAACACAACATCCACACTTCGGAGATAGTGGGGAAGAATCCTGGTAGGGAAAAAAATTCCCTGCCTCCACCAGGAGTTCAACCCTTGTCGCCCGTGCTAGAGGCAGAAGAATTAACACTGTGACGTGCGGATGGTCGCTTTCATGTTATACAAATTCATTTATGTTTTATCCTGGACCGTTTAAAGACGTTGGAAATATATATTTTTCAGAGTATAAAATAACCTTTTATGTGCTTTAGGGAAAAGTGGTGATCATAGGAGAAAAGAGCGCCTGGGTTATGAATTGCAACATTTTGAGCTAGGAAGCAAGCTCTCGCTTTATCACTTTTTCACAACTGTAAGCACAGGTTAACTTATTATTTGTATAATAATTATTTGCAGAAACACACAAAATATAACCAGCCTAAATTTGGTTATGAAACATGCGGTATTTGTGTGAAATCAGAATTTAAAATAATGGCATATGCTAGATTCCCAACACCCCAGTACTCTTTAAGGAGAGATCAATTAAAATTGGGAATAAAAAAAATCACACCTCGCTAACTTTTGATCACAGCTTTATGAATTTATATATATTTTGCACTCGAGTAGGTATATGTGCACTGTAAGTTTCAATAAAACCGAGCAAATACTTGAAACATTTAGATTTTCTAATTTAAAATAGTTTGCCTTTATGATTACATAATTATTTTTTTCGCAGTCAGCTTATCCTCCCCTTATTTAGGACTGACACCCGCTAGGACTTACAAACGAATGGCTATGGGTCAAAAGCCTGTCGGGGAGCCAACGGCGCGAAACCACAGAATGGAGAATCTGTCCATAGCCTGGCATGAACGTGAGGAAGTAGATGATATGAAATGCAAGCGAAATGGAGGATAGGAAAGACGATGATGGTGTAATTGATGGAATGAGTGGCGGGGGAAACCGGAGGACCCGGAGCAAAACCCACGCAGACGCCGCTTCGTCCACCACAAATCCCACCTGCGGGTGCTTGGGACCGAACCCGGGTCGCCTAGGTGGGAGGCAAGCGCTCTAACCGCTCCGGCTTCGCCTTAGATAATTATAGTAAATTGATTGTTATTAAGGTTTTTTCTCTGTGACTCTTGGTTTATTTTATATGGCTTTTTAAAAATAATGTTCCAAAATTGATTTATGTTTCCAGGTGTGTGCATTACTTTATTTATGAAATAAAGCATCTACCAACATTTCCTTAAATGGATTTAAAATTAGGCATACTTAAAGTTTCATAAAAATATTTAGCATAGTTGATGAAGTATAGGCACGTAATTTTGAAACATTTATCTATTGATAACAAAGAACAAGGTGTAGGTTCAAATAACAACAAGAAAAGTTTAAAATGCCCAACTGAATGATGAAAACCCACCCCTGCACCTCTCTTCGTCCACCACAAATCTCACATGCGGCCCATCTGAATGCTATGACCCATTATGGCCTTTGTTTATAAAGTTGGTGCAAGTACAACCATGTGATCACTATATACCCATAACAACTTAGCTTTGCCGCCAGGGTAGTTTGGTTATAGCGCGTCTGCCTCATATTCCTCAGGTTGCGCGTTCGAATCTCGCTAAGGGTGTGTTACCCGGGTAAGGTTTTTTTCGGGGTTTTTCCCTTATCCTGAGAAGACGAACGTCCAGTAATTTTAAGCTCCATAAACTCCGAAATCATTTGAGCAGCATTTCACCAATTTCATTCATCATCCTGTATGACCAACCAGGTTAAAGGTCGTTAAGTTACCCCCTCCCAAAAAAAAAAAAATCACTGTCAACAGTAAAATAATACCCATGTATATGGGGGTGGACAAGTTGAATATTTAATTAAGCTTTAGTCTTTTATAATTGAATTTCAGGACAAACTTTGTAGTCATTTTAAGTAAACATTAAAAAACAAATTGAAAGGAAAATATAAAAGTCCCCATCTTGAGCGCAGTAATTTCCTACAACGTTGGTGCAAATTTCGTTAAACTCTTTCATTTGTTACTTCATGTTTTGTTCACAGTGCCTAATGTGATTTTAAACCTTATAAATAGGTAGCATAAATGTTACGAGCATGATGAGGTGTTTCACTTTTGCGTGAGTGTAAACAAAATTATAGTTTAAGTTTTGGACATAACTGCGTGGCATAGAGCCGGACTATGAGCCATTTCACATTTCTTACTTTGGATCAGAGTTGTGATTCTTTTATTTTTAAAAGATGCTTCATATATGTTTTTTGTTCGAATAACATAATAACTCCATGGCACGACAGCTCACGGGGAACCTTGGCCTACCGCCCGGCCGCTGCGTCCCCCATCTCGGTCCACTACAGACGTCATGGATGGGGTGCAGTATTGGAGGGTGAGACGTGGTAGCGCCTCGAGTCCCTCCCGGCCGGTTAATGTGGTCCTCATGACCTGGAGCCGCTACTTCTCCATCAAGTAGCTCCTCAATTGGCCCCCCAGGGACCTTACGAGGCTGAGTGCATCCCGGGCCAGGTCTCCCAGCGGAGGAAAAATCCCCACGCCGATCGAATTCCAGGTCTCCCGCTTGTTAAGCAGCTGCGCTACCGCCGCGCTAAGGAGATTTTTGTTCGAATACAAAAGTTAAATTACAGCATTTCAATATCTTTAATTTCCCCATCTGGCGCTTAATTCACTGAAGGAATACAAATTCTCCCCAGCGTTTTCCAGTGAAGTTTTCTGCAAGCTTCTGTCCTTTACATCTAGTACTATCAAATTAATACGCTTTCACAGTATATGGTAAATCAAATGGTTCAATAGGAAAACCAAAGTAAGACAATTTTACTGTATGGCCAATAAAAAATTCTTCTTCTTCTTCTTCTCATATATACCCAAGATTGGGGCTTCAAACTCGGCGAAGCCCCCATGGACCATACTTTTGCACCTAGTTGAAATTTTTTATTAATTTTAAGTAAATTTTAAATCACTAAGGAAGGTATAGAAAACATTACTATATTAAATGCAACACAATGTATTGCAAACGGCTCAAGTAACATGGTTTTGTACTTAGACTTAATTGGATAGAACAAATGAAGCAAGAGTTCTACAAACCAATCTTTGCTATGACAAAGGAGACAAACTGGATGCACTTACATTGTTGTGCTGGTAGTAGAGAAGCATCTTTATAGAAGCAACAGTGACTTAGCTATCACGTAGATCTAGATTTTTTTAGGTTCAAAGCTTATTTTATGTGTACAAGTAAATTAAAAATATATTCATGTTTTGTATAAAATGGTGCCTAAAATGTCTGTTTTGACCACTGGCACTTATTATTCAATATTTTATAACCTAAAAGTACCTACCCATTTTCTAATAGTATGGTTGTAAGAATGGGACATTCTGGGAAAACACTCGTGGATTCATTCGTTTGTAGAAAGAGAAGCAGAGTATTTGCAACTTGTAGAACTCTTTGTCCTTTGGTATTGATCGCTGACTGCAGTACGGCAGAATTTTTTACAGTGTTTAACGCCCGTTTTTATTACTATGTCACCGCAGGCGATGACGCTGATGACGCATGGAATGAAGGTGGAACAACAATGGAATGTGATGGCGGGAGAAACCGGAGAACCCGGAGTAAACCCTTCCCTGCGCCGCTTTGTCACCATAAATCTTATATGCGGTCACATGGGATCGAATTCGGGCCGCCCACTTAATTAACTCTTGATATACGCTGATTCGTGAGATTTCTCCATGTTTTCTGTTTTGCTTTTGAAATATATTTCCTTTACATTGCTGTTTTAACGATATATTGATTTTTGAAAATAACACTTTAAGAAGATCAATTAGATGGCAATTAATATATACTTCTGCAGTGTACGGTGCATTTTCACCGCAATCTTTTCACTTTGTTTTTAGAGGCCAATTTTCAACTTTATAAGCTCGTATGTGTTACCAACTATACATTTATAATCTATGGCATAAAATGTTTCTAGATATAATAAGGTCAGAGTTTACTGTTTTTGTTATTGTATAATGCTTAATGCTCACTCTTTAATTCCATTTTTTAACCTTTAGGAACTATACATAGATTTTGGATACACAAAATTTAAGGGAAACTAGGTTTTTGGTGTCTAAAACTACAATTTTAGATTCAATTTTTATAATTTTAGGGCCTTTTTAGCTGCAATAAATTTGTTTTAAGGGGATCAACATTTCAAAGTCAATGTTTCTTAAGGAATTACGTTCACCTTTTGACCACATTCTTTTATTGTTATCTGTAACTAATTCTGAAATTTTGAGACAAATGCATCAAGTAGTTTTTTGAGAACTACCATATAAAGAACTCCGCGCGTTTCAGTTTTTTTAAATTGTTTAACAAAACTTCATATTTGCATTCCAGGAATATTACTTTAAAGACATTATCTGATGAATTTCAAATTAATTAACAATTACTGCAGGAAAAGGTAAAAATTATTTTTTCATATTTTCTTCATTATTTTTGAGGAATAACTAACTTTGTTAATACAAACACATAATTAATTTTGCTTACTTAGAAAATTACTTCAATAATTTTTATTTGTTATGATATTAAAGTTCTGTATTAAAAATCAAAATAGTTGATAGAAATGTGCCCCGCAAAGTGTATTATGAATATTTACATGCGTTGGAGGATGAATTTAGAGAAACACGTTTTTAATATTTCAAACATAATTTGTTACGATTAAAACTTAAATTTAAAAACCCAGGCGACAAGTGTCTAAGTTGCAAGTGACTGAAAATAATTTTGGGGTGTTAATCTACAAGGACCAAAGTATATTAGTGTGCTAAAGTCCAAAAATCAACATTTTCAAGAATTTTGGTCAATTTACACAAGTTGGTCCCCTTAAGGAACTAAATAATCGAGGTCTACTTATAAGTAGCGGCAGGATTACGTGATAGAAGCACATATTGGCTCATGCCATGGGTAAAAATAATTTGGGTAATATGGACCAGAGCTATGTCGCAGGACCATCGTTGTATGGAATTAACAGCATTTTAATTGACATCTCCCATTAACCACACAACATACTTCTACAGGCAACAATTTCTCTACGGCAAAGTCGAAAATTTCACCAACGCTTTCCATAGTAGTTACATTAAGACGTTACCTGTTTAAATGCATTAATTGTGTTAACCTCGCACGTTTCGAAGATTTGAACTCAACAAGATCGCCTTTCCGAGGTCACTCAGCGACTCTGCGTGTGTACCTGTCTTCACAGCAGCTTTTGAATGAACCAGTTGATTTCCATAAATCGGATTATGCATGCAGTTCTTGAGGAGGATGCAAACCTGCCGGAGATTTCAACTCCTAGACGCTAAATAACAGAATGAGGTACCCGTTGCATGAAATATCTAAGAGCTGGAAATGATTAATGGTTAGCTTGTCTTTGTATGTTATCCGTGGATTAATTAACTGCATATCATTACAGCCGTGCTTGTGCCATACCTAAGAATGGGAGGACACTCTTAATTCAAAAGGGTATTGTAGGTGACGAAACATTTTTAATATACATCATTTTGGGCTGAAAACAACAAGCTTTAATAATAACACTAATACGAATATTTATATTATTTGCATTTATATAATTATTATTAATACATTCTTATTATTATTATTATTATTATTATTATTAAATTTTTATTATTATTAGTGGTGGTGGTGTTGGTGGTGGTGGTGGTGGTAGTAATTAGCAGGAGCAGCAGCAGCAGGAGCAGGAGCAACAGGAGCAGGAGCAGCAACAGGAGCAGGAGCAGCAGCAGCAGCAGCAGCAGCAGCAGCAGCAGCAGGAGCAGCAGCAGCAGCAACAGGAGCAAGAACAGCAGGAGCAGCAGCAGGAGCAGCAGCAGCAGCAGCAGCAGCAGCAGGACCAAGAGCAGCAGCAGGAGCAGCAGCAGCAGGAGCAGCAGCAGCAGGAGCAGGAGCCGCAGCAGGAGCAGGAGCAGCAGCAGCAGGAGCAGGAACAACAGGAGCAGCAGGAGCAACAGCAGGAGTAGGAGCATTAGCAGTAGTAGTATGTGAAGCACAATTTTGTGGTGTTGTTCACAATTCCACAATCCATACTGCTCATATCCTCTCCTGTCATGTGTATATTTCACTTTTTCCACATGCACTGGTATTCTTAAAAAAAAAATAGATGCCATGATTTATTCCCTAACCCTCCTGTGAATAATGATGATGATAATAATAATAATAATAATAATAATAGTAATAACAATAATATAATAACGACAACAACACAACAACAATAATAATAATAATAATAATAATAATAATAATAATAATAATAATAATAATAATAATAACAACAATATAATAGCAATAATAATAGTAATAATAATTAATAATAATAATAATAATAATTAATAATAATAATAATAATAATAGACCTCAAATAAGCCTCTCATTATTGACCGGTTTATTTTTTATGGATTTTTTTTTCTTCATTATATTAGTGTTAGAAAAGGTGAAAAACATATCAAACAATTGAGAATTACCTTTCGGAATTTATAGTTTTGTAATAACATACGTCACCAAATATGCAACACTAGTTACTAAGCGCAAAGTTTTAACGCATTATCATTTAAGATGTGATTATAAAACGATACACATGTGTGATTTCCAAAAACAAGAATCTTCGTTTAGTTTCATATGAACCAAACTCCTTAAACAATGAACTGATCTAGTTCATCTTCAAGTAGACCTCCATGTGATGAATGGCATTTCTTAATTGCGAGAAGAAAATATATAGGAAATTATAAAATATTTTAAATGAAAACAAACCACAAGGGTCATCTAGAAAGTAACCATCGATTTGGCATAACTAAATAATTACGAAAGATATCAACACAAAACTTGATTTAAAAGATTCCAGTACATTACTGCATTTCTCGACGTAATCTTTATTGCTATCAAGGTATTTATGGCCTCGTGGTATAAACAGTGTGTTAATGTGTGCGTCTGTGATGTCGGAGAGGATTCCACTTTGCAGCCTTTGACATGTCAAACGCCAGGAAGATAGGATGAGATTAGAGTAATTTCAAACGGCGGCCGAAACAGGACGGTAGAGAAAGAGCTACCGTGGACGGTCCCTAAAATATTCCAAGCGGTTCATCATCCTGAAGAGGGGAATGCTAAGAGCCCGCCCCTCCCCCCCAGTTCTGGCCAAGATCCCTGGGTTTAGAGACGACTGTAAACACCATACCGAACCCGAGAGCTTATTTCTAGAGCGCGGTCACCATCATGGAAGGGTGCCACCACCGCAGTCTTCGCCAACACTACAACCCTAAAAGAGACGTTGATTGAAATGGAGATATAAAGTAGGGACAGGATATTCCGGGGAATTAAGAAAACCTCCCGAGCATTTGCCTAGTGACCCGGGAAAACCCCCGAAAAACCTATGGGACAGAGGGATAGGCCGCGGAGATCGCTCGTACGACCTCCCGAATGCCAATCTCTGACAAAACGTCTGAGCTACCTGGTTCGGTAACCATGATGTCACTGCCACTTTGAAGTTTCATTGGGGTTGGGAAATTTTTTCTACTCAAAAAGTCATGTACGGTATCCAAAGTGAAACACGAGTTTTCTGAAACCTTTATCAACATTTTCTTTCAACTCCTCCATAACGACTAATGAACTTCCACTCCGGTCTTTAACGTGCACACTGGTTCTTCCTTGATTATTCGCAAATTATGCGCTCTTTCCTCAATGAAGATCCCTTCATTGCATTATCACCATATATTTGCGTAATTTGCCTATAAAATTCGATTGGCCGAACATGCTGTGCATTACAAAAAAACAAAAACAACAACAAAAAAGAATATGTTCTTTGGCGGTAGCAAAGTATAACATCAGCATTGAAAAACTGGTGCCACGCTACTTAAATGCCTTGACAGAATGGAGATTACGTTGAGAAATAAAGTAAGGCACTCTAACTTTGTAAATGAAGTTTTTTGTTGATATCTTTCTATATTATTTGGTTACGCAGATCGGTGTTTACTTCCTGGATGGCCCTGGTACTTCAACTTTTAGGACTCGAAATATTTACTATCGATGCCACAACATTGTTTTCCATCTTTACTTTCATTTAAAGGGGATGTTGTATTTGCTTTGAAAAACTACCAAAGGTATTAATAGTAAGACAATAAAATATAGAACAAATTGTATGTGTGAAGAATTACTGTAATAAATATTATATTGGAATTTAAAAACTGCGCAGGTGGTTCAATAACATCAATAATGCCATATGTAAAAATGGCACAAACACTGACCAGAAACTGTGTAGGCGTAATTTTACCTAGTGTAAGTTGACGCCCAAACTTTAATCAGATGGAAAACTTCCTAAGCTTGCTTTTGAAATTACTATGAGTGGTGCTGAATAGCTCAGGATCTCATACTGAAATCTTTAGGAGAAACAATGGCATCATAATGCAATTTGTATAAGCGTCAGCAGGAAGCTTCATGAGGCTGATCTTGAAATTGCTATGAAATGCTAACGAAAGGCTCAGGATTCCACAACGGATCTTCAAGTGGAAACAGTTAACTAATAGTGCAGTCTGTATAAATGTTTAAAAACATGTATATAATGTATTAGTTGTATTACTATTCTTAGTGTAACTGTAATATTATTATTTAAGTAAATTTTGTACATTTAACTCTGCTACCGGGCAGTACCCAATTGCACAGAATAAATGCATATATACATGAAACTTCCGTAGGCTGATTCTGGAATTGCCAATAATTGGTAACAAATATCTGAGAACACCAATCGCCTGCGTTGCCACAAGTAGTAAAAGCAGGCGTTAAACACTACCAAAAAAAATGAGAACCCGAAAATGAAACCTCACGCAGAAAAAAGGCATCAACAGTAAAATCTGTACAGATGGCATCAACAAACTTCCTGAAGTTGATATTCAAATTGATCTGAAGTGGTAACAAATATCTGAGAACACCACAATGAAACCTTACGCAGAAAAATGGCATCAAAAGTAAAATCTGTGTAAAGGCAGTAATCAACTTCCTGAAGTTGATATTCAGATTGCCCTGAAGTGGTAACAAATAGCTCGGAACCACACAATGAAATCCCAAGTAGAAACAAACATCAATAGTGCAATCTGTATACATGTCAGCATGAAACTTCATGAGATTGATCTTGAGATTGCCGTGAATAGACAAGAATAACCGAAAACTCCAAAATGAAATTAAAAAAAACAATGGCATCAACAGTGCAGTATGTATAAATGGCACCGGTTGATGTTGATATTGCCATCATGAGGTGATGACAAATACCCAGGACCCCACAACGAAATCTCAAGCAGAAACAATAGCTTGAGCAGTGCAATCTGTATAAATGTCAGCATGAAACTTCCTGCGGTTGATCTTGAGATTGCCATGAATAGACAAGAATAACCGAAAACTCCAAAATGAAATTACAAAAACAATGGCATCAACAGTGTATAAATGGCAGCGGTTGATGTTAAAATTGCCATCTTGAGGTGATGACAAATACCCAGGACCCCACAACGAAATCTCAAGCAGAAACAATAGCTTGAGCAGTGCAATCTGTATAAATGGCAGCATGAAACTTCCTGCGGTTGATCTTGAGATTGCCATGAATAGACAAGAATAACCGAAAACTCCAAAATGAAATTACAAAAACAATGGCATCAACAGTGTATAAATGGCAGCGGTTGATGTTAAAATTGCCATCTTGAGGTGATGACAAATACCCAGGACCCCACAACGAAATCTCAAGCAGAAACAATAGCTTGAGCAGTGCAATCTGTATAAATGGCAGCATGAAACTTCCTGCGGTTGATCTTGAGATTGCCATGAATAGACAAGAATAACCGAAAACTCCAAAATGAAATTACAAAAACAATGGCATCAACAGTGTATAAATGGCAGCGGTTGATGTTAAAATTGCCATCTTGAGGTGATGACAAATACCCAGGACCCCACAACGAAATCTCAAGCAGAAACAATAGCTTGAGCAGTGCAATCTGTATAAATGGCAGCATGAAACTTCCTGCGGTTGATCTTGAGATTGCCATGAATAGACAAGAATAACCGAAAACTCCAAAATGAAATTACAAAAACAATGGCATCAACAGTGTATAAATGGCAGCGGTTGATGTTAAAATTGCCATCTTGAGGTGATGACAAATACCCAGGACCCCACAACGAAATCTCAAGCAGAAACAATAGCTTGAGCAGTGCAATCTGTATAAATGGCAGCATGAAACTTCCTGCGGTTGATCTTGAGATTGCCATGAATAGACAAGAATAACCGAAAACTCCAAAATGAAATTACAAAAACAATGGCATCAACAGTGTATAAATGGCAGCGGTTGATGTTAAAATTGCCATCTTGAGGTGATGACAAATACCCAGGACCCCACAACGAAATCTCAAGCAGAAACAATAGCTTGAGCAGTGCAATCTGTATAAATGGCAGCATGAAACTTCCTGCGGTTGATCTTGAGATTGCCATGAGGTGGTATGTCTCAGCACTGAGCTGCATGTTAAGCGCATGTCACACATTGTACAGAATGGAAGGAATAAATCAATGCCTGGCGAAGCATCGTTACAAGATTCATGTCAAACTTCTTTACGATGTCCATTGTGTCGGTACCCTTGTCTCCCTTCTCATTCTGCATCTCTCTTTTTTTAGCACCCAGAGTTCACAACCATTCAGAACTTTACTTTACGATCGAATGATTTACAACGAGGTGAAAGCTCTTTCATCAGCATCAAAGTTTTGCTATAACCTATATAATTCTAACATAAGATACTTCTGAAGGCAGCTAAATGGGTAACAAATTATATGTAACACGATGAAAGCCAATTTCATTTGTAAAATAATCTTTTAGAGTAAATTTCGGAGAAAACGAGGTGAAATCTCTTTCATCAGCATATTATAACCTATATAATTTTAACATGAGATGTTGCTGAAGGCAACTAAATGAGTAACAAATTAAATGTAACTCGATGAAAGCCAATTTCATTTCAAAAAGAATCTTTCAGAGTAAATTTCGGAGAAAGTCCGGAAGACGTACAGCTGCCGTCTCTATGTATGATCAATTTCTGAAGTTATTTATAAAGGCAAATTTGACAGTAGTTTCATTACCCATATGGATCTAAATATAAGTTTTATTTTATTTTTATGAAGTTAAATTCGTATAAGGTCAAGTACGTCACATTTTATATCATTTATTTACGTCTGGAGAATGAGAGAATATCTTGAAAAATCTCTCCATAATGCTATTTTTTTAACACGAAGAAAAATAAATAAAATGAGCCTGGTGCATTCATTTCATAAGAGAGCTGAGGGTGTATGCAATCAAACAAGCAATAGCTATTTTTCACTAAGTAAGGATTCAGACGGAAATGTAGATATTAATGTCCATGTCATGGAGTAACTAAGTTTTCATGACAAAAATATGAAAGAAAATATCATAATCATACATTTTCACAAAAAATTATTAGTGTACTGCTAATTCTCATTTATATTTTTCTTTTAGTATGAAGCTTAAATTCATGGATGTAATCATAAAAATACCTACAATACAATCCAGAGATGCCTTTTATGAAAAAGGAACGGAAACACGCATATTTTGTATTCTGTGAAATTGTTTTAATGGGATTTAAATATCAAACACACCTTTTGTCCTGTCAAACGTTTAATTAATCTTATTAGTGCGTTTTATATAGCTATACGCAAATAAATTTTCGCTCAAATCAATGCTCCTATAAGTTTTCCTTTTTATATTCAGAAAATAATGCATTATAGAAATATTCCCGCTTTCTTTCACGAATATCACCTAAAAAGGTAAACCTTTATTTCCACGATATTTTTATAAAAATAATGTTTTTAAATTTAGTATTAGAGCCCATAACTAAATTCAGTGTTAAATGAACCTAATTGCAGCATTATACTTAGAAGGTTTTGGTTTCCTGGGTAAAAGTTTAATGTAACTTCAAAAGGATTTATGATGTTTGACCAAGTGTGGAATGTACTTACTAAATTTTGAGCCATAGCTCTATTTGGAGTATATCTCGGAAGTGCTTGGTTCTTGAGTAATTAATCTTTAAAGTGTTTACTAATTTCCAGGACTTAGCACATTTTCGTTTCTTACAAGTTAAACCCACGGCTGCCAGTGATTCAGAAGGCATAATCTCATTAGTTAATTGTTTGCCAAATGTTATGAGATGATGTTGTGACCAATGAAATTCGATGATTTGATCACGTAATAGATCATTCGACATTTTGAGTTGGTTAATAGCTTTGAATTGGAAAAGAAAGAGTAACGACCATGATGTTGTGCACATATGAAGGTGAATGTGAGCCGAATTATATGCGGTGTCTTGAGTTTTACTATAAATTGTTGAGCTATTTATTAAACATTGATATATAAACAGATACTTGCAGATTGTTTGTTCAGGTGTAAATATGTACCTCAGGAAAGCAGCTAATGTATTATACAGCGAAATATTAGGGTAAGCTAAGGTAAAATAGATCTTGTCTTTCTAAGTGTTTTTGAAAAGAGAATAGGAGGCGAACGGAGGTCGTTAGACCATAGCGAGCCGCTGCGAACGAGAGGTTCCTCTGGCTTCGAGATTTCGTCGAGTTTAGGTTACTATCGGTTAGGGCTATGTAAATGAGCTGGATCGAAATGTAGGGTAAAATGGAGTTTCCGATAACTATTTTAATGTTTTTTTTAAAAATAATGTAAATAAGGTATTTTGTAGAGAAAAAAAACTGAAATCCATTCAGTAGTCAAAGTTTTACCGTTTCCAGAGACAACTTTGTTCTTAAAGAGAGCTGTAGGTATGACTTTCTTCGGGACATGGGTATACTTTTCACATTTGGGTCAGTTTACTAAAGAATACACAGATTGTCCCATGATTCCCGTCCATTTCATTGAATAACACATGTGCATTCCTGCATACTTCGTGCTGAATACATCTCTAAACATTTCTAACCTCATAAACTAGAAAGTTTAATAAGTATACCGCATTTCTGTCGTTACACTACTAGCTGGATTGAGCGATCCCTGATGATATGATCTGCCTTCCCTAATCCGGAAAAATCGCTCATCACAAAATGAAGATCAGGTATTAGCAAAACATTCTTTAAGGGGACTAAACCATAAAATTTATAAATTATGTATTTCTTGTACAACTAATGTGATATTTATCAAATATTTTCATATGTTCTACAAAAACTTGCAAAATTGTAGATAAAGTTCTAGAAAATTCATGAGGAAGAAATTATTTCTGTTTTATAATTTTCTATGAGTACATTTCGTAGTAGTACTCTTTTAAAATTTCGAAAAAAGTTTTAATTTTGGTTTGCAAACATATCTGTCTTAAACAACACATGGTTTGCAAATAAAGGTGAACTACTTTACAAAACAAATTTAAAAGTATATTGCGCCTTTTTGCTTTTTAGTTAACATTAAAGGCATCTCGATTTTCATGTTTAATTTCTTGATCATTTTCGACCATAACATTTATTTTCATCATTTAAAGACTCATTAATGGAATTTTCAAAACGTTCGCCAAAATTTTGCACCTCAAGGAGCAATTGGAATGAAAATGAGAACCGAAAAATATCTGATGTGTTACACTCACATGACTTTCTCTAGCTGCTCTACAAACTTCTTAAAAAGATTATTCTTCTTTCTACACAATGCTAATGGAGATAAACATTATAGTTCCTTATAAATATAAGGAAACTAAGGGAATGTACTAGACTAAAATGATAACCAAATGTTTTAAAAGCTATCATTGCAAATCTCTCCTTTGCTTGGCCAGGAGTAGAAAAAAAGAAAAACGGACACGTCCTATCAGAAAAGTATAAGTACTTCGCAATTGAAACCCATAACGAGGAATATCTCGGAAATGGTTACCTTCACAACTAAAACGTAAAGGGCATAAATTGTGTACTTTGACCAGATCTACATTTCTTGTGCAGCAAGATTTTGTCTATCTCTTACGGTTTAGCAGTTAAGCAAAATTCGGCAAAATGCATCCAGAATAATGAGGTCTTTATATGCTATTTTCAGAAAATTCATGATATACATTTTATTTGGGATGTAAATAGCTTTAATATACGGAGCTTTAATCAAAATCGTTAGAGCCATTTTTGAGAAAATCAAAGTGTCCAAAAATTTTCCATGTAAAGGGTAGTTTGTGGTGGGGGGATTTTATTATGTTGTATCCTTGGAAGATACTAAATCCAAATATCAAGTTTGGTATTTAACGGTCTTTTCGTTTTTGAGCTATTCTATCCACAGACATACACATGGACGTTTTTCTAGAAATAACTTTTTCGGACTCAGTGACCCCAAAATATATATTTCCGGTGAAATCTCGACGTTGAATTTTTAGATGGAATACAGTATCTTCTATCCACTATGTACATTATACATGTGGGCTAGAGGAAGTAAAAAGTAATAAAGAAAACAAGAGGGCTTCAAAACTAAAGTGCTGGCTGACTGATTTTTGAATGACTGTAACGTCTGTACAATTACAATGCACACATCCTCTTTGGCCACTAATTACTGCACAAAATCTGTATTAATACCTCTGTGGTCTGGTGATAAGTATTATTGGTTTCGATTCCTTAAATCCTGGGTTCAATACCTGGCTGGAGGATAGGAATGTTTGTTTAGCCAGAATTATTCCCCATCATTGCAAACATTGAAAGCTTAAGCGAGAGTGTAAATATGTGTGTGTAAATTAAACCTTTAAAAAAGAAAACCCAACGTGAGTTCTTCATTACACCACTGCCGATGGGCAATTGTTTGAAAGCAAAGCCATATTACCGTAAATGTTAGATGCAGCATATAAATAGAACAATCTGCATTTTTTCATAATTACCGACAGTGTCGAATTATCGACTTGATACACATCGAATGTGTACGTAACACCTGAGAAACACATCCAGCATAGACACATATAGCATTAGGGAGCTCGAGATATTCATCTGAAAATATATTCTGGATTCCAGTGCATATTTCTTAGATTGAAATTGCCTCACTGTGGTTCCACGAACTTCAGCAACTTTCGCTTTCCTGATATTCAAATATGAATATTGTGAAATATAATTTCAACTTTTGTGTCCTGCTTTTGCTACGTGTATGTAAAATGTTTATGTTATAGTACCATGAATATTCTATTATTGCGAATTTGATTAGCAGGGTCAATACAATAAATAGGTAAAATACGTTTTTAGCTCGTTTCAGGGAAATTTCACAGTATTTACAACATAGTGCTTACTTATTCAAATTTTATATGTTATTTAAAACAAATATAAAATGAAAGCTGATGACATTTACTATCAAAATGTACCAAAAGTATACATCTACAATGCAATGCGGAGCTCTAACAAGCCATTTTTGATTTTATGGAAGAATTTCACATATCTAACATAGATAGACTGTCACAAGCCTAACATGCAATGTCTAATGTACGTGTATATAACAAAATGCACAAATTTTATCATGAAACCCCGGTACTATACAACAATAGCGGAAGGTCTAAACATGATTAATAAAATAAGAACTGAAGCTTTCCTGGCGACGTGTTAATTCAAAATCTTCTCGGGCTTCTAGCCAGGTAAAAACTTGGCTTGACACAAACGTTTCGAAGAAGTGCATCTTCCTCGTCTTCAGGGTGACGAGGAAGATGCACTTCTTCGAAACGTTGGTGTCAAGCCAAGTTTTTACCTGGCTAGAAGCCCGAGAAGATTTTGAATTAATGATTAATAAAATTTGTCACTACAACTTCAGAAGACTGTTCTTAAATACTCAAAATGTGGTCTTCTCATATCCTCTCTCTGTCACAGACCTTACAGGTAAAATTTAATTTGTTTCACACATAAAAATAATATTTTTCTTAGCAGTAATGATTATCAGAATTGCTGTAGGTTCTATAATAACTCCTGATG
The DNA here is from genome assembly GCA_030762935.1 of Hymenopus coronatus. Lineage (NCBI taxonomy): Eukaryota > Metazoa > Arthropoda > Insecta > Mantodea > Hymenopodidae > Hymenopus > Hymenopus coronatus. Next base: position 94,064,054 of record CM060900.1, on the reverse strand, counting down.
CGGAAGATTAATGAAGAATATTTATTTGTAGTACTTATGGTACAGTTCAGAATATTATAAGCCAAACAGAAAATAATACCAATAAGCGATTGTGTCTAAAATCTTGACTGACTGGTGTTATTTGTGACCCGGTGTATATGGAGAGACTTATGATCTTAGTTGACGAATTATTTAATTTCACTAATTCTCCCCGCACCGTTTTATGTAATTATTGTACGGTGAGCTAGAGAATTTTTCTGGTGGATCCTCACCTTTAACCCTACCGAGTGATGTGGCGCCGATGTAATGTGTGCGATTTGCAATCAGGAGGTCACAGGTTCGATCCCTGTCTGCCGCACACTCTTAACTGGGTTTCTCGTAGTTCAATGTTGTCACTTAGGTGAACACTAGGGTGCTTATTATTCACGATTTCCTTTCTCCCATTCCAGATATTTCCTTAAGTCTTTCAGGTGTGTGTGTGTGTGTGTGTGTGTGCGCGCGCGCGTGCGCGCGAACGGCTCTGAGCTCGTGGTGTGTGGCGGTGCTAGAAGGTGGCGCGTAGATGCATTCGCTTTGTGTATGTGGTGGTTGTTGTCCTTGCGGGAAATCTTGTATCCTTATAAGTTACTGAACTTATTAAACCACGCTTGATACTTAGCCGACTTTTTGGTTTTGAGTTATGTTGTTTACGCACGCACACACACGCACTGATACCAAATGGACCTTTTTCTAGAAATGTTCTTTTTTATTCAGGGTCCTCAAAATATATATTTCAGGTGATGGATGAATAGAGCTTAAGGGAACTCGGTACAGAATTTTTGGGTGAAATGCTACTATCTACTATGTGCATTATACGATGTAGAGAAAGTAAGAGCACTAAAGTCAGAAATAATATGGTTCAGTCTTGAGTTTTGTAAAAAAAAATAATCACTATTTCCTAAGTACCTGGTGATGGATGCATAGGGCTTAAGGGAACTCAACAGCACCTATTTCCGGTGAAATCTCGGTACAGAATTTTTGGGTGAAATGCTACTATCTACTATGTGCATTATACGATGTAGAGAAAGTAAGAGCACTAAAGTCAGAAATAATATGGTTCAGTCTTGAGTTTTGTAAAAAAAAATAATCACTATTTCCTAAGTACCTTGTGTCTACCAGTTGGACCGAAGGTCCAGGAGAAGAGGAAAACATATTCAGTTGAAGTCTGGCTACCTGGAACTGATGTAGTTAAGAAAGGAACAAGTTTAGCGGATCTGTCACTATGCGCAAAAGTCATTCAATGGAACTGTCCCGCACCGATAGCTGTAATTCCATACAGTAACTGCCCTTAACTCATAAAAGTTTCCCTGGTGTTCACGCAAAAGGATGTGAAACTTCGGCGGAGCGTTTAACGTCCTTAACCCACTCCCCCAACCCAACAATCACCCAAATTCCTGAAATGCTGAATAGCCTATAAGTATCCTCTGACGGCAGAAAATTCATAGGTGTCATTCTTAAATGCAGGGAACCAACATGTATATCGGGAATTACATGATACAAATTGTACAGATGCCATTCCACATTCGATGAAGGTCAGCATCATATGATCAGCGTACATCCCCGATTGGATCCCAGGATGACCAACCCGACGACAACGTAATATTGCCAGCACCACGAATCCCTTAACCGAAAAGTTGGCTTTCATGGCTGAGCTCGCTACTTATCCCAGCTCCTCAATTCCTTCATGATGCCAAAGGCCACCGGTCCTATGCCCAGGATTTCAAATCGGCACCCCCATGGATGAGATAGAACCCCGGCGCATTCGTGGCCGGGAACCAGAGCTCCACGAAGTGTAGCAGTCAAAACCTGTCAAATTTAGAGCAGTGAGTGGACGTTGGTTGCGATATGGATGATACAGGAGCTTCAACCTTCCAACTATGGACTCAATATGTTGTCATGCAGGATAGAGCGCAAACATAGTGACAGCTGCACAGCATAACAACTTCCCAACAGACCCGATATTATCGAAATTATTCCAGAGTGGGGATGTTCTCCACACTTGATTTGCAATTAAAACGAGCTGAGGCAATCTCTTATGCTGAGCAGGAGTTCACACTTCTTCCGCTGCACATGTACGTACGTGAGTGTGTGCGACACAATATGATACATCTTCATCATCCTCTGGAACTCACCTCATGAACGGTGGCGTCATCGAGCACAGGAACTAAACTGGGTTGTGAGTTGTCTAAGAGAGAGCGTGCACAGAACTCTAAATAAGGATATCTGATCTTGTAGCAGGTACAGCGATAAGATGAGAATATGCAGATGTTTGTAGTTGAGAGTAAATGTCACTAAGGATTGCATGAAACGCCTCTTTATGCTCCTTAGAGAGCATAGTGATAAGACCACTTTTAATGGGAAAATGAGTTTAGTCAAATTATAAAACTGTGATTTCTGTTTTTAAAAAAATCTCATGTGGCACATTCACATGAATTTCTCCTTTTACTATGGTTTATTTTTATACTTTCTATAACATATTCTTATGAAACTTTATTACCTTCAGTACCACGTGCCTTGTAGGTAGAGAAAGTAACAACCATATTCCACCCAAAAATCATGTACATAATCTGTAGGTGTTTCTCATTGTGTCTGCAAATACCGTAACTCAAAAACGAAATGTATAAACACAAAATTTAGTGTTTAAGTTTAGTACCCTCCAAAGATTACGAGGATTTTGAAGAAAATTTCCCCATCCTCAACTACCCTATAAATGTAAATTGTTTCAATATTTTTTAGTGTTTAAAAAAACGGCCCCAGCAACCTTTATAAATGTCACATTGTTAATATACTTACATTACAGATCAAATATTTACATTGCATCTCTGAGGATAACCTTTGAAAGCTTCTCCATTCGGAAAGAATGTACAATGTTGCATAGATGGTAAACCATAAGAGATATATCAAAGCTTACTAAACACAAAAAAAATGTATGTCTCTTTAAAACACACAATTTAGTTTAATATATATATATATATATATATATATATATATATATATATATATATATATATGCATATATTTTTCATTAGCAATTTAAAAGAAAGCGTTTTAATTTTTCAACTGTCAGTTTTAAATAAAGTTCTGTTATCGTTGTTTGTCGCAATTTCTGCATTTCAAGGCCAGTATATAGCAAATCACTTTTAAACATCTCACTGTCGATTCCGTTTACTCTATACTCGTGTGCCTACAAATATGTACTGATATTACTTCTGAAAATACATAGTCTGTTAGAGAAAGTTGATGTATGACATCAATTTTCCTTGTATCTACTTCATGTTACTCGAGACAAACAATTTGCAGAAATGCTTACTTTCATTATACATTTCTTTGTAGGCACAAGAATAAAAGAAACCGGATCTATAGTCAGATGTTTAAAATCGGTCTCCTATATGCTGGTCTTAAAATACAATGATCTTTATATGATATCGCGAAAAACAACTGAATACTGAAAAATTGCGTTTTCTTTCTCTGTTTACCCTCCTCATATTCAGGATTTACACCCCCAGGAATTACATGCCAGCGCCTTGGGCCAGACGCCTGTTGAGGAGGAGATGGGTGATCAACCCGATGCGTGATATAAAAACGAGAAAATAGATGATATGACATGAGGCTGAAATGGATGATAGGAAATATTATGGAGGAATTAGTGAATAAATGACGGAGGAAACCGGAGAACCCGGAGAAAATACGCCCATACGCCGCTTCGTCCTCCACAAATTCCATATGCAGTCCTCTGAAATCGAACAGGGTCTACCTAGGTAAGAGGTGAGAGGTCAAACTAATCAGCCATGGTGCCGCCCACAATACCAAAAAACTCGAACCATTATTAACAAATATCTTGGAAATGGCTGATGCCAAAAAAATTGCTTGAAATAACCTTTTTGTCTTAAACAGACGTTCGTTTTTGTGTATGCATTTTAATATGTCTCTTATGGTTTACCCATTACAGAAAATTATACGAAATTCCTTTCCAACGAAGAGAACTTTATTGTTAATTTACTCCCAGATAATTCAAGATATATATATATAATTTTTCATGTTCCTATCTTAAATATATAGTATCTTAATCAGTATTGAATTGTAAAGAAAATAAGAAATATCTAAATTTTTTCCATATACATGTATTTGAGAGTGGGGAGATTTTGTTGAGAATCGTCGTATCGCACCTTTGGATGATGATGCATTTGATTACCAAGTTTGGAATGTGTCGTAAACTTCATGTCTCAATTTTGCTGTACACAGACAGATACACATACCATCTTTTTCTAAATATTCTGTTTTTGGATTCAGGGCACTTCCGGCGGAATGTCAACATCGAATTCTGAGTGGAATGCAGTACTTCCTTTTACCTCCTATTGTACAATACTGACAAAAATTAAAGTTCTTATGTTTCTTCATTGGGTATGCGGTCTTTATGTAGCAAGATTTTCTTTGAAGTAAACATAAATAAAAAGCGTGTCTCTTCTTGTTTAGTCCTCTAACTTCTTTTAAATCTGCTTTTTCATAAAAGTCTACAAAACATTATCCACGCTTTTACTTTCACTTACGTCTGGTTGCTGAAAACAGAAAAAGTTGGCTCCAGGGTAAAGTGTGAGGCTCGCATACTGGAGGTCCCGGGCACTAGTCTCATTAGTCACCCACTCTGACCTTGGGATTTCTTGGTTTGCTGTAGTCGGTAGGCAAACGCTCAGGAGATTTGTCATTTACTGATTTATTTTCGTTGGTGTTTCATTCCCTCATCTCAACTTTAGATGTGCTTTCAGGCTTCGTGGTTTGTGGCGGTGTCGGACAGATGTCACTAATGTTTTTTCTAAGGAAACAGCATTCCCTGGACACTGAAGGGCTGCCTGTTTAGACGAGACGTTCACCGTCCTTTCTGGGCAGCTCCAGTGGCGGAACGGGACTATCGCACTTCTCTGTTACCTGCCTGCCTGGGTCTATGGTTCCTTAATTCCAACACTTTTTTCTGGGGTGGTAGCCGCAATAGATCGCACCTAGGTATCACTGTGCGAGGTGTCCCTCTCCGCTGTATATCATATTCTCTTTGGTTGCTGAAATATTGTATAGCTCCCAATAACATCGAAATTAAGATTGTCCTAAAATACACATTTTGAAGACCCATAAACTAGCAATTTTAGAATAACGTGTGTAAATGTGTGTTAAGTTATTCATAACAAAGCCTAAACTATAATTCTTATGAGCTACACCACATTGATGCTTAACCTTACCTCCTTTGATTTGTATTATGAAGCATTTTTCTTTACTCTGGTCGAAATGGCATGTTCTAAGGTAACCATACAATAGAGAGGCGTGTTTCTGACTGCCATAAGTACTTACATGAATTTCCCATAGCTCCGCAACATTGCATGAAGGTAAATCCACCCTGTTCTCTTTCACTTAAGGTTGGGCATCACTGGTCATACAGTCTGTCTGTCTACTAAAAGTGTAACTTATAGTAAAGATATGAGGTGTGTATTTCAAGGAATGGAACAAATTAATATGCACATACACTTGTAGAACCCAAGTACAAACCTATGTTGCAATCACCTGTATAGTTACAGTATTTTACAGAACATAATAGCCCTGCCCCACTCTTCTTCCAAAGTTTAAAGCTTAAACTTTGCGGTTAGGGGGTTTGCGGTTGGAAACCAACCCTCGCTGTTGCCAAGTCTTCCACTTGCTTGTGCCTTAACTGAGGCACGATTCTCGTCTTGCAAGCAGTTCTCCAGGAAACAGATTTTACTACGTTGCCTCTCGCCCCTAGTACAGCTTCGTCTTTTGTTTGCTAATGGTTATTGCCCAGTGGTAGGGGGAAGCGGTCCCGTTTGAGGGCCATCATATTTTGGAGAAAACTATAGCTAAAGGCAGGTTATGACAGTGATATACTTTCACCATTTTTGAAAATGTAAATAGACAGTACTTCAATAACAAACTGATATTGACGTGAAAAAAGTTGTGATAGATATCCACAGTTTTCTGTTCCACTTTGTTTTAACCACGCCACTGAAACCCTACACTTGCACGTTGAAGACTCAATAGCAGCACAATCAGGACTGTAAAAAATACTGCGGATGTTTTCCATTCAAATGAGTTTCTCTATCTATTCGGTAACAAACTATTCTTACACAAGCATATTTTTCTATCTAATTCATACAAATCACGATAAACATTAGTAGCCCGCCTCTGTAGTGTGGCGGTAGCGTGTGTGCCTCACATTCAAGAGGTCCCAAGTTTGAATCATGGTTAGGGTGGGTTAACGGATAATGTTTTTCCGAGTCTATCCTTTATCGAATGTCGAATAACTGCATGGACTCCGGGCTCAATTGATCATCAGCTCATTCATCCTCCAATATGACTATCAAATTAAACAGCGTTAAAAAAGAATGGTTTGTAGAGATGGCCTTATTACTTAGTTCCTTATAAGTAGGGGGGGAATAAGGTCAGGAGTAAAACAAAAGAAACAGGATTGTCATATTCCTGCTTGAGAAAAGTGTTACGAATTTTAAAATTGAAAACGATAAATGGAATATCTCAGAAATGGTTAACTCCACAAAAATGTATCGCAAGACATTAATTGTGTGTTTTAAAAGGATCTACATTTTTATATTGTAATTTTTTTGTACTTCCTACGGTTTACCACTTATGCAAAAGTCATTCAGAATGAAGGAGTCTCCAGAAGCTATCCTCAGAAAATTCAAGATATACATTTTACTTTTCATGTATATCTTTACTATATAGTATTTGGGTCAAAATCATTAGTCATCTTTGAGAAAATAAGCATTTTAAAAAATCTTCCTTATAAAGGCTATTTTGGGTAAGGCAATTTTCCTAAAATTCTTCATGTCACATTAATGTATTATTTTATAAATTATAAATATATATCATAAAATAGTTATATTATATATTATTTTATAAATTACCAAGTTTGGTATTTAATGAACTTTTGTTTCTATGCAATGTTGTTCACAAGCGCGAGCGTACACACAGACACACACACGGAACCTCTACAAAAATGTTTTATTCAAGAGTCATCAAAACATGTATTTCCGATGAATCTTCGTATCTAATTTTTGGGTAGAATACAATGCAATATTTCTTGTAGGAAGGGCATTATTTGCACAGAAAAGTTTCAAGCTGCTGGAATTATGATGTTACATTGTTCTTTAAGGGTTTTATAACGTTATTCTAAGCTTTCGAGATTGTGTATTTGGGCTAAAAGTTTTAAAATATACAAAAATCACATTTTTCATTAGAAAAAAGCATCCGTAAAACACAGTCGAAAATAAAAGAAGTACTGCTAATGGTAGATGCTATTAATTAAAAGGAGAAAACTATGGCAATGAGTGTTATAAAGTGATAACACTACAGGCTTACCAACCTTATTTTCCTGGTAGATGTGCAGATTGTTATCCAAGAGGCATGCATTATTGGTGCAAGAGGGAATCATTTGAAACACTGCAAAATAATATCATTCTTGAAATGGGTGCTTGAAGCTTAGAAGCCGAATTTCTATCATACCGTTGTGTCCAGGTTTTCTGGGAAGGCCGCGTCTTGGCTGAATTTATTGCCGACGCTTCGCCTTACTATGTGAGGCAACTGACGTGGAGAGAGGGCAAGCCCTGATGAAGCCCCACAAACTGAGGCGAAACGTTGGCAACAAATTCAGCCAAGACCGGCCTTCCCGGAAAACCTAAACACAACGGACACTAGCCGCTGAAGTTTACGCAAGAAATTCTATCACACCGTTCTTTATGTAAACAGAGTTTTTCTCACTCATTGTGTTGTCAGTACTGACGCTAAAATCAAACAAGTGACTATCACAAATGTTTTTTTTTTGTAGTGTTTAACGCCCGCTTTAACTACTAATGGCATCGCAGGCGGTGACACAGATGATACATGAATGATGATGGAGCACCGGTGGAATGCGATGGCGGGGGAAACCGGAGTACCCGGAGAAAACCCGCCCCAGCGCCGCTTTGTCCACCACAAATCTCACATGCGGTCGCTTGGGAACGAACCCCGGCCGTCTAGGTGAGAGGCTAGTGGTCTAACCACTCGGCCACGGCGCGGCCCTAAATCACAGATGTGAAATAGGTGATAGATGCGTAAACAGAATCTATTTCATAGTCTATAATTTGCTAAAAAGAATTGATGAATACATGTTTAAAGCAATTTTTATTCTGCTCGTAGGATAGAATCTCGTTTTCAATCCTTGTACTATGAATCACGATTTTAGATTTTTAGAAAGTATTATCACTGGGATTTTATCCTTTATTAACTAATTGTAGGGGCAATATTTATTAATCTTGTACCACATCTATTGATAGCAGAGCGGACTGGAAGTGATTGGATGAGAAATAAGGAAGTAAGGAATAAGTATCAAATGCATAACCGATATTAACAAATTTTTGAAAGAGCAAAATGGACTGGTATAATCATATTATAAGAATTGACAAAAATAGCCAGAGATTTGAAGTACTGGAAGACCACAGAAAAGACGCGAGAGATCCGCAGTGGACATTTAATGGCTCTCCGCGATAAAGCATGAGGGAAAACAGGTTGCTAGCCTGCATAAAATATAAATAAGAAGAATAAGTACTGCATCTGCAATTTCGTACTATGAATTCTGTACTCTACAAAAATATACGTTCTACATATTTTGGAGTACTGTGCTAAATTTCCTCTTCAGTTGGTACCTCTGTAAAATTGGCAGCTTTGCAGCTTTTTCTGTGAATTAGATTTTTTGGTTATAAATAATCCGTTTTTTTTTAGAAGTTGGTGAAGGCACTGAATTCAATTTTAGTATGATAAAAACAAAGTCTAAGTTCTGTTATGGATCATATTTGTGGTTAAGATATTCATTGTTTTGTATTGGTTTTCTTTCAAAAATGTGTTCTAATGAATTTTAATAAAAATATGCTATTATTCAGAAAATATTATCTTACTTAGTAAACAAACATGTATAAAATGGATAAGTAAACTCTGAAGAAATACATCTATATACTATAAAAAATAATTTTGATGTCCTAAGCAACTTCTGATATAAAATGTTATGAATTTTGGAGTGGATTTAGCAGATATATAGATGTATCAGAGGGTTGCAGTTGATCAGTATATTTTATAACATTTAACAAATTATAATTATAACAAATGTAACGAAATACGGTTTCTGTCTCTAGAAGCATTTAAATATAAGAAATAAACAAATACTCAAGTTTTGGCCGACATGTAGTGTTTCCCATGTCTTGCATCGTAAATGTTTGGCATATTCACAAATGGTAATCCGAATACTGCTTAAAAGAGCTGGTGTGTTTTACTCCCACGATTTTCTCTACCTGTTCTACAAACAGACCTCTTACAAAAGACTATTCTTCTTTCTACACCAAGCTAATCGAGATACACATAGCAGAATGTTCTTATTTCTTAGTTCCTTATAAGTAGGAGGGAACTAAGAGAATAACTAGACTAAAACGATAGTCAAATGTTTTAAAATCTGTCGTTATGCGATTGTCATTGCAGATCGCTTCTTTGCTTGGCCAGGAGTAGAACAAAAGAAAAACGGACACCTGTCTGAAAAAAGTATTAAGTTCTTTACAATTGGGACCAATAACAAAGAATATCTCGGAAACGGTTACCTCCACAACAAAAATGTTAAGGACATAAATTGTGTGTTTTGACGTGATCTACATTTTTTGTACTGTACGTTTACGTCTATCTCTTGGGGTCTAGTAGGTAAGCAAAATTCGCAAAAGTCATCCAGGATAAAGAGGTCTTCAGAGGCTATTCCCAGAAAATCAATATATATCTACATTTTATTTGGAATGTAGAAAATAAACATTTTTGAAAAATGTTCCACGTAAAGGATAGTTTGTAGCGGGAAGATTTTCTTGCACATCTTTGTGTCGCATCCTTGGAAGATTCTAAACCTAAATAACAAGTTCTTCGTTTTTGAGCTATGCTGTCCATACACGAACCTTTTTCTAAAAATACATTTTTGGACTCAGGGGACCCCAAAACATATATTTCCACTGAAATGTCGACATAACATTTTTGGTGGAATACAATACCTTTCCTATCCACTATGTGCATTGTACATACGGGCTAGAGAAAGTAAACAAATATATGTTGTGGAATGGCGATTAATTACACCAAACGCAGTTCTACTTCCATAGTAAAGCCTCAGGCACGTCTATTGTTGCATCCAGTTGAAGTTATGATTGTTTCATAAGTATGTGGATGGGCACGGTGCATTATTTATTCATAACTGATTGCAAATACTTTTACTGGCATACTTATGCAAGTCGTATACATCTGATTTTGTACGGAGCCCCTACTTACAAACCATCCAAATGCAAACACGTGGGAGATGCAAATGGCTACCCTTGGTGAGGTCATTTGTCACTTGTTCCTTTTCAATGCTAAGTTCCATACTTCACCCCTCCATAGTTGGTACTGCCTTCATGAGCAATCCGTCTTTTATTGTTAAGAACTGAAATCTTCTGTGCGTAGGATTCCGATATTGATAAATCCATACTAATGCTATAAAGTGAGAATATATAAAGGTGTTTCAAAACAACACCAAACGAAGAAGTGGACCTTGTTGGTCATACCGTATGCGATACGTGAATATATTCTGCAGCACTAAATTCAGCACACAAAAATGCCATAAAATCACCCTGGATTAAGCAGTCGTACATAACCAAATGGCACGTGCCTGGCCCACTCCAGGAGAGATGCCGGTTTGTAGCGAAGGTCCAGTCGCGTGGTGGAGGCGTGCTTTGATAGACACGCCGGCGCGGGACAGGAAACCTTAGTAATGGAAAACGTAGCATGTGGGTGTGGCATATGACAACCGTTGTTCCTTCGCGGCCTAATCCCAAATATGTGCGATTTTTAAACTTTAAACAGAAGAGTTTGAAAGTTGCGACATCAAGTTTCGGACAAGTCAAAGTGCATACTAATCGACTGCTATCTTCGTTTGGTGTCGTTTTGAAACGGCCTGTATATGTAATGGATGTAATGTATGGTAATCTCACAAACCACTCTACCGATTTTGAGAATGTTTTTCCCATTGAAAACTCCTATACTTTCTAACCGTCAGGAGTTATAAACACCTTCTAATTTCAATTCATACAATACTAAAAGAATAAAATAAATTACAACACCTATGGCTAAAAGTGAACAAGTTAGAGAAATGCTTAGGAAAGTTAAAATAGTGGAAAAACACCCAAACTCTCATGGATTGGCTCCCCATGTTAGAGTACAAATTCCGAGCTATCCCTACACAAGTAGCAGGCCCTTGTCCTGAAAGGAGTTTTGGGCTCTATTGTAATAATAATAATAATAATAATAATAATAATAATAATAATATTATTATTATTATTATTATTATTATTATTATGTACCAGGATACAGTTCTGTTGGTGTTATAGGAGTACATAATAGCGAAGAAGGCTTTTGTTTTTCTTTTTTTTTTTAGCTTAAAGTTCTTTAACCTAGTTCGTCATATCGGACGATGAATGAAATTGGTAAAATGATGCTCAAATGATCTCGGGGTCCATGAGCTTCAAGTTACTCGACATGTGTCTTCTCAGGACAAAGGAAAACCCGAAGAAAAACTTATCTGGATAACTCACCCTAAGTGAGAGTCGAACTCGCGACCTGTTGAATGTGAGATAGACACACTACCACCACTTTACCCAGGCGGCCAGCTTTTCTTTGAGACCTTCATCTAGTAGAAAATAGTTTTTACTCCTCAAAAGAAGTATAAAACATTAGACAAATGCGGCTTACATTTCATTCCAAGTAATATATGGCTACGATTTAGCAACTAGAAAAGAGAAAACGTAGCAAAACGAAGTAGAATGGAATCTGTTTATAACGCTACGATACATATGCAGTAAAATGCCAAAATATTTTATAACTCTTATATAGGTAAGGTTATGCTTTATTTCCCTTGAACTTAGGTTGTAATAAAGTTCGTTAGTAGGGAGGCATAACAATTGCATAAACAGAAAAAAAATTGCTAACTCCAGAAATAAGATTCAGTAACGAATCACTGAAAATATTATTTATCTCGTCGGTCGCAGATCACTTTTTTTCCAAAGAGCTTAACTTGGTGTCCTGGGAGTGCGGAATCTTCATAATCACCAGCTTGAGCTCTAGTTTAGTGTATATGTTAAGGGTTACTGATTTTATGTAAAAATGGTGTAGGTTTTGTTATTAAATAGCTTGGAAACCAAACGCAAATGTTCAAAGCGTTGAAATTTCAGCATTTTTAACCATCCAAAATATTGCTGAACCCTATGGCCGATGATAGTTCCACTCCCAAAAAGATTTGTAAGTCATGCAACATATCCAGACCCTGGAAGACTTGTCGAACGGAGTTTAAGATAGAAGTTCTGCTAATGCTTCACACTTGCATGAATACCAGGGATTTTTTCATTGATTACTAGTAACAACCCGGGCTGTTTGAGAAAGAGAGTATCGGCCATCAAAATATTCTAGATAAGTGTGAAATAATTTAATAAATAGTAGGGATATATTAAATTAATTAATTCGTTATTCGATTTTATAAAGCTAATCGTGAATATTCACTAAGATGAGGGATCAGGAACCCAAAGTTCGGCTGGCACCGGTGCAGAATAATGGGAAAGACCACAATCCTACCACGACTACAAGGTAGGATAATACCGCGGTAGTTTGCCATTGCCTTTCGCGGGATGGAGGCGAAGGGACATAACACTCAGTCCTGGAAAACAGCGGAAAGAATCTGGTTGGGGAAAAGATCTTCATGACTCCCAGCAGGAATCGAACCCGGGTGACTTATGTTGGAGGCAGACGCGCTACGGGGACGAGTATTAACCACATAGCTACATACATTTAAGTGGATAGGCACAGTTTGTGAGAAGTGAGAGCCTGATTTACTGTATGTTCAGGCTTAACTGATAACAAGAGCCCAAAATTGCAAATGCGAAAATGTCATATTCAACCTACGGTCATAAAAATCCCTATATTGCAGAAATGTTTGCAGTGTGTAGATGAATGCCTTTTAAGATCACCACCATCTATTCCATAATCTTGTTCATTAAGGAAGATAAAGTTTATTTCTGAATTATCTCATTCTCAACTGAAATCGACGAGCAAGCCTTTTTTTAAATAATCATGTTATTAACACAAAATTAAATGCACATCAGCATCTGTGACATTCATAGAAACAACCATTCATAGTAAAAGTGAAGAAAACAAGCTCGCATGTAGGTATTAAGCAAAGAAAGAAAACAAATGGCTTGAGTAAACAGAAACATTTGGCGATGCACAACTCACAGTACTCAGTTTTTTTTTTTTTTGTAGTATTTAACGCCCGCTTTTACAACTTGTGGCGACCTCATGTGGGATTTGTGATGGACAAAGGGCGCAGGGTCGGGTTTTCTCGGGGATCTCCGTTTCCCCTCCATCGCATTCCACCGGTGGACACTACACAATAAAAACATACACAAAACCTACCAGGTATCGAGGTGATAATCCATCCTGGATTCTCCTTGGTCCAGAGCATCCACTCTTCAGAAGGCATCTGACTCCAAGCGCTAACTTGAAAGTCCTGGGGGGGGGGGGGAGGGTTGTAAATAGAGGGCTAAGAAAGAAATAAGAAATCTCCCCTTAAACAATTTGCTTTTTGGCTATGTTAATGTTTCGTTATGGTTAAATCGATGTAAGCAAGGTAAGGAGTCAGAGCTGTGTGTTGAAGAAGAGTATGCTAAATGAGTGTAATCGGTGATCTAACGTGCAGGCATAGATTTCTGTTAAGGACGGGCGGAAAATAGCGTAACGGTTAGAGAGGTACTGCAGACAGACAAAAGTGAAAAACCCGCCTGGGTAGTGCGGTGGTAGCGTATCTGCCTCACATTCAACAAGTCGCCAGCTCGAATTTATTTAGATTGAGTTACCCGGATAAGATTTTTTTCGGGGTTTTCCCTTATCCTGAGAAGACGAGTGTCGAGTAACTATAAGCTCCATGGCTCCCAAGGTCATTTGAACGTCATTTCACCAAGTTCATTCATCGTCGAATATGACCAAGCAGGTCAAAAAAAAAAAAAAAGAGAACACAAAGTAACTAGTTACTCAACAACGGCTACCAAAGCAGCGAAGGTGGTAGCTGGTTATATAGTTAACGGTTTCTAAAGTAATAAAGACTGTTGCTGAACATGGTGGCAATTCACTACATGCGCATTGGGCTCGTGTATCGGGAACTAATTGCCTCAACTCGCATCGAACAATGTGACGCCACTGTAAAGTGTGCTACTCGCACTCGGGAGGTCCCGGATTCGATCCGTGGCGACCCATGGATATTTTTGTGGTTTTCCCCGGGTGTTAGGCGAATCTTGGGGTTGATTCTCAAATACCACGACTTCCTTTCCATCATTTCCCCTTCATTTCATTCTGATTTTTTAAGTTTGCTTCCAGGTTCGAGGAGTATGGCAGTGCGGGCAGCTGGCGTGTATGCATGTTCACTGGGAGAATTTATCCCCGTGGATATTAGCTGTCAGCAATGTCGATAGGTCGCGTGCATCAAATCTCTGGCTACCTGGCATTGGGAAGGGACATCGGGCTTGGAAACGCCAGGGACCGCCGCACGTCTCTGGGGGTCCGTTTGCCTGCGGCCTGTATGGCTCTTCACGTCATGCCATCTTCCTTGCGGGTATTAGACACAACAGATTTGCATAAGCCGTAGTGCGAGAGAGGTTGCCTTCTGGTGATTACCCTTCTTTTACCAGAACTGGTTACACAGTATTAATCTACTATGCAAGAGATCGTGAGCGACATTGTCGATCTAATATACCACCAGGCGAGAAAAAATGCCTACTATATAATTATTCTCTTTACTACATACTTGTATATGTAACCAACTGAGATTATTTGCATATTTTGTGTTGTTAGACAACAATGTGTGCTTCGATGACGTTAATGTTTCTCTTCTCTTGCAACATTGTCTTTCAAAATTTCATTAGTATGCTTTACCTTACGTTCTACGGGTATTATTATATGCATACTTCTAATAATGTTGAGTTGGCAATAGTGAGGTATTCTTCTCACCTATGTCTGCAAAGCCGATTTATATTCAGGATCAATTCAACCATTGTACCGGAATGTGGAAACAAGCCGGAAAGTAATTTGGGATTATAAACTGCCGTAGCAATTGTAGAAACTTTTACTTTCTCTACACGTACTATGTACATAGTGTATAGAGCAGGTATTATATTGCACCCAAAAATTCGATGTCATTCGATTGCATCCTTGGAAGATATTAAACCTAAATACCAAGTTTGGTACATAACGGTCTTTTCGTTTATGAGCTATACTGTCCACAGGCACACACACACACACGGACCTTTTTCTGACAATGCTTTTTTGAATTCGGCGGTCCTAAAACATGTACTTCCGGTGAAATCTCCGTATCGAGTTTTTGGGTGGAATACAAAACTTCCTCTATACACTAAGTACGTAGTGCGTGTAGCGCAAGTAAAAATGCTTTCGGGGAGCAGGGTTCCAGAAGCTCTCAAAACAAGTATTCTCGATGAAATCTCGATATCAACTTTTTGCGTAGAATACAATACCTTCTTTTGAATTATGCTGTCCACAGACACACACGGACGTTTTTCTAAAAATGCTTTTTTTTCGGTCTCAGGGGACTCTAAAATATATATTTCCGGTGAAATCTCGATACCGAAATTTTAGGTGAAATACAATACCTTCTCTATACACTATGTACATAGTACATGCAGGTTAGAGAAAATAAGAATCCCTGAAAAGTTTACATAAACAGAGGGCGTATGTATTTTGCGGGAATAATAGTAACACCTTCATAATAAGAAGGTTACACTTCTCTGCAATATTTTCGTCGTGCAAACAGACACCTGTGTCAGATGTAGCGCCGATAAACGCCATGCATTCAAATTTCTCCTCGGGCAAGGGCGTCCCCGCTTATATTTCAATTGTCTGCACAGTCTTGCTCGTAAAAATTAAAACTAGGCACGAACCAAACCATCCAACCAGGAAACATCCTGAATGCTGCGAAAGGTGCTTCGAAGTGAAAATCAAATCGAACTCTGCGGCAACATTTATTTTGCTTTCCCCGTAGTGACAAGTAAACAAATGGGACCACAGAAGTAAGAATGTAGAAAGGGAAGCGTCAGTGTGAGTAATACAATACATATGAACCGAGTTTTACTTTCTCTACTACTTTCCTATACGAGCATAGAAAGTATTGTACTTCCATCCAAAATTTTATACCGAATTTCACATTTTTGAGACTCCTTGAATAAAAGATATCATTCCTATGAAAAGGTGTGTGCGTGTGTGTCAGTATGTGTAAATAGATTAATGAAAGATTTGGTGTGTTACATTCACATAACTTTCTCTACACTGATGTCGCAGACAAAACTAATTATAGCCATAAGATTAGTATCACAGTATTACATATTACTAGGCTAAAAGTGAACAAGTTGAAGAAGTGGTTAAGAGATTTAAAATATTGGAAAAACACCCAAACCTTCACAGATTGACTCCCCACGATAGAGTACAAATTCCGAGCTATCCCTACACAAGTATGGCTCGGAAGGGATTTTATGGGCTCTGTTTTTATTATTATTATTATTATTATTATTATTATTATTATTATTCAATGTTGTTTGTATTACCCATTACATTATATAGGAATTATTCTTATACAAGCTTATTTTCCTATGTATTTTGTTTTAATCGACGTAAACCTTTCCGGAAATGGCTGCATTACACATTTCGTTATACACACAATCCAAAAATTAATTTAAGAACAGGTCTGTGTATGTATGTATGTATGTATGTATGTATGTATGTATGTATGTATGTATGTATGTATTGTATGTATTGTATGTAATGTATGTAATGTATGTAATGTATGTATGTGTGTATGTGTGTATGTGTGTATGTGTGTATGTGTGTATGTATGTATGTATGTATGTATGTATGTATGTATGTATGTATGTATGTATGTATGTATGTATGTATGTATGTATGTATGTATGTATGTATGTATGTATGTATGTATGTATGTATGTCTCGAAATTGGCAAACTCCACAAAAAAGAATGTGCATTACATAAATGTTGTGTTTTATCGAGATCTATATTTTTTGTGTAGTAAGAAGTTTTTGTGTATTTCTTACGGTTTGCCGGCTATGAAAAATTCAATAAAAACCAACCTGAATAAATAGCTAATCAGAGGCTATTCCCAGAAAATTCAAGAAATACATTTTTTTATCATGTAACTATCTTAAATATAAGATATTTTAATTAAAATCGTTAGAGAACTTTTTAGACTATCAAAATTTTCTAAATTTTTTCTATGTAAAGTGTAGTTTGGGGTGGGGGTATTTTCTTGAAAATGTTTGTGGCGCATCCTTGGAAGATACCAAACCTAAATACCAAGTTTGGCATTTAACGGTCTTTTCGTTTTTGAACTATGCTGTCCACAGACACACACACAGGGACCTTTTTTTAAAAATGCTTTTTTTCGGACTCAGGGAACCCCAAAACATATATTTCCGATGAAATCTCGACATCAAATTTTCGGTTGCAATACAATACCTTCTCTATCCCTATGTGCATGGTACATACAGGGCTAGACAAAGTAAAAAGAAAAACAAAAATAAGCTACAAGAAAGGCCACAATAGGAATACTGACAATTATAGGCACTATAACATAGGTAGATGTACATATTTTACTCCAGTACAACAAGAAACAAAATAGACAAATGCCAAGCTGTAGCCATGTCTTAATTCACAATTTTAGTTTAGAATGCTGGATGGAGCATCTTAACACTAGATTTGAAGTGTGCCCTTGAGAAAGCAGAAACTAAGTATAGACAGCAGGAGTTTCCTCCGAACGAAAGACTCGTTTGGTTTTTGAATGAAACTCATGTTGGCCTTCACATTCCAGACGTACGCCGCTTGCTGTCATTACTCTGGTAGTGCGGTAGGCGCGTCGTACAAACTGGCTGGCCGTGTGGGGGCGTGAAGAGACGTTGATAATGTCCGGTCCAGCACACGCTGACCATCTGGGTCATCTCTACTTTCTTATGCACGCCCCAAAATAGCTTATCGTCCATATAATGCAGCAGAACATTTGTAGAGCGCAGTTCAAAATAGACCTTATCACTCAAATACAACTTCGGGAATGCCCAAAAATATATTGTTCTCAAAGTAACATGCTATCTTTTTTACTTTCTCTAGCCCCGTATGTGCGATGTACATAGGGATAGAGAAGTATTGTATTTCACCCAAAAATTCGATGTCGAGATTTCACTGTAAATACATGTTTTAGGACCCGCTTGATTCAAAAAAAGCATTTTCAGAACCAGGTCCGTGTGTGTGTATGTGTATGTGTGGTATCTTCTAAGGATGCGACACAAAGATTTTCAAGAAAATCCCCCCCCCGCCCTTAATACCCTTCACATGGAAAATTTTTCGAAAATTTTGTTTTTCTTAAAAATGATTAACGATTTTGATTAAAATACCACATATTAAAGCCATACCTATCACAAATAATATATATATATATATCTTAAATTTTCTAGGAATAGCTTCTAAAGACCTATTTATTCTGGATGAATTTAGCTTAATTTGGTATAACTAGTAAACCGTAAGAGACAGGCAAAACCTTACTTTACAAAAAAAATGTAGATCTTGTTAAAATACACAAGTTATATCATATACATTTTTTGGGGAGCTTACCGTTTTCGAGGTACTCCTTGCTATTAGTTTCATTTGTGACATACTTATGCTTTTCTCAGACGGAAGTGTCTGTTTTTCTTTTATTCTACTCCTGGCCAACAACGAAGCGATTTACAATGACAATCGCATAGCAACAGCTTTTAAAACATTTGAATATCACTTTAGCTTAGTGCATTCCCTTAGTTTCATTCTATTTATAAGGAACTAAGAAATAAAATTCAGCTAATGTTTATCTCGATTAGCATGGTGTTGAAAGAAGAATTGTCTTTTGTAAGAAGTTTGCTAGAGAAAGTCATGTGAGTGTAGCGCATCAGATTGTTTTAATTGTTTCATTTATATAGCCCCCTTTTACATCTAAGGTCATATCGAGGGATTTGCATTAGAAACAAATCGTCTGTAGGTTCTTTACGTTAGGTTTAAATCGTTTTATTTCCTCAAACATTCACTCTCACGTAATGCTTCCATACTCTGTGAGGGATAGGGAATAATTCTGGTTAAAGAGATATTCCCCGTCCAGGCCGGGAATTGAAACCGGAACCTCCGGGTAAAAAGTCAACTCGCTGATCACTCGACCACGGAGGCAGTCAACATGTTATTGTTTAATGTATTTAAGTGCATGTATATAAGCTTTAAGAATGTAACATGACATTAATCAAATCAACGTATAGCCCAACAAATTCTGGACATAGTTTTTTTGGAGGGGGGATAGTGTTTAACGCCCGTTTTTACTACTGAGGCACCGCAGGCGATGACACTGATGATACATGGAATGAAGATGGAGCACCGGTGGAATGTGATGGAGGTACCGGAGAACCCGTACAAAGCCCGCCCCTGCGCCGCTTTGTCCACCACAAATCTCACATGCGGTCCCACCATGGTTATGTGGTTAGACCGCTCGCTTTCCATCTAGGTGGCCCGGTTTCGATCCCAAGCGCCCGCAAGTGGGATTTGTGGTGGACGAAGCAGCGTCTGCGCGGGTTTACCGCACACTTTACCGTACTCGACCTGCTACCACCGAAATCTTACAACAAGAATAAGAGAAGAAATCTACAGGATTCCTGTTGAAATGTTAGGTCGAGCCATGCATAACGTTCCCAATAGGCTTCAGGAATGTATGCGCCGAGAGGAAGCTCATCTATCGGATGTGATATTTAATACATAAACGTGACTGTGATATTCAATAATGGCATACTCTGCACTATATATTGACATAAATAAATATGTGTAAAGTATTTTGCTCGTCCATTAATCTTCACTCCAAAGTTTCCCATTCTTTTGAGTCACCCTGTATTACCATTTATTTTTTCAGCATAAAGGGTTACTTTACGCTTTAAAGAAGCATCATAAGCCGTTCTTATTTGTTTGTCTTTTGCTCCATATCGTAACTAAAACGGTCAATAATAAATAGGTCAATGATAAATGAATGTCTGGCTTGTCGAGGGTTTTTCGATACATATTAACTCCAGCAATCCATTGTAACGTAATAAACTAAACAATTAAATTATGTTACTGGTGTTTTATACAACGAATTTACATTCGAATCTAATACATCAGTGAATCTAATGTGCACCACGATTTTGAGTGCTACATTTGATCAAAATAGGTGCGCAATAGATTCGCGTAAAATGGTGTAATAATAATAATAATAATAACGGTAACAGTAATAATAATCTATACCACATCAAACTCTATTAAAATTAAGTAAATCCCACTTTACAGTTATATTATAGAGTTCTGTTAGAGCAGTGGACCAGGAAAACGCTTATGATGTCAGTTGTTTCTTTCGCACTATTCATGTGTAGGGCGGCAGTTGGAAAGCTGGCTGACTCTTGCCTTTTAATGCTTGGTATCTAATGTCTATAGTAGCGGCTCCCAGGTCATGAGGACCGCATTAAACGGCCGGGAGGGATTCGAGGCGCTGACGACGACTCACCCTCCAATATTGCACCGCACCCATGACGTCTGTCATGGACCGAGATGGGGGACGCAGCGGCCGGGCAGTAGGCCAAGGTCCTTGCGAGCTGTCGTGCCATCTAACGTCTATTAAGGAGAAATATTGTACACTCTACCAAAAATTGTGACACTCAGATTTCCCAATAAATGCCTCTTTTGAGGGCTCCTGAATCCCAAAATAGTTGAAAAGGTTTGTATGTGAGTGTGTACATGTGTAGTTCCGCCGTGAACAGCATAACTCTAAAGGACCTCAAACTACCCTTTGCATGGAAACATTTTTAAATTTTTAGAAAAAATCCACTAACCAGTCAGATTGAAATACCACAGGTTTTAAACACTTTAACGAGAACTGAAATGTACATTGTGGTGGGTATTTTATGCCTGATATGCAGTTATTACACACAAAATTTCGATGTCGAGATTTCACTAAATGTGGAGGTTTGTATACGTGTGTGTGTGTGTGTGTGTGTGTGTGTGTGCGTGTGTGCCTTGGGAAGCAGAGCTCAAAAACGAGAAGACCGATAAAGCCCAAATTTGATATTTATGTTTAGCAACTTCCAAGAATGAGACACAAACATTTTCAAGAAAATACCCCAACCCAAACTACCTTTACTTGGAAAAAAATTTAAAAGATATTCTCAAAAGTGGATATTACGATTTTGATTAAAATACCGTATATTAAAGACATTTACATCGCAAATAAAATGTATACTTTGAATTTTCGGGAATGGCCTTGAACATCACTTCATTGTGGATAAATTTTGCTGATTTTATATAACTAGTAAACCGTAAGAGATAGATAAAAACTTACCACACAAAAATTTAGTTCTGATTAATACACACAATGTATGTCATATACGTTTTTCTTGTAAAGTTAACCGTTTTCGAGATATTCCTTGTTAGTTTTGTTATAGTGTTTAACGCCCGCTTTTCCTACTTGTGGCACGGCGATAACACTGTGATACATGGAATGAAGATGGAGCATCGGTGGAATGCGATGGCGGGGGAAACCGCAGAACCCGGAGAAAACCCGCCCCACAAATCCCACATGCAGTTGCTCGTCTAGGTGGTCTAACCACTCGGGCACGACGCGGCCTTTCTTCTTTGTTAGTGGTTTCAATTTCAAACTACGTTCGCTCTTCTCAAACAGGAGGCCTTTCGTTTCGTCTCGCTAGATTTACTGCTGGCCAAGCAAAGGGAACTTCTATTGTTTCACATAGCGATCAGATTTTAACATATTTGACTATTGCTTTAGCCTAGTATATTCCCTTATTTCCCTTCTAATCACAAAAAAGCAAGAAATAAGACCAATTCTGCTAATGTTTATGAGGTTAATGCATGATAAAAGAATAATCTTTTGTCAGAATAGTTTATATGTGGAATAGCTGGAAAATCATGTGAATAAAAGACATTTTTGTTTTCTGGTAATGCAAAAGAACACGATTTCAAAGCCATGTAGGCTCTTATAAGATTTAAGTGCTCATTAAGCGTACTGTATGTTCATATTGCCATTGTTGCACACAAAAAGGTTGCTAAAACTTTCGTCACAGCATTCGAGCACATCCAGACAGAAGGCGTTACCGCCGACATGAAGAAGACACTAGCAGCTTTCTCAGAAACATTACTTGTTTATTTGTGCAGACAAACCTTTTATGGCATCATTCATCAACATTTTATTACCGCTGGATTATTACGCTGCTACCTGAGGAAACCAAGGCTTTCTCCAGAGGGAATTCACTCCAACTAAAATTGACAACACATACTCAAACAAACAAACATTACATTCTCTAATGGCATTATTATTAGCTCCTTACATGTAGATGCGAAATAAGGGAATATACTAGGCTAAGGCGACAGTCAAATATTTTAAAAGCTTCGCTATGCGATTGTCTTTGAGATGTCATTGAAAATGGGTTATCTTACCAACACCAAGAATAAAACAAAAGAGGTATGGAACGAATGAGGGTTTCCCGTTTGAGAAAAGTTAAAGTATTTAGAATTGAAACCAATAATAATGAATATCCCTAAAGGGATTATGAGTGTGTGTTTTAATGAAATTTACATCTTTTGTGAAATAAGTTCTTGTCTATCACTTAAGTTTAAGCAGTTGTGCAAAAAAAGCATTCAGAGTGGGATTTCAGGGTCTGTTCCCAAAAAAATTCAAAATATACATTTTATTTGTCATGTAGATATTTGTAATATGCAACATTTTGATAAAAATTGTTAGAGCTAATTTTAGGAAAACGAGAATTTCGAAAAATAGTTTATGTAAAGGGTAGTGTGGATGGGTGGAGGATTTTATGTAAATCTTCGTGTCCCATCTTTGGAAGATACTAAACTTGTATACCAAGTTTGGTATTTTAACACACTTTTCGTTTTTGAGCTAAGCTGTCTAAGGACACAAAAACACACACACATACACACACGCACGCACACACACACCCAACACAGACACACACGGATATTTTTTTCTCAAAATGTTATTTCTTTCTTTCTTTCTTTCTTTCTCTCTTTCTTTCTTCAGTGTGTGCCGGTGAAATCTCGGCATCGAATTTTGGGTGGTATACAATTTCTTCTCTATCTAATATGTACATTGTATACACGTGCTAGAGAAAGTAAAAATGAAGGGGGAACTACAGGCAGATGAATGGAGGAGCAAGATTACACCACGTGATAGTAGCTAGAGCTGCCAATTTAGAAACGCTAAAAGATTCTAAGAGCTTGCAGATTATTTTGTTTCCCATGCAGGTGCTATAGATAAACAAATTCATTATGTTAATGCATGAATGCGGTATTTTCACTTCTTCTGTGTATTGTTTACTGGCTTCTGTCACAGATTGCATTATCTGCGATTGAGTTCTCACAGCCATGTCCTTTTCTTGCTTTCTTACTTTCTCTACACGTACTATGTGAATAGAGAAGATATTGTATTCCAGGATCTTTTAGAAAAATGTTCGTCTGTATAGCATAGCTCAAAAACGAAACGACTTTTAAACACCAAACAGAGTATATAAGTTTAGTATCTTCCAAGGATGCGCCACAAAGATTTTAAAAGAAAATCCCCCAACCCAAAACTACGCTTCACATGGAGACGTTTTTGGAAATTTTGTTTTTATCAAAATGGATCCAACGATTTTGATTAAAGTACAGTATATTAAAGATATTTACATCGCAAATAAAATTTATATCTTGAATTTTCTGGGAATAGCGTCCTGCTTAATGAGTTTTTCTGAATTTAGCATAACTGATAAACCGTAAGGAATAGACAAACGCAGAAAACGCAGATCTCGTTAACACACAATTTACATCATACCCAATTTTTTGTTGTAGATTTGATCGTTTCCGAGACATATGTCATTGTTTTCAATTTTAAACTACGTAATTTTTCTCAAACAGGATCACCTTTCGTTTCATCTCTCTTTTTTTTTTCCTGCTGCCAACACAAAGCGAATGGAACTTAAATTATTCCCATAGTGTCCAGCTTTTAAAAGAGTTGACTATCGCTTCAGTCTGATGTATTCTCTATTTCTCTTCTACTTAGAAAGGGGCAATTAATATCTAATAATACAATTTCTGCTAATATCTATCTCAGTTACCATGATGTAGATAAAAGAATTTTCTGGGACTACTCGCGAGGCCACTTCATTCAGAATGACTACTGTAAAACCTTTCATAACGTTACTATAAAAACATTTGCGTCTCTTTAAAACATGAAATTTACTTGAAAAACCATTTCCGAAATGTCTGTTAATGTTGATTTGAATTTTTCAATTTATGAAATGTTTTCAAGTGATGTTGCTATTAACTAATTCGTCGGGATTTCATGGAAAGGGTATAGCATTTCAAAGCCAGCATATAGGGAGCTGACAGTGAGATTTCTTTCCCAAATTATAATAAGTCTATTACCCCGACAAATCACTAAATGTCATTTAATTCACAAGATATATCATCACTTACGAAATCATGAGACTGTTATGACCGATGCTTGTTTTTCCAATTTAAAGGTCATTTCTAGCATCGATATTCCCATTGGTACCTTAAAATCAGCGCCAGTAATGTCTGCTGTTGACCTTGACGATTTGACGGTCATTGGCCTTGCACCCCGAAAGAAACCTTATCCGAGTAACTCGCCCTAAGCGAGATTCGAACTCACGACCTGATGAATGTAAGGCAGACAGGTTACCACCACACTACCCAGGTGGGCTTGTGTTTAGTATTATCTATATCACTGCAGCCCAACAGTGACACTTGCATTTCATTTCATGGTGTGCTGTTAATTCTTTTGGGTTAGGCTGCTATGGTTAATGACTTTCCCATGCAGAGAGGAACAACGTATTTCAATGTAGTTCAATAATTTAAGGGTTCACTGAAAGGGTTTTCGGTCATAAAATTCTATTTTGGTTTATTTTCTTATATGAAAGTATAAAGTTTTTTCTTCATTATGTCATTTGAATTACCTCGATGCCTGTCCCATAAATAGGTTACTTATTAAAATATAGCAATGGCTGCACACAATTTCGTCTACTTTGCTTGAACCACTGTCATCTGCTAGGTATCAAGGTGCCATCAAGTCTTCTGTTTCATGCTCTTCAAATCTGCCGCTGTTTCCGGGAGCATGGAGGACGATAAGAGAGTCTGGGGGTAACATGCTAGCCTCTGGTTCCCAAGGTCGCTAGTTCAAACCCGGTGGGGAAGGTGAAAAATTCAATGCCATAACTGGGATTTGAACCACGGATCTCACTGTCTCTAGTTGATTGCTCTAACCACTGAGCTACCACGGTAATATGCCTGCATGGCATTAAATTCCTCTACCTATCCAATTCATTACCTACACACGGCTTGTGCGAAAAAGACAGTTAAGATAAGCCAAAAAAGGAAGTGTTTGATCTCGAAGACTCTGATGAACAATTCACAAACGGTTCTGTGTATGTTGGAAAAGATCCATGTGCAATTACTGGAAGTGTAGCAAATGTCTGTTTGAAGCATACGAGTGTGGTCGATTCAGAATGTTTGAAAAGTGAATACCTACTGAAATGTGTAGTCTGATGCACTGCAGTAACTAATGTGTGTCTATCATCCTGTTTACGACAGTATTATTGCACAGTATTTCCTTGTGAATTTAAAACACAAATGTATGTTATTAAGAAACTTACATTTTCAGTAGGACTGAATAAAATGTATTCCTTTGTATAAGGTATTTTCCTAGTAAATTAAAAATAAGGCTAGCAAATTACATATTCTGTGTCTTATATTTCATAATCTTTCCTTTGCGGACTCAGTCTGCAGCGAGTACTCACGGTACAAAAGATGGAGCGACTACTGCAGGGCAAACCTATATGATGTTTAATTATTTCAAAAGATGTTAGAAACGGTTATGTGCTTTAAATTACCATTAAGTTGAATCGCCGGTGGAGAAACGAAGCTCACAGTATCCACCTCGCCCCTCAAAATACATATGGTTTAGGAATATGCGACAAAATGAAAGACCTCGTACGACGAGAAAATGTTTATGATGTATTGTCCACATCTAATCATTTAATAGTTCTTCATATGTTTATTACTTTTATTGTTAATCTAAATTTATCTAAGCAATTTTAGTTTATATTTATACTGGTTTGGTATGCTTTGTCATTTTGACAATTGTATGGGAAACAGTTATTCTCTTGAATAAAATACAGGAGGGATTTACCAGATTAATTGTCCAAACTGCGACAGGATTTATATAGGAAAAAACAGGGGGAACTTGAAAAATAAGTTGAAAGAACACATGAAATGTCTCCAATGCAAATAAACAGACAAATCCGTAGCAGCACACCACTTTTGGGCAGCTAATCACATTATACCAAATATAACATATACATCAGAATTGCATATTTGGGAAAATAGCTTCATCATCAAACACAAATTTCGATTAATGAGCTTAGATTTGGTGTAAAGGCTTGATGGCACTCTGGAAATACGCCTCACCACTTGAATATGCCAAGACCACCATCAATTAGCCGAACACCACCGCTACCGTAAGCCAGGCCAATTTTGGTGATGAAAGCAGATGGCGCTAGAAACGCGTAAAGTTAATACTAGTAAATAAGCGATGTTTGTGTTTCCTTTGTCAATTAAACTTTAAAGTTAGTAAGACAAATTGCCATTCCAGCATTTGGTCCACATTACATGAAAAGGTGGGGGCAAATTTTATGAGACGATATCAGATATTCATGAACCCCGGTCACAGAAATTTGATTTAATAGCAGGAATGTGGCCAAGAAATCTTGATCGAATGAATAGTGCATCATAGGTATATCATGAAAAAAGTGAAAAAGTTTCTAAACACAGCCAAAAATGAGTATGTTCCTTTCCTTTAGAAAAAGCATAATGTGTTAATAAGCCTTTCGTCTCATCAGGTGGAACGTTTGGTTCACTTCTATTTGCTGTCAGACTATATCGCTGACATCATGGGGACTTTCAAAACGATAATATCTGATGCTGAAATATCTTCATTGAAAGTAAAGTAAAACCGATAACGTGCAAGGCATTATTTACAAAGGAACACTGCAAAATGTGAAATGTTAGTGTGTTTTAAATAGTTCAGGTATGCTTTAGCTCAAAGGTTGTTCCAAAGGTAAATGAACGTAATTTAAAACATAACACCTGTTCCAAAACGTTATCCCCTATTTCAAAGAGATGCAAATGTTGAGCTACTTCTCTATAGTATAATAAAACCTTATATTTGAATAATGAAAAGTCTCTTGTTCTCTTGATATCACAGATTTACTTACAATTACAACACAATTGCAGACCTGTTCCTTCTGTCTAGGGTAATGCATCTGTGGAGTTACGGGGAATTCTCTCAGAACAACACAAATCAGAAATTTCATCAATCTCCAATAAGCTTTTATTAACAATGTAGCGTATTGAAAAGATTTTTTTTCGGATGATATTCTCTCCTACAAGCGTACTAACCTATCAAATGATAATATAACAACACTTCTGAGTTTTTGTTTCCATAATGCATACATTATGTAAAGCTTGTGTATTTAAAATGTGTTATATTTGGTTAAATAGAATTTCATGTAGAGTAATAATAGAGTAATCCCCAACAGGCAACGGGAATTGAACAAAACTTCACCTGGAAGCATCACTGAGCTCTTCATTCACTTGGGGCATAGTTTGCAAGTCCAAGATTTAAGATAGTGCTTTCGTATAACTTCATTATACAAATTGAAAAAGAAATGAAAATATATGTTTCGTTTCTGGTACAAGTAGATATATGTTTCTGGGCACTGCATATTCTTTTCTTGTAGTCCGGAACCTAAAATCTCAGCCAGCTATTTAGGGTGGGCACGATTCTTCAATAAGTCATTTAGTATAGTTTGGTTACAACACCCGCTCTTCAGCAGACGATTCTGGTAGATATGACTGAGACTGGTCACAATTTCCCTCACTTCTACAACCACTCGGATGAAAGCTGTTCAAGATTTTCTGTCCGCACAAGGATTGGCGCAACAGGCCCATGAGACACGATGACTACTGAACAACTGGATTTGCTTTTTATTTGTAGAATTTTCGAAATCGTCAAACTGTCAGTAGGTGTGTTTGTCATTGATTGCCGATCGCTTAGACGCACAAGGTCCCAAGTCCCGATCACTAATCGCCTCAACGTCTACTGCTATTGCGTCTGAGGTTTGCAGCATTAATTTCATTTACTGCAAGCTTATACAGAAATCAATCTCGCTGAATTTCAAATTCTATTTGCGGCAAAATATCAGTTTCAGGGCAGAAAAGTGGTGTAAAATGACAATTATTACACAAAAATGTGGATTAACTTCCAAAATTTAATTTAATTTAGTTCCTTATAACCAGAAGGAAAATAAGGGAGTATATTAAGCTAAAGCATAGTCAAATATTTTACAAGCTGATATGTGAACAAATTCAGTTCAGTTCACTTTGAATTTCCAGAAAGACAAAAGAGAGATGAAACGAAATGTGACCCCGTCTGAGAAGATGCATAGTTTAAAGTTGAAACCAATAGCAGGAGATATCTCGGAAACGGTCAATTCTGCAACAAAACTGTACATGACATAAAGTGTGTGTCTTAATGAGATCTACATTTTCTGCAGTAAGTTTTTGTACACCTCTTACAGTTTACCAGTCATGCAAATTTCGCCATAATTCATCTAGAATAAACATATCTTCAGAAGCTATTTCCAGAAAATTAGGGATATACATTTTATTTTTGATGTAAATAGCTTTAATGTACGCTATTTTAATAAAAATAGTTAGAGCCATTTTTGAGAAAAGCAAACATTTCAAACGATTTGTAGGATCACATACCACATCTCACAAAACATATAAAAAGGGAAATTGTATATAATATTATAAGCTTATAGAAAGCAATGTAAAATAGTTGTGAATATTTTGGATAGAAATATGCATAAAAGCAAGTTGTTTTAACTTAGGTATTTAAGGCAAGGCAAGCTAGCTTAATTCGAAGTAACAGTTCATCAACCCCCACCTGCTAATAAGCACAGGGTTTAGGCTAAAGAATGTAAGATGAAAAGAACAGACATAGAAATAAGTGAGACAGGAATAGTGACTTGTAGTACAGGGAATTGGAGAAACAGACAAAGCAAGCAGAAGTTAAAGTGAGAGAAAAGCGTTGGGTTATTCCAAAAGCGTCATGTGGACGCAATGACTTCAAAACTTGGCACAATTTACTTTCATAAATTGTGAGGTGATGCTAACAAAGAATCAATAAGAGATACTGTTACTTTTTATGTCGCGAAAGTTGGCGTCACCCAGGATTAGTATATAACACACAGTAGATATCTTATATGATTACTCTCTAACTCTGTCTCAGGATCTTGTGTTCACGTTTGCATTATGTTCTGCGCCCGTCCACGTGCTTCAGTGGCGGGAGAGCGATGTGCAGATAGATTAGGCTACTGATTATTAATTAAAGTGGTGGGATGGCATTTATTTATAACATATTTTGTCAGGAAACAAGCTAGCCGCCCGTTAAACCTGTGATACAATAAATTTAAGTCGTAAGGGAAATACAGTGTATTTAATATTAGCCTCACCCACAAACCCCTGAGATAGTATTAATTAGGAGATTAGGAGTGGAATCTTCTACAACGCGGAGCTGAGGAAACTGCTGAAAGGACAACCTACTTCCCGCGACAAATTTTCCATATAAAAGTAGTTTGAGGAACGGTGATTTTCTTGAAAATCTTTGTGTCGCATCCATGGAAGGCATCAAATTTTAATACCAAGTTTGGTATTCAGCGGTCTTTTAGTTTTTGAGTATGTTGTCCATAGACCACAGAAACGGATCTTTTTCTAAAAATGCTTTTTTTTGGACTCAGGGACACATATTTACGGCAAAATCTCGCTATCAAAGTTTTGGGTGCAATACAATACTTCCTCTATACACTATGTATATAGTACGTGTAGAGAAAGTAAAATATTCATTATTTTTGGCAAAGAAAATGAAATCGACTCATTTTATGTGGCATAATCTGCAAAGCCGACATTATTACCATAATGTGTATGGTTATTCTGACCATTAAGGCTGTGTTGGGTTAGCCAATAAATTGTGCTTAAACGAATAAAAAATTGAGTATTGTTTTAAACAATACAAGTAAAATTTATAGCTTAAAGGCCATGCAATTCTCCAATGCATACATAATTAATTTCCCTGTTTGCATTTATAATGAGCATCTATTAATGCTGATGAAAAGTCCTGGTACCTTCAAAAGCATCCCTGCAAAATGAAAGTAAACGTACAACCAATGGGTTGCGTCACAAAGATAATACATAGCAGTAAAGCCGCAAAACCTTTTAAGGAAAACATAGGATGTAATGTAGAGGCTTCGTGGTACTTCATAAGTAGAGTATCAACAATGGATTCTTCGATGGAATCCAACAAGAAACTGATTTATTAATGCATTTTGGTAAAACAGAAATTCGGTCTGGTAATATTATATTCTGCAAAAATTATGTGTATTATGGTTTTATTCTGTACCAATTACCCATTACCTCAGATCTATTTAAGATAATGAGCTACATTTTTAAGGTTTATTCAGTAATACCTTTAATGTTGATTGCTGAAAAATAGAATACTTCTGATCTTTAGAAAGAAAGCTACGATTTTCTAAATAAAGCACTTACAATTTTATTGAAAAATGGTGATCTTAAAATTTAAAAAAAGAAGAAGAAATAACTAATCCATATACATAGAAAAAGTTTCGTTAAAATAAAACACATTTAGGTGCAAATGTGTAGTAAAAATTTCAGCCCATAGTGTCTTTTTCTGACATAATAGGGCATTTGTATAGAAATTTTTACTTCTTTAGAAATATCTTTCAAATATAGAATTAAAAAAAAAGTATAACCTAACTTTCCAAACACAACTTCGCAGTTCTTCGAAACTCTCTCATGAAGGAAATATAAGCGGGATGCCAATGCTGCCAATAGCTAAAGTAAAACTTTCCGATCAAAATAAAAAATATCACCTCTCTAGCACTGTTTACAAATTTATTGATGCCTACCAAGTGAGTGTACCAAAATGTAAAAATCTACTACGCAGGATTATTTTCAAAAATAATTTTAAACAATTTATAATTAGCTTATCTTTAAGATAGCTATACCAAAGTATACATTCGAAATATTCATATGCAATTTTCTATGAAAATGGAAAAAAAAAAATATGAAAATCCCATTTTGACTCACCTTAGTACAGTTGGCACCACACAGTTTGTGTGTACTAAGTCTTGGTTAGTTAATTCTATGAAGTGCAGAATATGCTGATATCCCATTTAGATTACAGAGCCATTATTTAACTCACAATGCGTTGATCAAGAAAAGTTTCATAAATCAAAATAATCTTGCTTGCCACTCTCAAAGCTGATGAATTAACACTAATGTTTGTAAACGGTTTCCTCTAGGTTCATCACCATGTATCTCAAGATATCAAAAGCTTTAATGCATTACATTCTTCCCCTTTTAGGCACAACAGATAAAGCCTTCTGTATTTTGAATCTGCAAATAACAAGAAAAGAGGAAAGTGTGCATTTGGGTTTGCACATGCTCCTTACTAGCGGTTATTTATGCACCAAGTTTCAAATTTACAGTAATTAATACCTATATGGAATATTCGTGTCACCTATCTACAACTATAGTAGATTTTTACTTTCTCCAATATACTTAGTAGACAGAGAAGATATTGCATTTGACACAAAACTTCAATAGCGAGATTTCAACGGAAATACATGTTTTAGGATCCTCTGAAGTAAAAAAAGCATTTTTAGAAAAACTTCCAAGTGTACCTGTGAACACCATAACTCAAAAACTAAAACTCGGACTTTTAGCAAACGCGGTATTTAAGTTGAGTATCTTCCGAGGACGCAACACGAAGATTTTCATGAAAATCCCCCACTTTCAATTACCCTTTATATTGAACTTTTTTCGAAATCTTTGATTTCCTCAAAAAAGGCTCTAACGATTTTGATTAAAGGACCATATGCTGAATATATTTTTATGACAAACGGAATGCGTATTTTGAATTTTCTGAGATTAACCTCTGAAGAACTGTTTATTCTGGATTACTTTTCTATAACTAGTAAATCGTAAGCGGTGGACAAAAACTTACAACACAAAAAATTTAGATCTCGTTAAAATGCACACTTTGTCATATTTAATATATTTATATATCTATATAAAGATATATGTGTTCGAGACAACCATTTAGATATGCCATGTTATTTGTTTCAGTTTCAATTTTAGGCTGCTTAAAACTTTTTTCAAACGGGAAATCATCTTTCTTTTCGTATCTCTTTTATATCCTAGCAAGCAAGGATTACCGAATTTCAATTGTTTCATATAGCGACCGGCTTTAATACATTTCTTTATTTCCCTTTCTACTTAGAAAAAGGAAACTAATGCGACCAACCCTGCTAATTTTTATTTTGATTAGCATGGTGTAGCTAGAGGAATAATCTTTTGTGGGAAAGGTTTTTTTGCGAAACAGCTTGAGGAAATCATGTGAATGGAATACATCAGATTTTTAAAACGTGTTGAACCAACACGGCACATAATAGTTTATATTATTTTATATTACCCTTTTTATGAAGTAGTGTACCCAAAAAATTCATACCGACATTTCTATAAAACTACATGTTTTGAGGTTCCCTGGAATGAAAAACTTTAAAAAGATAGGGGGTGTGGCTATGTGTGTGCACTTGTTGATAACATAATTAAAAACGAAAATTCGGTAAAATACCAAACTTGGTATTAAAGTTTAATATCTTCAAAGGATGCGATACCTGGATTTTCAGAAAACCACCCACCCCAAGCTATCCTTTACGCAGAAAAAGTGTCGAAAGTGTTGGGTGTCTCAAAAATGACTCAAACAGTTTTGATTAAAAATTTATATATTGAAGATATTTGCAGGAAAAATAAAATACACATTTTGAATTTATTGGGAATAGCCTCTGAAGTCCTGTTTATTCTGGATGACTATTATACAAACTGGTAAACCGTAATAGATAAGAAATAAGCTTATTGCATAAAAATGTAGATATCGTTAAAGCATACAGTATACACCATATACATGTTTTGTTGGGTTAACCATTTTCGAGATATTTCTAGTTATTTGTTTAAATTTTCAAATATTTAAACATTTCTCCAACAATAATGTTTTATTCTTTTTTCGTTTCTTTTATTATGGTCCATGCAAGGACAGCCGAATTTCAATCACATGGCAACCACCTTTTAAAATACTTGTCTGTCACTTTAACCTAATATATTTCTGTATTTCGCTTCTACGTGTAAGGAAGTAGGCAATAAGACAAATTATGCTAATGTTTTTCTTGATTAGAAAGTAGTAAAAAAAAAAAAAAAATCTGATGTGGACCATTCACATGACTTTCTCCATATCCCTGCAACAAATTATTCTTAAAAAGCTTATACTTTTATTTACTTTCTGCTAATCAGAAAAAAAATAGCAGAAATAGTCTAATTACGCGCTTCCTTGTAAGTAGAAGCGAAATAAGGGACAACTGTAGGTTAAAGTGATAGTCAAAAGCTGGTTGCTATGTCAATGAAGTTCCTTTGTCTATATGGATAGGAGTTGACAAGTTCCTGTATGAGAAAAGTATGCGTTTTTCATAGCAGAAACCCAAAATAAGGAATGTCACAAAAACGACGAACTCCACGAAAAAAATCATATAACATAAATTGTGTGTTTTAACGTGCTCTACATTTTTTGTGCAGTAAGTTTTTGTCCATCTCTTACGGTTTAGCAGTTATTCAAAATTTAGTAAAATTCATCCAGAATAAACTACTCTTCAGAGGCTATTCCCAGAAAATTCAAGATAAACATTTTATTTTTCAGGTAAATGTGTTTAATATCCGAAATTTTAATCAAAATCGTTAGAGCCATTTTTGAGAAAATCAAAATTTTCGAAAAAAGTTCCATGTAAAGGGTAGTTGGGGGTGGGGGGATTTTTCTCAAAATCTTCGTGTCGCATCCCTGGAAGATACTAAACTTAAATACCAAGTTTGGTATTTTACCGACTTTTCGTTTTTGAGTTATCGTGTTCACGGACACACGGACACACACACACACACACACACGGACCTTTTTGTGAAAATGCTTTTTTTGGATATTGGGGACCCTAAAACATATATTTCCGGTGAAATCTCGGTATCGAATTTTTGGTGGAGTGCAATACTTTCTCTATACACTATATACATAGTGCGTATGGAGAAAGTAATAAGCTTTTTTAAGGTTAGTTTGTTACAGAAAAGATACAGTCGCATGGTTGCAACGCATTAGGTGTTTTTCCAACCCCTTCAAAATGATTAATAGGGATTGAAGTTCCAAAACGTAACTGTACAAGAATTGTGTTAACTTGATTTAGCAGTAAAGTTAGGGAGAAACTTCGGAACAAATGACGAGAGAAATTTCAAGTTTTCACCTATAGGCATGCGCAAGGAGACAAATGATAGATGTTGATTAGCCCTATTGCTCCATAACTTGATGCACAACACATGTATCATTCTACCTAACTTGCTTTCGCTATGCGTTTGTCATTGAAATTCTGTTTACTTTCCAAAGCCAGGTGTAAAAAAAGAGATATGAAACGAAAAAAACTTCTTGTTTAAGAACATTTTAAGTAGTTTAAAATTAAAACCAATAACAGGGAATATCTCGGTAACAGTTAAATTTAGAAGACAGTATAGGTCATAAACTTTGTTTTTCCATGTATCAGAGTCATCGCCTGCGAAGCCACAATAGTAAAAGCGGGCGTTAAACTCTATCAAAAACATCAATACGTGAGCTCCTGGCCTAAGTAATGTGAGGTATTGGTCTTGCAGAAAGCATTCAAGTTCAGTTCCAATGCAACATTCGTATTAACCACGCCCGCCCAGTGAAACTTAAGCCCTCGGACCCGCAGTCTTTGGAAAATAAATACCTACGTATGTTTTGTGTACATCACTCCTACTTGGGGGTGGGGGTAACAACGAATCTGAAAACATATTACTCTGAATAAGTAAAATTATAAGTCCGCAAATTGGGATAATGTTAATCACACTGTTATTAATTAACAACACAAATCTTTGTAATTATACCCTTCAACAGCCATTGTAATGGAAACATTCACACAGTCACGCAACGTGCTATGCAGCGCAAGGGATTGCAAACCCCTACATTTATGCTTGAGGTCCGCAGCTTCTGAACACCACATGATTGCGATTCGACATTTTAGGGCATTTACTCTACAACTGTGGTGCTATTCCATTAAGCCCGGTATTGGTGTTTTAAATGCCGACTCCAGTTAAAGGTAACAGTTAAGACTAGACAACCGTATACACTGCGAACTATAGAGATCTGTTGTGAGCCAACACCCCCTGGAGGAAAGGATGAAGTTAGAAAACCTCAAGAGGCCACAGGTCGCAGGGAGACAATCTACAGAGATGCGCGAAAGTCCCTAACTCAGTGACTGAAAGAAATTGGAATTGGAGTTTTATTTAAGGAAGCTATTTAACTGCTGTGGTTCTCAGCGTGTCATTCTATATTGGGCGTGAAAGACCGCTTAATTTTGCTCAGAGGCCTCTTTTATCAGGTTTGAGGTTGTTTTACGTGCCTAAATCTAAGAGACGGGACCAACGGCTTTAGTTCCCTTCCGAAGGAAGTTATGCTAAGGGCTTTTACGCCCGAAAATATCCCTCGTTCTATGCCGGGTTTGAAAGAATTTCATCCAAGCGTCAAACGTCCCCGCTCCTGCGAGGACATCGATCACAACGCCACCTCAACGCCGAGAACAGCATTTACAGTGCACATGCACCCACGCGGTCTACCAGCGCTGCTATACGCAATGATACTAGAAGCACACTTGAAAGATGAAATGGAAATGATGGAAATGGAATCGTGGAGAATAAGCGCTCCAGAACAATAACGACGTCAGAGTGCACGGTCGACGGGGATCGAACCTGCAACTTCCAGAAAGTGTGTTTAATACGTTACCGCGGCACCACCTGCTTGTTTGACGCAATGCACTGATTTGATGTTTGATAGATACACGCCTTTTATCCCCTATTTTATTAGAAAAATTAGATACCGTGTTAGATTAGATTTTGAGTGTTATAGGTTATGGTACACTGTTTGAAACTTCCAGTACGTCCAGACGGTTTCAGCATGTGCACTTGAATTAATGTTACTTTCGAATTCTGACAATTGCTTTCCTGGTATGCTGCGCCACATGCAAAATCTGCAGTGCTGTCAGTCGGTCGTTTGTCACCCGAGCGGTAGATAAACAATGACAAAGCTTTGCGGGTACCACGGTACCTAGCCAGGTGGCTCAGGCGTTTCATCTGCGATTGGCATTCGGGAGGTCGTGGTATCGGTTTCCGCAGCCGACCTCTCTGGTCCGTGGGGTTTTAGGGGGTTTTCCGGATAATTTTATGCGAATGCTGGGCACGATCCTTCATTCCCTCGTATTTCCTGTCCCTCCATTTCATCTCTATTTCATCCGTCTGGTATTTTCTTTCATGGTTGTAAGTGTCAGTGGGGCCTGCGATGATGGTTTCCTCTAGTGAAGATGATTGCGAGCTGTCAACTCAACTCTCGGAGGCACATTGGCTCTGGGTTTGTCGGTATACTCAGGGGCGTTTATTCAGAACTGAAGCTCGGGCTTCTAGCTCTCATCCCGTCTAGACGAATTGCTTGGGAACTATTAGGGATTCTCCACGACGGCTCCCTGTCGCAGTGTGGTTCCGGCTGCCCTCTGTAATTGCTCTCATCTCGTCCTCTCCTCCCGGGGTCTGATGCACAAAGAGTCTAATTACTGTCTGAGGTACGGAATCTCCTCCGATACACTACTCTGCACTACTTAACAACGGTTAACTACAAAGAAATTATAAGTGTATTTTGATCAATGATATAATGAAGTAATAAATAAGTTATAGTATTAAATATATAAACAAATATATAAATAAACCTAGGTATTCCAGATTTTCTATTGGTATTTCTTATCGATGAATAAATAAGTTAACGGGAATCTGCTTGAAGCTTTAAAATAACATTTAACTGTGCTTCTATTAGGGTGCAAAATGAAACATTCTAATGAAGCACAATCATGCACCTTTCTCTATCTGTTCAAGCTCACCTAATTATACTTTACAATATTTGTTTAAACAGGATTTTTCCATCCACATTGTTGTTCATGTATTCCAAAAGGAATAGACATACGTTTAGCAATAAGTACAATGATTCTGTAATGTTTATTCAAAGCTTATTCCTGAAGCATCGCAGATTAAACACTTCCTTATTTTGGATGGCCCTAAATTTAGATGAAATATCCTTCCGTATCACGAAAATAATAAATCAGATGGTAACTAATCACTTCCCTTGCCTGCATTGAACATTTCCAACCTAAATCACCATATTTCCGTATTTTTAAACTGTTAATGTTACAAACAAAATTTTAAAGACATACATTGTGTATTATAAAGAGTATTACAGGGCTTCTCAGGCAGTTCTCAGGATTGTCAAAATATGCATTTTAGTCCACATATCGATGCCTCAAATAAGTATATGATAACTTTAGTCTAAGTTCTCAAAGACATTTTAAGCAAATTAAAAAATAAGTAAATAAAATAACCAAAGAAGAATTTTAATTAACTAAAACACGAAAACTTTTGCATGTAAAGCGTAGTATGGAGTGTGACTAATTTTTAGAAAATGTTAGTCTCGCATCCTTGCTGTTTCGTTTCTTAGCTAATCCAATTCACACGCGCATGCACACACACGCGCCGCAGAGGGGTTTTCTAATTATTTTTCCTCTCGGTTTGTAAACGTGTTTGGCTGAAACCTTAATTTCGATTTTTTTTTGGGTGGAACACACTACTTCCTCCACATATGTGCATACAAAATAAAAGTCAAATATCTAGCATATGATTATTTTTTTCAATAGATGCTATACAATAAAAGTTTATACGCATATTTCTGCAAAGTTTTGCTATATATAGCACTTAAATAACTGTATATTAAGAAGATATGCAAAGTTTTGGTTAAGCTTTGGTTAGATCTGCATTCATAGATCACTGTAGCTCTGAGCGGAGATCAATTATAACGAAGAGTAGTACGTTTAATAGTTGTAATATCGTTTATGTATGCTTTTAAAATCGAAGAAACGCCCGAAAATTCAATTTAATCACCAGAATACTATTGTTTTTCTCTTAAACATATTCACAAAATTGTCATTTTCTCGGCTGTGTTTTTATTTGACATTTTGTCAGTAATCACCACATCCATTTCAATAAAGTTGGTACTTTTCAACGCTGAATGTAGTAAAAGTTGAATCTGTAACTACCTTTATGAAAAAAATATTAAATTTTAACCTAAATGTTAAATATGGTTGCCAAAGAAAATGGTACGTGATAGTGAATTCTAACTTCAGATTCGAATTTATGAGACACATTTGCATTTCATGGCATGAAAAAGGTTAAAATTTTGTTGTACAGTGTAATTATATTTTGACGAAACACCTCGGTGCGTCACTAACAGTGTTAGAAGAGGAAGATAAGCTAAGGAAGGTCAGGAATCAGTTCGATGATCCTAGAGGCACAAAAATATATTCATCAAAGCGTGTAGCAGCCAAGAATAGGTGACATGCGCCACACCTTTTAGTGTGGAACGTGCATGAATTACCGTCTTGCTCCAAAATACTTCCACACACAACCTGCTTCAGTCACGAAATATGCCACAACTCTGTTTAACATAAACAAGTAGCCCACCTTTGCGTGTGACGTAGTGGAGGGCCCACTTGCAACCCAGAGAACCTGCATTCATTCTATCTTCCTGATTCATATTGCTCCAATTATTTCTGAACGCGCCGTCATCTTTCAGTTTGCACAACATTCCATTCGGCGATGTGGTTCTCCTTCCCATCCCCATGTCTGCGTTCGATTCCCTTGAGTGCAGCAAGGTGATCCTGTTTCTTTGCTGGTAATTGATCAGTTCCAGCTACAATGTTGTCAGCGAGTGAGTTGACTCCGCGGCAATAATTGAGGTTATTTCGGCAAGAATGGCCCACTTTGAATTGCTATTTTTATGTTTTTTTCCCTGGTCGTTTAGCAAATGGCTGATTTCCCTTTCATTCAGATTTCTTCTCATGTTTCAGACGTGCTTAAAGGCTTTGTGGTATTGTGCTACCGGACAGACGGAGTGGACGAGTTGTTCATCGCCCTCTTTAGGCATCTTAGTGTGGTAAGTCTTCGAGCTAGAACTGCTAGGGGCTTCCGCAAGTCTCTATGACCCGTTTGCCTCTCTTCTTCCTAGGGGTGGTAGCCGCAATATATCTCCTTTAGGTCACAGTGTGCACCCTCCGTCGTATACCCTCTGCCATGCTGTCCCTCAAGAACAATTACTCCCTCTTAAAACTGAATTTTAAAATTTTATTACCCCCATTTGTCCCTTTGAATCTACCATGCTAGCAATGAAGTGTCCTAATAGCCCTTATAGGTACATTCAAGTACGTCTAGTTCAAATTGGGTGACGTGAATATAAACCAAACCCATAGACCCGTCTTACAAGTTAAAATGTTTCCCTTTAAAACATTAATACAGTTAAGTAGTGTAACAGTACTATTTACTATTTACATTACTTTTATTGCTGTCGTCCTTCAATTGTTTCAGGCAATGTCATAGAAAGAGTATATTATTCTATACAACTCCACATATGGAGTATACCTGCTGGCCTAAAAACCTCGTATTTGATGTTTGCAGATATCCCTTTGTACGTTAAACGGCTGCATAATTCAACGGCACTCTTTTAAATAAAAACCGATAAGTAAGGAACTGGTGTGATTGACCTTCGTTTTACCCCTCTCAATAAGCGCGACCCGCTCATTGCCTCCGCCGACAAGTAAAAGGTGTAAAAACCGGAAAATTTCAAGCTGTTGAAAACAAACATGTAAGAAAGAACCCTCAAATATTTACAAAGAAAGAAACCACATTGCCTGGGTACACACAAACTTACGCACTTAATTGTAGTATGAATTTGTGAGGCAAAATATGGGCTTTAGTTAATCATTCTATTTTAAAGTATGCAGAAGTTACGATTTCCACCCCCCACCCTTGTATAGCGCTACAGAATTCACAGTAAAATTGGAAGATGGAATACAGTTTTTAAAAAACAAACTTTAAATATAAAAATTGTGCCAAAAATGATAAAATATATAAAGGTAAATAGGAAACCCCAATTTATTACTGCTAAAAGATTGAACATGTTATCTTTTGCATTTTCAACATTTAGTCTACTGTTAAAGAGTAATCGGTATAAAATGTTAATCGCGCAGATGTAAACGACTATTCAATGCATTAAAAGTAAGTGAGCAACTATTTGTTCACTAATTTCAACTTCTTTTTTTCAGGGTCACAAATGTTTGAAATATGGGCATTCATTACAACTTAAGATTCTAGTTATTGTTGCACGGATGCGGCTCGTTGCCTATAATTTTATGAGAAATCTTTTGCAGGCTGCATTACGGTGGCACATGACTTGTGTAGTTGGTGAATCCCTGTAGAATACGTCCTTTAGTTTTCCCAATAGAAACAATCCAAGGTGTCAAATCAGAAGATCGAGCTGGCCAACTTATAGGCCCTCTGGCAAAAGAAAAATGAATTGTTTTAATGAGCCTTTTAAATCGGGCTTGACAATCCATATTTACAGATTCTAAATCTGTTACACTCTGTTCTGCCAAAATAGTCAAATTAATAAAACTCAATTTCAATTAAAATTATTTTAAATATCTGGTCCTCTCATCCTGCTGATATTACATGAAAAAGAAAATCAAACTCCATTGCTTCCTCAGAATATAACTGGTTTTGTTTTTAACCGATCTCAAATATTGCAATGTTTAAAACGAAAACCGCAAAGAATTTATGGTAAAATGTTCAAAAAGATCAGCTGAGTTCTTCAGAGATTACGAAGTTCACCAAGAAAATGATTGTAATGCATGTACTAAGCGATTAACATACGTTGTGTACTTCAGCGAACCTGCAATGAAATAAGGTCCTATTCCGCACTCTAATTTAAACTCGATCAGTATTGGTATTCCACTTAACGAAGCCAGTGAGGATTAGAGGTTAGAGCATGTTAACATCAGGGACACCTCGGCACTACGACTAAGAACTGGTCTTTTGCGGCCTTTCCCCGCGGAAAACCACAGGCCAGCACACAGGAAACGCCGGGACTAAGCGCAGAGCCGCGTGGAAGTCCCTAACAGTTCACTAGATGGCAGCCCCTGCGCGCCAAGGATGCTATACAGGCGCTTGGAGGCCTGAAATAGGCCTCTACAACGGCACCAGTGCAACCAGGGGGAAGAGAGCGTCATTCGGAGCAAGCAACCGTGCCATCTGCCTGCCAAGCCACACTTACGCCGACCTGAAAGATGTATAAGGGAAATGAAATAAAGGAATAGGAACCGTGGTAGATAAGCAGCACACCACCATTCGCCTAAGCGGCTCCAGGAAAACCATGGAAAAACCCAGGGCTAGAGTGGGCGGTCAACGGGGATCGAACCCGGACCTCCCGAATGCCAGTCCCAGAAGAAACGCCTGAGCCAACTGGCTCGGCGCCAGTGAGGGTTACTCTTAATGACCAACAGTGCATATTCCTAAGATTGACTTGCACGTGATTTGTAAAGTTTGCTTCATCGGTAAATAGGATAAAGAATAAGAGCTTTGAGCTAATAACCAGTGATAACATTCACAT
The DNA here is from genome assembly GCA_030762935.1 of Hymenopus coronatus. Taxonomy (NCBI): domain Eukaryota; kingdom Metazoa; phylum Arthropoda; class Insecta; order Mantodea; family Hymenopodidae; genus Hymenopus; species Hymenopus coronatus. Next base: position 94,022,037 of record CM060900.1, on the reverse strand, counting down.
GATTCCGTGTAAGCGAGGTGCGAGCGTGATATCGATGGAACTTGTGACGATAAAGAATGCGTTGCACATTGCTTCCATTTATGCCACTTCCTCTAGCAATATCACGAGAGGTAACGTGTGGCTTTGCTTCAACAGCAGCTAGAATATTAATTCCAGTATCCATTCTGCTTACGTATAGCTGAGCTTCAAGTTTCCTTTAATTGCCAATACTCTTTTTTACTTTCTCCATCACTCTCATAGTAGGTATAGAAGGTATTGTACTCCACCTAAAAATCGATATCCAGATTTCACCGGAAATACACATTGTGAGTACACCTGAATAAATAAAAAAAAAACAGGTCTTTAGAAAAAGGACCTGGTGTGTCAGTGTGCGTGTGTGGACAGTGTAACTCAAAAACGAAGACTCGGCTAACTACCAAGCTTGGTATTTAAGTTCAGTATCTTCCAAGGATTCGACATAAGATTTTCAGGAAAATCCCCACCCTAAACTACACTTTAGATGATGATTTTTTGAAAATTTTGATTTTATCGAAAATGACTACGATTTTTATTAAATTGCGATATGTTGAAGATATTTCGTGACAAACAAAATGTACAGGTATTTTCAGTTTTCTGGAAAAAGCCTCTGAAGACACCTTCCTTCTTTTGTATTTCTGGTAAACCATAAGATTGACAAAGACTTACTACGCAAAAAATGTTACCTCGCTAAAACACACCATTTGTGTCATATATATATTAAATTTTTCTAAAACGGGATGTCATTTTTCATATTTATTTTGTTTTTCCTGGTCATATAAACAGAACTGAATTTCAATCTTTCACATAAAAAATTTGACTATTGCTTTAGCCTTGTATATTCCTTTATTTCCCTTCTACTTACAAGGAAGCAAGTAATAACTCAATTTCTGCTAACGTTTATCTTGATTAGCATGATGTAGATAAAAGAATAGTCTCTTTTAAGAACAATTTGTTTACAAAACGGGTAGAAAAAAGTCATGTGAATGGAACACAGATTTTTAATTCTTTTTATTCATATTCCGCTCATGCCATCATACTTGGGAAATTGAAATCAAAGATAATCAAATCTTTTAAAAACCGTTCACTATGTGCCGCAATTGAAATTCCCTTCTCTTTGCATCACCAGGATGAACAAAGTAAATAACGAATTTCCATTTGTGAAAAATATAGGTGTTGGACATGTTAAAACCAATTACAAGGAATATCTCGAATATGGTTATCTCTAAAAAACTGACCGCATGTGAGATTTGTGGTGGACAAAGCGGCGCTGGGACTGGTTTTCTCCGGGTACTCCGGTTTCCCCGCCATCGCATTCCACCGGTGCTCCATCATCATTCATATATCATCAGTGTCACCGCCTGCGGTGCCATAAGTAGTTAAAGCGGACGTTAAACACTACCCCCCTCTCTAAAAACTGTGTGTGACATAAATTGTGCGTTTTAACGTGATTTATATATTTTGTGCAGTACGATTTTGTCTATTTCTTTCGGTTTACCATTTATACAAAAGTCATTCAGAGTGAAGAGGACTTCAGAGGCTATTCGCAAAAAATTCAAAATATGCATACAATCTGCCACTTAAATATTTTTATATGTGGTATTTTAATCAACGTTGTTTAGCCATTTTGAGAAAAAAAATCTAGAATTTTGCAAAACTGGGATTTTCCTGAAAGTCGTTATTTAGTTCTGACAAATCATTAGTTACTTGCTCGACGACTCTCGTATTTTGACTTGCCACAGGCCGGAAGCGCTTTTCTGATATCTTACAAACTGATCAGTTGTAATTATTAGCACTCTATACTTCAAAAGAGCTCCATATCTCGTGTTTGTTCTATTCAATATTTCTGTTGTACATTGATAAAAGATGTATAGAAATGAGTTGTAGGACATAACGGTGCAGCTGATGGAAACAAAGAATAACCATTTTCACGCTCTATAGCAGCTTACGTCATTAGTTCGGATTTGTTTCTGCTGGACTCACAGATCAAAAGTTATGAAGTAGGTAAATGTAATGCCAGCAAGCGGGGCTATTGCTGAATCTCGATTTAGTGCGTCAGCCAAACCAATTGCATTCATAACTCAGTCAACCATGCATATTACATAAGTACGTCTACTCCCACCCACCATTTATTTTCATGTTTTTATTTAGATACAAGTGTCTATGAAATGGTGTATTCATTCACCCCAGGAAACGCAGTCAAAGAACTATTTAGTCTAAAATACGTTTGCTGACACATGCGATGTAATAACGTGACTTCTCAGGTCCTTTTATTCCTTATCCAGTATAAATTTAAGTGCAACAGCCTCCAATAACGCACAACTTAAACATTAAATGTATTGAAAAAGTGTCGAAGGTTTATCTCAAAGTGTTATAATACTTCAACACCATCGTGTATGAGAGTATCTAGGTATCGACGGAATTAAGTTTCCATCCCTATTATCTATTCATTCTTGGTTGACCCGCGCCATAATGGACCCACGTGCTGCAAAAAAGTAACAATGCGCGCAGGAAAATAATCCCAAGCTAATAATCAAAATTTCAGAACGAAATTATTCTGAACTGCCGTATAATATTTTGTACAAATGCCTAAGAGTTTAACAAAATATGATTTATACTATTAAACAGCGCTACAAGTCCCATACAATTCGTAAGAGTCTTCTGATGTCCGGAAATTTGTTCACAACAGTACAATTTACTGTTTAAAATCATGGAGGACGGTCGCTGTTAACTGGCTCGCGTCTTCGTCGACTCACGTAAAGCTGGCAAACCATTGATTCTCAGTGAAAAATGGTGTTGAATGTTTATTATAAGTTTTTTGAAAAATATTCAACACTTTCTGAAAAGAAGTGGTGTAATTAGCTTCTGAGCTCACCGGTGTTTCAGCTAAACACATAAACACTGTTCGTAAAGAGAAAACGTGTGAAATACGTGATGCAAAAGTGTGACGATTTTGTGAAAATTTTCTTACTGCGTAACAGTAAACAATCTGTTTTTGTTGTTGTTATCAGTATTTTTAATGAGCCGCCAACCTTTGATAAAGTGCTACAACAATTAATGATCCAAAGTTCCCTAATTTCAGAAAAACGACATTTTATACAATTTTGTGTGAAATTAGGTTCGAATTTATCAAAAGAGGCCAACAAATGCTATAAATGATAGGGAGGATATTAATTTCGTTCATTTCTTTTAGAATTATTTTATATGCACCAATGTATTATTTGTAACTAAAATTATTATCATCTTTAACGAATAACAGAATAGGCTAGTCACCACTTAAGCTCTGACAGAATAAGGGCTCTGTTATTTTGGCATCACAAGCCGCGAGTAGTCAACAAGTGCTCGTGAAAGTTTGACAGTATTGATGGCAGATGGCTAAATTTTAACGGTACACCGGTCGCTTGGGGTTTGTTTTGGCACGAATCAACTTAAGGGTGAATAGATAACAGTTGAAAGATACCTTGCAACACTTTTCTTACAAACCGATTGGGGACATGATTCTAATCAGCTCAACCAACGCCGGGTTAACGATGTTCCTTGATTTTACAGGAATCTGTGGATTCCACGTGGGGCAGTCGCAGCTCGCAGCGATATTTTCAGGATACGCAGATATCCGCAATATGCAAATTACAGATCTACAGAAATGTTTTGCATAGGTGCCGTTTACTTGTAAAGTAGATCAATGAGTTGATCCTACATGCTGGCATATCGTTTGATGCCTCTTGTTTTTCTATAATATCTAAAGAAGTTCCCTGTAATATACGCCTTCGCTAAAGCCGTAAACCTATCTTGCCCATTGCTCCTTAAGTAAGACTTCATTCTGTTCAAGCAAGAGAAGCGTCAACGCTGAACTTGTGGAAGGAATTGTTGCAAGCTTGGAAGCTTCTGGCAACTTTGAATATCACCATCCACAAACAGTTTTATAACATCAGTTACACCTCGAAACAAGAACTGGTCTAATACTTTATTTCTTCAAAACATAGGATTGTTACTGCAGTAATACATTTTTCGCATACAATATACTTAGCGCACACGTTCTAGTTGACTTTGAGAGAGCCCGTCAACAATCGACAGGGCAGGTAAGTATACTGTCTGCCGGTCTTGCATGCGCAACTCTAGCATTTTCCTTATTGGTTATTACAGGGCGCCACATACTTAGAACTGTGTTCGTGACATCAGAAGGTCAGGTTTTGGCTGCCTTTTACAGACAAGCGACAATTGCCTTTGTATTGTTCCAGTATCTAGCGTATTCTCGGTTAAAAGATCGCTCTCCTTCTAGAAGAAAGAGGACCTGCCGAATTTTCAAACAGTTAAATACTTCTAACTATATGGAATGTAGTAGCACATGTAGATTTTGTTTTCTTAGGTGGAAACGTCTGCTTTTAGCTATGATACTCAAACTTTATATTCTGAGTATTATTAAACAGTTTTAAAATATTTTTGGACTTATTAGGGTAGGCTTAGCCTACCCTGCTCACCCTGAGGAGCCGCTTCTGATCTGGGTGCTTTGTGATTCACTACCGCGGTTATTTTTCAACCTCTAGGCGCTTATATTTATACAAACAATAACTATAAATTATAATGTAAGTGAAACATCTGTCCCTGAGATACCAAGAATGTAAATACTCGTCACTCGCCTTACTCCTTGTTCATGATCACCGAAGAAGAGCTAGGCAGCAAGTATCAGACATTAACTGTGAGTAAACAAAATGGATGGTTTCCATATGCTGCTCATTCTCTCCTCCATACTGAAGTGAGAAACATAACATAACTCAGGTCAACATGCATATTTTACTGTTGAGACATTTGGACGCGTCCCAGAACTGCAGCATCATGCACACTTCAACTTTATATGGCTCGTTAAGTTGTCATGGTGTTACCTTGTATTTCAATGAACCAAGCTTGCATAAAAACAACTCTTTAGTAAAGACAGGCCAAGAAACTAAACTGTTCACCCTATTTCCATGCAAAATGCACATGCTTAGCGTGACAGTGAAATATCTGCTTCTATTCGTCTGATAAGTGCGTTATTTCTGAGACCTCGAGCTCTTTTTTATTCTTATAATTACGCACCAGTCCCATTATGCAAAAACCACTTAAAAGCTTCCACCATCATGAAAAAAATACCAAATTCATAATGATATTACTCTTGATAAAATGGCAGTCACAGTGGTGTTAATAGTTACTCACCAAACTGGTTTTAAGACCCTTATTCAACGCGTTCCTCCATTTTAAACGCATGGACTTGAACAAATTTTCTTGGACCTCCAGCTACAACTTCTTACTTCTTAGTTATGTCTTCTCCAGTAAGATTTTCTTACTTCATTAGTTACAGAGGAGTGTACGGAAACGTGCCAAAGCATTAGATTTCTTACATTGTCATTATTTATCCTTATTTAATAAACAAAAGAGGGAATTATTAGCTTGAATGAGGAAAGAAGCATTACTGTTGAAAGGTATGAAAGGCAATGAACTAGACCGTTGTATTTTGTGTGGGAGCAAGGCAGTGTTGTTCACTGAATATAAAGAGATAAGAAATTGGTTGAAAGAAATTTAGGAACAAAAAATGGGATAGTATGCAAAACAGATGGTATAAGAAGAGAAAGAGAGAGAGAGTGGGGGGTCATTTTGTCTAGGGGTAACATGCTAGGCCTCAAACTCTGCGGAGTGCGTCGGATTTTTTCGGGCATAAAAATCCTTAGTATGGCTTCCTTCGGAAAGGAAGTAAAGCCGATTGGACATACGCGCTAGATAAGGTAATAACAATTTCATTTTGGGGAAATTTTCGCCATCTGGTGACTTCTTAAGCACACGTTAAATTACTTCTGTTCTTTAGACTGGCAAACAAATGTTGTTAATTCCGAATGGGAATTGGGACTGATGATTGTAGCTTGTCTATAAACTGCACTATGCACAAAGCAATATCGTAAAGAGTAATGCATCTCACTTGTTTCGTTAATATCTTGCAAATCAAATTCTACTATCTAAACCGTTTTTCTATATAAATTTGTGTATTGTATACAAGTAGTTCGTTTTTTACTTTTATACATAGGCTTGTTCCCAAAATTAATGGAAGTTAAATTTGGAAAATTATCGTATATAAGATATTCTGAAGTTTAGATCAGTTAACTTTTTTTTTTTTTTTTTTTTTTTTTTTCACACAAGCCAAGTGTAGGTCAGGAGTTGGATAGGTAGAGTCGGACTGAAAAATTCAATGAACCACGGATCTCCCGGTCTCTAGCCGGTGGCTCTACTACTGAGCTACCATGGCACCGCCTGAAATTTCTCAACTGACCCGCATGTTTTCCGGCAAACCAGAAGGTGATCTCAAATTATTTTGAGGTAGCATACCCCAATGGCGACTTACAATGTCGTAAGTACCTCAAGTCCCAGGACTCATAGTGTAGCTAACTATGATGGTCAATTAGACCAGTTATTACATACAATAATACTGATAATTGGACGATTTTTCAATATTCTAGCTTGCACGACTATTACAGTTTTACTGTCTAAATTAAGTGTTTAATTAAAATGTTCCACAAGATGCGTTTTTAAACACATCAAATCAAAATTTCAGGTTTAATGTAGATATGTTTAAAATAGATATATTACATAATTGTTTTATATTAATCCCTAACTATTGTAGTAAAATTATCATTTTTTCTAATCTCCAAATCCCCTGATTTTTTCAAAATTTAATAGTTTATTTCTAAAAAATAAATAAGTATTTCAAAAAAGTTTAAGAAGATCACCCTGATAACATTTAAAATTCAATGTTTCTTAAGCAATTAAGTTCATTTTCTGCCACATACCTCTATTTTTATGTGTAAGTAATTCTGAAATTTTGAGACTAATACATCAAGTAGTTTTTGAGAAAAAATATTTTTGATTTGTTTAACTACTCCACCAATAAAGCTCCTTACGATCCAAATTTCAAAATGTTATAAGAAAACCTGATATTTACATTCCGACTATATCACTTTAAACATTATTGGATGTGTTTCAATTTAATTAAATATTACTACTGGAAAAGTTATGACAAATTATTCCATCATATTTGTTTTGGTTACTATATGAATTAATTAACTTTGTTAATATAAATATATAATTAATTTTATTTACATGCAACATTAATTCCATAAAAGTTATTTATTTTGGTATTTAATGTTCTTTGGTAGAAAATCAAACTGACTGGTAGAAATTTACATCGCAAGCTGCATTTTGAACGTTTACATGCATTGGAAAATAACATTAGAGAAATAGGGCTTCTAATATTATTTGAAGTGTCATTTTTTACCATTTAAGCATCAATTTAAAAGTTCAGGCGACGTGTGTTTAAATTGTAAGTGGCTGAAAATAACTTCGACATAATAATCTGCACGAACCTCAGTATATTGCTGTGCTAAAATGCAAAAATCAATATTTTCAATCATTTTGGACAATTTCACAGGTTTCTCCCCTTAAGGCATTTTCTTAACTCACTTTTGAGAGATAGTGCAAAAAATTGAAAGAAATTTAAATAAAATTACATCTTGTGGAGTATTTTGGATATAGAAAAATGTTGAAAATAAATATGCAAAAATAAGGTTGAAAGTTGGGCTTGTCTATTAATAAGCATGCGCCTATCCATTTATAGTTTCAGATACTTGATAATACAAATCCACCAAATGAAAAAAATATATATTACTTTAGCTAACCCTTATGTACAGTGTACATAGTGAATAGAGAAGTTATTGTGTTTCACTAAACAATTCGATACCAAGATTTCACCGGAAATACACGTGTTGAGATACACTGAGTCCGAAAATCATTTTTAGAAAAAGGTCCGGGTTTGTGTGTGTTTGTATGTCTTTGAACAGCATAGCTCAAAAAGGAAAAGTTGGTTAAATACCAAATCTGTTTGTATTTTAATATCAGTATCTTCCAGAATGCGACAGGAAGATTTTCAAGAAAATCCCCTCACCCCAACTACCCTTTACATGAAACATTTTTCGAAAATGTTGATTTTCTAAACAACGAGTCTAACGATTTTGATTACAATGCTGTAAATTAAAGATATTTACATCACGAATAAAATGTATATTTTGAATTTTCTAGGAATAGCCTCTGAAGAGCCTTTTACTCCTGTTGAGTTCTGCAGAACGTTTCAGAACGGTTAGACCGTAAGAGATAGAAAAAAACGTACTACACAAAACATGTAAACTTCGTTAAAACACATAATTTATGTCATATACGTTTTTCTTGTAGAGCCGACCGTTTTAGAGATATTCATTGTTATTGGCTTCAATTTTAAATATGTTTCCCAAATGGGGCCATGCAAAGCAAACTGAACCTTATTTCGCATAGCAACCAGCTTTTAAAGTTTTGACTATCGCTTTAGCCTAGTGTATTAACTTATTTTCTTTCTACTCACAAGGAAGCAAGTAATAAGACCAATTCTGCTAATGGTTATCTCGATTAGCATGACGTATATAAAAACAATCTTTTGGAAGAAAAATATGTTTGTAGAACAGCTACAGAAAGCTATGTGAATGGGACACATTGTACTTTTTTATCGAAGTTTTGAATTTACATAATTTTATTGTGAAAAAAGTAATTTTTTCTTAATTCTTGTCGAATTTTACAGATGCATCAGCTTAAATAGCTTCTTGTAGGGATGAATTTGAAACGGATCGCCACGTGTGTCGGCAAAAATCAACAATAGTTGTGTACCCCCCGCCCCAGTATCGGAGATAGGGTAGGGAATGCCAAGTAACGGAGGAAATGTGCAGGTTGAGTGCTTCCCCTGCGGACCATGGAGCATTGGAGGAAGTGGTAATTCCATGGGGAACAAGAGTCAACATAGGACGGATGTTGCTTTTTACCGTGTTTGTGAACCTGCTAGTGGTTTCCTCGTGTAAGTCGATAGTTCTAATGAAAATATGCTCTAAGAGAAATTTGGAGCCCTTCCAAAGCTTTTCCCAGAACCCTCCTCGCAGATAGGAAATACATAACGTTTGTTTGTCAGCATGACCACTTGAGCGGACTAAATAGAACGTTGAACTTAGAGTAAGTAACTCTATTTCTAAATACCTCAATACTGTTCTACGAGAAATTGCTTTAAGGGAAACTTTGAGCCCTTCCAAAGCTTTTCTCAGACATAGATAGGAAATATATAACGTTTGTTTGTCACTATGACATCTTGAACTGACCCTATAGATCGTGGGACCTAGAGTTAGTTGTTCTGATTCTAAATACCTCAATATTGTTCTAAGGAAAACTTTGTGCCCTTCCAAGGCATTTCTCAGAACCCTTCTCGCAGATAGGAAATATATAACGTTTGTTTGTCAGCATGAACACTTGAGCGGTCGAGAACGTGGGACTTAAGTAAGTTATTCATATTTCTAAATACCTCGGTATTGCTGTTGCTCGAATATGCAAGTTGCTGGATCATGTAAACACTTCTATCTCATAAATACCCATAACAGAGATGCCCAATTTTTCTGTAAGATCGTATTTAAAGTATTCGAAGTTTCCTACTTTCCCAATGTAAATCATGACCCAGTATCTAGGAAAAATAGTTCGGGTAATTAGATAAATGTTTGAAGAGATACTCGGCAATACCTTTACAGCTGTTTGATGAATAAAATTAATTTTAATTAGAAGAAAGGCTGTGATTTTTAATATAACGCCCAAAGTATTAGTGAAAAAAGGTTTTTAAGATGATGCATTTGTGAAATTGACCAAAAGATTGTGAAAAATTAAAAAAATATAGCTTTTTATCAGAATAAAGTAATATGAATTCTAAACTTTAAGAAAGTGTATAGTTTTTTTCCAATTGGTGCACAGTTAACTACCAACTAACTGAAGGTATAAATAGGCAGGCGGATGTTTATTAATCCCTTCAATCCTGAATTATTATTAATGTTAAAAAAATTCCAATCTCTATAGAACATATTAGATAACGGACAAAGGATATATTATAAACAGGTTTTAAAGATTTTCCCCCATATATTAATTTTAAGGGTTGTTGCCATATGGCAACATTGGGCAATAACTTCAATATTTCTATATTTAATAGGCACACCAAAATTTATACCTTATCTTATCGCAAATCTTTTTTCAACACTTTTCCACACTCAAATGCTCCACATGAGGCAAGTTTTTACTAACCTGTTTCAAAAAAATTATACTCCCTCTCTAAAGGACATAACAGAAATGGCCATATTATTTTTTCGAGATAAAGCTCTAATTTGAGAAATAAATTATTACATTGGATAAATCAGGAGTTCTGGAGAGTACGAAATGTAATAATTTTTCTACAATATAAAATATGATATGATAGACTAATCCATTTACAGAAAACTTGAATTTTTAATATGAATATTCTGAAAAATGTATCTCGTAGCCCTTTCTTTTATTATAAATATGAATTTAGACAGCACTTAAATAACCGTGTAAACTAGAATTTTTACATGGCAAAAATATCATATTGTTATGTATAATAATTGGTGCATTACATTAAATGAAAAAAACTATCCCTTTTACAACAAAAATTAAGTCCATTTGCCTTCAGTATGTCTCAGCATGGCAGTTAGATTCAGAGGTATTAAGGGTTTTATATAAAAAAACTATAAATTCTTCAGAAACTGCTGTTAATAAAATGAGGGAACTTAAAATTTATTCGAGGCATTATTTTCAATTATATTGTTAAACTATTTCCAGTTAGTATATCTTAATGGAAGTTACCAAAATAAGTGGAAGATTTTAAACATTAATATGCAATTAAAACCTAATTTGGAAAGGAGAAATTGCAAAAATAATTTTGACTCATATTAAGTTTATCGTAATGTATATAGACTTATTTCAAATATAATTTTCATACATTACGAAATATTCGTCTTAAACCTATCACATAAATGCTACAGATATGCTAAGAAAATGGTGCAGCTACAGAGTTGCTTGGGAAAGCAAATACACTCCAGAGAAAATATGAAAATTAGGTTTTATTCTAAGTTATGTTCTTAATTGGAATTCTCTAATAAACATTTGGTTTTTGAACTTCTTATAAATATTAATATCGAGGTTCTCAGTTTGTACTTGATTACATTTAAATAATGAGACTTCACCGCCAGTTTAACCGAATCAAACACAAAATAAGTATCAAACTTTTAGTGCACTACAACCAAATTTTTATCGTTGTTGCTTCCGTTCAAAGGGACCTTAAATACGGAATACTAAGACTCCCGTTTAGCGTGATCCCGGTAACTTGTTTACAATTCACAGTTAACTAAAAAGAAAGCTAAGATACAAGAATTATAGCAAGTAGTCAAAGATCTTTGTCCCATGTGCATTGTCGTGCATAATATGTGACTCATAATGGAAAGCAGCGTTTATGTTGGTACTGACAAATCTAGACCAACTACTGCCAGCGTAACCACCTCTGTTTCTTGAGTATAATACTAGTCACTGGATTGGCAATGTAATTTATCGCCTCCAAAATATGGCTGAAATGACTAAGTGTAAAACTACAAGCTTATTGTCTGTATTCCTACTGTCAAGGTAATACTTCATTGAATTTTGGTGCCAGAATTAAGTTACTATAAGAAAAAAGTTAGAAAAAATGCCGCTGAATGAAAGCCCCCACATCTCATACAGTTTAACGACACGTGCAAATAATTCTTCACTTTTTTGTGTAGAAGGCCTAAATAGGTATGATGCATTATAGAAACCTTTCTTCTGAGAACTGAAACTGACTGGGTGGAGCCAAAGATTTGTTGCTGAAGAAGCTTCGTAATGAAAATACTATCGAGATCTAGGAAAATTTATTTCAATGTACATCAGCTGGACAGTTTTGAAAACGTGAGAACTGTTTTCAGATAAGAGATAATTCTGTTTACTCCTCCGATTCCTTGAGAAAGAGAGAGAGAGAGAGAGAGCGAGAGAGAGGGAGAAGAAAACGGAAGAAGAACCACCCGTTATAAAACAATGGTTTTTATCGAAGTCTTTTGATATAGAAAGCTAACGTTTCTAATCCTGTGAAGTATGAATGTGGGAATTTATATAAACAGTTTTTGGTAGAATCATAACTGATAACGAAAACCGACAGTGTTGATAGCACAAACAAATAGAAGCAAAAAAAAATCCCAGCAAATAACTCCATGGCACGACAGCTCACGGGGAACCTTGGCCTACCGCCCGGCCGCTGCGTCCCCCATCTTGGTCCACTACAGACGTCATGGATGGGGTGCAGTATTGGAGGGTGAGACGTGGTCAGCGCCTCGAGTCCCCCCGGCCGGTTAATGCGGTCCTCATGACCTGGAGCCGCTACTTCTCCATCAAGTAGCTCCTCAATTGGCCCCCCAGGGACCTTACGAGGCTGAGTGCACCCCGGGCCAGGTCTCCCAGCGGGGGAAAAATCCCCACGCCGGTACTGGGGATCGAACCCAGGTCTCCCGCTTGGTAAGCAGCAACGCTACCACCGAATCCCAGCAAATACTCTCTGCAATTGATCCGTCAATCTGCAAATGTGTGGCTACTATCAGCTGTTCTTGGGTACAAGTGTCCAGAATTAAACTTTAGTAACGTGAGTACGTAGAATTCATTGGAATGCATGAAGCACTACCAACATTTATAATCTAAGTATCTTCTTGATGCTTAGTTCGCCAAATAAAACAATTACAAAAGTACTTTCTTCAAAATCTCAGTTGGTTGGTTTTATTCTCAACGTCTTATATGTGCTAATCTGAAATTCCCATTACAAGCTGTTCCAACTATGCTTCTCTGAGTCAGAGCACTTGACGTCGAGCCCGGCTGGTGGGAGAGCATAAGAGCCTTAATGTCTCCGGGTGAAGGCTATAGCAAATGAGTTTGTGCTTGCTACCTGACAACAGCTCCAACTTATGCTAAAGCGTATTGCATAATCCACTAATACTCCTGTGAGTAAGCGAATAAGTCGCAGCTCTTTGGCACGCAGCCAAGCTGGAACAGCCTCCACTAAGGCTTTCAGGGTAGATACATTTCTGTAGAGATCTAGCCAGTGCTTTAATCTGCCTTGCCGCTGACAATTCTATTAGTTCAAGCTTAGTTATATCCTTAAAAACAGCATTCAGCCATTCAATTGGTGCAAATCCTCAATGTCAATATTTATTTTCTGGCACCTACAATTCTTTACAGGTTAACTTCAAATATTGACCTGCTTTTAAATTAAACCATCCTGATTCAATAAATAGGCTATTTGATGTGGCGACTAATGATTTCATTTGATATGCTAATGTACGAATATTATCCAGGTATACTAATTCATACGTGACGTCGGATTTAATATATTTTGATACATATTTTCTGGTTCCACAGGTCAAACAGTCATTTTGAAGACCGCCTTCCTTTGCCAGAATAGTTAACTAAAGCTTTCTCAGTAGACTAGTACATAATGAGCTGGTATACCATCGTGCTGAGTTCAGCAGATGTGGGCGTTTTAAACACTTTATATAAGGGACCGAATTAAATTTACCAAGGTTTTTTTATCTTCTCCTTTTAAAGATATTTACTTGGAAAATTCGCACACTTATGAGATTAAATAAAGAAATGGTTGTGTAAAAACCCAAAGCTCTGCCTCAAATGGTTTCTAAGATACCCATTACAATTAAATGTTTTAATTAGCGAAAGACTGCCAATGTACTAAAAGACTTGCTCACTAATACTCGTCAGAGATGTAGTGATATTTTCTGACACTTTAATGTTTGTTTTTATGAAGCTGTGATACTTAAAACTATTCTTGTTTTTCAGTGTAAATTAATTTTTATGAGCCAATGAATAAAGCACTCATAAAATGTATATTTGAATCTTTAGATAGCATATTTAAGGCTACATATGAACATTTGCATACCAATCAGAGCAAAACTGAAATGTTAGGAATACATTTTAAGCAAACAATTGTAAACCTAAGTAAAAATAGTATACAGAAAGTAAAAGTCGGGCAGAAAGGTAGCGCATGGGTGATTTAAAGATGTTACTGCGCTTTTGAAATGTCGGATCGTGAAAATGTTTCGTTAAAATGATTCACAGGAGTCTCTAAATTATTTAGTCTCCCTCCGGGGTGTAGTGGTTACCATGCTGACCTCTAAAGCACAAGATTCCAGATTCAAACCTGGTGGAGGGTGCTGGATTTTCGGATGCAAAAATCCTTAAAATTCCTTCGGAAGGGAAGTAAAACCGATGTTTATTTGCACGTAAAGAGAACCCCTTGAAAGAAGATGGTTCCTGCGCCATTTCGCGCCCGCAAATCGTGGTTTCGTCCTGCTGTGCCATCTATGGGTGACGGGCCGATCCCTCGTCACAATGGCGCATAGCGGCGAACTCACAAACTTGAAATTCAAATCCAACCTCAGAAGCATCGTAACGATGCTCTATGCTTCACTTAGGAGCTGTAGGAAATTAACTAACTAAACTAACTGTAAATTATTTATATGAAATAATTAAAAGCTCCCACATTTTGTCATTTTCATCTAAAAGTCCAATCCCAATGCAGGGTTACTATAATTATTTTGCCTAAAGTCGGGACAAATGTATAATATAAAGTTATTATGAATTGTGCTTTATTGATGATGGTAAAACGTTAATATAATACATGTAATTATTTTAAGAAACTACTTGAGAAGTTAACAACTTGATATACAAATCACATTTTCAATGACAAGTTTATTTTTGACATGTTGTTAAGAGTTTCACATACTTTAATTATTGGGCATTAGATTTTCTTATATGTACCAAATGTGCTGTTTAGAAACGTGAAGCCAATTGATGTTTTCCTCGTTGCGTATTTACTCCCTAGGTTTTCAGAGGCAACCATCACGTTATCAGTAGACATCAATTAGAAACTTACAGTCGCGAGCAGCTCATTTGATGGCTTACCAACACAATCGATAAATTTAAACCTAAGCGATTATAGTCAAGTTTCGATCAAGTAATAATAATAGCATTTTAGCATAACAGCTGAGGTGGACATTTTAAATCATAACAAAGAGGATGTCAAGGCAATTACAGAACATAGTAAGATGTATATGTTCTTTAAATAAGGGAGTTTAGCCAATATGTTTTGTCCACCACAAATTTCACATGTGGTCGCTTGGGTTCAAACCCGGGGCGTCTAGGTGAGAAGACGAAAATGGAATGTTTGCAGATAGAGTATTCTAATCCAATGGTTATATTTTCAATCTCACCCACAAGTCTTATCAGTTTGTATCACGTGTTTTAAAACAGACTGTAGATTTTTATGGCGTTTAATGCCCGCTTTTACTACTTGTGGCACAGCAGGCAAAACACCCTGTAGATACATTCATGTACATTATGCTCAGGATAGAATTCCAAATAGAAATTTCCATTTAGTCAATTATAAATCCCATAGAAATGTAATCTTATTAGTCGAAATGCAGCTAGTCTGGAAACTAGAAGAGATGAACATGCTACCTTTGAAGAAAAGTAAAGACATAATTGCGAGAGAAATAATAGTAGATTTTGATTAAGGGGAGTTGAAATCAAATATCTGAATAATAATGAAACTAATCATCAATGTTTAAGTGTTCCACATAATACGCGTTTGCCACATCTGCAACATTTGAATGCAATAAATAAAACAAAGTTGTTTTTGCAGCTAATCTATACATCTAACGTTACATATCCTGTAGGGGTATGCCATGAAGTTGTAAGGAAATTGCTAGGATGTGCCATTTAGAAGTTAGTGGGTGTGTGTGGTGACACTTGGTGAAGATGGGAAGGTACTGATACAGTCTGAGAAAGTAAAATGCGACAGGAAGCTATTTATATTAACAAAGTTGACGTTAAAATAATCTCGACCTCCGCAAAGCAATAATGATTCTTCCTCGACAGTCGTAGTATCCTTATTTCTCTTTCATTCTATTTCAAAGTCTTATATACAGGAGAAACGTTTTAAGTAAGGTAAAACCTTATATAAGACAGTTTTATTATTTCAGTTCATTAAAACATTTTATGTTTATTCTGTTGGACACACACTTTCTACTATTTTGGGGAAAACATGTTACAATATCAACATCAACGAGTGATATTTGGAATACGTTACATCGCTCGCCTCCCATCTAGGTGGTCCCGGTTCAATCCCAGGAAACCGTATGTGGGATTTGTGGTAGGCGAAGTAGCGTCTGGGTGAATTTTCTCCGTGTCGTGCGGTTTCCCCGCCTCTCATTACACCATTTGCTCCGTCATTGCCTTTCCTACCATCCTTTTTGCCTGGATTTGATTGTATCTACTTCCTCGCGTTTTCTACCATGCTAACTTCATATACCCAAACTCTCAGATTCAAACCCGGCGGAGGACGATAGATTTTTTCGGGTGTAAAACTCCTTAGCATGGCTTCCTTCGGAAGGGAATTAAAGCCATCGGTCCCGTGTCGTAGATTTACGGCACGTAAAAGAACCTCAATCCTGATAAAGAGACCTCTGAACAAAATTTAGCGGTCTTTCAAGCCAGTATAGAATGGGACGCTGAAAATCACAGAAGTTAAAGAGCAACTATAAATAAAACTCCATTTCCATTTTCCTCGCATTCATACCTGGAATTGGGCTGATCAATCATCTCTGGATACACCGAGTGGTTACACCATTAGCCTCTCACCTAGACGGCCCGGGTTCAATCCCAAGCGACCGCATGTGAGATTTGTGGTGGACAAAGCGCAGGGGCGAGTTTTCTCCGGGTTCTACGGTTCCCCGTATTGCATTCCACCGGTGCTCCATCTTCATTCATGTATCATCAGTGTCATCGCCTGCATGCCACAAGTAGTAAAAGGGACGTTAAACACTATAAAACATTTCTAGATGCTCTGGCGGATCCATAGCCCGTCTGTTGGTCAAGAGGTATTAGCTTTTAAATCCTGGGGTATATGATGAGGGTCAGCAGTTGGAGAGGAAGAAGAAGAAGAAGAGATGAAGACGATGAATATTGGGATAAAGGGTAAAGTACTTTGTCGGGAAACTTGTAATTAGTTCTAATTTTAAAGTAGCTACCTTTATAATCCTAGACCCATTGATCTCTGCACCGCAATAAAATATAAAGTACCAAGGTGTACTCTACCATAAGCGGCCCAAGAGGTTGCGACGGTTCAGGGATTCCGGAACTGCTAAGGCAGTGTATTATATTCCACATGTGGGCTGGTCAGGCTCGGCTAAGTGATTTACTGGCAATTGCATCGTCTGGTAAACAATGCCTGAGAAACATGCATTTGCAATAGTGCTACATCTTTTTATAGAGGATGTGCAAGTATATTCATTTCTTTCTCTGTTGCCGAGTGTTGCACAGATGTATTCTATAAGGGGTTGAACGTAAGGGTAGGCTGGTTTTGAGTAGGCTGATATTTTCTCCGTGACCTAAACTGCTGAGTGTCCCAAAGTTGATCAAATGGTGTAGATTTGTTGGTAAGCGGTTGAAAATATAAATTGGCATAGCAGACTTATGAATGGAGAGTGTATTTTAGATCCTTAGTGCAAATTCCGCCTGCGGTGCCATAAGTAGTTAAAGCGGGCGTTAAACACTACAAAAAAAATAGTGCAAATTTACCTGTAGACGCAAGCAGCACGTGCTCTCCGAACCGGTGTTTGAACAGAGAAGACAAAACAATGGCAGATGGAAGCGGTATAGTCTTTGACAAATGAGGTGTTCGTTTCATTTTATTTTATAGTAAAATTTACAGATAAACGTGGAAATGCTATTTATACGCCTATTTATGTCATGTAACCTATAGTATTACAGCAGCAAACTGTAACGTATATATTAATGTACACGCATATTTACAAAAGTTGTACACAAATTACCTGTGAATTATAGATGCAGGCTGTTAGTGGTATAAATACACACCTATATCTGCTGGTAATAAAGAACAGTGCAACGGACAACATTACGTCAATATGTGTTTCCATTGCAAACTTATAATTCTACTTATTAATAGTATGGCTTTATGTTGGTTAGTACCTCGATGTAAGCGTGCCATACACAAGGCATACGGTTTATTTTCTGGGGGTCCGTGGGTCGGAAGGCGTAACTTTGAGTGGGCAGGCTTTGCTATAACAAATGCTTTATCGGGACTGAGTTTGAATGCTTTCGCAAGGCCAATGACCCCACATTATCTATGCCAGCAGGTCACGTATTGAGGTGTGATAACGTGGTAGCAAGACATATAATCTATACTTACAGGTACTGTTTACTTTGCCGACCAGTTAAGGCCTTGCGAAACACAAGTGGTATATATGTGATTCGTTAGTGGGAATACTGTTAGAAGAAAATAAAAGAACACTAACACACCGAAGTGGATACACATTAACTTACTATTTATCAAAATATCTGCATCTGTATCTCTAACGCACTGTATAGAAGTTAATCTATGTTGTACTACTTTAGTCTCTTTAGTCTCTTTCATCATGGTCACATTTAATGGAATTGACAATATACATTTTGAGAGATTTTTGAGTGAAGTTCTTGCGATATTTTGTTAAGTAGCGTTTATAATGTTGAGAAAAACTTTACGCATTACCATCAGCAGATAAGAGCTCCAATCCAAACTCTACTTGAAACGACTGCATTAAGATACATAGTGACACTGGTCGTGAGCGGACAGTGCGGACACCGACGCACCCCGATCTCAGTCTCTGACGCTTTCAACTCACGCAGCTCTGTTAACTTACAACCCCTCAAACGATACCCCGTCCGCTCCCTCTACTTATGAGTATGACCGGAGGGGACACTTCGTTCCTCGGCCCAACGCGGATTTTCTGTGCTTACTAACCCCAGAAGACACGGATGTGGCGAAGGCTACTGACAGGCCGGCCGACAGAGGTGCGCACATTGTGTATTTGCTTTAACTTGAAACAAGGTAGGTAGAAAGAAACAGCAATATATGCCACACGGCAATTGGCAATTCTCAACTGCCTAATCTCAATATGTATTTGCAAAGGTTTCTCTCGTTTCGCAACACCCACTTAGCACAATACGAAAGCCAGCGAAGCAAGGACGACCGCTGAAGGGATTGCTGTTTGGCACACTCAAACAATAGAGCGAACGGACATAATAGCTGGGCAAACAAAAGTCTTTTTGTGTTTCCCTGCAAGATCTCTCGAACCCTCTTTCTCCCCAGGCCGAGAACAGTCTTCTTCCAGAGTAAACTCTTTCTAATGGGCAAACCCTAATGTTCTCGTAATATTTAGGTCTAAACTTTTCAAAGGCCGCTACGGACTATATAAGGGGACAAGTGCCGGAGAAGTGAAGTGAACTGAACCAGAGATGTAGTTTACAGCATAGAACAGGAAGTAGGTGGTATCAGTTGCAAAGTTGCTGTCTATCCAGTAATAGTCTGTTTGGAATATTTTGCTTATTTTATTTTATTTATAGTACATTTTTGCTGTCTAAATCGTGTTTACTGATTTTAAGTTTAAATTTTTATTTTAGTTTGTAATGTAGTTAAGTATCGAAAGAATAGATAAACCATTTGGAAATAAAGTTAAAGGTTGAATATACAGTATAGTTGCTAGATGCCGGTGTGGCATATTCAGTATTTGTTTATTTATATATCTACTTAATTTTTAGGTGGTTTATAATTGGGTTCAATAAAGTTAGTATAGGTTAAGTACGTAAATGGTTGAAAGTAAGGGTAGTAAAAGCTTATAAAGGCTTTAGGATGGCTAAAGCTCAAGTCAAAATAATACCAAATGAATTCAACATGATATGCAACGTCTCCTCTCCTCCAATAACCTAATTATAACAGTTTTAAGAGTTTCCTTAGATGTGGAAGTATTGAAATATCTGCAATGTCCAAAATAAAGGATCTAATACCTACATCCTTGATACTCATTTTAAACGAATTGAATTTGGGCAACATGAATATAAAACTCCTATACCCGTCTGGAAGAGTAGAACTTTTCAGGAGTGAAATTATCATAAAAATTAGTTGTGCTGATTTTAAGATAATTCTATACACACATACACACATTTGTGTGCCTATAATACAAGCATAGAAACATAAATAAAACAATACATGTGAAACATTAAGGTTGTTGAAAGCCTTACTTCATTCAACAAGGATAGCTAAAACTTATGTGAGGTCCTGTTAGTAATCCCGACCTTTCTCAAGCGAATATGTGTAAACATTTGTTTCGCAATCGGCTTACCCTTACCGTATTTAGGAGTGACACACCCCTAGGACTTAAGAGCGGATGCCTAGGGGTCAAAACCCAACGGAATGAAGAACCTGGAACGAGTGGTTGGCCCGTTACAAGGTATGAGCATGAGGAAGCGGATGATTTGAAATCCAAGCGATATGGATGATAGGAAAGGTGATGAGATGGAATGAGTGGCGAGGAAAATGGAGGATCCGGAGAAACCTCGCCCACACGCTGCTTCGTCCACCACAAATCCCACAGGAGGGCGCTTGGGATCGAGCCCGGATAGCCTAGCTGGGAGGCGAGCAGTCTAGCCACTCAACCACGGCGCCACCCACGTGTAAACATAATAAAATATAATATTTATCACTGCACAGCACATTAACTTGAAAATGTATGTTAAGAAATGTTATAATTCAATTGTTTTCGTTAAAAGTAATGCACTAGTGCATTACTTCTGTAATGAGACTGAAAAACCAATGGAAAACCACCCAGAGCGGGAGCGGCGCCTGTGAGTCATACTGAGTGCCCTGTGAGCTCTGTTTACACATGGTAATAGCAGTGTAATTTCTTTAAAAAAAAAAAAAAAAAAAAAAAAAAACATGGTTCATCGTGAACACAGGAACGACTTTAAATTGTTTGACTGTAAACACCTTCAGGTTAATGGCTATCCCGTATTGTTTTTGTAGGAAATCTGAGTTAAACAAGAATTATTTGGTTAATACAATTACCCTCTGTGTTATTAAAAAAATATATTAAAAATGCTTATGTTATGTAAACATATTTCTTCAGATATATACACAATTTTGTTTGTTGTAGACAAACTAATAAACAGTTATTTGCAGATTGTTTATCTTCAGTTCGTGTTTTATAGAGCTGCAACCTTGCTAACAGTTTATTGCATTGTTGACAACTTCAGTTAGGTATTTATACCCTTTTCTGGTTGGTGTGCTTTGTTTTTGGCAGCCTCCAGTTGGGAGAAGCTGAATTCGTTAATGCACTATATATGTAGATGTTAAATTTAGGAGATCATAAACATCTATTTTAGTGTGTCCTAAGGCTCAACGTTCTGCTGGACACATTCCAATGTGCTGCAGTTAATGTTCAGTTTGTTTGCACGTGTAACAGCAACAGTTGATGACTATCAACTGGAAGCCAGTGGTTGCGGAAGTCACGCAAACTATGGGCTAAAAACAGCGTTAGAGAAATCAGCCGCATGCATCAGCAGCACCTCCATATCAATAGTCTCCAAGCCGTTCCTCAGCTTCTTCTCGTCGACATCTTCATTTGGGGGGAAGCCGAGAACTAATTTTAAGCATCTGGGATTGTTCTCATAAAAATATTCCAGATTTCATTCAGTGCAAACGGATGGAAGTTTTCGGTCTAATGTCATCTATTGCAAGGCAATGCTAAAGTTTCACCTCAAGTATAACCACATAGACCAGGTGGTGGTTGAATGCTTAGACAGCTTGCCTCTCACTAAGGGTTCGATCCCAAGGGACCACATGTGAGATTTGTGATGGTTAAAGGGTCTGGTCGGGCTTTCTCCGGTTTCACCACTTCATTCCACCACAAGTTCCATAAACACATTTCCTTTCAGCCATTTCAGCGTCATCTCATTTCATCATCTACTCTCCATCGAGCCTTACTTCACCGGTAATGTGAACAAAAGCAACAGGTTGCAATGGCTATAATTGGTTGTTGAACGTTTTACCGTTTTGCTCCATCACAAAAATATAGTTTTCCTTAAATTACCAAGTGAGTACAGAAATATCTTATTTCACTATGCAATTTTGTCTAAATAATATAGTATAAATAATTAAGGAACAGATTTTACTGATCATTTTTTCTTTATATAACAATGCATATCCGTTGTGCGGTTCAACGGCTGTATCTAGTCAGCAGGTGATGGAGAAAACGTAATACCAATGCGATGAAACACAAGCAAGCAAGGCATTATTCCTAATGTATATAATAAGTTTCATGAAAATTGCCCTACTTTTTCATTAAACAATATTTTCAACTTAATGGTAGAATTTACTGATGTATCCGAAAGCAGCATCAGGTGTGCAAATTTTTTAAATTAGCCCAGGTGCGACATTTTCTGTAAGCACCTTTTCAACAAGTGACTATTTTTCAACGAAAAATATAGTGAATATGTATTACATATTGTTCGGGAAGAGCAAACAATGAGATTTGGAGGGAATGGTGCACATTTTCGTTGGCCCACTAAATTATCAATGTCTGTGATGATTCAACTGCAACAAATGACTCGTATCTTACAGAAGTGGAACCAGTTCCATCTATAGATTAGCTCTTCTGGTAAGTCACTGCATTATAGCTCCATATTAAAGAAATGTGCAGTGTATGATTGTGCATATGTTTAATTCGAGAGAAAAAAATAAAAAACTAAAAAAAACAAAAAAACAAAAAAACAAAAACAAAAAAAACTGTTGGAGTGATGTACGTATGCCGTACTTACACAAATTTTTAAAACAATATGTCTGCATTTTATAGTTTTACGGGAGAATTTTACATTTCGTAATGAAAATATAACGACTCGCTACCTGCTTCATTGTGTTTTATTTATTTTTAATACACTTAATAGAGTTAATCGCTATCTGTGAACAGTGAAAGTAAAAATGTATGTTTTAATTAGAGATTCTCAAAACATGTATTTTCGGTGAAATCTCGGCATCCAATTTTTAATGGAATACAATTCCTTCTCCATCTACTATATACATAAATGTGCATTGTACACTCAAATACATTAAAAATACGCCTGGAAATACTTATCGTTTTCGCTGACCCCGCCCTTATCCTTCATCTGTTTGCAATGCTTTTAAAAGCGTATTGGAAGGAGACGATACCGAAGGGAAGAAGTTGAACATGAAACGTAACTTGCGACAAATGAAGTTCTGAGTAGCGAGCTGGTGATCGCTAAACATTCTGGTTGGATAATACTCCACCCCCTCTCACCCGCTGTTACAAAATGAGGCTAATATTTTCTCTGCGCTACATATTGAAGTTCTAATGTCAAGGTAATGCGCGCACGTAGTAAACTAAATTAATACACTGCTTATACAAGTCAACCTCTTCTGATGGAGTGTCGAGCGGGGTTAAGGGGTGGATTGCCCAATCGGCTTTCACTTGCTCGTGCAATATGCTGCACCAGAATGGCACTAATGAAAATTGTGGAAAGACTCGAGTCCCCGTCAAACGTTCACATTTTCTGCAAAATCACAACGCCAAGCGTATTTTTAATGTCTTTGACTGTACTGGTAGAGAAAGTAAAAAGGTATATGTATCCAGTGCATGAATTGTAAAAAGTGTCACATTTTTTTCCCTATAGTGCTTAACACCTGCTTTTACTACTTATGGCACCGCAGGCGATGACGCTGATGATACATGCAATGAAGATGGAGCACCGGTGGAATGCGATGGCGGGGGAAACCGGACAACCCGGAGAAAACCCTCTCCTGCGCCACTTTGTCCACCAAAAGTCCCACATGCGGTCGTCTGGGATCGAACCGCTCGACCACGGCGCGGCCAAAAGTGGCACAGACTTTGAATTTAAGTGCTCATGTTCGGCAGATTTATAAAGCTTTGTCATGACTTATGAAACGACCCGCATGTATATTTACAGCGTCTCCTTCGTCGATATTATTCAGCGAAGACGAGCATTTGCGAAGACCTGATTGTCATTTCAGACACCCGATGACCTCGAGAAACTCGGCAATGAAGATGCGTCCTCAAGGACAAGTCGTTTATAAGTTATGTTCTATGCATTTACGTCGTACTTAACAGTCAGAGGTACAACGTATGTCTGTTTTAAAGAAGAGACATTTAAGTATTATGTTACGAGCCTATGAACCCGTGTCCCTTGCAAAATTAAGACTGCGCACATTCGAAGCGGGTTTCTTTGGCTTCAGGCCATGGCCAGCAAGAAAAATTAGCCACCATTAAAACGATCTTTATAAAAATCTGATGTGTCCCATTCACATGACCTTGTCTATCTGTTCTGCAAGCAAACTATTCTTACAAAAGATTATTATTTTACGAGGGCCATCCAGAAGGTGAATACCATTTGGTATAACTAAATGGTAACGAAAGATATCAACACAAAGCTTTATTTACTCTACTTCTCAACGTAATCTCCATTCTGTCAAGACCGCATGTGAGATTTGTGGTGGACAAAATGACGCAGGGGCGGGTTTTCTCCGGTTTTCCTCGCCATCGCATTCCACCGGTGCTCCATCTTCATTCCATATATCACCAGTGTCATCGCCTGCGGTGCCACAAGTAGTAAAAGCGGGCGATAAACACTATCAAAAAAATTATGTGGAGACACTTTATTGTAACATGGTACCAGTTGTTCAATGCCGATGTTATACTTCTCTACCGCCAAAGAACCTATTCCTTTTTTTTTTTTTTTTTTGAATTCACAGAATATTCGGCCAATCGAAATTTATAGGCAAATAACGTAAGTGTATAGTGATAATGCAATGAATGAATCTTCAGCTATGGCGCATAATTTACAAGTAATCAAGGTGTACCATAAAGACAGGAGTGGAAGTTCAGCAGTCGTTATGGAGGAGTTAAAAGCAAATGTTGATAAAAGAAATAAGAAAAGTCGATGTTTCACTTTGGACACCGTATATGATTTGGTTGGAAAAGATTTTCAACTGATGATGACGTCCAAGTGACAGTGACATCTTGGTTTATATCTTTAGCGTTGGAAGGGTATAACATCAACATTCAAAAACTGGTACCACGTGACAGTAAATACCTTGATAGTAATGGCGATTACTTTGAAAAATAGAGTAAGATACTGTAACGTTGTAAATAAAGTTTTGTGGTGATAACTTTCTTTATTGCTTAATTATGCTAAATCGCCTGTCACTTTCTGGATAGCCCTTATGTCTACGTCAAGCAGAAATGGACTTACTACTTGCTCCTTTGTAAGTAGAAGGGAGATAAGGAATACACTAAAGTAAAGTGGCAGTAAAATCTTTCAAATATACCGCTATGCAAACTGCATGGCCAGGAGTAAAACAAAAGAGATAAGAAACGGCCGAAGGCTTTCCGTTTGAGAAAAGTAACCATTTTAAAATTGAAATCAATAACACAGAATATCTCAGATATTATTAACTCTAAAAAAACGTTATGTGGCATAAAACGTGTATTTTAACCAGGTCTACATTTTCGTGCTGTAAGCTTTTGTCTATATCTTGCGGTTTATCACTTATGCAACATTCAAAGTCAAGAGGACTTAAGAGGTTGTTCCCAAGAATTTCAGCATATACATTTTTTTCATGTAAATATCTTTAATATACCGTATTTTAATCACAATCATTAGAACCATTTTTTTTAGAAATTCTAATATTTCTGAAAATGTTACATGCAAATGGAGGTTTGGAGTGGAAGGAATTTCCTGAAAAATATTCGGTCACATCATTGGAAGATACTGAAATTAAATGCTTACCGAGTTGGGTACTTAACGGACTTTTCGTTTTTCAGTTATACACACCATACACACATACACACTCACACACACACAGATCTAAAAATGTGATGTGTTCCATCACTTGATTTCTCTACATCACTGCAATAAATTATTGTTAAAAAGCTTATTCTTCTATTTACTTAATGCTAATCGCGTAAAAAAGCAGCATAAAGGGTCTTATTTATTGCTTCTTTGTAAGCAGAAGGGAAATAAGGGAATACCATAGGTTAAATCGATAGTCAAATCTTTTAAAAGCTGGTTGATATGTGATTGAAGTACCTTTATTTGTATGAACAGGACTTGACAAATTCCCCTATGAGAAAAGTATAAGTATTTTAAAGCTGAAACTATTAACAAGGAATATCTCAAAAACGGAAAACTCCACGAAAAATGCATATATATATATATATATGTATGTATATATATATCATAACTTGTGTGTTTTAACGAGCTCTACATTTTTATAGCAGATAAGTTTTTGTGTATCTCTTACGGTTTACCAGTCATGCAAAATTCCGTAAAAATCATCCAGAATAAAATGGCTTCAGAGACTATTCCCAGGAAATTCAAGATATAGATTTTATTGTCAAGTAAATATCTTTGATACACAATACTTTAATCAAAATCGTTAGAGCTGTTTTTGAGAAAATCAAAATTTTCGAAATTTTCTTCCAAGTAAAGGGTAATTGGAAGTAGGCAGATTTCTTGAAAATCTTCGTGTCGCATCTTTGGAAGATACTGAACTTAAATATCCAGTTTGGTACTTAACGGACTTTTCGTTTTTGAGCTATGTTGAATATAGACACACACACATACACACAGGCAGACACACACAGGTATATTTTTCTATTTTTTTTTTTGGATTCAGGGGGTCCCAAAACATGTATTTCCGGCGAAATATTGGTATCGAATTTTCGAGTGCATTGCAATACCTTCTCTATACACTGTACATAGTACGTGTAGAGAAAGTATATATATATATTTTTTTTTTTTGACTCAGGTGAGCTAACAACATGTATTTCTGGTAAAATATCGATATCGAAGTTTCCGGTGCCATACAATACCTTCTCTAACCATAATGTAAGTACATTGTACATACGTGATTGAGAAAGCAAACATTTGAGCTTGTCGTTTACGTTTGGGAGGAGCATAACACTTTCTATTGCGAAATAATATCGTTGTCGAAATATTTTGGAAGCGATAACAATCTGACGTACAGGAAAACAAGAGAGCATTGTTATGGGTGTTGCCTTCTGAAAGAAACGTATATCTAAATAAGAGGTAGATATTCAGTTCCGCGAATGCAGTCAAAGATTACTAATGCGGAGACTAATAGGCACACATTCTTTGTATGAACATTTTAACTTAACCTCTTTGTTTGAATAACGCTGAACAGTATAAGTCAATGTATTTTGTAACCTTGCAATTGTTGCCGTTAACTGCCAGAGGTCTCTGAGGATTATGAATACATGAATAAAATGATGCAGTAAATTATCCAGAATGCTCTATCGCATATCTTTGCAGGGTAAGCAAAAAGCACGTAATACTTACTGAGACAAATTGTACCCTACGGGCTCTGAAGCTGTGCTTGACAGATAATGCATATTAGACAATCTAAAGTGTTAATTGTTAGGAAGACGGTCTTTGCTGTTAAAAAATAAGAGCTAAGGGCAAACAACCTTTAGGTTCATTTAGCACACACCATCGTACGTACTCCAAGCTCATTTAAAAACGTAAAAATATAAGCTTTACTTTCTCTAACGCTTATGCACAACGTTCATATTAGATAGAGAAGGTATTGTATTCCACTCAAAATTCCATATCGAGATTTCACAGGAAATACATGTTTCGAGACCCCCTGAATCCAAAAAGCCTTTTAAAAACAGGTCGGTGCGTCAGTAGCATAGCTCAAGAGCTAAAAGACCGTTAAGTACCAAATTTGGAAGTGAAATTTAGTATCTCCGAAGGATGCGACACGAAAAACTTTAAGAAAATTTCCCCACCCCGAGCTACCATTTACATGGAACAATTTTTAATAATTGTGATTTTCTCAAAAGTGGCTCAAAGATTTGTATTAAAAGCCGCATATTAAATATATTTACATGAAAATGAAATTTATATTTTGAATTTTTTGGGAATATCTTCTGAAGACCTATTTATTCTGGATGAATTTTGCATTACTGGTAAACCGAAAGAGATAGACAAAACCCTTCTTTTTTCCTCCATAGTCAACTTACCCTTCCAGTATTTAGGACTGACACTTCCTAGGACATACAAACGGATGCCTAGTGGTCACAAGCCTGTTTGGGAGTCAACGGCTCGAAACTACAGAATGAAGAACTTGGAACAAATGGTCAGGCATGAGCGTGAGGAAGTGGATGATAGCGAATGAGTGTGGAATGGGCGGGGGAAGCCGTAAGACCCGGACAAACCCACTTAATGCCGCTTTGTTCACCACAAACCCCGCTTAGTTGGGAGGAGAGCGGTCTAAAAGTGGGCCACGGCGCCGCTCTACACTAAAACCTACTACTAGATCTCTTTAAAACACATAATGTATATCATATGCGTTTTTGTTGTAGAGTGGATCGTTTTGGAGATATCTCTTATTATTGGTTTCAAATTTAAACTACGTAACTTTTCACAAACGGGAAAAAATATTTCGTTCCGTCTCTCTTACTTTACTGCTGGTCAATTCACATAACGACCAGTTTTAAAATATCGCTTTAGCCTAGTATATTCTCTTACTTCCCTTCTACTTACAAAGAAGCAAGTGATAAGACCCATTCTGTTAATGTTTATCTCGATTAGCATGATATAGATAAAAGAATATCTTTTGTAAGAATAGTTTATATGTAGAACAGCTAGAGAAAGTCATGTGAGTGGAACACATAAGATTTTTGATGATGGGATGATGTGTTTGTATGTAACACGTTAAAAAGTTGATATCAAAAATGTGCCCCAAAGGTAAACTAGAAATGACATATTGACTAGAAAAAAACCGAAAATACCTTTTTATAGTAAATAACTGTTGGAACCTTTGGGCATCGATTGAAAAATAAACATTAAGCTGTTACCCCTTTGCTTCGATCTTTACAGTCATTTGAAACAGTTAAATACATCTGTTTCCTAGCATACTATTTTATAAAACAACGTTTTTCTCAAAACTACATTTTCACACCATCAAAATATTTCTCGCGTCAGTTTCTTTAAATACAATTATAATTTATACCAGAATGTGCAGAGGTGTCTATTGTAATATTACATGCGACAAAATTATCCTAGCACCAATAGTAATTTTCAAGAAAATATTTTTATAAAAAGTAATGAATTTTAGAGTTTAAAAGTTCTAATCATTTAAAAAAAACATCATAATTCAGTAATAAAACTTATTGAAATATCCATACAATGCTGTGTGTAGTTCATACCATTCAAAAAATACCATAAAAATGCGCAAATTTTGGGGCAGGTGAAATATTTTGATAATACAATATGTTAACATAACGCAAATTTTTAAAATAATATCTTCTAATGCATTTATCATGTTTGAGTAAATTTGGAATTCTTATTAACATAACAGAAAAGAAATCACAGTAACATTTTCAGAAACATTTGTACAAAAATATCTTAGAAATTTGTAATTTCACTTGCAGTGTTCCTTAAAATGGATGAGTCTACAATCGAATATTCAAAGTGGCGGAGCAAGAAGGCTCAGCGGTAAAGTGTGAGGATCGCATTCGTGTAGTCCGGGTTTCTATTCTCGGTGCCCGCCTATTCTGTCCCTGAGTTTTTCGTAGTTTTCTCTGGCTGGTGAGGTGAATGTTAAGGTGATGTATTCTCTACAGATTTCCTCTTCCCTATTTCCTCCCATTTTGTTTCCTTCTATCATGTTTCACGTTGATCTCGAGGTAAACGGCGGTGAATGTCGGACAGATAGCCGGAAGGCTTGCTCATTGGAACTTCTCAGCCATGACAGATGACAGTTTTCAAGGCTTCACTCTGGGTGAAGTTCTCCAGCAGAAGGACGCTCTGAGCACCGTTCAGGAGTTTGGAGGGACGATTCTGTGGCCAGGTGGTCAAACCTGTATTGGTTAGGGAATTATGCACGTCTATGTCCGAAGCGCCGATCTGGATGGCAGCCTATAGTCTCCTTATGGTTCATCCACCTCATCCGTATGCACAAATGGGGTGCAAGAACCAATGGGGATCGAAATTCTACGTGCTCACTCTGTTAACTGGTCTTGGTCATAGTCATACATTAGACGATGTTATTGCACAGAGAAAAACGTATTATTATCCCGCAATGAAAAACGGTTGCTATTTAAAAATGAATTTAAAACATTAATTGAAATCTGTCAAAAATTGAGAAATATGAACTGTTCTATGCAATCAAATACTACAGTCACATTTCAAACATGTATAAAACTCAAGCTTATTGTTGGGGGCAAGTAAAACGAAATAATCATCCGATTCAACAGCATACCCCCTGAGTTTATAGTCAGAAAAATTAAGTTATGTATTCAAATTGCAGTGCAGGTTGTAGTTCAAAATGTCAATTTTTCTATATTTATGTGATGACATAGTTTAGCTTGTCTAGTTATCAAAAATGTCTGGGTTGTGAAATTAGTCCACTGGGAACCGAGCCAGGTGCCTCAGGCGTTTCTTCTGGGACTGGCATTCGGAAAGTCGTAGGATCGGTTCCACACGGCCGATCTCTCTGACCCATGGGTTCTTCGGGGGTTTTCCCAGGTCACTAGGGGAATGCTGGGGAGGATTATCTATTCCCTCGAATTTCCTGTCCATCCATTTCATCCGTCTACTCTTTCTTTCAGGGCTGTAAATTTGGGCAAGGACTGCGGTGGTGGAACCCTCTCGTGAAGATGATTGCATTTCGGAAACTCAGCTCTCAGTGGCAGGAATGCGTTGGGGTTGTCGGTGTACTCATGGGCGCTTATTCAGAGCAGAGCACGGGCTTCTAGAACTCACCACTGCTTGGGAACTAAGACTCTCCACGTGGCTCTCTGTCGCAGTCTGGTTCCGGCTGCTTTTTGCAATTGCTCTCGTCTCATTCTCTCCTCCCGGAGTCTGATATACAAAACGCCTAATCATTGGCTGAGATCCGGAATCCCCTCCAGTACACTAGTCTCCCAGGAACCCTGTGTAAAAACAGATTTAAGTGGACTGCTGCACGATGAATTAGGTGAAGGGGACGTGGCATTACATACTCTCATTCGAAATATCTTTGTTTCTTTACAAAACTATTCACCGTTATTTGACTGCCTTACTTAGCTGTTGCGTGTGACAGCAGATGGAACTAGTTATACCGTTTCTATGTATCACAAACAGGAAACAAAGTCAAATAAATGGAGAGAATAAATTGTATCAAAGCATCCTATTTTCCATGCTGCTAGTCTTGATGTTCATATGTGATTTATTAGAAAGCAATAGGTTCTAAAACAACAAAAAATACGAAAAACAACCGAAAGTTTGTGAAAACAAATGCACAAAGTGACGTGTTGAAAATCAAAGTAAAAGTGAAGTGGTACATAATATAAATGACTGAAATTTAAATCTTCTGAAAAACAATTGTTGACACCTTTTAGGTATCAGTTTATCACATTTGATTCCTTATACCAATAATGGGTTAGGCCACATTATTTAGTTTCCCTCCTTCAAATGAGTATGAAAGGAGAGCATTTTCAATTTTAAACTACAAATAGAGATTGAAATATATAAATTATTGATTTTTTTTGCAATTTGAAATTAAAGTCGCACAGAATTATAGTGTAGCTTTCCACGTTTCTATTACTTTATAGTAATGGCATTAATTCTGGATACTTGAATATTCCGTTCAACATTTCTCAGGTAAATTATAGCCATAAAATAACATTGAACCTTTCACCATAAACTGGAGCTAATTTGGTCATTCATGGTTTATTTGCGCCCAACTTTGGAGAGCATATTATTTTATAAACATATCTACTATACTTTTACTTTCTCTAGCACGTATGTACAATGTACATAGTAGGTAGAGAAGGTATTGCATTCCACCCGAAAATCGATACCGAGTTCAGTGGAAATTCACGTTTTAGATCACCTGTGTCTAAAACAAATAGTTTTTTGGAAAAGGGCCATATGTATGTGTGTGTGTTTGTGTGTGTGTGCGTATCCGCGTGTCCGTGAAAACATTAATCACAAACGAAAATTTGGTAAAATACCAAACATGATATTTAAGTTAAGCATCATCCAAGGATGCGACACGAAGATTTCAATGTAAATTTCCTCATCCCAAACTACCCTTTACATGGAAGTCATTTCGAAAAATGTTGATTTTCTCAAAAATAGCTGTAACGATTTTGATTAAAGTGCCGTATATTAAGATATTTACAAAGCAAATAAAACCAACAATTTGAATTTTCTTGGCGTATCCTCTAAACAACTATTAGTTCTGAATGGATTTTGAAGAATTTTGCATAACGTTTAAACCATAAAAGATAGACAAAAACCTTCTGTACAGAAACGTAGATCTCATTAAATTTCATAGCTTACGTCATACACGTTTTTCCTGTAGAGTTTGCCGTTTTCGAGATATTGCTTGTTATTGGTTTTAATTTTTAAACTAACTTGAGTTGACATTTTAATACATTACACATACACGATTAATTGATATAATGCAGGTATTTCTTTGGAATTGGAAAAAAAAAAGTAATAAGGGAGATATGGAGGGAGACATACCGGGTAAAAAACACCCGAATCAGTTGGTAGATTGAATGTCATGCTGGTATGTTGTCACAGTAGCTCAATGGTTAAAGCAACCGCATAGAGAGCGGGAGCACCGTGTTCAAATCCCGACTGTGGCATTGAACTTTTCAGCTGGTTCTAATGATAAAAACTTGAACTAGAGTAACATAAATATAGGAGGATAATTCCCAGTAAAATAATAGTAATTGCCTAAGAATAGCAGGCGATAGGTAAGTTAATGTTACCCGGATACTAAATACTTAGGAATGTAAGTCGCCATTGAGGTATTCTCTGGAGTACATACCGGTTGGTTGACCGGCTAAAAACACGAATCATTTGGGAGCTCAATGGTTAGAGTAACCGCATGGAGAGCGGGAGAACTGTGTTCATATCCCGGCTGTGGCAATGAATTTTTCAGCAGGTTCTAATAATAAAATATTACCTAGTGTAACATAAACATAAGAGGAGCATTGCCAATATTATAATAATCACAACTGCCTAACAATAGTTGGCGATTGCTATGTTAATTTTAACCAGTTACTAAAAGAAGGTACAAAGTCTACGGTAAACAAAACTACCCTGGGAAAAGCCAGAGGTAAATGAGAAGAGAAACCCACTAAAAACAACGCAGCTAAAAATTAATAAAAAACTAAAAGTAAATCCTTATGCAAGGCACAGGCAATAAAAATTTAAAAGTATACTTAAGGTTCATGGTAAATAAAAGTAAAAAACTAGATCCTTATTGCAGAACTTAAAGATTTAAAACTGTACCCACCGTTCTTTCATCGTCCACCAAGATCTCCGCGAGATTGGCTGACATTTGCAGAGACACTCTCTGGTTAGTTGAGCGGGTAAAAGAACACAAATCAACTGGAAGATTTAATGTCATACCGGCATGTTGTCACAGCAGTTCAATGGTTAGAGCAACCGCGTCCAAATCCCGGCTGTGGCATTGAATTTTTCAGCTTGTTCTAATAATAAAAACTTTACCTAATGCAACATAAATATAGAAGGAGCACTCCCAATATAATAAAAATCACAAGTGCCTAAGAATAGTTGGCGATAACTATGTTAATATTACCCGGATACTAAGTGCTTACGAATGTAGGTCCTCATTAAGGCGTGTTCTGGCGACGACGATGATGAGAGGTGTTTAAGGGCGTTCAACTTTGTGGTTATCAGCGCACTCCTAAAACATACGTGCCTAAAACCACGAGATAAAATCAACAAAAGAAATAGATTCAATAATAAAATAATGACCAAAAGAAGGTATAGATTTTACTGTAAATAAAACCACCCTGGGAAAAACCATAGGTGGACGAGTGGAGAAACTCAGTAAAAATAACGCACCTAAAAATGAACAACAACAAAAATAAATCCTAATGTAAGGCACAGGCAACAAAACTTTAAAAGTATATTTACCGGTCATGGTAAATAAAAGTAAAGAAACTATATGCTTTTGTAGAACTTAATTGCGATACAAATTTAAAAACCGTAGTCACCGCTTTTACATCGTCCGCCAAAATCTTCGCGAGATTGACTGGCGTTTGCAGAGAGGTTCTATGGTTAGTGACCGGGTAAAAAAACACGAATCAGCTGGAAGATCCAATGTCATACCGGCATGTTGTCAAAGTAAATCAATGGTTAGAGTAACCGCACGGAGAGAGTGGGAGAACCGTTTTCAAATCCCGGTTGTGGCATTGAATTTTTCAGTTGGTTGTAATAATAAATTAACAAGGTATTTCTTTCCAAGGCGATATTTACAGTACCGCCTTTGGCCTTCAAAATCGGAGGGGGGGATGAGTGTCTCTTAGTGGTATTGTAAAACTCAGGCAAATCTATATATGATATTGATGTACAACAAAACAAAAAAGGCAGTTGGAACCTGGACAGTTCGCGGCAGTATCAGAAAGTAGCATCTTACAGTTCTCCGGCGAGTTGCACACGGTTAGTGCAGAGATTGTTCCAGCTTCATGGATGTGCATAAACACTCGAGAAGAATATTCGTGGCATTGCTTCAAGTCATCTTAACATGTGAGTCATAACACTCCGCTTCTACAACGCCAAGCAGAGTCGAGCGGCCGTCGGACAAGGGGTCTCCCGCAGCGAGACTCATAACGAATGTCTACGCTACCAGTTCGACAGGCGGGATATGAAAAGAAAACCCATCGAACCAAAGGTCGTATCTCCAATTCATAAAATCTCCCCGCTGAGCATTAACTGCATCTCCATTGGAACGGCCTGCCTGGTTCTGCTTCTATTATAAACTTTACGGCATCTTCTCATTTTGACGTACATCTTGAATTCTCTGTTTGCCACTCTCCTGCATGGACTATTACAATTTAAAGCCTGTACATATTGGACGTGTTTGAGAAAATCTGTCGCGGGCAACAGCTTTCGGATAGTCTTGTGTTGACTGCTGAAGAAAAAATGGAGAGTTGAAAGGTGTTTCATATCTTTTCCGCTCCCGGAGTTTGCAGCAGTGTATAATGGGACATTAAATTATGCATTATGTGTAAACAACAAGGCATTTTAAGAAAATGGACTTGCGAATGCGTATCATAGGATACCTTTATTTATTGCTGATGTTTTCGGCATAACCTAGAATGAGCACAGATAAAAACTACGACCGCTGTTAAAGTAGTATTTAAAGAAATTCTACTGCTAGATACCGGTTAACTAATACAACTGAACAAATTATGTCTAAACATAAGCCACTTTTAGACACCACCTGGGTACGTTTTAAACCAGACTTGATTTTGTGCCGAATCAAATAGTCTTGCTCCGTGGAATTGTCTCTCTCCCTTGTATAGTGCACATTGTGTCGGTTTATAGTACCGAGAACAGAAAGTAATCCCATATGCAAGCCATCGATTCGATGCTTACCTAAGAGGAAACTTTCTTATGTTTTATAGAAAGTGGCGGAATGGGTGTTTAGTTTGCGGCAAAGTTCTGCATTCAGAAAATTAAATTTGCAGCTTTGTTACGCAATTCATGCAAGAAGAACGAGCAGAAGAACATTTCTTTCAAAGTGTGTTCGATCCCACTCAATTACCAAGATACCTCTTCATACTCACTGCTATAAATGTGAAAGTAGTTTGTTACAGAATTAATTCCATTATTGTTGGCAATGCAATGCGATTGCAATGACATTAATCAAGTTAAAGGATTTGTCATTTTATTATGTTAGTACTATAATAATTGTCATTATTTTTGCAAGTATTTATGTTACGACTGCCAATCACCACCAAACCTATGAAACTGTGTGTGTGTGTGTGTGTGTGTGTGTGTGTGTGTGTGTGTGTATATATACACATATACATTGTTGTTTATTTATGAATTCTAAGAAAATTGGCAGGTATTACATGATGTTCTTCAGTAATTGTGGAAGAGACTCCTGTGTATACAGAAGCAAAGCTTATAGCAAGGATCATGGCAGTGGCTGCGGTAATCAGGGACCATCCAGATATGCTTCTTAAGAGTTCATCAGTTCGAAGCGAGACGCGCAGAGTTGTGCAGCCAGATCCATTACTGAAGAATAACATGTAATCCCTTCCAATTTCTTAGAATTCATAAATAAACAACAATGTGTGTTCAACAATTTGCCATGCGTTTTTACTCTGTATTACCAGAGTGTAATATAACAATGCATTTCCGACCCAAGGTTCATTGTATTAAAATACTTCTAAGGATGCTCCCTAACATCACACAAATAATCTGCGCTCATTTCGATAACATCCTGTGTGATATGTGTGTATGTGTGTGTTTTAACATCCGAAGCATAGAGAAGTATAAAAATATTAATGCAAGAGACATAATAGAGCAATTGTTCTACCTATCATGAACCTACAATACATACTCAAAATGCTGCTTACTGACACAACACAGAAGGAATCATCTACTCTTGCTTTCCGCGTAGTTCGCGCAGTGCACACACAATAGGCAACCAATCGGTGACCCTGATATGCATTAGTAAAACAAATTAGTTATGGAAATTAGTCGTATAGTATACTTATAAACTACATTCCTGACCCGAGTTTGACTTGCGCAAACACAAAAAATAGATGCAAAGGAGGAACAAATTAAGCTCTGATTTGTTTCTGCTGGATTCTCCGTTTTTGGACACCAGAGCAGCTAAGTGTAATAGCTGAGAGAGTCAGAAAGCCAGACTATTGCAGAAAAATGAATTAGTGCGTCAGCTAAATCAGCTTCACTCACAACTCAGTTAACGCTGCCTGTTATATGAGTATTGTTTTCCAGAACAAAGCAAGTTCCCGGGGAATGGGGTGCACAGGGGCATAATGTTGACATGTTATAACTGGCGCAACAGATCTGGACATGTGAAAATCTTAATGAGAGCTAGGAGGCGAGTTGTACTTTCAGATAAGCAGTTCACCAGTCGATTCATGCACGCTGGAAGAGTGCCTGTCACAGTCAATGTCAAATATCTGTCACTTATTAAGCACCTGCACTATACGGCTCTGTACTGATAAACATGTTTTCATATGTATATTCATATTTACAAAACATCTATACAAATGTCCTACTATATAAACAATGGCAATCGTCTGCCTCCAATTTTTGTACACCTGACAGTCCTTCGTCTTCGCTCACGCATTGTCATCGTCAACGCTGTCCTACTTTCTGCACCAATTATCTCGGATTAGAATACTTTCTATTTGATTTTCTACAATACTTTCTAATGATTTTCAATGTTCTCAACATGTCGACTTACATTTTCACATTCTGGCCTGCCAATTTCTGTAATTCGCTGGCGACACAACTGTTCCACATCTTTTAATTTAAAAGTGATATATAAAGTTTTATTTTTCTTTCTTTCTTATCTTTGAGAACCCTGGAAACGGAACTCGCTGAAATATCAGTTGCCTTGGCCACACTTTCATTCACTTTCTGCAGGCTTTTGAAGAATTCGGGGAACATACATTTTCTTCCTTCATCTCTGCCTCTTGTTTCATGAAATCAAGAACATTTGCAATTATTTCTCTGCTCTAAGTAATACCTTGCCACTTAACTTTGAAAACGTAGGAATCATGGTTAAAAAAGTAAAATAAATAAAATGAACACTATTTACTGCCCACTTTGAATACAAACATATGCGGAACACTTTCGATTCTGACTGTACAACGTTTGCTCGCTGTGACTTTACGTAAGCAAGGTATTATAGCACAAACTCCGATAAGCTAGGCTCGGTAGCTTGGTTGGCGGTCAGGGTGAGGATTCCAGAAGTTTTGCGCTGGCAATAAGCCGAGCTGAGTGGATTGTTCTCTGTCGCACGTAGCATTGTTCTCTGTTTCACACATTAATTGTCCTTCTCGCACTATTTACAGACAGATACGATAACACTTCTTTTCAGGGGTCGCTTCTCTCCGTTGGTGAACAGTACTCCTACTCCTTCCCCCCATTGTTTTTTATGTTTTCATTTAGACACAACAGTCTGGATTGCTACATTCATTCGCCCACAACAAACGTAGTCAGCGTCCATCAGAAACTACAGTCCAGCAACTCTTAAGGACAAGTGCGAAGTAATAACGTTAAGTCTTGATCCTTTCATTCCGTATCACATAAAGTTAAATACAACAACTTTCAAAGTGCAAAATTTCAAAATGTAAATGTATCAAAGAACTATCTCGAAGAATTATTTATACTTCGAGCGCTGAGAGTATCCAGTATGGAGGTTCCATTCCTAAAAACCATCAACACGAATCTTCTAAAAATTGCAAAGTTATGTAACTCCTTTCTACGCAACAATTAGGTAGTTTATAACATGCGAGGTTTGTTGCGAGCTTTTATATGTAGGGTTTCTCAAAATACATGACTGCTTTGCAATATTTCGCCATAGGGAAACGATGCATGACACTACAGTAGAAATGGAGCGTTTAATATATTTGTTAACACAGTTGAATTCCCGAGTTAACAAAGAGAAATCTAGTCCATGTAGCACTATCTCACTGAACTCTTCCTCTATAAACAATTGGGATTTATAGTGTGAAGCTGAGAAGTTTTAAAATGCGGTATTCTTCACCCTCTTTCATGTTAGGCAATGTTTTAAAAACTATTTACTTAATTGATTAAATGTTAAACTACTTACTTAAACAGTGACTGCTTTGTGTGTTCGTAGCGTGTGCGCTTCGGAACCCAAAACCAAGCTCTATTCATTATAACTCTATGGCTGAACCAAGTCATAGATATAATCATTTCTCCCTCCCACCCTTTCCAGCATTGTTAGGTGAGGCACTGCTAGATTGAAATGTGTAAACTAATGGTGAACCGCGCAACTACGAAGGAAATTTACTGTTCTGATGAGTTGGAACGCAGTTCATAATTTTAGCGATGGTAGCGCTTTTAGTACAATGCTTTAACGTCAATCTCTATGGAAAACCTCTCCTAATCACGTCGTCACTACTTCATCCAAGCTAGGGGGATGACTAAAGCGGTTTGCTGTTTGGCCCGCCATGCCATTTCAATTGTGATTTCACGTGTTTCTTTTAGGATCGGAAGTGTCGGCGATGGGGCTCGGTGCGGCGTGGCAGGGACAAGATGTTCATTGTGATTCTCTCGGTATGCTTGTAGTACTCTCGGGGTGCTTCATTCTGGAAGCTATAAGGGCCCTACCATTGCTGTACTGTCGCTCCTGATTACGGCCCCCGGTATATCCACTCACCTCATCTCTTCCTCCCAAGGGCATTCCCTAATGAGGTGTGAGTACAATAACGGCATTCGTTCGAGTCCCCTCTGTCCTTATCCTTATCCTAAAATCCTTTTCGCGAAAATCCGAAAATGAACGCGTTTCACGCTTGTTTGCTCAGGCATACATTCCTAGGAAAATAACGGGATACGTACAGCAACTCAATTAATAGTAGAAAAAATGGGAGTGTTTATAAAAGTAACATATATAGAGACACTTAGTTGAATAAGTAGCGAAATGCAAACGTATCCGTATCCAGAATAAAACTCGAATAACATTCTAATTCAAACGCGCATAGGCATCGAAAGGCAGAAATAAATTAAACCGATCCGCAGACGGTGACCACCAAAGAAAAGAGGCGCTGCGACACATAAAACCATAATTGTAAGTGAAAGGGCTTAACCAGAAATTTCCGAATTTTCTTGGAGAATCATTTACTTCTGAAGTTTGTAAATATTATTTAAAAAGAATTTTTTTTAATGTCTAAGTTTATTTATTAAACGTAATTTAAATTTTAAAGTTATACAACTGTAAATCATACGCAAGCCCATGCATCATTAGAGAGAATATTGCCTTTTTGCTATGTTTTTATGGTTTAACGTTCTTTATAATGTTTAAGATCTACAAGTGCAATTAATGAAGTGGTGATACATGACTGCTCCAAATGAATTCTGGTTTGAAGGAGCTGTAATTTGTTGGGTGGTTGTTTGTTAGCATATTATATTATCACATTGTATTAAAGGTTTTAATGTTGTGTTTATTTTAGACTAAGCCAGTGTATTGTTCAGTTTACTATAAATGTTTATATATTTATTAAACACAAGGTGTACACTTGAATTTTTACATTTTCACCAGTCTTTACTTTAGCATGGTTAGTGATTGAAATCTGCAATCCTTGCAAACACATTCCTCCTTGTCTTCATGGTATTATTCGTTCTGGTAGATTCTCCCTTGAAACCCATGGGTGGTGAATCTGCATACAGGTGGCAAAGCTCGAAGTTTGGCCCCTTCCAGATTTATCTTAACTAGATTGTTATTCCGTGAAGTTATAATTAAAAACAAAGCTGAGAACACCTCAAAACTTTAACTGCACTCTTGTAAACTAATTCCTTTATTGTACTGAACATAAATTAAATAAGCTCTTAAGAAAGCAGTGCAAGTATATGATTGTTACTTTTAGCTTTATGTGGATCCAGCTGTATCTAATCATGTGTGACACAGACCTTTAACCCAATTTCATAATTTTAATTTAGCAGTCACCTGTACTAAAAGACTACTTTTCAGAAGAATGACTAGTGGCCACTTATGGAAGATTTCACTGTAGGTTATGTGTTGTTAGTTTTTACTGTGTGTTAACATCATGGCAGACAAGCACGACCACTTTATAGCCAAAGTTTTCCAGTTAGATGATGTACTAGTTTCCTTCTACCATCAATTGGAACGATTGAGGAATCATGGTCCGCTGGATGCGTCAAATCGACAACTACAAAGGCGATAAAAGATCTTGTCGTTGAAAGTGGTATAAAGTGATTCTTGCCGTAAATACTCGTAATAACATGACCAAGATGGGACTTATTTCGATTTTTTGAGTTTCCAGTACATCACAATAAAAGGCTCTCCAGCGACCAGGGAGTTGGCCACCGAACCTGCTGTTCAGCATTTATTCGAGTTATACAGTAATCTTAAAAAGAACAGTTTTACAGAGGCGGTTATTAATCTTTCTCCAAATACTCCGTCTGTTTTCCTGCCTCGGTATCCAAACGTAACCCATCCCAATGGTTTCCCAGCCTTTCTTAAATGTTTATGCCCACGTGGAATTCCCCTTCATTCTCGGCTGTTCACGGTAGCAAACTGTCCCAACTAGAGATTGATCTCCACGAACCATTCTCATCCAATATTTAATTGATCTAATTTTAGAATGAAATAAAATTAACACACCAAGAAAATATTGTGTTAGGTGATCTGCCCTAAGTAGGGAATACACTCTATATTCCTACATACTTTGAAAGGTTCTTAAAAAATGTTGAATGAATATTTGGACAAACATCCAAATATATAAATTGAATATATAATTCAAATCAACATAATTAAGAAAATAATTAAATAAGACATTAACCCTTCATTTCAAATCAATGATTAAATCCTCTCAACTCCATTAAAACAAAATACAAATTTTTAAAACATTGTAAAAATAGTTGCCTCCTCATATTGTTTAAATTCAGAACAAAGTATTAGTAAATACATAAGAAATTGTATGTTTTAGCAATGACGTGTTCTTGTGCATGATTTAATATAGTGAACAGATATATTACATAATATTATTTTGAATGGAT
Source organism: Hymenopus coronatus (assembly GCA_030762935.1). Taxonomy (NCBI): domain Eukaryota; kingdom Metazoa; phylum Arthropoda; class Insecta; order Mantodea; family Hymenopodidae; genus Hymenopus; species Hymenopus coronatus. The sequence goes on along the minus strand of CM060900.1, from coordinate 93,980,580 downwards.
ATAATATTTGCTTTACAAGTTCCTTACAGTTTAATTGAATGATTTTAGGAACACAAATGCATGCTTTGCCAGATTTTAAAATCCTGTTGGAAAACTTAAATACGCGCTACCACGACAAGGATTCTGTACACCAATCCTCAGTCTATCAGGCCGATGCTCTATCATTGAGCCATCGAGATTTATAACTCCGAATGTACGAAAGAACCTACATCATCTGATCCCTGTATTTACAGCATATCCTCAAGGCGGTTTCTAATACCTATTCTAAAATATTATAACCAAATTGATTTGCAAAATTGCAGATATTTTCCACCGTTCAACCTTTCACTGGTCCGATTGAGAACTGTGGATACGGCTGATACGCAACCTTCACCGGAAGACCTTCTTCAGTGGCACTCGATAGAAGCCTGAGAACACAATTGAAGAACTGCTTGTTTTATGAATAAAAATAAATCAAAATGACATGTAGATGCTATAGATGAAGTAAATGCTCACGTTTTACAACAGTCTGTAGCTACTGGAAACCAGTATGGGGCATATAGTATCAATAAAATACCAGGGCGTCTGGATGTGACAGAAGAACACTGTGGCACATTCTGAAGAAGTCACTAAAGGTTAGCGCTCATCTATAAATTACAGTTGTTCAGACAGAAAGAATAAGATGGAGGTGAACACAATTATGTTTTGTTTCAAGTGATACATCAAATAAGGTAGATTCCTCCATTTAGTATTGTCTATTGAATTTATAAATGCACACCTTGGATATTAAGAGATTCACTTTTCTTAAATCGGAAGGATCAAAAATTAAAACCGATAATTTCTGTGGCTTCAGAATGCCTTACTGTAAACAAATTTGAGTTGGAATGGCAAACTAACGACGTTAGACGATTTTGAAGTATATATATGTATGTGTGTGTGTGTGTGTGTATGTTGAGACACAAATGTTATGAAGTCGAACATTTTAAATTAAACCACATTCATGGTTCCGTCATAAAACAGACACTCTGATATCTAAGCACCGGTTTATGCACTGATCAGTTAATGCACATTTGGTTTCTAAGGTGGTGCCTAACTTCCCAGGCGACAGAATTGGTTTTCGTTAAAAAGTTGCGGCAGTTGCCAAACCTAAACTTTACCCTGTACAAAAATAATGTTTCATTTATGTGAATGACATGAGATATATTTCAGGAAATAAATATTGAACAATGAGAAATATGACGTAAAAAGAAAAATTGTAAGCTTGCTGTCACTGAATCTAAATAACGCTAGTTTGGATTACCATATTTAAAGACTTTAAGTCTGTGATTTTTCACAAGGGGCAGAGTGGGATTTTAAGCACTCTGGCGAGAGGTCTTTTATGGCGTATGCAACTTCCGGAAGAAATCCCTTTCTTCTGAATGATTTGAAGGGTTGTTGCCCGGGCAAAGTGGCGGAGTCTCTAAATTTCACAGATGGAGAGACACCCCTCCCGAGCGAAGCTGCTCTCGTTACCAGAGTAAAAGGACCTGGAAAATTAGCGGTATTTTAAAACCCACCCCAAAATTCGCCTAGCGACAAGGGAAAAACTACAAAAAAGTCCAAATCAGAATGGGCGGTCAACTGGGATCCAACTCGTGAACTCCCAAATGCAGAACTTCGGAGGAAATCGCCCCAGCCATCTGGTTCCGCAGGTGTTCAGCATAAACTATGTACAAGGATTGCAGAAAATACGATTCCATTGTTATAAATTGGTTCAAATCACGTTATTTTGCTTTAGTTTGAAGTTCTCTGCGATACTGCAATATATCAACACAAAAAATAACTACACAACAAACAAGCGCAGAAATTTGTATAATCACGTGGAAGAATTGGCTCCCTGTGCACTAAATCTAGCGAGCACAGCTTGCCTACGTGCGATCAGATAAACAATATACGCTGCTTGCGCCTGCATGTTTGTACAAGAGAAGCAAAAAACCACGGGTGTCACTAGGCAGTGATTAATATGCACAAGTTCTATTAGAGAGGCGCAAGCAACTAATTACAGACCATGGACAAGTACTCGTGGGGATTAATAAATACCTGCAATATGTGTTGTGCGTTATCATAAGAGTGTTTAAGTATTCAAACTGAAGTACGCAGCTTAAACGGACAAGATAAGGGCATTTTTAATAACAAGCACTACAAGAGATGTAACCAATCCTTTTGTTGCTTAAAATACATCTTAAAGTCTGTATTCCGATGCTTGCACAACATTTATGCGGTACAAATGGTTGTCTTTATTTCACGTATTGTAGTACGACTTTTTTCTCGTCGCTTCGGCTCGTAGAGAGTTGAATGCCCTCTTACTTTACTGCGCGCTCAGAACTCACATTGGGAACTGGCGCCTCCTGTTTTTCTATTATTAAAATTTAATAGAGACTATTTCATATTAATGAGGTGTTGGTTTTGCTTATTGCGTTTCTTATTGGGGTGTTAATTTACTTTCGATTGAGATGGTGTCCGTGGTGTGCGGTATCGCCGTGGGCTAATTCAGGGGCAGATCAGCTTGAGGTGAGAGCCGCAGTGATGGTAGTGTAGTGATGATGGTGAACAACCGCTGGCATCGACCTTTTGTTATTCAGATGTTGGTTGTTACGGTGGTATTGCGGAGGACTGGGAGAAAGGGAGGCGGATCTTGGACGCCTGGAAGTGGAAGGTGTAGATTTTTTTTTTATTATGAGATTGCAAGTGTACTCCTGAACATCCCCTCGGGTACGACGCAGGGTGAAGCAGTCCATGAAGCTTTTCTCTGATGGTCTTAAGTCTTATAGTGCTGAGGTAGTGGCCGCAACCTCTTGCGGAGGCTGTGAAGGTCTGTGTCGTGACTGGAGAGGCGGTCGGCGATGGTGCTGGTTTAGGCACTTGGTTTTCGGCGTATTTTATGTTTTAAAATTTTCGAACAACCATAAACCTGTGAAATGGTTTATTGTTATTGCTGATACTTTGGTAATGAGAAATTCGTAAAAGATGAAGGGATAACTCTTCATTCGTAAATATTGCATTAATGTCCAGTAAATGTTTGCATGTGGTTTACTGGTCAGTTACGTACAAATCTGAAAATAGAATAGTTTAATTTTATTGTGAGCTGAAAAAGAACTTAAGTTGGTATTCATTAGAAACTTAGTTATGCATTAAATGTGATAATAAACAGTATTCCACTAGCTTCCATTCATAATTTGCTGCCTTTATTATCCTGCCATTAGAGCAAGTTTGTAGTTACTTAGTGATCTGTTATAAACTTTTAAGACCCTAAGCCGGAAAGCATAGCCGATGAATCTGTGAAGCTAAAAATCCCAATGAACCAAATAAGAAATAAAATTTTCAGTAATCTGGCGGATATCAAGATATTGTTATTATTATTATTATTATTATTATTATTATTATTATATAATAATCATTTTTATATAATTTTGATTTTGTAGGAAAAGGTTGCAAGTTACCTTAAGTTTGGATCCAGCTACAATCCCTCGAATTGTGCAGTAACTTTACAGTTTTCTCTTTCCACGAAACCATGCATTACTTTAATCTGTCTTTATGTACATACTGACTAGTGTAACGCTCTATCCACAAGTCACGTGGTTTCAATGTTGTCCCCACACAGTAATGTGCTGCGCATCTCTGTTAGCTCTCTATTCTATTATAACTCTATGGATTCTACAGCTTCTTTTATTACGAGCGTATTTCTAATCGGAAAATGCTAAAAGCAAAGGCAACTTAAATAATAACAAAGAAAAGTAATACACAAAGGGCTCTATACGAAAGAAAAGTAAACTGGAATTCTCTACCGGGTGCAATCCTTTTAAAATATGTAGAGTGCAAGGATTAAAAGAACGGAACAGCTTCAAAAAGTGCCCCCAATAGCAAGGTTACGAACTGTAGAAAACTACTTCGGCTCTATCTGCCCGCCTAACGTTTAGCATGGGATGATATGTTTCAGGGCAGAAAGCTTTTAGGCAAATGGATGAAGAGCCAGTATTAAGCAGCGCATGGTCCTAATTCAAGGAAAGTATAGCGTAAAGAGAACACGATTGACCAAATCATTTTCTGATTGAGTCAAGTATGCTAAAGCGAAAGGTATATAGAGGGTACTTAATATAACGGTGGTTCAAAATAACACCGAACCAAAATGTGGACATTATTGCTTAGATCCTAACTGGTACGAAAACATAGATTTCAACGCCAGTAAACCGAAGCAGGGACGGTTTTTCTCCGGGTTCTCCGGTTCCCCCCGACATCGCATTCCACCGGTGCTTCATCTTCATTTCATGTATCAACAGTGTCATCGCCTTCGGTGCCATAAGTAGTAAAAGCGGGCGTTAAACACTACAAAAAAAAAAAAACCGCCAGTGAAGATGAACTGTAAAAAAGTCGGATGGTTCCATTCACATAACTTACTCTGGCTGTTCCACAAACAACTTTCCTCTTTCATCTACATCATTTAATCCAGATAAACGTTACCAGAATTGTTCTCATTACATGCTTTTTTTGTAAGTTAAAGAGAAATAAGGGAACATACTAGGCTAAAGCGATAGTCAATTCTTTTAAAATCTGGTCACTATATGAAACAATTGAAATTCGGTTCTCTTTCCTGGCTTTGACGAAATCAATGATCGCCTTGCCGTTTGAGATAAGTTTGAGTAAATTAAAACTGAAATCAATAACTCTAGAAAACCTGTACATGACATAAATTGTATGTTTTAACGAGATCTACATTTTGTGAGTAGTAGGTTTGTCTATCTTTCACGGTTTAGTAGTTATACATAAGTATTACAAAAGTCATCCAGGATGAAGAGGTCTTCAGAGACTATTCCCAGAAAATTCAAGATATTCTTTCATTTGTCATGAAACTACGTAAACATATGGCATTTTAATAAAAATCGCTACACCCATTTTTGAGAAAATTAGCATTGTAAAGGGTAGTTGGAGGTGAAGGAGTTTCTTGATAATCTCCATATCGCAACCTTGGAAGTTACCGTACTTAAATACCAACTTTGGCATTTAACGGACTTTTCATTTTTCAGCTATGTTGCCCCCCCACACACACACACGGATATGTTTCTATACCTTTTTTTGTTATTATTATTCTTTTATCCAGAGAGTCTAAAAATATGTATTTCCGGTGAAATCTCGGTATCGAAGATTTGGGTGGAATAAAATACATTCTTTATTTACTGTGTACATTGCATATACGTTCTAGAGAAAATAAAACCCCTAATGGTCAGCTTGGATTAAGCTGTTATTCAGGAACAAAGGCCCTTGCTGGCTCACACTATCAGAGATTACGCAGGTAGGTTGGGAAGCCCCGAGTCGCGTGTTTCAACAGTGTTTTCTAAACATAGCGGTTAGATAACATTAAGGGATTTCTTGTTTCTCGGAACTCCGCTAAAGACCTATAGTTATTTGTTTGATCTGCCGACATACACTTTGATCATAACCGAGAATGAATGAAAGGAAATGACTGGGAATATATCTTGCGACACATAAACCGTTTTTACTATGTTTTAGGCGCAATTTATCCTTAGTGATCTTCAGAATAGAGACAAGGCACTGGTAAAAACAACAGAGGTAAGAATACTACCAGATTACCACCTAAGCATTCCAGATAAAGTTAAACATAAATAAATGGCCTTTGCAGTAAGAATTTATTTTACTATCTTTAACTTGAAATATTAAATGAAATATTTGTAGATACATTTAGCAGCAAGTTCTTGTTGATACTTACAGTAAGCAAATTTCCTATTAGGATTATTACAAAATGATTGGGATAAGAGGCGCGAGATACTCGTGATTAGGGCAAAATCCATAGATATGTTTTATATTTAAGAGGAACCTCGAAACCGTCTGATTCATAAATAGGCTTTTGAGTAGGTAGGTATTACTTTTTGCCCCATTAACTGAGGCTGAAAACAAACAAGGAGAAACACGTTTGTTTTCATGGCACGTGCTTGCCGACAGCATTCCCTCAGGTGCTTCGTGTGCTGCCGAATCCCAAAACGATGATTTTCAATGCTGCATAAAACACACACATAATACTACAGACTGGTTGCGGTATAAGCTATAAGAATGGTCTTTTGATGTCGTTTCGAAACAACCTATATATTCCATGTCATTTTCTCTAAGTGTTTTAAATAGAGATAGTTTGTACTAATGATTATGAATTTTGCTGAAAGCAGTTGTAATGCATCTTTAGTTTGTGTTTTGAGCATTTCGAAAGGATGCACTACTAAATGTAAAATTATAAATTTTAGTTATTATGTCTATCTCATAAGCTTTGTTAGAAATCGTTAGAATATCCACTATTTGTATAACATTATTTGCAGTAAACATATTGGGTGCAAAAAATATCAGAACTATAAGAACTTTTAGTGTAATGAAGTTTGTTGTTAAACACACCCGTTCAAAAGTTTCAAATTAAAACATCTGATGTGTTCCATTCAAATGACTTTCTCTACATCTCTGCAACAAATTATTGTAAGAAATCTTATGGTTCTATTTACTTCATGCTAATCGACAAAAATTAGCAGAAATAGCCTTATTACTTGCTTCCTTGTAAGTAGAAGTGAAATAAGGGAACCCCATGGGTTAATGTGATAGCCAAAAGCTGGTTGCTATGTGACTGAAGTTCCTCTTTGTATGGACAAATTCCTGTATGAGAAAAGTAAGTTTTTCAAAGCTGAAACCAATAACAAGGAATGTCTCAAAAACGATCAACTCCACGAAAAAATGTATATGACATGAATTGTGTCTTTTAACGTGCTCTACGTTTTTTGTGTGGTGAGTATTGATCCATCTCTTACGGTTTAGCAGCTATGCAAAATTCCGTAAAATTCATCCATAATAAAGTAGTCTTCAGAGGTTATTCCCAGAAAATTCAAGATATACCTTTTATTTGTCAGGTAAATATTCTTCATATACGATATTTTAATAAAAATCGTTAGAGCCATTTTTGAAAGAATCAAAATTTTCGAAAATTTGTTCATGTAAAGGGTAGTTGGGGGTGGGGGGATTTTCTTGAAAATCTTCGAGTGGCATCCTTAAGTTTGGTATTTAACGGTATTTTGGTTTTTGAGCTATGCTGTCCACAGACACACACACACATGCCCACAGGGACCTTTTTCCAAAAATGCTATTTTGGATTCAGGGGAACCCAAAACATTTATTTCCGGTGAAAACTCGGTATCGAATTTTTGGGTGGAATGCACTACCTTCTCCATGCAGTATGTATATAGTACTGTAGAGAAAGTAAAACGAAAATCATATTTAAAATACAGGTATCTTATGTATCAGCACACACACACATGTATCATCATTATAGCATCTTCTTGCTTAAGTAGAGGCCGCATAGCATCATAAACTGTATTTGCTGATGGCTGAAGTTACAATGGGTTATGATATGAAACACTCTCAGCAGAGAGCTTGCTTGTAATTTGCAAGATTGACCATTAACGCAGGTCGTGAAGACGCCTTGTTGTATATTTAATACCGCCTCTTATATTTTATTGCTTGTACCTTGTGCATAAGCAATAAATGAGAACCGTGAAGCGTAAACTCTAAAGATGAAACTGTCAGCTAAATTAACGAGTCTATCTCGATGCATTTTGGTGCAGACATATAACAGAGCCTATATATTTCTTTCTTTATGTACTTAGGGATTTTTGGGGTTACTATTCGTATATCCAGTTCTTCTCGTTGCTTTATAGCCAGTTTACACTTTATATTGATTTACACGCCTAACCTGTAATAGCTCCAAAGGATGTTCAAGACTTCGCGCAGTAACTCTACAGTATCATCTTTCATTGACAAATCAGACACAAGTACTTTATGGTACATATGTTCAAAAAAAAAAATAAGGTCTGGAGAAGCGAAAGGTAAGGAAGCGGGAGGTCGACCTCGCGCTAGGTAGCCCCACCAACCCGGGTGGGTATTATCAGCAGCTGACTAAAGTCGGAAATATTCATAGTGATTCCTCACATTTGTCTGAAGTTGTGGCCGCTCCGTCACACTGTTGCCACTTCGTCCCGTCTACGGCTGCAGCAGGACAATGAGCCATGTTCAAACAAACTAAAACACTAGCACACAGCACAACGACACGTTGCAACACGCAGAGAAAGTCTGCAGCAAAGCAAAATAATGCATTAAAATCGGACACTTGCGCCAGCTGAAACTGCATTGAGGATTGTTTGTTACATCTTGCAACAAGGATGACATCATTGCTTACGTAGCATGTATCTATTGGCAGAGAGGCAGCCACACCTCTTATCAGTTGAGACAGCGCGCTGGCTGTCAGGGATTACTATGGTTTCTCTCCGACTTGCAAGTGCGGAGAGTTAAAATGCAATGAAATATCGCGTATTGTTATCTATTAACTTTTACAGTTTTAGATTGCGAATCATTATACGTATAATATACAAGCCTAAATTGCAATTTATTCGTAAAATAAGATCCTAGGGATTTCATACGGGAATTAGTGGACGGTCCATATAACAGATTATATACATTGCTGATTAATCTACTCAGTTCACGTGTCCCGGAGTAAACATCTATTTGCTCTACCATATTCTTTCATACAGCTACTATGTTGATCCATTTTCTGTGTTTGGCGCAGATAATATAACTTTTAAATTGTGCTCCATTTGTTTCAAAACTGCGGGAGAGGGTCACAGATTTAGGAACGGATCAGACAGCCTACAGGAAAAAAAAGTAATAATCATATAACAATAATAATAATAATAATAATAATAATAATAATAATAATAATAATAATAATAATAATAATAATAATAATAATAATAATAATAATAATAATAATAATAATTTGAAAGTAATACAACTACTTGCTATACTTTTTACACATTTCTTATTCAGTCCATTTAAATTATTTTATTGATTAATATTAGCGCCAGGATATCTAAATTCATAAGTGGAATAAGAGCAAATTTCAGTGTTACTTAAACTCTTATATACAGTCTCTCTTTTTACTTTCTCTTCGGTTTAATGTTGATATGTATAGGGTGTATTGTATTTAATGTAAACTTTCTGTGTTGACACTTGACCGAAAATACATGTTTTGAGGGCCCTCGACATAAAAATATCAGTTTTAGGGAAATGTATCGTGAAGGTTGTGTGTGTGTGTGCGCGTGCGTGCGTGATAACGGCATAGTAAAAAACAAACAAATAGGAAAAAGGAAGATGCATTTAAGGCCAAGAGCTTCCAAGGGTACGATGCGAAAATCTTGACATTTTCCCTGAGAAGCAACCCTTTATGTAGGAAAATATATTTTTAGTTTCAGTAAAACAACTCAGTGAAATCTGATTAATTAATTATGACATACTTCATATATTAATATAAAAATAAAATATATATATTGAATTTTCTGTAAACAGCCTATGAAGTTGATTTATTTTCAGTGAATTTTGTACAATTTGAATATGTAGGAAAGAGTGTAACCTTTAAAAAAAATCTAGAGCTGATTTAGCACAATTTGTGTTAAAGATCTACTTTCGTGTGTACTATAAGCTATATGATAAGACTATCTATAGAGTATACGGTGACGGAAGCTGCTTAAGGATATGTAAGAAAGAAAGAAAAGAGGAAAAGAAGGAACGAGGACACAAAGTTCGATACAACGATAGAAACATTACTTATTACTAGAGCTCGGTGCAGGGTCACGAAATTGCCGGATTGAAATTCGGTACAAATAGGGTATAACTATGACCTGATGGAGAACTCGTGATCTCTAGTTTGTTTCGAAACGTGTTACACTATCTAGCATTGCTCACTGCCAGGCCTCGCTCAGCTGCTGCTAGTATATAAACCAGTGAATGCTGAATGCAGATTGAAAATACGAAAGGGTAGGCGTTCGACACTGAGCAAACTTGTGGATGATCCAAACATATTTTGTGTGACAGGAGGAGACCTTTTTTTTCGATACAGTAAAGTTGTATATTGTAATTCACTGCAATGAATTCTGAATGATTTTGGTTGATTTATGTTTAATGTCTTTTCAAAACTCTGCGCATTATTATCCTGATTTTTTGTATCAAGCTTTATACTTGTATTTGTAAAAGTGCAAGGCCTTTTATTTACTATTCATATTATGAAATAATTGTTTTTGTGTTATTTTATGATATTTTTATAGTGTTTAAGGCCCGCTTTTACTACTTGTGGCAGGCGATGACACTGGTGATACATGGAGTTAAGGTGGAGCACCGGTGGAATGCGATGGCGGGAGGAAATCAGAGAACCCGTAGAAAACCCGCCTCTGCGCCGCTTTGTCCACCACAAATATCACATGTGGCCGCATGGGATTGAACCCAAGGTCTATGTGAGAGGCGCTTGGTCTAACCACTCGGCCACGGCGCGGCCATTTTATGAATGATGCATGTAATATCGATACATGTAATGAGCTAATTTTGGAACAGATTATACCTCAACCTGTGCATGTTTACGCTCCAAACACTTCCCCACTACCCTCTGTTTATACTGTTGGCTGCTCTGTGTGTTCGTAGCTGTCCAAAACTGAGCCCTACCTATTAATTCCTCTATCACGTAATAGAAAAGCTCAATATGTCATTTTCGATTAGAAAATTCAGTTTTTTTCTTTTTAGAAAACTCATATTATCAACCTTGTTTTACGCATTTCCGGAATGTTGGGGCTTTCGATGTTTTGTAACTTCATAAAACGCATAATTTTTAAAAGCCTGCACCTTTTAGATGCCCTTCACGTTAAGACTTTATACTTAATTTTCTCTCATTTTTTTCAGCACTCAAAAGTTCATCTTAGAAATGTTATGCAAAGAGGTTGTCACTATGACTAATAAAACTAAGTATTAGATATTTGATATATTGCATGGTTGATGAAATAATATATGTGATATGAGAGCAAAAATATCATTAGCATACTAGATATTTTTTTATTCTTCACAGGAATTAGATATAAAAATGTGATGCTTAGGGTTTTATTTACCACAGTTTCTAGAACACTCAACATTTTCGACCTCATTGCATTACAATTTCAGGAAGAAATATATTTTTAAAACAGTCGTTTTAAACGCGAAAACACTAATAACTAAAATTAGTAAAGCTAAACAGTTGAAGCTTCAATGGGATTATACATAGGTCATGGAGCAAATGTGTACAAAAATGTAAGGGAACACCGCAATGGCAGAAGCCATTTCCTAATTCATTAGAGCTATAGCTTAGGTTTTTGCACAGGTATTTTTATCAACAAAAGAAGTGTCTATACCAAGTTTCAGTAAGATATGTAAGACATTCTGGATCTATTACGTGATTTTTGTAAATGTTATTTGTAAATTTCAAAATCTATCTTCTCCGACAGATATGGTACCCAAACTGTCATTCTTTAAAATATATATTCCTTAATACTTTGTAACAAAATATTTGATTGGAATTTTCCCATGTATGTATATATGTTAAAAATAATCAAATATGGGAATATATATGTATCTATATATTTATATTATACCACAAAGTGAACAACTGAAAAAAGCTGAGTAAGATAATGTTAATTATTTTTAAAACTAAACTATAGCCTATATATACATTCTAGTACATCCTTTTATTGCACACATTCTGAAGTAAATTGGGGAACATTTTCAGACCTGTAGCAGTATTTTTGTGGGAGAAGAACGAAAAAAATTAACCTGAGAAAATTATTTTAAAGCCACATAAATAGCTCAACTCTTTAAAATAAGTCCAAAATATATGTTACATCCATCCTAGGAGAATAAAACATTGCAAATATATATTTCAAAGTATGCTGAATTTTTTACACTAAAAATGAATTGCGAATGAAATGCGATGAATTGTTTTCGGGCGAAAAAATCCTTACCATAACTTCCCTCGGAATGGAAGTAAAGGCGTTTGTTCTGGTCATAAATTTACAGCAGGTACACTCTCAAGCCTGTTAAAGATGCCTCTCAAAAGAAAAGGATGAAATGAGGGAGCTACAGAAGGTCAAAAGCCGCCGGCAGGCCAGGAGACACGCCGAAGTCCCTAACATTTCCAAGCTCAATGATCCGTCCAATTGATCTAGCCGCCAGAAAGGACGATTAAACGACCTGTCAACATGGCAGCCCTCTAGTATCCACGGGCAGTATTCTTTCCACTGAGCATGCATCCGCGTCATCTGCCCACAGCACCATACGCCTCGAACTAGAAACCACACCTGAAAGGTGAAAATGAATTGGAATAAAGGGGGGTGTGATGGAAAGGAAATCGTGATAGATGTTAAACCAGCCCTGCATTTGCCTACCAACCCGAGGAAAGCATGAATATCGTATAGATCGAGGGGCGGTAGACGGGGATCGAAGCAGGGACCTATCAAATGCGATTCGCACACGTTACTACGGCATCAACTCACTTGGTTTGTTTTGGTTTACATTCTTTCCTTAGAGATTTTGAAAAGGGGGGGGCGTAGAGCGGCTAAGATTAGGAACCCCTCCTTTATACTTGCTGGCTCTCTTGGATCCGTTCTGATACGCAAATGTGTATGTTTATTTTCCAAGAATTCCGTCGGTTAATGCATATGATCTGGTATTTCTAGTTATTAAAGCGTAACGCAGTGGAAAGTAATCCGGTCGGAAAATCATCAAAACACCAAATTACATGAAGTTAAATAAAATACATAATGTCCAAGAATCTCTTAACTTCTCAGTCATTTTCAACAGGTGTTACTCACTAGACTAAGAACTGGTCACACTAAAATTAGCAATAAGTAGCTATTCATTGGCAGGATCCGCAGTTTTGTGGACATTGAAACAAAAGACTGACAGTGAAGCGCCTTATTATACAATATGTTCACTATTCCAATTACAGGGTCAAGAATATAATTAAAAAAAAATCTGACGTGTTACACTCACGTGACTTTCTCTTGCTGCTCACCAAACAAACTTCTTACAAAAGATTATTCTTCGTTCTACACAATGCTAATCGAGGTAAATTAGCGGAATGTTCTTATTACTTAGTTCTTATAAGTAGAAGGGAACTAAAGAAATGCACTAGGCTAAACTGATAGTCAAATGTTTTAAAAGCTATCGTTATGCGATTGTCATTGCAAATCGCTTCTTTGCTTGGCTAGGAGTAGAACAAAAGAAAAACGGATACCTCCTGTCTGAGAAAAGTACCAGCACTTCACAATTGAAACCAATAACAAGGAATATCTCGGAAACGGTTACCTCCACAACAAAAAAATAAATTGTGTGCTTTGAGGAGATCTACATTTTTTGTGTAGTAAGTTTTTGTCTATCTCTTACGGTTTAGCACTTAAGCAAAATTCATCCAGAATAAAGAAGTCTTCAAAGGCTATTTCCAGAAAACTCAAGATATACATTTTATTTGGTATTTAAATAGCTTTAATATATGAGCTTTTACTCAAAATCTTTAGTCATTTTTAAGAAAATCAAAATGTTCAAACTTTTTTCTACGTAAAGGGTAGTTAGTAGTTTGTAGTGCAGGGATTTTCTTGAAAATCTCCGTGATGCATCCTTGGAAGACACTAAACATACATACCAAGTTTGGTATTTAATGGTCTTTTCGTTTTTGAGCTATGCTGTCCAAAGTCACACACGGACCTTTTTCTAATTTTTTTTCCGGACTCAGGAGACCCTAAAATATATATATATATATTCCCGGTGAAATTTCGACATCAAATTTTTTGTTGTAATACAATAACTTTACTATCCACTATATAAATAGTATATGCGGGCTAGAGAATGTAAAAACGCAACGAAAATCCTGCCTGTATCAGATCTACAAGGTGACCGAGTTCAACAATCGACAAATGGTGTACATCTCCTACTTTACAGGAAGACTGAAGCAGGAATTGCGCGTATTGAGGGAGAAGCTGTGACGAATTTCTCTTTTGAACCGAGACCTTAGTTCATTGTCAAGACTAATAATACCTCAGGCTGTTTACGGATACTTAGAGAAGTTCAAACACAGTTCAGGTTTGAGAATGCTGACGTGAACTGAAGTTTTATATTTTAATGTGTTATTGACCTATTTTTACTGTCTCTACACATACTTTGTACAGTCTATAGAGATGGTATTGTATTGCTTTCAAAAATTCGATACCTAGGTTTCACCGGAAATACATGTTTTAGGACCCCCTGAATCTAAATAAAACATTTTTAGAAAAATGCCCTTGTGCATGTGCGTGTCTGTGAACAGCATACCTCAAAAACGAAAAGTCGGTTAAATAGCAAATTGATATTTAAGTTCAGTATCTTCCAAGGATCGACACGAAGATTTTCAAGAAAATCATCCCACCCCAACTAACTTTTACATGGAAAAAATGTCAACATTTTTGGTTGTCTCTAATGATTTTTATTAAAATATCCTGTATTTAAGATATTTCCTTCACGAATAAAATGTGTATCTTGAATTTTCTTTGAATAGCCTCCGAAGACCTCTTTATTCTGGATGATTTTCTGAATTTTGCATAACTAGTAAACCGTAACAAATAGACAAAAACTTACTACACAAAAATGTAGATCTCCGTAATACACACAATTTATGTCATATACATTTTTTTGTGTACTTGACCATTTTCGAGATATTCAGTTTTAAAATATTTAAAACCTTTCTCATACGGGAATTTGCCAACTTCTGGCTACGTAAAGAAACAATCCCATAGTAACCACATTTTAAAACATTTGACTGTCGGTTTAGCCTAGTATATTCCCTTCTACTTATAAGGAACTAAGTAATAAGACCGTTGCTGCTAATGTTTATCTTGATTAGATAAAAGAATAAGCCTTTTAACAATAATTCGTTATAAAGATGTAGAGAAAGTCATGTGAATGGAACTCATCAGTTTTTTTTTCATTTATTTACTTATTTATTTACCCTGTTAAGAATTAAGGTCACGAACCCGTTTCTTTCTCTCTGTCAGACAATATAATACAATATAAACTTCAAAGGTCTAATGAAACATTTATGTATATTTTATTCTCCAAAACCTTTAGCCCTAATTTACAATAACACGCTAGAGCTTGTGCTTGTAACATTACAACAATATTCAGCTTTCATATATAAATTATTAAATAAGTAAATATATAATAATTATGTGACAATGTTCTGAAAATATGATTAGTAAATTTATTAAACTTATGAAGAACATTTTCTACTACATATGTGGGTTATAGGTGGTGTGAAAAATATTTAGCAGAAGTTAAGATGCTGCCCTATATAATATCTCTGTGTCATACAGTAGACAACCAAAAAGTACACGGATGCAATTTTGACAAGAATGTAGCCAGGAACAAAATGATTCACTTGAAGTAATGAGTTTACAACATTCGAAGTACAATTTGAATTTTTCATGTCCAGTCATAAACTGAGTAAATTGGAAAGAAGGTTTACTGTGCACAACCTTAAATATCTCTTCAATTGTTGGGGAAAACACTTATTTTGTGAGCTGAACATTGTTACTTTTCACCGAACACATGTCTTGCACACATATTAAAGTGAAGAAAAGAAAAATAAATTAAAATTAAATTGAATGCTATTTATGGACGCTCTTTTAACTGCTGCGGTTCATAGCACCCCATTCTAATGTTGGGCGTGAAGGACTGCTTACGACACGGGACCAACGACTTTACTTCCCTTCCGAAGGGAACCATGCTAAGGATTTTAACGCCCGTAAAAAAAATCCATCGCCCTCCGCCGGGTTTGAACCCACGACTTTGAGAACTAGAGACTAACACGTTATACTAAACCACGGAGGATGACGTATTGCAATATACTAAAGCTTAATAAAAACAAATACACAGATGTCCAACAAAAATGTTAAATAAAGAGAACCATCCTAATGAAAATGTTTGTAAGTGGAATATCCATATAGATTTCTCTGAAAGTTCAATATTTAAACGTTTGATAATAGTTACTGGCTTATAAAATAATAGTAATAATAAATGAATGTTGTGTGGGATTCATCAAGGCTGGACTATGTGGCCCTAATTTTCCTCTGGAACTATATAACGTAACGGCAGTCCCTTATGTCATGCGGTAGAGAATGTCAAAAACGAGCTAATGTTATGTTTTCACAAACATATCCTTTCCCGTGATATTATGACAAATGAGAAACACGAGTTTTGCTAACATAATACGTTACACTTGAATCGCTAAGGTCGCCCATACAGTACACAATACAACTGATCAGCTGAATCACGATGACACTGAATCACAGCTGAAAAGCACTCTGCACTGTCCACTGTCAACACTGTGATGTTGACAGTTCAGGTTTTGGTTGGGGTTAGGTTTACATTGCGGAGAGGGACACCTCTCCACATAAATCCATTACAACTACCACCCTTGGACGGAAGGTATGAAATGAGGGAGCAAGAGGCTACAGGCCGCAGGCTGCGCGCGAAGTTTATCGCAACGCCAGCTCGAAGACCCGTCATATTGTTGGAGCTTCCCAGAGAGGGCGATCAACGACCTGTCGACCAGGCAGTCCTTTAGTATCCATGGGGAGTAATCTTCAAACTAGCATCCACGCCATCCACCCGGCAACGCCATACGCCATGAAAGCAAAAAGCACATCTGGAAGAAGCGAAGAGAGAGAGAGGAATGGTAGGGAAGCGGTTGGAAAGGAAATCGTGATTGAAAGAAACGTCTCCAACATTTGTCTACCAATCACAGGGAAGCCACGCAAAAAAAAAAAAAAAAGTGAGGTTGCCGGGAATGAAAACTGCAATGCTGCGTATGCAGCCGGTCCCCATGGCCGCGCTTGCTAAAGTGCCTCGCTTTGATGCTTCGTGGTGCAGAGGAACGTGGGTTCGAGTCCCGCCTTGGGCATGGGTGTTAGTGTGTTTGTAAAATGTGTATACGTGTGTGTTATAAGCAAAACGGAAATCGAACAGAAACACAAAGTAAATGCTAGGTAATGACAAAGGAGGGAAAATGAATACAGCGCCGGAGTCCCGACAAGATTCCTGAGCTGTATTAAAAAAAAAAAAAAAAAAAATGCGAGTCGCACACGCTACTGCGTTGCCATTTCGCTCGTCCAGGTTTTGGTTATAATTTACTTCAGCCAATCAAAGCTCGAAACGCTCGTGGACCGAAATAATGCCATAGCTCAAGCTACAACACCTGGAGTTCCCCAAAATTTTTCTAACAAAAAAGAGCGTTATCTTAATTTATCGAGAATAGAGATTTTCATTTCCAAAAAGTGAAATGAAATATGCAAAAATACAGTAACGAATGCCTCGCTAATTCATATGCCTCGTCTCTGCATTTAATTGTCAAGGATACTGAGATCTTCCAGGCAATATAGCGGTACCTTACGCCCATGTCTTCAAAGAATACTGCGTCAAACTTTGTTGTGCGTCACCGGTTGGTATATGAAACCACCTTGAAATTTCAATGGTTCTCACTGCAATTAGTTTGTGCCGTTATCGACTCTCACGAAATTCAAATGAGAAAGCTAGCACCGAGATGTTACCTCTGAGCATAACAGAAGGAACTAATTCCTTCACTGCCGCATTTCTTGTATATGCACCACGCTTTCTCTCTATTTCATAACTATTTTTCCCATTTTATAAAACTATTCTTGTAGAGAGTATTTTTGCTAAATTCCTTAGAGTTCCAAGTATCAAATAAGTTACTGCGAAAAGTGAATAAAAACAAGAAGTAAATACAAGTTCAACTGAATAAAAGAAGTAAACATTTACCGGGCAAGAAAGCCAGTAAAATCTGTCATGTAAACTCCAAAAGAGTATTGAATGAACTATTTTAAGTTGAAGTAACATCTGTTGATTTGCCAAGTTGGTCAGAAGTACCTCGTCGATCGAACACATGTATACACCATATTGTTATAGTTTTTGATATAATCACAGCTCAAATGCATTTTCGAGAGGCATAGCCCTATCGAGAAAAAAATATATATCTAATCCTTTGAAGATTTAAGGTACATTGGGAGCAAAGTTTCAAATTTCTATATTTCTGTAAACTATTCTGTGGTTCCATTGCTGTTATGTCAAGTTTAGTTCAAATTGGATTAATAAATAAATAAATTATAAATAATTATTTTATAAATTTTATTATGTAAATATTACATAAATAGTGTTCCACGCGCCTGAAAATTTGAGAAAAATGGGTTAGCATTTTTTGAATTGGAGTCTTAAACCACTACCAGTAGCTTTACTTCGTGATATTTCAATAACTTTGATCACTGTATTATGATAAAAATTAGACATTTTAATCTCTAGAATTGGCAACAGTATATTAGTACGTTTTGCATTTTATTATTTTAATTTGCGCAGGTTTAGTATAGGAATATATTTGCTTCAGTAGCCAAGATTTGGTAGATCGCAGAACAAAACACGAGGGTAAGAATGTGTTATTGTATATGCCAAGGTTACTTCTTTTGTCAATCCAGAAACACAAATGCTTTTGTAAGAGCAAGGTTTTAGTCTATTAGAGGTCTAAGTAACAGGGAGTTTCTCAGAGACAGGTTTTTTTCTCTAAAATTCATAGTTCGGGACTCTTCCATTATAGAGAGCGGTCACGTGAGTGAAATACAATGAATTACCAAAGTGAACCAACCACGTGATAAATATATTTTCGCGCTACTTGGTAATCAATCAGAAATGAGCCCGAAGCTTGGATATTTTGGGGTATAAAAGCAGTGTGCACACAAGAAAAGGGGCTGTAGGCTGACTGTTTGTACTGTATGCTGTATGTACGGGGCTGTTTTATATTGTTCTTGATTATGTGACATTCTTACGCGAAATGGTGCAGTTACCGCATTAGTTGATATGTCAGTTTTATATCGCGTAATAGTGAAGTAAGCGGTAACCATCGACGACCGTAGAAATGAGAAACATTGTAAGTAGAAGAAATAGCACCAGTTATAAGCATATGTTACTAAATCTACAAGAACTATGTCGAGAGTCGCTCAAGAATAAACAGAATCAATTCTGAGTAGTCTTAAAGTGAAGTACTTTGTTTGTGAGTCTACCCAGTGTGAGATACCCCTGTCATTCTTCTCTCCCTTCAGTGAGAGTCTAATTTGTGTGTTCTACATTGATGAGCATAGCCGGCGCATCATCAAAATCAAAGAGGTATGTAAACGCTTATTTTAAAGTATTTCACTGGCACTAATTCAGACCGACTCCAAGGTAGACGAAAGAGTTGCGACAAATTAATCCTTTTTTCATAAAAATATCTTAATTACTACGTAGGTATTAGTGTTAGTATAAATTTTCGAACAGTAATATTAGAATAGATATCGCTAAACTATCTGAAACATTTAAAATGTCTCTAAACAAAACCTGAAACGCGTGGAAGATTTTGAAAGTGTGAAAATTTAGTCTAATACTGTTTTATAAGATAGTATGCTTGGAAACAGGTGTGTTCTACGAGCTTTGAATGACTGAAGAGCCCAAAACACGAGGGGACAGATAAATGATAAAAAAAAAGGCTATCTTGCCATAAAAAAGGCTATTTTCGATGTTTTGACCGAAGATCGTAGTCTGAATTTACTTCCAATGTCCCTTTGCGTAGGTTAGGATAACATGTTGATTAAATGGTCGTTTTCCTCCTCAAAATGGACAAAAATTGTAAGTATTCACACTCGTACCTAAGACTCTTTGGTTACAAAAATCGTGTGGCCAAAGATTTCGGGATTGCGCACTAAAGTTTGTGAAATGGTATCAAGTATTTCTGAGAGAATTGAGCATAAATCAAACGAATGGATGATTTTACCAAATTATTTATAAGAAATGTACACGCAAGTTGAAAATGACTGAAAGTTTCAAATTCCAACGGTGATTAGTGTATTGAGTTGCACACAGAGGTAAAGGAACCAGTACAGTGTGGCGACACCTGTATCAGTTGTTGTGGCTGATTCCTTTAAGCCCAAAACTGATCCCTCATGCATTTACCACTATAATCTTAGTTTAAAAACACAGGTGCGAGCGTCACTTATTTACAAATTGTTCCTTATACAGTAGTCGTATGCTCGACAGTGTTTAGAAAGAGAGTGTCATACGGAAAATTGCATGTCATAGCCGGGATTTGAATCACAGATCTCCTGGATTTTGTCCTGTTGCTCTAACTACTGACCTACCATGGCAACATTCCGACACAGCATTAAATTCCCCAACTGACTCGCATGTTTCCAGCTAAACCACAAGGAGATCTCAAATTATTTTGAATGACTTCCTTGTGGTTTACCGGGAAACAAGCGAGTCAGTTGGGGCATTTCATGCCGTGTCGGCATTCTGTAATGGTTAGAGGAATTGCACGGAAACCAAAAGATCCGAAGTTCTAACCTCGACTATACCACTGAATATTTCAGCCTGATTCTATTTTTCCAGCTGTCTTTTTTTAGAAGAGAAATATTTAAACACAATTGAATAACACCTGTGCAAAAGAATGCCCTAGAGTATTCCAGAAAATTGACAAGTTTTTACAGGCTAGAATTCGCTTCTTTTATTCATTGAAACACGTAGTAAATTCTGGACAATTATTTACTGGTTTTGATTCTTTTCACCCATTGACCCTCGTCATATTCTTAAATGAACATTACTGAACTTGGTTGAAACACAATCTTTACTTGATGAAGATTCAAATAAAATACTTCTTTCTTAGGTGTATTATAATGCTTGTGCTATTGTTGTGAGATCACGTACTTGAACTGCATACTTACATAGCAACTAACACACTGCAAAACAGGTCTCTAGACAGGAATGAATGGTGGCTGTGAATGAAGTAATACAGGTCCACTTTGGTGTTCGTGGACTAAGTCATATTTTTCAGGTATTATTTGTCTTGTTACACAGTCTATTTATTTTGCAATTATTTTACAATATATACCTAAGTTCTGACTAACCGGTGGGACCAAAAATATTGTGGCATGTGTGCCAAATAAATGACATTTGGTTAAAAGTTGAGTAGCGTAAATACTCTAAACAGCTGAGAAATTTCCTGAACTACATTTGCACATTTTTACTCTCCCTAGCACGTACGCGCAATGTACATACTAGACAGAGAAGTCACTATATTCCATCCAAAAATTTTATGTCGAGATGTTGCCGGAAATCCAGGTTTGGAGATCCACTAAATCATTTTTTTTAAAAAAAAAACGTGCGGAGATCATAATCCAAAAACCAAAAATCGGTTAAACACAAAACTTTGTACCTAATTTACGTAGTTCAGTATCCTCCTATGATGCGACACAAAGATCTTTATAGAAATCCCTCATTCCGAATTGCCCTTTACATGGAAGATTTTTCGAAAAGTTCGTTCTAATAAAAATGGATCTAACGATTTTAACTATAATGCCGTATATTGAAGATAATTACATGGTAAATAAAATTGATATTCCGAATTTCTTGGAAATAACCCTTGAAGTTCCTCTCTTCATTCTGAATGATTTTAACATAACTGGTAAACGTAAGAGATACACAAAAACTTAGTACACTAAAATTATAGACCTCGTTAAGACATACAATTTATGTCACGGTAATTTTGTAGAGCTAACCATTTCCGAGATATTTCCTGTTATCGCCTTCAGTATTAAAACACAAACTTTTCTCAAACGGCAAGCTTTCATTAGTTTCATATATCTTTGTTTTACTCCTTGCCATGGAAAGAGAAAAAAATGTCAATGCCAATAGCACAGCGATAGATTTAAAAAGAATTGTATATCGCTTTAGCTAGTGTATCCCCTTATTTCCCTTCTGTTTACAAGGAAGCAAGTAATAGGACAATTTCTGCTTATGTTTATCTCAATTAGCATGAAGTAGACAAAGAAAAAATATTTTATATGAGTAGGTGTTTGCAGAACAGATAGAGAAAGTGATGTGGATGGAATGCAAGAGATTTTATGTCCACATTTTCTCTTGCAAAACAAATGAACGATACTTTTTTTAATTGTTCCATTATTAAAGGTGCATTAGACTGCAAAACTAAATAGGACAAATATAAGTTATTCATATTATTCTCAGTGTGTTATATCTTTAATTTATGTAGTAACATTTAAATGGTTAGAATTGGCCTGCAATTCATCATCTTGAAGAGGTTTCATGGCCAAGCACGTGTTTGGTATCTTCAATCCAGGCTCACATGATACGCTTTCCTTTTGTATAATTCATCAGCCAACTATCAAGTCTTCATTCCTTTTCAAGTCTGAGGGACAAAAAATAATCAGCTTCTCTTTCTGTCTTTGATAAAAGAGGTATGATAAAGCTGTAGGAAGCAGGGTGTAAGGTCTTGTCTAATGAGGAGTGTGTTCTAACTGCCCTCAGGATCCATCTCTCTTCTTTCACCGACACATTTCGAAATGTTATTTATTATACAGTGTTGTTGTTAGTGATGCTCATTGGCAATAGAATGACGGATGGCTGCCGTCACGTCGCTGACACTGCTTACACCACCGATGCGATAACACCAGACTGGCGCTATACAGAAACTCAATGGGCGAACAGGCAATCACAACATAGTTGAAGATAAGAGCTTCATTTGGAAATGAGCTCGCCCCCTGTAATGTGAACAAGAATGAAAGACACTTCGAGATAGCCATGGTAGTTTTTGTTGGTTTTCGTGGCACGCAGCACGAGTTCATCCGAGATTGTGGACGGCAAGCCTTAAACCTTAGACTTATTCTAAACTTTAAAATACTAATATTCACCAGGGGCAAAGCGTCAGTAGATGTGGGTGATGCATTACATACCCTAGCAGTTTACCAATTTTCCATTGTATTAACCCTATTGATATAATCCTTACGACGCATGTTTTGAACAACGTTACTTCCATAAAATGCTGTTCAGCGTATCACGCCAGTCACGCAAGAGATGGCGCACGCCAATCTCATCAATTGACGTGCGCGCGCAGTGGGTAAGGCCCAATATATCTTGCTTGATAAGGTTAAGGGTACAAGGTACTATGAATGGGTCAAAAATGACAATTTTCGTTTTTGGCATAGTTAAACTCTCTGAAGTTTCTGATTCAATATATATTTAATATGATGCTTCCATTTTTTAGCATTTGAATTTCCTTTTAAACATGGCGCGGAATCTTTTAAATGCTCCCGGACAGAGCGCCACAGCCCCTTTTCTGCATCATCTTCAATTTGCTTTCTAAGATGATAGAAACTTGAGGGAGATTTTCATTTTGAGCGAACTGCCAAACGGTCCACAAAGCAAGCCAAGACCAAAAGGAGGAATGATGAGAAGCAGACAGAGTGCAGGAATAAAGATTATGACCCTGAGGTGTATTGAAGTAAGTCAAATTAGCAAAGCAAATTTTTAAGTTCAATTTTCTCGATTTTACATTTTCTGATACGCATGTACCTTTTACTCAGGAACTATTGATACTAGAATGTTTAAATTTTTTACACTTATCTAACACACACTAATGACTTCTGACTGCCTGATTTATAAGCCTAGCTTATAAATTATGGAAATTATAAATTTTTAACCATGTGAAAATTGAAATATTTTAATCCTCTTTCCCCCCCCCCCCACAAATGTGGTATTTTTCAAAATAATTATCTTGAGCCATATACTTCTGATTCTGGTAGTTAGAGTAGATAAGTATAATCAGAACTTATGTAAAATTTTAATGTTCTGCCACAAAATTTTCATGAAGATTCATTAAGTACTTCCTGATATGTGAGGGGTTAATTTTGGCAAATTGTTAAAAGTCTTACAACCACATTACCTTCTACCTTTAAAGTGGTTCAAAGTGAGTGTTTGCATTATTTTGCTTAACAGCGGAAGTTCATTTCGCAATGTTAACTTCTGGTGAGTTTATTAGGTTACAATGTACAACATTTTGGATGGCAATTGTGGGTGAACATGTAAGGAATAATGCACCAAGATACGAGGACAGAGTACGTACATAGCTGAGGTACATCTGCATGGGTCACCAAAAGGGAAGCGCGTGCTGTAGACAGAAGTTCCATTTTGCCTAAACCAAATGCACTGAATAAGTAATTCTACTCTTGTGCAATCAACAAACTGAAGGCGAGAGAAGTTTTAGTTTTACTGTAAAAGAAAACACAAGCCGAAATATTCTCTAAATATAAAATTAAAAATATCTGAGACATTAATGTTAAAGTGTAGTGTATAAAAGCGAACAATGGATCTGTGGGTGTAGGACACTAAATATGTCGTTGGTTATATATTTTTGTTTTCTAAGGAAAAGTTGGTTTAAACCGCAAGTAGCATTGTAAAGTTATATATATTCTTTGTGATAAATAGCTAAACATGTTCGGTAAAAACTGCGAAATTTAATTTTGTATATAAGCTATCAGTTAAGTAATCACTAAACAGCATGACATGTAGGTAGAGCAGAACAAGACTTAGGAGCACTGGTTCGTTACATATGAATTGTCTGGTTTTTTTTTGGGGGGGGGGGCATTTCTGGCCACGTTGAGAGTGCTGGGTCATCTAAAGAAGGAATTTCATTGAATAACGAAATATATGTGTCTCTCAAAGACCACCTGGAGAAGCCCACTTCATTTCGCGCTACCTCGCCGGATATTACGGAACGATTTAATTGCCAAATCAGCACAGTCACGAGAAACAAAATTAGGAAAGAGGTTTTTGAAACATATATTGTTTCCTTGATAATAGGATAGAAGTAGCTACTATCAAAGATATTTTCCACAATATGACAACCTAAGGAACTATGGATGAACGCATCATTGGATTTACGAATGTTGCGTGGAACGCAGATAGAAAAGCTTATTCGCTTTTACAACAGGCTTTAAATAATTACAGATGACCTCAGGGAATAGCAACTGAGTTAGATTGCAATAAAAGGAATCCAAGCTTTCGACCATCAACAGTTCCCTTATGAAGACCACAGAGTCAGGATGGTTGCAAGCTTGGATTTCTTTGATTCCAATCTAACTCGGTTGCCATCCCGTGAAGTCATCTTTAATAATCAACTGAGAAAACTTCAAATCTTTAAAGGCTTTAAACAATTCGATTGTTTGAGTTCAAGTATTCGCTCTCTTTTTCTTTCGCTCGTACTCATTTCTCCATTAGTTTTTAAACATTAGATTTCGAAGTGCATATCCTAGTCCATATATCAGCTAAGCCACTACTATTCATTTAGGATTACTAGACGTCCCGTATATCAGGATCGTCCGCCTTTTTAAACAAATGTCCTGAAGATGCTCTTTGGGCGCGCATTTCACCCGCATTTAGCTCAAGAATTTTAGTAATTTTTCGCAAATTCCTTTCAACTAAGTGAGCCATTGCCATCCCAATATATTATTTAACACAGTAAGGAAACTGAAGCAACTAAAATGAGCAACCATTTATGTTGGCGCCGTCGCTGGAATTTTAGATTCACGACCGCAAGTCGCCAAACATACTGAACACATGATAAAAGTAAAGAACTTCAATTAGAATAATCTTTTACCTTGATGGTTGGCGAAAACACACATGCCGATCTACCAGAAGATGAGGAGTGAGTGTCTTTCATTAATTCTAGCTCCACCTTGTGGGTTTTCTCGGAAATGAAGTACTTCTGCAGATTCTCATTTTCTTTCTGTGTAAGCAGACAGACATTTGCAGCATGAAGCAATTAGGTTATTAAGTAGAGGGGCTCATATGAATAAAAAATAAATATTTATTAAGAGATTACTCTCGTGATTTTGAACACCTTCTATGATTATATACTCAATTCCATTAGAATGCACATTTTTATTGGGTTAAGGGACACTGGGAGTGAAATTTTTACTATAATCGGTCAAAAAATCGAAAATTGATTTTATTTTACAAATAGTTGCTGGAAGCTTTGGGCATCTATAGAAAATAAACATTTAACTGTCCTCCCCTTCCTTCGGACTCTACAGTCATTTAAATATCGTATAATACTCCTATTTTCTAGAATACTATTTCATTGAACAGCGCTTTTCTCAAAACTGCATTTTTACACATTCAAAATGTTCCACATGTCTCAATTTTTGCTTAAATACAACTAAAATTTTCCAGAATGTGCAGAAATATTTGTTATAATATTAAAAACGGCAAAATTATCCTAACATCACCATTAGTTTTTCAAAAAATATATTTTATGAAAAAATTACTTATTTTAAATATTAAAATGTCTAACGATTTTAAAATGTAATATTAATTCAATAATAACATTTATTGAAATATACCTCATTAAGGTTGTGTGCAGTTCGCTCGGGTTATACAGTCACAAAAAGATCATACAGTACACTGGTTTTCCAGTATACTATTTCGTAAAACAGCGTTGTTTTTCTCTCAAAACTAGATTTTCTCACCTGCAAAATATTCCACGCATCTCAGGGTTTGTTTAAACAAATAAAATATCAGAATATGCAGAAATATCTATTTTTATAATACAAACGGCAAAATTATCATAACACCAACAGTAATTTTTCAAAACAATATATTGGTATTTAGAAATTAAAATTTCTATTTTTTAAATACATTAAGTTATTGAAATATTCCACTTTAAATTTCTTATGTGTGGTTTAGAGCTCAAATTTAGGAGATGTAAACCAATTTTATGTAGTTTGAAAGACGTGAGACATTTTGATTATGTAACATATTTAAATAATAAAACTCTTAAATAATTTGTGTTTCGCAAAGTATATTGCCAGTTTGAATTAAATTTGGTATTGATATTAGCATAGTAACAATGCAATTACAGTGAAACTTTTAAAAAATATGTACAGAATTATAAACATTTGAAATTTCACTCCAAATGTCCCTTAAAAGCAGTGCCTCAAGCAAGGTAGATACTCACTTTGGCAGGTTTCTTCATAACTTAAATTAAGCACACAGGATGGAAGGAGTCAGAGAGAGATCAATTTGGGGCGGTTATTGGTTAGAAATTGAATAACAATCTCATGAGTTATTTTCATATGATTTTTCTCTACCTACTATCGTTTATTCATATGGCTTCTTAGGTAAGCTTATTTTTTTTTCTCCGCTTTATGTTAATCCAGATAAACATTTGAAGACTTTATTTCGTTACATATTTAATTATAGGTACAAGAGGTGGAAACCGAGCCCATAGTCGTGTGTTTAAGGCGGCCCGCTATGGCTTTAAATTCCCATATTCTTTCTGTAGCATTGCAAACAAACAAGTGAATCGCGACCGGACTTTTAAACACTTATAAATCATTGAACGATTGAAACAAATATCTCGCAAATTGCTGATTGCACTAAAAATGGTTTGGAATACATTGTGTGTTTTAAGGGACACAGTAAGTAAATTTTAAGTGGACATTTTTGTACGGATTTTTCTGAAATTGCTCTATATGATTATCAAATTTCCAAGCGGAAGGGTTGAGTTCGATCCAATGTCGGCATGGAAATTTTCTCCTGCTGGGAGACCTGGTACGGGGTGCACTCAGCCTCGTGTGGTCCCTGGAGCGGGTCAATTGAGAGGCTATTCGAGAAAAAAATAACTGTTCCAGGTTGCGTAGTCCACATTAACCGGCCGGGGGACTCGGGGCGCTAACCACGTCCCACCCTCCAAAATTGCACCCCATCTATAACTCCTGTAATGGGCAGAGATGGGAGACGCAACGGTCGGGCGGGAAGCCTTCACCCGATTTTGTTGTGCCACGGTGTTTAGTTTATACCAAATTTCATTCAAAATGAACAAACACTTTGAGAGCCAATGTACTACATTTTATTATGAAAATGTCACTCACGTCCCATGGGAGGATAAAATTGGTTGCAAATTTTGCAATTGAAGCTTTGAAATATACAAAAAATTGGAGGTAAAGATGTTTTAAATAAATATGATGAGCGAATTGTAAAACTGTTTATAAATTTATATGAAACTTTAATCCTTAAAATTAATTATATTTTCAGTGAAAAAACTGAAATTATTATTGCTAGTAGCATATATTTTTAATATGTTACAACGGATGGTTCTGCACATTCTGATATATTTTAATGGTAAGGTACAACAACTAAGAAGAATGGAGCATTTTGAAAGTATGAAAATATAATTTTGAGAAAAATGCTGTTTTACTAATAGTATGCTATAGTATTGTTCACTCTTTAAATGCCTGTACAGCCCGAAGTGAGGGGAAAGACATGTAAATGTTGATCGTCCATGATGCCTTGAGGTTCCAACCACCATTCACTATAAAAACGGTTTTCGATTTTTTGGCCAATTGCGATTAAAATTCACTCCCAACGTCCCTTTAAAACGCTTTACATTTTCAAGTGCAGTAACTTCACCAATTGTATAAAATATCACAAAATTACTTCTGAATGTACAGGCTTCATAGATCATTCCAAGAAAATTCAAGATACACGTTTTATATGCAATTGAAATATCTTAAGTATGTGATATTTTATCAAACACGTTAGGATCGTTTTTGGAAAGACAAAAACACTTTGAAAACTGTTGCATGTAAAGGGTAATTTGGGGCCCGGATCTTTTTTAAAATCTTTGTCTCATTTCTTTGGAAGTTACTGAACTTAAAATATCAAGATTGGTATGTACCTAACCTATTTTTTCGGGTTTTGAGTTATGCTGTTCAAACTTCTAAAATGTTTTTTTTAATATGCGCGTGGTAGAGAAAGTATAATCTGTATTTATTGGAAGTTATTTAAAGAATGAAAGAAATAACAAAAATCTGATGTGTCCATTTACACACATGACTTCCTCTAGCTGTTCCACAAACAAACCTTCCTTACAAAAGATAATTATTTTATCTATGCCATGCTAATCAAGATAAACATTGCTAGAATTGGTCCTATTACCTGCTTCTATGTAAGTAGAAGGGAAATATGGGAATACTCTGCCCTAAAGATATGATCAGATATTTTAAAAGCCGGTCGCTATGTGAAACATTGAAATTCGGTACTCTTTGTTTGCTAGGAGTAAAGAGGGACACAAATAAAAATGCCTCCTGTTATAAAAGTTTTAAGTAGATGTACATGTAATGAACAACTGTCTGTTCACTCACAGAATACGCTTTCTTCTGGCTTCCTACCTTAAAACTGAAACCAAACACTAGTAATATGTCGGAAACGATTAACTCTACAAAAAAATGTATATGACATATACCTACTGTGATTTCTAATGATATCTACATTTATTGTGCAGTAAGGTTTTGTCTATTTCTTACAGTTTGCCAGATATACAAAAGTAATACGAACTTCATCTAGAATGAAGGTGTCTTCAGAGGCTATTCCCAGAAAATTCAAGATATACATTTCGCTTGCTTTGGAAGTATCTTAAACATATGCCATTTTAATAAAAATCGGTACAGCCATTTGTGAGAAAATAAACAATTTCTAAAAATGTTCCATGTAAAGGGTAGTTGGGGATGGGGGTATTTTCTTGAAGATCCTCGTGTTGCATCTTTGGAATATTCTAAAGTTAAATACCAGGTTTGGAATTTAACCGTCTTTTCGGTTTTGAGCTATACTGCTCAAAGGCACATATACAGGCAGACATATTTCTAAAAAAGCCCTTTGTTTATTCAGGTGGTCTCATAATATGTTTCCGGTGAAATCTCAATATCGAAATTTGGGTGGAATAAAATACCTTCTCTATCCACTATGTTTTATACAAACGGGCTAGAGAAAGTAAAAATTAATAGCATCACAGTCTTTATGTCAGTTTTATAGGGACTGCTCGAAATGGGGACCTACAATCTCAAGGCGAAGTTGACAACGGCGAAGGAACAATTATTATACTCTATCCAAGATTTCTAGTGCGTGTCGAATAACCACTATTTCCTGATTAATCGTAAATAAGGTGCATATCTGCTAGTTCAGCGAAGGTGTACATGTTCCTCAAATAGTCTCATAATAGTCTCTCAGCATACGAACTAACCTCAGTGGACAGAATCAAGGAAATTATAGTAGAGTTATTGCTAGGCTACAGCTCCGGTTGCAAATGACATTAGTTTAAGAGTTACTGTGCTATATTCGTTTGCTCTTCGTGTTTGTTTACAGCAGAGGAGGTAAGGAAGGGGAGGGAAACATGCCGGTACAGTCCGGTCAAAGGGGGTAGCTAATCCGGATGAAGCAGATGGACTTTTTTCCCCGTTGTTTCTTAGATATTTTTCATTTCCACATAGGTAAATTTAAAATAATAATCTCTTCTATGTAAGTATAGATTTCACTAAAATAAAACAAACTTTCTACTCAGGATAAAATGTAAATAAATAAATAACTTTACAGGTGAATCAGCCATAGAACCATAATTAGAACAAGATTAACTAATAGCAGCAAATGAAAACAACGTCTCCCGTGTACATAACTCACTTAAATAACGATATATTGTGTTAGTGCACGACGTGAAACTCGCTCTCAGTCATCAGTTAAGATAGTTTTGTGTCTTCTATCTACGTCGCGTGATGTGACTGGTGTAATCAGGAAGTAATGGACATCATCAAAGTAATAAACTTGTGGATTTATGCTCACAGCCCAAGATTAATCCCTTATAGCATACATAGTTGCATATCCAACATTTTATGCCAAATATTTTCAAATGTTCTTCTCACTTTTGTAGTAACCGAATCTGGTGGCATTTCTTTCACTGTCTGAAGCAATTTTCCTTCTATGCGAAGTGCTTCGGACATTTCTAAATTGGCAGACTCAAGCACTGTTATTGTTTTAAATAAATCTGCAACGTTATCCTTGATGTATACTAGAGATCCTTTTAGTACTTCTGATATTAGGGATTTTGATATGTCCATTGCAGCTTAACCCTTGCTGTCTAACGAATTTGGTACTAATTATTTTATCATAGAAACTTGCATGGTATGTTCTATCACTCAACGAATACTTCTGATGGCGCTATCATTGTAAACACAGGAAACGCAGCGTCCTCCTTATTACAATCGGTTTGTAAGGCGACATTGTACCATCCCTTCCAAACGTGTGCTACGTCACAAAACCTCCATGCAAATATAACTGGATTTCCGACCACATGCAACCGGCGCCGAAGCTGCACTGCCCAATGAGAATGTGTCCTGAATATACGCATCTCAACATTTCTTCGTATGAAATTAAAAAACAAACCTGCTGTATTACATTTAGATGACTTTCTCTTCCTATTCAGCAACAGCTTATTCTTCAACCTAACCTCATGCTAATCAAGTTAAACATTAAAAGAAATAGTCTTGCTAATTATTTTCTTGTAGGATCAAGGTAAATATGAAAACACACTTGTTTAAAGTAATAGTCAAATCTTTTAAGAGTGGAATGCAATACCTTCTCTACCTATCATGTACGTGGTAGAGAAAGCAAAAATATTAACTGTATGACAGAAAATGATGCATGACTTTCGGGTGAAAAAGTAGTTTTGAGTAAAACGCTGTCTTACGAAATAGTATGCTAGGAAACAGGTGCATTTTATGATCATTAAATGTCTGTAGAGCCCAAAGAAACGGGGGCAACTAAATGTTGATTCTCTAAACATGCCCAAAGATTCCAACAATATATCTGCCATAAAAATCAACAACACATTTTCTAGTTTCGGCCGATTGTAGTCAAATTTTGGCTCCCACTGTCACTTGAGTTGATTTCCGTTGCTATGTTTGGCACATACGGCACCATTGTGAGAAAAAGAAACCACTGCAGAACAAGTTGTAAAATTAATACAAAAGACCTTATTATTTCATTCATGCACAAGAAAATAAATTAGTGTCAACGGCACAGACTTACATTTTTGCGGAAATGTAGCAGGAAACAAATGTGGATGAATACGACGAAAGTATCGTACACTGTCGTGCATAAAAAGTGGTCCATTCCCCTAGATCGCAAAAGTGTGAAGCTTTAAATGTTCTTTAAGTTTTCCATCTACAAGTGACAACTTTTGTCTTCAAACCAATATCAGTTTTTATGTGACTTGCATGAAAAAAAATTTAGGGACCTAAAGTTCTCTCCATGATGACAAGTGAAGAACTAATAACAATAAGCCAATTGTTGTAGTGTGGAATACTCTTCACACACATACAGACACACAACTTTAACATCTGTTATGTAAAAAAGAGGTTGCGTTAAGGTATGGAATTAAAGTTTTTGGTCTTTATTTAGAAACGGAACAATCTGCGCCTCCCGCCAAGAAGGTATTGTAACCAATGTTAAAGTACATATTGAGAATAAACTGTAAGCCCTAATAGCCCAACTGCTTACATATATGTCTTGCCTGGTAGATGGTATGTAGCATTGTTTAATGTAATCTTTATGACTAATTGCCAAAACTATAAAATAAAAAAAAAAAAAAAAGAAAACAGTACATACTTTATGTTCTCCTGAATGGGATTGGCATCATATCGACATTCTTTGATGGATTAAAGTGACTTGAAAAGTGTTTGGGAACTATCGGCGATTTTATGCTAAAACCAAATGGAAACCGATTACTTGGCTAACAGTCGAATATCCGATAGTTAGGCGACTATCGTATAAGTCGATAGTTTACATTCGATAGTGTACATCACTAATTCGAGCTACTCCAGTACAGCAGTAAACAAAGGAAGTCATATTTGAAGTAAATATGATTCTCACCGAGCCAGATGGCTCAGGCGTTTCGTCTGGGACTGGCACTCGGGAGGTCATGGGATCGATTCCTCGCAGCCGACGTCTATGACCGATAGGTTTTTCCGGGTCACTAGGCGATGCTGGGGAGGATTCTTCATTCTCCCGAATTTCCTGTCCCTCTATTTCATCCCTCTGGTCTTTCTTTCACATTTATTAGTGTCGGCGTGGACTTCAGTGGTGGCGCCCTCTCGTGGAGATGATGGCACTTTAGGAACTCAGTTCTCTGCGGCAGGATGATGCTGGGGGTCCTCGGTATACTCAGGGGCGTTTATTCAAAACTGAAGCGCGGGCTCCTAGCGCTCACCTCGCCGAGATGAAGAACTGCTTGGGAACGGTTAAGGACTCTACGACGGCTCCCTATCGCAGACTGATTCCGGTTGCCCTCTGTAATTGCTCTCATCTCACTCTCTCCTCCCGGGGTCTGACGTACAAGTCTAATCACTGGTTGAGGTACGGAATCCCCTCCGGTACACTTCGCTACACTAAATGTGATTCTTGCTGGTGTTGAGATTGTTATGTTTTTACTAGACCTTGATGAAGAGTACGAAGGTAATCTTAGTAATTCCGACTACTGTGTTTATTAAATACAAATGTATGATTGCAGCATTGCTAGAAACTACAAGCTTTTTTTAATTGCCATCCTAACAGCATTGCTGATGCGCTTTTAAAGCCTGAAAAGAAACCTATTATTTAAGTCTCTCGCAGATATTGTGACTCGATGCATACAGTACATAATTAATGTATAACAGATGTTTCAAGATCCTAGCACGTGCATTCTAAATGTAATTTAGAGGCATATGAATACCTTCTCTGTCATACCTGATGTTGTATATATAATTTATTAAGGTTAAATAGTATGCTACTGCTAATCTCTCCCAGTCAGAGCAGAAATTAGATTTACAGCAGTTGTTAAATTTGAATAAGGTATCAAATAATTGATACATCTTTGAAATTGGATGGTAACACAGCATTTTCCGTCCAACTCCACCTGCTTCTAAAATTTATTTTATATAGTGATGTCTTAACGCACGGCTGAATCCCACGACTGGAAGTAAGACCTCACAGTATGAGGTGATGTCAGAATGAATATGATAGTAAAATTAATTTTAAAAATCTGATGTACTCCATTCTAAGAATAAACTTCTTACAAAAATTCTTCTTCTTTCTACTTCATGCTAATCGAGAAAATCATTAGCAGAATGGTCTTATTACTTAGTTCTTTATAAGTAGAAGAAAACTAAAGGAATACACTAGGCTAAAGTGATAGTCAAATGTTTTAAAGAATGTCGCTATGTGATTGTCATTAAAATTCACTTCTTTACATGGCCAAGAGAAAACAAAACAAACCCAAGAGGGTTTCCTGTTTCACTAAAGTATAAGTATTTTAAAATTAAACGACTAACAAGGAATATCTCGGAAACGGTTAATTTGACAAAAAAAAAAAAAAACAACCGAAAAGAACATCCAGAATGAGAAGAACTTCAGAGGAAAATCCCCGAAAAATTCAAGACATAAATTTTATTTGTTATGTAAGTATCTTTAATAACATCTTTAAAAACATTTTAATCAAAATGTTAGAGCAATTTTGGAGAAAATAAAATTTGTCGAAAATTTCCTCATGTAAAGGGTAGTTGGGCTGGGGAGAATTTCCTTGAAAATCTTCGTCTCGCATCCTTGGGAGATTTTAAACTTAAATACCAAGTTTGGTATTTAACGGACATTTAGTTTTTGAGTTATACTGCCCATAGACACACACACACGCACACACAGACACCCAATGATAATACTCTAAAAATGCGGTTATTTATTCAGGGGGTCTCCATGCATTTATGTCCAGTGAAACCTCGGTATCCAAATTTTAGGTGGACTAAAATACTTTCTCTACCATTTTGTACGTACATTGTACATACATGCTAAAGAAAGCAAAAAGTGTGCATTTCCTTACACCAAAATAGTGTAAAAACGAACACTGAAGTAGTGCTGATTAATAATAACACTTATGAGTTTGGAGTCTAAAAAGCTAAGACCTGCGTTACCAAAATGGGAGTTCCAGAAAAAAGAAAATCCCTAGAAAATTAAAATATGTTACATTCACACAACTTTCGTTACCCATTCTTCAACTAACTACTACAAAGTTTATTTCTTCTATCTGTTTCATGTTAATCGAGATAATGTTTTCCCTTCTAGGAACAATAGGAATTACATGGAAATAAACAAGGCTTAAGCGTTAGTCAAATCTTTTAAGACCTGGTATCAGTGTGATGGCTTTGAAATAAAAGTCTCTTAGCATGATCTTGAGAGGAAAAAAAAAAAAAAAGAAAGTTGGAAAATACATGCCTAAATAAATAAACAAATAAATAAGTACTTTGTTTTTAAAAAAAGGATACTGAAATATTCAAACCAATAACAAGGGAAAATTCGAAAATGGTTAAGTCCGAAAAAATATTAATTTCAAATAAAGTATGTGCTCTATCGAGGTTTACACTTTCGTGTAGTAAGACTTTACTTACCTCTTACGGTTTACCAGTAACCAACAACAAACCAGAAATGGTTAATTCAACAAAAAAACGCACTTCACATAAATAATTACACATTATTTAGTAAGATTTTGTCTATCTCTTACTGTTTATGAGTTTTGTAAAATCCCTTCAAAATTAACTTTAATTAAGATATAAATGAAATTAAATCAGAACCAAAAAAAAAAAAAAATACGCATATTAATATTCTTATAACAATTCTAGAATATTCACTTAAATTTGCAAAGGATTATCTGAATTCGTTTGGTGTATTACCGCGTTAAAGTATATTTTATATTTAGTTTATGTAAACCCTTTATGTTTTATAAATTGAGACTGGTATTTAGTGCATTGAAGAGAGCTCAGAGGCTATTCTCAGGAGCTTCATAATATACATATCATTTGTCTTGAAAGTATCTTAAACATATATTATTATTTTAATAAAAATCGTTTTCTTTTTCAGAGAATTAACATTTTCATAAATGTTGTTTGGGCATGGAAAATGTATTGAATGCTTAGAAGATGCTGAAAGTAGGTAAAATTTTTGGTATCTAAACGAGTTTTCATTTTTGAGTTATGCTGTTCATAGAAACATACACAGGTGCACATATTGACCTTTTTCTTATTCAGAAGGTCCCAATACAAGCATTTCCGATGAAATTTGGGCATTGTTTTGTTGGTTGTCATACAGCAGTACCCTAATTACTACACGTAGCAGAAAAAAGTAGAAATTAAGCAGGTAAATCATACCTAAGGCGAACTGAACCAGAACATCCGGTTTAGTAGACACATGCACTGCTTGATGTACTACGGAGAAGCTGTATTTAACTTTTATACTAAACCAAAATGTTATATAAACAATATTCTGGTAATACATGCATATTTCTTTAGAAAATAAAGTTAAACTACCCTTTGGTCAGAGTCTTTTAAAACAGTGAAAAGGAAAAAGACCTTAAGCAAGTCTTGAGCCCAAGTCGGTTACCTTTGTCTGCACTTTGTGATAGCCGACAGTCCAGCCTCTTTACGTTCTACTTCCCACTTTCACTGTTTCTAAAGACTGACCAAAGTATACTTCAGAATTGGTTATACATACCACTTGTTCTTGAAAGTAACAAATAGTAATTATCTTGATCCTATACGCTCAACACATTAAAAATATACTTAAACTCTCATAAAAACCACTTTAAATTTTTTTTTCGATTCTGTGCAAATAGGTCGTAAGAATTTATAACTTGATTTTCTGGCATGCTGGTTTTGTTATACTTTTACACCTTTAAAACGCCTCTCGTGATGCACTTTTTCGTGCAGTTTCATCAAGAATTTTGGTTTGAAAATATATAAAAATAATTTTCTTGAATCGTAGTCTAGTTTTAGTCATTTAAATCATAAATAATTCTTAAAATAATTTTTTTATTATTTACTTTATTACGTAAAAGCTTTCATGTAACACAAATTCCAAGTTTTGAAACTTTTACTGTCAACAACTACATTCCAGAAATAATTGGCGGACATTATCTTGTGAGAATTTTTTCAATGATGTAACAATTTTGTTTATGTTAAGTTCTCAGAAGCTTTGCTATTAATTTATGGCTCTACTGAACAATTTTGTGACAAAAATAAACTAAAACTGCTTATAACTTGTAAAAACTAACAATATCAGTACGGATTACACTTAGCCATTAATTCGTACTCGGTTTTTTATTTCGGAAAATCAAGTTCTACTTAATGACACTTAAAACTTCATTATAAATATATTAATAATTAATATTAATGGTGACTTAAATAGAACAATTTATGTACAATAACAAAAATTAGCGTAATCGAACAGTCTCAAGCACGAGAAGTACAGGTTTTTGAAATTCAGTATCTTAAACAGAAACCTCTTGTTTAGGCCATGCGTGTACTATTTAATTGTCTATGCACCACAAGAGCCCTGATCTTAAATCTGGCAATAAATTTTCATTTTGGAAATGCAAAACTAATTTTGAACTTTTTAATGATTTGTAAATGAATTCACGTACAGTTATTGTGTATATAATTGGCCCATTCATCTAGATCGCAATAATGTTTTCATTCCGTAATATCCACCTTCAGATGACCAATTTTTAACTTGAACCTGTCGATATCAGTTATATATGTAATCGGTCTGAAACGCATTGGGACATAGAAATGAACAAATTATAATTGTTCTGGAATGAAAGGGCAGTTTGGATACCTCTTACAATAAAGAGTTTTGCTTAGATTGGTAAGCAAGGAAAGGTTAAAGGAGCATAATTCGGTCCTCTAGAGGAAGGGACGAAGAATTATTATTTGCATGTCTGGTTGAAGTGGAAGACAGCAGCGGCCTTTATATGAGAGTTTTCATCAGTGACATGGAGATTAAGGTTAAAGTTATTGCTACTACTAAGAGGCAATAAGGAAACCGGTATTAGGAAGGGGCTGTGTAGCATGAAAATATAAGATTTAAGTTGTAATGTTACACTACAGAACTACGGCCATACGGTAGGGGAGTTAAACCACGCTGCCAACCCAACATGGTCACTCAATTAAGGGATGAGTCTGGATTTTGTTAGTGCCAACATAACCAGCTCTATTATGGGCCACATTTTATGCATGTCCGTCCGCCCATCCATTCAGCAATCCATCCATTCCTCCCTCCCTCCCACCCTCCCTGCAACCATCCATCCATACCTCCATCCATCCATCAGTCCATCCATCTATTCATCCATCCATCCACACAGACACATACACACACACAATACATATAAATTCAGTTAACCAATGCCGAGATATTCTTTCTGTTCGGTTTAATTTTCCCAGTATTTACACTTTTCTTAAAGAGAAGTCGTCTTTTGTTTTTAGTTTTCACATAGTGAGCCGTTCTTAAAAGATTCAACTAGCTTTTTAGCTTAGGTATTCCATTATTTTTCCATGTACCTATAGGAAAATATATAATAAAATAATTTCTACAAACGTTTATCTCGATTAGCATGAAGTATAAAGAAGAACAAGTTTTTGTAAGAATAGTTTGCCGATGAACAAATAGAGAAAAGCATGTGAATGGAACGCACCAGATTCTTTTATATCGTTTCTAAGGAGGTTTTCCCTTTTCTATTCTTTGAGACCTTACCGGACCTTTTTCAAACCTGGCGTTCATTTGTAAAATCATTAGTATATTTCATCGTCTCTCCGAGGGAGATGGTCCTGCGGTAACGTGTATAGGAGGGGTGGCAGTGTCGATTCCCGACACCTTTACCTTGGAGTTTTCGTATTTTCTGTAGTCGATAAACCAATGTTGTGGTAGTTTCGCATCTACCTCGTTTTACTTCTCTCATTTATCTTTCATTCCGTTTTCTACCCGTCTTTTAGGTGTGTTTCTAGGTTTCGTGGCGTATAGAGGAACCAGGCAGAAGGCGCAGATGTTTGCTCAAGGGAAGTAGTACTTTTCGTGGACAATAGAGGCCACACATCACCCTCGCTAAGCAGGCCCAGAAATGTGTCGGGCCTTCGAGCTTGAACTGCTAAGAACTACCGAGCGTCTCTGTCGCCTTTCAGCCTGCGGCATGTAGCCTCCTGAGGTTCCATCAGCTCATCTATTCCTCCTATCGTTGGTAGCCACGATAGATCTTGAGGGTCGCAGTGTGTGAGGTATGTCCTTTTGCTGTATAACCTGCATTCCGCGTCTCTGTAGAGCTTAACGTATTTAGAAAGTTAAACATAAAAAGCATACAGTGCTTGCTAATGTTTATATAAATTTGGAATAGCAGGACATGTATTGTTAGACTTTCTACACTAACAAAATGAAACACTCACATGTGCCTCACGGCCATACATACTTTTCCTGACCTGCAGTCTTTTCCTCGAAGACCCTTTTTGCCACTGGATATGCCCAATATTTTCGCGCCATCTATCCCATATCGCGATACACACGTCACCTCGAAGAATTCTTGAAAGATTGGGAACGAAGCAGAATTTGAAAAAGGAAATTAGAGTAGGCGAGAAACCATCCCTGTATTCGCATACGACCAGGGAAAACGAAGAACGATGTGTGATCGACGGGAATCGAACTCAGGACCTCGCGAATACGAACTTCAAATGTTACTGCAGAGCCAACACGCCTGGTTTGATTATTTCATACCAACATAGCGAAAAAAAGAAAAAGAGACAGCGAACTTACCAAAAACTGTTCAGTTCCACTCACACATAAAAAGAAACAAGAACGAGTTGAAATTACATAAAATTACAAACATGACATTAAATATATACAGTTTATGTATCTGCGAATTTGGAAAATCCATAGTATATAATATATCGTATTAAAATTTGTAACAGTAATTATACACAATTATATTCATAATTTTTGCCACATATAACATTTGAGCTTGCATGGTTATTTAAATAGTTATGTTATTGTCTGAATGTATTATTTGAATGAAAATCAGCTACATAATGCATTTTTAGAAATATGCACATAAAAATACAGTTTTACAGCAAATGAGTTTACAAATACATCTGTCCTGTTATATTCCTTCATATTAGTCGTAATTATCGTAGAAAATTTTTACCTACTTTTATACTCTCCAAAATTCTTGATTTTTCAAAATTTTGTAATTTATTTCTCAAAATTGAAGCATTATTTCGAAAAAAAAGTATATGAGGATTTTCCTTAATGTGCTTTTGAGAAACAATTTTGAAACAAACTAGAGAATAATTGCATCGTGTGGAACATTTTGAGTATGGAAAAAAGTTGGTAAAATGTATTTGTGAAAATAAGGTTTAAAGATGGGAGACCCTACTAATTAATGCGCCTGTGAATTTATAGCTTCCCCTTAAAGTGCGCCAAGTGGGGGGAAAGGATAATTTTCTTAAAGCTTATAATACATAGCAACTATAAAGAAAAAGAACATCTCTTTTTCACAATTTTTGGTCAAATTTTACAGAGCCTCGCCTTACGATCAATAGAAACCTCGCTCCTTCTCTTTCATTCTTCATAGCAATTAACCTACTTTTGGCTAGAAACGACACTAGTATGTGACGCAAAGCGTCGGCCATTACATTCATCCCTCCAGGAACCGTGATGGTAAATATTGCTTTCTTAATAACTCTTTCTTTACATCCGCTACGTTCCCTTTAACTCCAGAGTGGCATACTTCCATGCTGATGTTACCAATTAAGGTGATGAATTTGTGAGATTTACCAAAGCCTAAAAAAGAACTGAACTTTAAGAAAATATGTCGCTTTTCCCACTTGTCATGATTTAACTACTAATTAACTGCTCTTCTGGGCACATGTTTTGCCAAGATGTAGGGGTACGGAGGAATGTAGGGAGTGTATTTACCCCCATCCTTTACTACCACGAATAAAGAGTTAGGAGCATGTTGGACGCTACTGGCAGGTAAAGGGATAGGTAAGTTTCTGCTTAAAGCGAGACAGCTGAAATCTGTAAAGGATAATAGGGTAGAGGGGAGCGAGAAGAATAGCAAAAAAGTGATTATAATGGTTTATATATCTCATTCTTCTGTTCGTGTGTACCTCACTGAGCTCCTAAATGGTTGGGCCGATTTTGATGAAATTCTTTGTGTGTGTTCAAGTGGACTTAAGAATGGTTTGTATCTACACTCTTATGCGATAGATAATGTTTTTTTTAAATTAATTTATCTATTTTTCTTTGTTGTTAATTTTTGGATGATTTACACTGGATCCGGCAGGTAGCGCTTTGATCACGATATCGAAATATTTGCAGATAGACTTGGTAGGTGGTGCTGCAGTCGGGTTCAAGGAAATTTCACGTGTGATGGCGTCAGGTATTTTCATGGTTTTTTTTGTTTTTTTTGTTTTTTTACATATATTTTCATCAATACGGTCGTAATAATTACAATCTATTTAAAAAAATATATATAATTTTGGGCTTTAAAACTTTTGAAAAGGACGTCTGTCAGATTCCGTTAGTGTGTGTGTGTGGGTGTGTGTATGTATATATACCTATATATACATACACACACTATATGTCATCCTTTTCGGTCATTGTTTTGTTGTGGTACTAGTATTGTGTGTATATGTCTCTCTCTCTCTTAAGTGTATTTGTTTACTATAATAGGTTACACTGATACACTGGTATACGGTTTATTGTGTGCTGTAAATTCAAGATGCTGTATTAAAAAGTTTGTCTTTCTATTTTCGTGTTTACTCTTTTCATTTTTGTTTTTAATAATGCTAATTATTTTGTTTATTACAAATGCCCATATGGTCTCTGGACCCATGCGGTTGATGAAGATCAGTGTATTATACTGGTACTTAAATAAAATTAGTTTATACCAATTAACTGACAGTATAAATCGACAGGCGCATGCCTAATAATGTGCATTTCCAACTTTAAACCATTTTCTCGCAAACCTTTCTCCAATACCTTTCGATTCTCAATAATACTCCACACCATGAAATATTTACTAATTTGTTTCATAATTTTATACTGCCTGTTAAAAGTCCATTAAAGGAAATGATCATATAATTTTTTTGAAATAATGCTCCAATTTTGAGAAATAAATTATAGTTTTAAAAGCGAATATTTTTAGAGAATAAGAAAATTATTATTATTATTATTATTATTATTATTATTATTTTGTTTTATTTAATGTCGCCTGATCACATAGGTCTTGTAATGCGAACATGTATTAGCATTATTACAATATTTAAAACATTTTAATAGGTTTTACAATAAATTAGTCAATTTATACCTTTTAAGAATTGAAATAATGATAATAAATTGATGGGTTCATCTAAAGCTGCCTGACAATCTGTGGGAATTTACTTTTGATCCTGTAGTTGGGGTAGCGACCTCAGTCGGCAATAATGCGCATCACTGTCAGTCTTTTGTTGCAATGTCCACAAAATGGAGGATCCTGTTTGGTAAATGAGTTAATTTAGTGTGGCGAGTTCTTAATCTGGTGATTAGCACGTGTTGATGACAGCTGAGAACTTAATAGATTTTTGGAAATTATGTAAGTGATTTTACTTCATGCAATTTGCTACTTTGATTTTTTTCAGGCCAGTTGCCTCTCCACTGTTGTACCAGTTTTTATTAATATACAGTATATCAAGTTCATGTGGGACAGGGGTAGGAGGACAAATTGCCGGTTATTTAGTTGTTTCCTTTGCTGCTTCATCCGCTTTTTTCATTACCATCTATTCCTTGGTGTAAAGGTATCCACATTAAAGTTATCTGTGTACCTACCTACAAGTATAATTTTCTTGTATATGGTTCTTTAGTTAATAGATTATTTGATGAGAGATTTTGAACAAATATTAACGCACTGTAGGAGTTTGTATAGTTTACCTTATATTTAATAGCAAGATGTTCACTGGAAGAGATGGTATAGGCCTTTGGTAATGTGTATTCCGCAGATACAACAGTACATCCATTTCCATACTGAGACTGGGAATCATCGGTGTAGATTTCTGTGCTACCCCTTTTTTTATAAATACAGTTCCAGAGCCTGGTCGGGACTCCGGCGCTGTAAACACCTTCTTCCTCTTTTTGCATTTTCGTAACTTTTACTTTGTTTTCTGTTTGATTACCGTTTTGCTGTTCCAATACACACACATAGACACGTTTCACAAACATATAGATATCCATGCCCAAGGCGGGAGTCGAACACACGATCTCCGGCGCCACGAAGTACCAACATTACATTTAGCGAGAGCGACCATGAGGAGCGGCACCTTGATTATGTACATTTATTTCTTTAAAACACTTTTGGTACACCGATTTGTCCACTTGATTTTTTCCTAATTTATTTCTAGCATTATAAGTCTCCACGACAGAATTTCATTATTAATGCCCCTGCTTATAAACACCGGAATTGATAATCCCATTTGTTTAAGGTAACAATATGATCTTTCACCAAAGGGGACTGAAGATCTTTGAAAACTGTCTGTGTACACGTATGATTGAGAATTTTGTTTTTATTTATAAAGGGAATCGATCTGAGCAGATAGGTAAAGAGTTAGTTGTTTTCCTCTAAACTGGAGTGCTGGTTTGTTTGATTCTATCTGTAAGCTTTCGATAGGGCTTGTGCAATGAGCTTCGAGTATTATTCGTAGTGCTGTTTTATGAATAACATCAAGAACTACACTAATCTCTCTACACTAATTAGCGCTAACATAAAGAAATATAATATTTGTAAACCCATTTACTGTAAAACTGGATT
Source organism: Hymenopus coronatus (assembly GCA_030762935.1). Lineage (NCBI taxonomy): Eukaryota > Metazoa > Arthropoda > Insecta > Mantodea > Hymenopodidae > Hymenopus > Hymenopus coronatus. The sequence continues at coordinate 93,937,298 of CM060900.1, read as the reverse complement.
TTTGTACGTGAAACTTTCTAAAAATGTATCATGGGGCTCATTTAGAATATAAAAATTATTATTTAAGTAACCATACAACCTAGAATTTTGACACATTGCAAAATTATCAATATTGTTGTGTATAATAACAGATAAATGCTTCAAATAAATATCTCACATACAGTAGATGCTAGACCACTCGCCTCTCACCTAGACGGCCTGGGCTCGATCCCAAGCGACCGCGTGTGAGATTTGAGGTGGACAAAGCTGCGCTGGGGCGGGTTTTCTCCGGGTACTCCGGTTTCCCCCGCCATCTCATTCCACCGTTGCTCCATCATCATTCATGCCTGCGGTGACACTGAAGATACAAAGCGGGCGTTAAACACTACCAAAAAAAAAAGATGTTTTAAATTTCACACAAACGAAACTTTTTTTTTTTATTTAATTTACGGATTTTCTTTAACTGCTGTGATTTTTTATTTCATATTCAATAATGTGTGTTAAGACCGCTTACTTTTTCCCAGATGTCCCTTTATCAAACTTGATGTTCTTTTACTTGCTGTAAATCTTCCATACGGGTCAAACGGCTTTACTTCCCTTCCGAAGGAAGTCATGCTAAGGATTTTTACGCTCGAAAATATCCATGGACCTTCGGCGGGTATGAACCTGCGACCTTGGGTATTTCACAGATGCTTCACCTTAGGTTGCATACAACAGCGTTTCTATTGCAGTATGTGAGTTTACTGACAAGGAAACACAGAAAATCGGAAGTACAATAAATCTACGTGAAATATGACTCACAAAACGGTTCTGTAGTTCTTGAGTGGCACTAACTTATCTTCAAGAGGAATGACTTGGAATGTTATTGTAATCTTTGCAAGATACGGCTTTATCAGAAAAATAAACTCTCTACACTAACATGTGTATATGCACACTAATACACTCGTTTCAAAAGAAGCACTTGCAGGATTGTAAACGGAAATGCTCGCTATTGACTTATTACCTTATTACCTGACTTATGTGCAGATGCTTAGAGAAGGTATTGTATTCCATCAAAAAATTCGGTATCAAGACTTTCACCGAAAATATAGTTTTGAGTATCCCTGAATCCAACAACAGAATTTTAGAAAATGGTCCGAGTGTGTATAGTGTGTTTGTGTGTGTGTTTTAAACATCAAACTTGATATTTAAATTCATATTTTTCCAAGGACGACACCTAGGTTTTCAAGAAGATTCCCCCAACTCAAACTTCCCTTTACATAGAAAAATATGAAAACATTTTAATTTCTCTTCAGTTTTGAGAAGTACCCTATATTAAAAATATTTACATCACAAATAAAATGTATATCTTGAATTTACTTGGAATAGCCTGTGAAGACCTCTTCATTCTTTCTTAAAACTGGTGAACCGTAAAAGATAGACAGAAGCTTTTTTCACAAAACACGTGGATTTCATTAAAGTACACAATTTATATGATATGCATTTTTGTGGAGTTAATAATTTCCGATATACTCCCTGCTATTAGTTTCAATTTTAAAGTGCTTGAATTTTCATCAAACGGCAATTTGTCATTCCTTTTGTTTTACTTCTGGCCATGCAAAGAGAACCGAAGTTCAATGATATAAAAGAATTTGGCTATCACTTTTAGCCTAGTGCATTCCTGTATTTTCCTTCTTTTTGTAAGTAATAAGACGATTTTTGCTAATGTTTATGTCAATCAGCAAGAAGCAGATAAGATCATGCGCTTTTGTAAGAACAGTTCGTTACAAAATAGATAGCGTAAGTCATATGAATGGAAGAAAGCAGTTTGTTTTTTAAATAGTACATATGTAACACCCCCTTAGCTATATATGTAACATCAGTAAGTTCTGAAGATTACCTTCAGAAACATCATATTAACTAACTTAGAAAGGATCAAACTTAATTAAGTTCTCGTCGTACATAAATGGTCGTGTATAAATTTATGAACTTACTGCATCTTACTTATCGAACAGAAAACAAAATGTTATAATAAACACTTCAAATAACAGAAATTAAAATTCTGAATGGTCTGAAATAAAGCATGGTGTGCCATAAGGTACCTTATTATTCTTACTGTACTAAACAATAATTCTTATCCAGTTGTTTTTGCGGATGATACAAGTATTATGTTAAAGTCAACTCCCAGATTTAACTAAAAAAATCTCAGTATGCCAAATAAATGCATAATTTTGAAAAAAACTAGTTACATTAAGTTTGCACAAAGCAAAAATTCATTTTAGACTTAAGAATAGAATATGAAAGTAATCAAATTGCAGAAGCTACTAATATAAAATACCTGGGTCTTATTATAGATCGTAATACGAATTAGAAACACCATATTGATTATATCTTACCCTAAATTGAGCTCTGAATGTTTGGCAATAAGATCGTTAATTCAGCTTATAAGTAAGAGAATCCTAAAAACAGCTTATTATGTCTATTTTCATTCATTGATGACCAATGGAATAATATCTCGGGGAAATTCGGTAGATGCCTAAAAGTGGCTTGTATGCATAAAGATAATAAGAATAATGGCATGGGCAAGTCAATCAACTCACTGTAAGCCATTATACAAAATGTTTTGAATTTTGTTATTAGCTATTTTGTTGTTTGTGATAAAACCCCAGAAAAGTTTACAAAAATGCAGATATACATATCAAAGAGACTAGACACAGACAGGACTTACATAGACCAATAAAAATTTGAAGACATTCCAAAAAGTTTACTGCAATGGTACATTTTTGTTTAATTCACTTCCATTTCCTGTAAAGTAAAGGAATCGGATACGAACAAAAGCAAGTTTAGATCAGAGTTAAAAGATACCTCATTACTCACACCTTCTATACAGAGGAGGATTTCATTCAATTAAAAACAATACTAGCAATAACTAATGCAGTGTTGCAAATATACATGAATATCCTAAGAAGGCATACTGTACGAATTGCTTTGGAAGCAGACGTGTAATTGTAAATTATGCAAACTGACACTTTAGAAAATTTCAATATTTGTAAATAAATGTATTAATAATTATGAAGAGTAACCAATAGATGCAATCTCTCACTTGATGTACATCCTAGAGTTGGACACTTTGTGTCTAATCTCAAAACAGGATCCACAGATTGAAATGGAATGTAAAGATTATTCAGGAATTACAACCAGTTTAATACTTGTGACATTATACTTTGCCTAAAGTGAACATTCTCTTAGGTTTTCTAGACTGTTCTTATCTCACGCTATCTCAATGGAGCTTTTTTTTTATTTTGGCTCAGTCAATATTAACACGGCCTAACCCAATATTCTTAGCCTAGCTTTGATAATCTTAGCTCAAACTATTCCATTGCATACCTTATAATTGGCTAAACTTACATCAGCCTAAGATAGATCGACTTATCTAATACCAATTTAACTAATGCTAGACTACCCCAGTCTATTTAGACCATACCAGCAAACCTAAAAATACCTGGTTTAATTGTTTTCTCACACAAGCCGTGACAAGAGTTGGATAGGCAGAGTCAGACTGAAAAGTTCAATACCATAGCCGGGATTTGTACCACGGATCTCCCGGTCTCTAGCCGGTTGCTCCGCCACTGAGCTACCATGGCAACTTGCCGGCATAGCATTGAATTAACCTATTGTCCATAATAGTTGGCTATACTATGAATCCTGGGATTTAAGTACTTACAACACTGTAAGTCGCCATTGAGGTTGTCATCTCAAAATAATTTGAGAACACCTTGTGGTTTACCGAGAAACATACGAGTCAGTTGAGAAATTCAATGCTATGCCGGCATATTGCCATGGTAGCTCAGTGGAAGAGCAACCAGCTAAAGACCGGGAGATCCGTGGTTCAAATCCCGGCTATGGTATTGAATTTTTCAGTCTGACTCTGCCTATCCAACTAAAAATACCTCATTCTATCTCAGCTTACCATGTGTTACATTTACGAGTGACTTATTATTACCATGTTTCCATGGGGGATTGAAATCGGTTTGAGTACACTTACCGTATTGAATACTGCTTGAAAACGCGTATTTAAATCGTATTGAATCCTGGATCCAATCCTCTTAGAAACCGTTTTGAATACGGTAAAGTAACCCTTCTTCTGCTATACTCGTTGCACGCGGTAGTCATATGTTAATGCCTTCTATTTATTGCTATGTAGTGGATTGTAAAAGAACCACTTTTATGATTTCTATACTTTACAATCTGTTCTCAAATATAATTATTTCACTTCAAAACCTTCTTATAATAGAGTAACAAATAATATGGTTAACGGGTTCGCCAACGCAGTTCCAAGTTGACCAACATAAAACGTTAAATAAAATTATTTTCGAAGCTTGCGCATTCAAAACGTCTTAATTCGTATACAATTTAACATGTGAAACGCAGCATATTGAGATGGTATTGCACCCAAATCGATTTTAGTTCTCCATGGAAACGTAATATATATTTCGTTGAAGTTCAATGCATCATTGCAAAAAGTTGTTTTGTCGGAAAGATGAAAAGCGATGCAGAATGGAATCAAATTGGTTATATTTTATTTATTCAATGACATTGTTAGAAAACTGCACCCGGATTGGAAAGCTAATAACAATAAACGCCTCTATAGAGTGAGTGTAGCGCATCTGCCTCACATTCAAGAGGTCTGGAGCTCGAATCTCGGTTAAGGTGAGTTACCCGGATAAGGTTTTCTTTCGGGTTCTTCCCTTATACTGAGAAGACGAGTGACAAGTAACTATGAGTTCAATGGACCTCCAGCTCATTTGAACATCATTTCACCGATCTCATTCATCGTCAGGTTAAAGGTAGTTAATATACAAATAACTTTTATTTTTAATATTTTGACATTTCAAAAAACAAAGTTTTAATTATCTAAACCCATACCCTATAAGCAATGAATGCACTACTATTAACTATTACATTCAAATACCACACGACATTTTCATTTATTTATCAATTTTTGAAAGTGGTACTTTAATTACTTTAAAGCCTACACGTTACTCTAGCCTTTAAACTGTTTTAGGAATTAATTTTGCATTATAAATGTTACTAGTATTTATGTTACATACTTTAACTAAAAATTGCAATATTTGATTGTTTATTGACATCCTGGTATCCTTTCATAAAAACTGGAATAAGATCAAATCCTCTCCACATTAAGCAATACCGATGTTATGAAACTACATTGAAATTGTGATGTTTTAATAAGAATTTGTTGGAGTAAGTTTTGAGAAAAACAAATTTTTCAAAGTGAGAGTGTGCTCTGGAAAAACATCGTGTCGCATTCCTGAAAGATGCTGAACTTAAATAGAAAGTTATATATTTAACCCCATTTTCGTTTTTGAGTTATGCTGTTCACAGACTCAGACATTTACACTCATGGAGACACCTACTCTAATCTAAAAATACTTTTTGTTTGTTTTTGTTTTTTTTACTCAAGTAGCCTAAAAATCTGTATTCCGTGAAATGTCGGAATACCATTTTTTTGTTGAAATACATTACTTCCTCTACTTAATCTGAGTAAGTAGCAGAGAAAGTAAAAGCTATATCTAACATAAGTTGCTGTATAATGTTATAGTATACGCCACTTCTTAGTATGGCTTTACCAAAACATAAAAAAATAATGTTTCTAAAATGATACAAAATGTGTTAGCATTTGATACAGAGAGCAAACATTCAATAATATCAAATCAAATATATTTTCAAACTTAATAAATTTATAACAATATCATTTTGCATGAATTGTAATTAGTACACTATGCATTTCAGAAAGATTTAATTAATATTGTGTAATACATATGGATCAGCTAAGCATCCCTACAATTGTGCAATATGTCTCATATACCCAGATAGATTGGGCACTTGCAATTAAAATAGAGAAAAAAAATGAATATTGCATTCACATGTCTTTCTCTACCCTCTATCATTTTTATTAGGCACATAAACTATTCTTACGCAAGCTTTATTTTTTCGTCTACTTCATTTTAATCGAGATAAATCTTTGGAGAAATAGCAGGATAAAATGTTTCGTTACTGTTGAAGACAAAGATTCATAGTCTAATGTTTGAGAACCGGATGCTAGATATTGGCTTTAACACGTTACATCCAATCGCGAGAAACAACTGAATATCGAAAAGAAAAATATGTTTTAAAAATTGAACAATTAATAACGAATATCTCAGAAATAGATTGTCGTCCTCCGTGATGTAGTGGTTCTTATGCTCAAGGTCGCAGACTCAAACCCGGCGGAGGGCTATGGATGTTTTCGGGCGTAAAAATCCTTGGTATGGTTTCCTTCAGAAGGGAAGTAAAGTCGTTCGTCCCATGTTTTAGATTTACGGCACGTAAAAGAGCCTCAAGCTTGATAAAGAGGCCTCTGAGCAAAATTAAGCCGTCTTTCACGTCCAATATAGAATGCGCTCTGAGAACAGTAGCTAAATAGCATTCATAAATAAAACTCCATTTACTTTCATTTCGTAAATGGTTTATGGAACAAAAGAGATATTGTGGGTGATAGCTACAAGCTTTGTGTAGTATGTTTCCATCTGTCACTTAATATTTAGATGATTATACAACTTTCCTTCCGAATGAGAGCTTCACAGAGTATTCTCAGAAAATGCAAGATATAGGTACATTTTATATTTCATGTAAATATCGTCATTAGGTATGCGGTATTTTCATCAGTATGTTACAGCTATTTGTTCCAAAATAAAAAAGTCAAAAAGTTTTCCATGCAAATGGTAGTTTCAGATGGGGGTTTTCTTGAAAATCTTTGTGAGCATTTTTTGCAAGATACTCAAGCTACTTTGATATTTATCAGAGTTTTTGTTCTTTAATTATGCTGTTCACAAAATATATAATCTTCTCGACCTGATATGTACATAGTAATGAAAGTAAATATCAATTATTTAATTCTTTATAAATTAAAAAGACGTAGAAAAGATCATGTGAATGAAACACACCACATTTTTTTACTTTCGTAACCATGTACAAATTAGTTAGAGGAGGTACAATGATAAATTATTGTAAAACGAGTATTCTTCTACCTACTTCATGCTAATGGAGATTAACGTTAGCTCTAATGGTGTTATTACTTGATTCGTTGAAAGCGCTAGTCAAATGTTTTGAAAGCTGGTTGCCATGTGGTTGAAATCCGTTTCTTTGCATTGTCAGGAGTTGAGAAACTTCGGTATGTAAAAAAGTTTATAAATTATTTTAAAACTGAAACCAACAACAAGGAATATATAACAAATGGCCCACTCCACGAAAAAAAAATGTATATGACATAAATTGTGTGTTCTATAGAGATCTACATTTTTCGTGTAGTATGTTGTAGTCCATTTTCTACGGTTTACCAATTATGTAAAATTCATTTGCATAAATTCAACTAGATTGAAGAGTTCTTCAGACGCTATTTCCTTGAAAATTCAAAATATACATTTTATTTATCATGTAAATATCTTTGATATACAGTATTTTAATCAAAATTGTTGGGGCTATTTTTTAAAAAATCAAAATGTTCGAGAAGATTTCCATTTAAAGGGTAGTTTGGGGTGTGGTATTTTCCTTAAAATCTTCGTGTCACATCCCTGGATGATACTAAACGTAAATACCAAGGTTGGTATTTTACCGACTTTTCGTTTTGAATTTATCTTGTTCACATTTTTCTAAGAATGTTTTTCTACTTTCTCTACATGTACATAGTGTATGGAGAAGGTATTGTATTCCACCCAAAAATTCGATATCAAGATTTCACAGGAAATATGTTTTGAGTTCCCTGAATCAAAAAAAATATTTTTGAAAAAAAGTCCCTGTGTCTGTCTGTGGGCAGCATAACCCAAAAACAAAAAGACCGAACCTAAATACCAAACTTGGTATTTAAGTTCGGTATCTTCCCAACTACTTTTACATGAAAAAAAATTGGAAATTTTTGATTTATTCAAAAATGGCTCAAACGAATTTGTTTATAATCTCATATATTTAAGATATTTACATAACAAATAAAATCTTTATCTTCAACTTTTTAGGAATAGCCTCTGAAGACATGTCTTTTCTGGATGAATTTTTCCGAATTTTGCATAACTGGTAAACCGTAAGATATAGGCAAAAACTTACTTAGCAAAAAATGTAGATCTCCTTAAAACACACAATTTATGTCATATAGATTTTTTTCGTGGAGTTGGCCGTTTTTGAAATATCCTTTGTTATTAGTTTCATCTTGAAAATACTTATACTTTTCTTATACAGGAATTTGTCAAATCCTGTCCTTACAAACACAGGTGCTTCAATCGCCGAGCAAACCAGCTATTAAAAGATTTCACTATCGATTTAGTCTGGCACTCCCTTATTTCCCTTCTACTTACAAGGAAGCATGAAATAAGGCCATTTCTGCTATTTTTTTCTCGATTAGTATTAAGTAAATAGAAGAATAAGCTTTTTTAACAATAAGTTATTGTAGAGATGTAGAGAAAGTCAGGGGAATGGGACATATGATTTTTATACATGGGGACATCAAAACGTGTATTTCCAGTGAAATGTCGAAATCCTATTTTTGGATGGAGTGCAATATTTTCTCTGTATTATGTAGAGAAAGTAAAAATGTTTCGGGCATTTTTAAAGAGCTCAGTAAGGATTCAAACGATTTTCAGTTGGGCACTAACATTTAAATGATGGACCAACTCCGTGATACACGCCCTAATTCATTGAAAGCTTACCTCGGAAGTGGAGCGTGCAGCTATCTGAGGGAGGTCTTCATCAACCTTCTTTTTTTTTTGCCATCATAAACACCACAGAGTTTTAGATCCCGAGGCTCCTGTAGTAAAAACTGTCTTTCTTCATTGTGAACTGAAAGCATTGTTCTAAAGTGCTGGTGAATGAATAGGAAATTCACGTTGCGTATATAAGTAATTATTGTAAAAATTTGACACAGGATTTACTGTTACTGCGAATGGTGTCTGCATTTCCGGTTTCAAGTATTGACCTCCCACCAGTGTCTGTGCTCGCGTGCTTTAAGGAAAACTGGGAGTGATATTTTGGCTACAATAGCTCTAAAAAGCGAAACTCGGTTTTTATTTTTGTTTTTTCTTTTTGTTCAGGGACCCTAAAGCATTTATTTCCGGTGAAATCTCAATATCTAATTTCACTACACTAAGAAGGCAACCTAAAAATCTTAGCTATCATCATTTTCATTTAAAAACTTCGTCTCATTGTCCTTTAACCAAAATCACTAGGGCCATTCTTGAGATAATGAAAATTATGAAGCTTCCATATGAAGGGTAGTTTTGGATAAAGGATTTCTTGTAAGGAATCGTAGCTATTCTTGCAAGATGCTAAATTTGGTATTTAACCTTTTTCAGCCCAATTTATTTTCGATGAAATTGCTTTCTGAAAACTGAATATACCAAATAATTGTTGGAAGATTTGGGTACTCAAAGAGATTACGATATTACGAGAGTAAACAATGCAATAGTATCTGTTGATTTCCGAGAATCAGACTTTAGGAGAACTCGGTGAACTCTTCTTCCTTCACCTCTGGCACTTGTTTCATGAAGTCAAGTACACTTGCAATTATTTATCTGCTCTGACTATGTGATACCTTGCCACATAACTTTGAAACTCTAGGAGCCATGGTTATTAATGTCACAACAATAAAATAAATAGTATTTACTACCGTCCTTGAAAATACAAACCACGATCGATGCAAAAGGTACAATGTTTTGGTCGTTGTAACTGTGAGTAAACTGTCGCAAATGTATTATATCGTAAACTCCGAGTAAGCTAGAAGCTTTGTGCCTGCTATGACATGTGTTTAATTTGTTTAAATACGATTTGGATTCCTAAGCGCACGTATCTATAAACAGACGCACTCATCCTTCAGGCTTTCATCTGGATGATCTCGACACACTCCATCATTTGAAACGCTGCCGCTATATTACCTGTCAACGAGATGTAATGCAGGTCTGCAGGAGCTCTGAATTCCATTTATGCGGCGCGCAATGCTAGCCGTGTTTGTCAATGAAGTGATGCCGGCAGACGGTAGGTCACCTGCCGAGATAAGTTGTTGAGTAGATGCGTGCTGCGTAGCGGAAGGAATGCTGAATGACACCTGTTGACTTTCCACGTTCTTCCACCCCTCGCGTGTTTTTGTACGTAGATAAAGAGCACCTACATGAAAAATGCAGCACGCTTCTCACGTATATTCCACTCTTCTCTCTTTCCCTTTCTCTCTCTTCGGCTTCTGGCTACACTTAACGTTAATTGTCTGGATATGCAGTGTATACTAATGTAGACAGCTTAATCGTGTAATTTTCTGCTTAACGAAGCTTGATATTTTGTAACTACGAGCAACACGAATTTACACTTTTGAGAATACTAAATAAGAAGATTGTTTGCCTCTATGCAACGCCTACAAACATTTGTTACTCTCTCTACACCTAACATGTAAGTACATAGTGTATAGAAGAAGTATTGTATTCCACCCAAATATTTGATACCGAGATTTCACCGCAAAAATATATTTTAGGTTCCCTGAATCCCAAAAAAGAATCCTTTTTAGAAAAAAGTCAACTCAAACACTAAAAGACCGTTAAATACCAAACTTGGCGTTTAAGTTCGGTATCTTCCAAGAATGCGACACGAAGGTTTTCAAGAAAATTCCCTGACCCCAAACTACACTTTCCATGCAAAAACATTTTTGAAAATTTTGTTAGTCTCAAAAATGATTCTAACAATTTTTATTAAAATACCGTATATTATAGCTATTTACAGCACAAAAAAATGTATATCTTGAGTTTTCTGGGAATAGCTTCTGAAGAGCTGTTCATTTTGGATGAATTTTACTGAATTTTATATAACTGGTAAACCGCATGAGATACGCAAAACAGAAAATGTGGATCTTGTTAAAACATACAATTTATTTCGCATACAGTTTTGTTGCAGAGTTGACCGTTTCTGAGATATTCTTTGTTATCGGTTTCAATTTTAAACTACGCATCTTCAAATGGCGTCACCTTGTTTCATCTCTCTTTTGTTTTGGTAGAAATGCAAAGCGAACCGAACTTCAATTGTCCACATATTGATCGGCTTTTAAAAGATTTGATTATCGCTTTAGCCTGGTATACTCCCATTTCCCTTCTGTCATAAGGAACTGATAAGACCAATTGTGTTAATGTTTATCTCGTTTAGCACGAAGAAGGTAGAAGCATAATCTTTGCAAGAATAGCTTGTTTGCAGGAAAAGTAGAGAAAGTCATAAGATTTTCCTTTTTCTCTGTTTCTCATCAGCGCTATTCTTTTTATTTTCTTTAGGATGAATACACAATGTACTGCTCGAATTCAAGCTACGTGATTAGCTGGAAGGAATGCGAGTATGTTTACGTTAAGAAGACAATTAGAGAGGTTAGGGGAAGACAGGTGTCCAGGTAACCAGTGGCGTATCAGAGATTTTAATTAATGCATAAAATATACTGCGAATAAATGTCAGACTGCATCGGATGTGTTAATTCCTCAATTATGCAGTATGCTACATCACTTTAAGGGTTTTATACTCTAGCACAGTGGTGCCCAACCTACAGCGTAGGAAGGGAGGGAGATTTGCTTCCACCCATTTTTGGTAGCGGCATACGCAAACCTATCTAGCTATGGCGTCGCTTTCTATCAGTGGCGGGGGCTTCAGCAACATTAATTGGGGGCCGCGATCCCAAGCGACCGTATGTGGTATTTGTGATGGACAAAGCGGTGCAGTGGCGGCGGGTTCTCCGGTTTTCCCCCATCACATTCCACCAGTGTTCCATCTTAGTTCCATATATCATCAGTGTCGTCGCCTGCGGTGCCATTAGTAGTAAAAGGGGGCGGTAAACACTATCAAAAAAAAAAAAAAAAGAACGTTAATGTTGTATGGGATAGCACAAATACTAAAAAAAAACTTCTTGAACGCTGTTTTTGTTTACTTGTAACCGGTTCATCAATGTTTGTCCTCAGCTCCGTCGTTGATGAAGATTCCACTCCTTATCTCCTAATTAATAACATCTCAGCAGTTTTGAGGGTGAGGCGAATATTAAATACACTGCATTTCCCTTACGACTTGAATTTAACGCGCGGCTAGCTTGTTTCCTTACAAGAGATGTCACACTTAAGTTAATAATCAGGAGCCTAATCTAACCATCTGCACATCGCTGTCCCAACACTTAAGCACGTGTACGTGCGTACAACACTGTGTCAGCGTAATTGTGTATGTCAAGACAGTAACAGAGAGGGAGAGAGAGTAACCACATAAGAGATATGCTGCCTCTTAATATACCAATACTGGGTGACGCCAACTTTTGCGCCATAAAATGTAATAGGATCTCTGATTGGTTGTTTGTTAGCATTACCTCACATGTAATGAAAATAAATTGTGCCAAGTTTTGACGTCATAGCGTCCACATGACGCGTTTGGGAAATCCCAAGGCTTCCTCTCGCTTTAACTTTCTGCTTGCTTTATATATTTCTCCAATTCCCTGTGCTACTTGGAGGGCAAGTCACTATACCTGTCTCACTTCAGAGTACATAGAGAAAGTTATGTGAATGGAACACACCAGTTTTTTTTTTTTTGTTTTTTTTTTTTTTTTGTTTCATGTGCGCTGTCATTTTTATTTTCTCTACCCCGTCCTACATTCCACCAAAAAATTCAATACCCACATTTCACCAGAAATACATTTCTTTAGTAACCCCGAGTGCAAAGAACAAAAGGTGCGTGTTTGTGTGTACGTGTGTCTATGAACTGCATCATTCAAAAAGGAAAAATTGCAGATGTATAAAATTTGATAGTATAGAAGTTCAGCACCGTCCAAATATGCGACACGAAGATTTTCAACAAAATCTCCCTACTATTCCTTACATAGACAATTTTAGTTGTTTTTTTAATTTTATGCTCTAACAATTTGGATTAAAATACCACATATATTAAAGATATTTTACTGATAAATAACATTAGTATCTTAAATTTTCTAGACGTAGTCTGTGGAGTCCTTTTCATTCAGAAGGAACGTCATATTATAATCTTGTATAACCGGTGCACGTTAAGCGGTACACGAAAGCATTCTACTCAAATAATGTAGAGGTCTGTAAAACGTATAATTTATTCCATATAACTAACCTTTTCATAGCATGAACCATTTTCATGATATCCGTTTTTAATGGTGCGGATTGATCAAAACTTGTGACATTCTTTTAAAGGTCTGTGGATTTTGAGTTGTTAGTCGTGACTGCATAGAAAAAGTATGGAATGTGAAGACTAACATATAGGTCCAGCTCTTAAATATTTGAGTATCGCTATTCTGTTTGTATATATAGCGAGACATGTAATGCAGCTATTTCTACAAAGGTTTGTTTCAATTTAAGTGCGCCTTCGTATAAATAGTTTCTATAGCCAACAATATACGACTGAGGGAAAAGAAAGTCACGTACATGTAACTTATCAGAGTTTTCTCCTATCTTCTGTCAACTTTCCTGCATTATTATTATTATTATTATTATTATTATTATTATTATTATTATTATTCCAAGAGCTTGCATGTGGAATTTGTGGTGGACGAAACGGCGCCTGGCGGGTTATCTCCAGGTCCTCCGGTTTCCCCCGACACTCATTCTACCAATTGCTCCATCATCACCTTTTCTATCATCCATTTCATTTCATATCATCCACTTTCACACGCTTATGCCTGGCCGACTACTTGTTCCATTTTGTGGTTTCGTGCCGTTGGTTCCCCGAAGGCTTCTTTCTGTTCCCTAGGCAGTTGCTGGTAAGTCCTAGGGGAGGGGTGTTAGTCCTACATACTGGGAGAGTATGCTGACTACGATCATCATCATCATCATCATCATCACTACTACCACTATCACCACAATTCCAAGATCACAACGGATTCATAAAATTGTGAAGAATTTGAGTATTTGGAAGTAAAGGAGTCAAATTAAAAGCTTTATAAAGATTTGGTATAGAAGTTAATGTCTGTGGAAATTTACCTTTTAAGAAGGTAGGCAAGGTAATTAGAATCAGCGAAATTAGGAACACAATTGTTAAGGGAATAAAGAAAGAGAGGAATTCTATGAGAATAGTGAGATAAATCTAGTTTAGTTGGTATGCACACATCATTAGAATGCCTAAGGAAACATTACTCAGAAAAGTTTGGGAATGGTGTCCACCTGTCGGAAGAGAAAGTGATGGACTCAGAAATGCTTGGAGGTAGGAAAGGAGGACAGGGAAGAAAGTAAGAGGACGGAGGAGGACAGGAATGGAATGGAAAGATAAGGATGAGTGTAGAATAAAATTATTTGTGTGTAAATAGCTTTAACATACGGTATTTTAATCAAAATCGTTAGATCCATTTTTGAGAAAAACAAACATTTTAAAAAAATGTCAATGTAAAGACTAGTTTGGGTTGGGAATATTTTCTTGAAAATCTTCGTGGCACATCCCTGAAATCTTACCAAACTCAAATACCAAGATTCAACGGTCTTTTAGTTTTTGAGGTATACTCTCCACAGACACACACGGATCTTTTTCTAAAAATGCTTTCTTTGGACTCAGGGGACCTCAAAATATATTCGCGGTGAAATCTCGGTATCAAATTTTTGGATGGAATACAATACTTCCTCTACACACTATGTACATAGTATGTGTAGAGAAAGTAAAAAGAGAGGGAACGATTGTTTTGGATGAGCACAGGAGCATTGCATTTCAAAGGGATGCGAAGGGAGTTTTTTGTTGTTGCTGTTGTAGCTTAACGTCCTATAACCTATTTGGTCATATTGGGTGATGAATGAAAACATCGATGAAATGATGCTCAAATGATCTCGAGGTCCATGGAGCTTAAAGGTACTCGACATTCGTCTTCTCAGGATAAGGGAAAATAACCCGAAAATACCCCATTTGGGTAAGCGAGATTCGAACTCGTGACGTCCTGAATTTGAGGAAGGTACCTTATCCCCACACAACCGAGGTGGGCAAGATGCTATTGTTCATTGTTTAACTAACTGTAAAGAGGTTAGAAATTGGAAGAAAGAAATTTAGGAACAAAATAGAATAGTATGCCAGAGAGATGGTAACGAAGAAAATGTTGAATGTGAGAGGAAAGAGAAGAATGAAATAAATAGGGTAATATTTGGGAAAGGCAAAAGAAAAATGCATAATAAAAGAGTGAGAAAAAGCGAGAGAAAGAACTTCAGAAAAAACATAAGGTAATATGTAGCGCAAATAAAAGGGGGCTACATTCGCTGTTATTCCAGTAGCAGTAGTTCTGAATTTAAGCTTTCATACTAACAAAGGTGTTATAAGCAGGCACAGGGATCCTTAAAGGAATTTTTAGGTGCAAATTAACCAAATATCATTGAAATGGATGTTTTACTTTGTGCTTATAATGGTCTTTGAATCTTCTAGTTTCATAATCAGTATTTATTATTGCTTAGTGACGCCTAAAGTAATACCACGTGACATTTTTAAGGTCACAGTGGACATGTATAAGTAGTGCTTTTACACGATGTAATTTTTCTGCAAAGTGCTCCAAAATTTTAGACAAAATCCAAAAAATAAAGAAAAAAGGATGCTGAGGGTGATTTTTCCGATATATTGAAACATTTTGTGTTGAAAATTATTTTTAAAAATCGCATTTAAAATTATAACTAATGGTATATTTTTTTGTATTCTACCATAAATTCGCATTAATTTCGTGTCAGCTTTCACTTAGAATTAAGAGTTATGACATGACTGAAATGAATATTAACAGGTAACAAAAATAATATTAACTTTAAAGCCCCTTATTTCGAAATTCAAAACCTTTTAGTTCAAATCAATATCAGACATTAACTACAATATACAAGTTGTGACATTTTAGTGTTTCATAGCTTTCTTCTGTCTGTTGCAACTAAGTCATACGTAGGGAAAAATCTCTCGCTGTCAGCATTGAATATCGGTAGCCAAGTGACCCTATTCGCCTTCCTCAAGTTGGATGAATCTAGTCAAAGAGATAGACGAATAGGTTCAGTGGAAATATTAAAAGATCATTCAAGAACAATGCATTACCCGCAGATATATTTTTTTTACCCACTGCACCAACACATCTCTCGTGATAATATTCTTTTCTCTTTCTTTGAAAGTGAATTCAATCACCAAGTTTGGCGGATATGGGTTTATTGTATTTTATCTTGAAGAGCTCACAAGATGTACCTATTGTTATCATCTTCATCATTCCTGATGATTCTGATGACGGTTTACGCATTCCCTAATTACTGATCTGCTTAATGTTTTGTTACTGAGAAACAGTTTTATTTTGTTTTGTAATTGTTCTATGGTCTCTAAAATATTTACAGAAGAAGTCAGAAGAACTGCTGTTTGTTTCCTGCATGAACGTTTTGATGTAATTTGGTTTGGAGACAGTAAACAACTCGTGGTATGAGATCGAAGGATTTGGAAATTGGTTCTCTTCCTGTATTACATTTGTTGGAACTAACTCAGGCTCAAGTCGTCTTTCAGACAGTGAATTTCCATGGTGTTACTTAGAACCAGAAGGCAAAACTGCATGTTCAGCCATTGCATTTTCATTAATTCGATAAACGCTTGTAGAACGGAATCCGCTTTCAGCATTCACCGGTGTAGCTGCCTTCATTCATGCTGCCTTGAAAATTTCCCCCAAATTAAGTTTGTTTATCTTTCTTGCTCCTTATATATTGCACCTGAGGCTCATAATTCACTGTCGTAGTAGGCTTTAAAAGCCTTAAAATGACCTAGTATAAGGCGGCTGAAAGCGATGTGTGGTATGGCGAAGAAGACATATACTTCATCTTATTTGCAGTTATAGCTTTGTAATCTTTAATATATGGCCATCTAAAACTAAAATGCGTGCCCCGGAATCCAATGAGGGTTAAAGGGTTTCAGCTACTTCAGAAAAACCTCTACATTGATCCATCCAAAGTCCAACATTTTGACCATTTGTATTTTGCACGTCCAGTAAGAGGTTGTTTTTCGCTTGCATTTCCCCACCTATAATATAAAGGAAAAGAAAGAGAAAGAATGAAGCTGTCAACTTGAATATATTGACCCTCTTCGCCCCAAAGTTGTGACTCTGTTTGCGTGAAATGTAGGATTTTATTTTGGCTGTGATGCACAAGTATGATATGCAGTGATCACCAACCTCGTACAGTATGGATTAGCTTATCGGACAACTAATGCTTAATAAATAATTAATAAAACTATTCAAAGAAATTCGATATATACTATTTTAAAGAGAACAAAAGGTATAAACTCACTTTATACATTAGGTACACATTTACAGAGGAAACTACCCAACGATTAAATTCATGTACAATGATTTCTTACTTCCAACCTCTGGACGGAGTTGTAATAGTTGCTGCTAGATGGTAGCACTTACTTAAGTATTTGTTGTTTGGTGGGGACGAACTATAAAAAATTAGCATATTCGCCTTCTGACCCGATGCCTCTGACCTTACTACAATATTTGCATAATGCTGTCTAAATACAAATGGTAATGACTGGCCACAAGCATATATTTTAGATTTATTGTCGTATTATAATGTGCCAGTTTTTGTCAGGTAAGGCCTTAATTATTCATTTCTCTAGCCCGTATGTACAATTACATAGTGGATAGATAGTGGATAGAGAATGTATTCTATTGCACCCAAAAATTCGATACCGAGATTTCACCTGACATATATGCTATGAGACCCCCGAATAAAAAAAAAATGTCCGTGTGTTTATCTGCCTGTCCGCGCGTGCGTGTGTGTCTTTGTGCAGCATACCTCAAACAGGGAAAGTCCGTTAAATATTAGATTTGGTATTTAAGTTCAGTATCTTCCAAAGATGCGACAGGAAAATCCCCCCACAAAAAAATCCCGTAACTACCCTTTACATGGAAGAAATTTGGTTCTCTCAAAAATGGCTCTAACGATTTTGATTAAAACGTAATATGTTTAAAATATCTTCATAACAAATGAAATATATGTCTTGAATTTTCTGCAACTAGACTCCTTCGTTCTGGATGACTTTTATATAACCTTTGTATCAGAAACATAGAAGACAGAAACATAGAAATCGTTTAGACACACAATTCATATCATATACTTTTTTTAAAAAAAAATTCCGAGTTGTTGGTTTCAGTTTAAGATGCTTTTTTTTTTTTCTCTCAAACGGGAAGCCATTACTAGCAAGTGGGGCCACGCTGTGGCCGAGTGGTTAGACCACTTGCCTCTCACCGAAGCGACCTGGGCTCGATCCCAAGCGACGGCATATGGGATTTGTGGTGGACAAAGAGATGCAAGAGCGGGTTTTCTCCGGGTTTTACAGTTTTCCCTGCCATCGCATTCCACCGATGCTCCATCTTCATTCCATCATCAGCGACATCGCTTGCGGTTAAATTGAGCGTTAAATAAGACCAAAAATCCTAGCAAGCAAAGAAAAGCGAATTTCAATTGTTTCACATAGCAACCGGATTTTTAAAAAAAAAAATGACTAGCATTTTCTTATTTCCCTTCTACTACAAAGAAATAATAAGACCAATGCTGGTAATGCTTATCTTGATTAGCATGATGTTGATAAAAGAATAATCTTTTGTAAGAAAAGCTTGTTTGTGGAACAGCCGGAGGAAATAATGTCAATGGAACACATCTGATTTTTTCCCCATTATGTTGCATTAATGTTCTGCACTTCATGTAAATATTGATCTAGTTTAATCTGTAGGCTTGTATGGGTTTCTAATTTTGGTATAAACAATAACCTGAAACTTAGACTGCCTTTGCAGTGCCCCTCCCCATAGTGTTTGCCTCACATTCAAGAGGTCCAGAGTTCGAATCGAGTTAGGGTTAATGAGTTAGAGTGAGTTACTCGGATAAGGTTTTCTCTACGGGGTTTCCCCTTATGCTGATAGACGAATGCCGGATATGTAGGCATTTCACCCATTGCATTCATCGTCCGATAGGATATACCACGTTAATTCTTTATTAACCATTATATTGTGCATAAAACTAAACTCCGTGGTACAACAGCCCAAAGTCGGGCATAGTCTTACCACCCAACCGCTGCGTTCCGCCTCTCTACCCATTACAGGCGCTATGGATGGGGTGCAGCACTGGAGGGTGGGACGTGGTTAGCGCCCGCCCTCTCGGCCGGTTAATGCGGTTTACGCAACCTGGAGCTGCTACTCCTCAATTGGGCCCCCAGGGACCTCACGAGGCTGAGTACACTCCGGACAAGGTCTCCCAGCGGGACTGGGAGAAAATCCCCACGCCGGCAACGGGAATCGAACCTGGGCCTCCCGCTTGGTATGCAGCCGCGCCACCACCGCGCTAAGGAGACGACCACCACTAGACACATATTGTTATTATTTTCTTATACCGGCCTAGAGATGCTATTTTTTATTTTCCTTTACTCCACCACACACCTTAGAACCCAGTTATACATGAATAGTGGTTCTTGCCCTACTTCATGCCATTACTCTTTCCCCCTTTTTCTTATTTTGCAATCTCTCTCCTCTTCCATCTTCTTGTTCACCACTCTTATCCACTTCTTTCAAACTTTCCCCAAATTAATGTAAATGGAATGTTGTTTATGGACGCTCTTTAACTGCTGTGTTTCTCAGCGTCCCGTTCTATACTGAGCGTAAAAGACCGCTTAATTTTGCTCAGAGGCCTCTTCATCACGCTTGAGGTTCTTTTACGTACCGTAAATCTACGACACGAGAGCAACGGCTTTACTTCCCATCCAAAGGAAGCCATGCTAAGGATTTTTACGCTCGAAAAAATCCATCGTCCTCTGCCGGGTTTGAAATCGCGACCTTGGGTATATGAAGTTAGCATGGTAACCATTTCGCCATGGAAGGCGACAACCTTACCAAATAAGTTACTTATAGCTTTCATATATATCTCTCCTTTTGCGGAAAAAACCCTTTTTTATTATTATTTCTCCATCCAATCTTTCCCAATTTCGTTGCCAAATTTGATCACTATATCTTTGTTTGATTACAATATTGTACACGATGGAAATCAGTGTCAATTTCTCTGCATGTTGGACGTTTTCTTACTTCTTAATCATTTATTACGGTTTTCATATGATTCTCACCTATTCTCGCCAATGAAATCCTTCTCTCCCTAATACATTGCATATCTGTATGTTCTTTTCCCTCTCTTAGACTGTTTTATTCCTCTGTATATCCTGAAGCACAATTTCGCTTTTATACTGATAAAAATATCTTACCATTATCTTCTAGCCTTGATTCTACTCTGTCTAAAAGCCTAGATTGTTAGACTCTGCATTTAATCATAAACTTCCGATGATGATAATAATAATAATAATAATATATAGCCTTAACCTATTTTAAAATTATTAGACCAATTCTGTTTCTGAAGTCGTTTTGCTTTCCTTACTGCGTATAGTCATTACGCGAGGTATTGTATTCCCCCCCAAAGTTGGATGTCCATATTTCACCGATTATATATATTTTGTGGCTTCTGAACAAAAAACGATCTGTGCGTGTCAACGTATGCGTTTATAAACAGCAAAATTAAAAACCAATAAGGTTGTAAACACTAAGCTTGATATTTAATTTCTGCAACTTTCAAGGATATGATTAAAAGATTTTCAAGAAAATCCCCCACATCAAACTATCACTTTTTTATTTCTAAAGCATGGCTGTGACGATTTTGTTAGGATATTTTCATAAAAAATGAAATGTATATCTTGAGTTTTATGGGAAAAACCTGTGAAGTTTTCTTCAATCCAAAAAACTTTCGCATAAATGGATCTCAGTTCGCGATGTTTATTTCGACTAACATGAAGCAGATAGAAGAACAAGGGTTTGTATGAGAAGTTTCCACATGAGTGAGTAGAGAAAGTCATATGAGTGGAACACATCAGAGCCTCTTAAAAAGCGGGATCGGATCGAAATATGTTGCGTGGAAACACCTCCGTACTCAAATATTTTTGAATGCAACACTTAAACTCTCCTTCTGCTGTACTCGTACGCGATAGTCAAATGTTAATGCTTTTTATTTTTTGCTCTGTGGTAGATTATAACAAAACCACTTTTATGGTTTCTATAGTATGCAATATATTCTGAAATATAATTATTTAACTTCAAACCCTGCTTGTAATACACAGATAATAATATATGTGTAACAGGTTGGCCAAAGCAATTCCAAGTTGACCAACATAAATGGATGAATAAAATTATTTTCGAAGTTGCGTATTTAAAACGATCTCAATTCATGCTGAAATTAACATGTGAAACGCCGATCTTATTTAGATGGAACTGAACACGAATCGATTTCAATTCCCCATGGAAACTGGTAATTTTGGATTATTCGGTTATCAATTTAGGCTTTGAAGAACTAGAATTTAGCCTGTGATAATAAAACAATTGACCTCCCAAAAAGTAACAATATATGAAGTCGCTAAGCGCTACTTTACCCACTACGCCTCGGAGGCTTCCGGGAATGCGAGGGTTGGCGGGGAAAGCAGAGCGTGAACTCGGGATTTCCCAGTAAATGCGGGAAGTATGGAACATCACAATTCGACACGCGCAAGGGAATTTCCCGGATCACTGATCAGTGAACATTATAGTTATTTTATGCATACCATTACGCGAAGAAAGAGTTGTGTTGAATAAGTGTTCCTATTTCATTGAAAATGATGTCTATAAAAGACAACAAACGAAAACACCAGTAAGCGGAATATATTAGACATCTATGGACTGGAATTTGAAGACATTTTAGTAACACAATGGAAAATTCATGTTTGAAAATCGATTCAACCATTTCGCAAACACTGGGATACTCCGATATCCGATCATTGTCCTAGCGTTTGGAAATGTGTTTAGTGTTAAAAAGTCCTGTCGATCGATCAAATATTTTAATCGATTAATTGAAAGATTAATTGAGACTTCATTGAGGGAAAAATATACTTAAATACGCTATTATTGTTTAATTTTATTTATGTTTCGTGATAGTAAAATATTTGGCTATATATTCGTATTCTTTATATTACCAAAATATTGTTTTTCTATAAGAAACTAATGGAATCTCAGAAGTATAGCAAACTAAACGCACAGGCTTCATACACAAATTCAATAAAGTTACCACGAGTTGTAGTAGCAGTATTGCCAACACATGATTACGTTTGTGCATTAGACCAAGACCTAAGAGTCCGTCAAAATCCGCCAAAATTAGAAATTCCTGCATTTTCTTTCAAAAGTAGCAATTAAATTAAAACTCAAGGTCAGCACTTTGAAAAAATTTTATGGTTAGATCTGAAAGATGATCAAGGGATCTAATTGCACAGTGATTAACTACAAACAATGTAAGATCAGCTTCTGCAGTTGCACGTTCATAGTGTGCTTGATATGCAATTTTGACTGTGAAGTTGAAAAGGATTCAGCCGCTTTTAAATGTTTCCTACTTTTTCCATGAGGAAGTAAATCTGATAGACATACATTCACGTTACATTGGTAATATTTGAACTGCGCACTACTAGGTTCTCCGGGCACCTCTAACAACCATTTCTTTAATTGTTCATTATTTAACCATTATTTTCTAAAATGTCGTACACACCGCTTAGCCTTCTGTTCAATAAGGCAATTTAAATTAAGAAAAATCACTACAATAACTATTAAAGACGCAACGAGTCGCCACACAAACACACACACACACACACACACACACACACACACACACTTGAGAAACCGTCAAGTTGGCAATCATGTTAACAGCGGCATAAACAGCAGACTTCAGCATACGCAGAAGTGATATTGTTTCTTCCTTCTTTCTTGTATAGTCTCGGTACGAGTTACAACTGTTGCACTCTGGTGGCAATGAGGTGCATTTTCTTCTGGTAGTCATGTGCAGTGCGTGTTCGGTAATAAAGCTGCAATGTTTTTGTTGAGATGGCTGAAGTTAGTGATTTTTTATAGTGTTTAACGCCCACTTTTACTTTCCTTTGGGATCGAACCTAAGGGGTGCGGAGTTTAATCACAGCCGTGTCCATTCAGCATCGTGGGGAAAGTGAGCAGTTGCGATAGGCAGCGATCCTGATCCGTAAAAGTTATTGGGGTTTGGGATTATTATTATTATTATTATTATTATTATTATTATTATTATTATTATTATTATTATTGTCCTTGGCCGCGCCGTGGCCGAGTAGTTAGACCACTCGTCTCTCACCTAGACGGCCGGGGTTCGATCCCAAGTGACCGCATGTGAGATTTGTGGTGGACAAAACGGCGCTGGGGCGGGTTTTCTCCGGGTACTCCGGTTTCCCCCGCCATCGCATTCCACCGGTGCTCCATCATCATTCATGTATCATCAGTGTCACCGCCTGCGGTGCCATTAGTAGCTAAAGCGGGCGTTAAACACTACAAAAAAAATTATTGTCCTTGTCATGATCATTTTAGATGTAATTCTTATCTTTAAAATATATTTTTAAAAATTGCACCTACTTGATCTACCATTTTGAATGTGAGTTCTGCATGACTGCACAGCAAAAAAATCATAATATTCTTTTAAGAATTAGAGCTAAATTTTAGATCACATTTTTGGGGATATTTTGCTCTAAAAATTGCTATTTCTGTAAAGTATGAGGGGTGCTCTCTCCTTAAGTCATGTGGTTGGGTTCTTTGAAAATATCTGCAAGCTTTTCTGTGTTTTTGTTTTGAACAGGTTTTTCTGTGAATTTCATTTTTACTTTCTCTACATAGTACATGGTATGTAGGTACAGAAGTTATTGCACTCCACCTAAAGCTTCGATATCGATTTTGCACCGGAAATAAACATTTTAGGGTTTCCTATATCAAAAAAAAAAAAAAAAACAACAAAAAAAAACACATTTTTAGAAGAAAGGTCTAAGTGTTCGTGTGTCTCAAAAACGAAAAGCCGGTAAAATATCACAATTGGTATTCAAGTTTACTATCTTCCAAGGATGCGACACGACGATTTTGAGGTAAATCCCATACCCCAGACTACCCTTCACATGGAACAAATTTGGAAAATGTTGATTTTCTCAAAATGACTTTGGTTAAAATATCGTATATTAAATATATTTAGATGCCAAATAAAATGTATATCTTGAATTTTCTGGGAATAGCCTCTAAAGACCTCTTTATTCTGGATGACTTTGGCTGAATTTTGCAGGACTGGTAAACCGTAAGAGATACGCAAAACTTACCATACAAAAAAATGTAGACATCGTTAAAACAACTTTTCTGATACGGGAATTTGTCAACTGGCACCACAGAGAAATGGATTTCAACCAAATGGCAAACAGCTTATAGCCTAGTGTATTCCCTTATTTCCCTTCTACTTACAAGGAAGGAAGTAATATGAACATTTCTGGTGACGTTTATCTCGATTAGCATGAAGTAGATAGAAGAATAAGCTTTTTAACATTAATTTGTTACAGAGGATTGAACATATCAGATTTTTTGGTATGTATGTCCTATTTTTGTCGGTGTTGGTCTTCTGATCCTAAGCTCGTGGGTTCAAACCCGGCCCAGGCCAGTGGTTTTAAGTGTGCTTGAAAGCGACAGCCCATGTCGTAAATTTACTCGCATGTAAAAGAAAACCTGCGGAAGGAAATTTCGTACATTGGCGGTTCTGATATAATTCTAGCAATTGGGTGCATGGATATCAAAACAATTTTTGATCCATTTTCTTGGAGATTCTTTCAATAACTACATTAAATTTTAGGATGGTAAAAACAAACTCTAAGCGCGGTTATGGATATATTCTGGTGTTAATAACACGACTGATCATTAAAAAAAATCTTAATGCATTTAGTTGAATGAAGGAATATTGAAGAATATATTCCTGTTTTTATAGCTAATAAAACATAACAGCAGATAGGGCACCTGCAAATTTTTATTCTCATGGCTTAAGTACTTCCCAGACAAATGAGTCATGGATCTGTGAAGATTTAATGCATTGCATTAGTGAAATGTGGTATTTTTTTGTACTTTACATATTTATTTAATATATAACTTGCGCTACATGTTGTATTTAATACAGAGAACATTAAAACCAGAAATGGCTATTTAATTGGTCCTCTAGGCTTTAGTTTAAACACATGTTAAACAGCATTTTTTCAATTCCGTTTTTCAGGGGTTTTCACCCTTTAAAAATGTTCCTTGGAGCTCAATTTATTAGTTTAAAATTCACACAAGGGTTTCAGGATTAATGAGTTTATAATTGTTGTGCAATATTTAATAGCTGACATAATTCAGCAGCGTAATTCAAAATGGAAAAGATTGAAATTTTGAATAATATATGAATAAACATTTCTGTCACTCAAACAATTATAGCTAAGAAATTCCTGTAGAACAATTTCTTTATATTTAGTTAGTTAACTCAAATTGAACTTTTAGAAGCTATTCAATTAACCGTAGGACCCAAGGTGCATTTGATATTATCATATCAAAAAGTGATTGATTATCAATAAAAATATTAATTTCTTAACAACGGTTTGATATAGCCGGTTAAAATTTGGTGTGCATTATGTTTTATGGTTTCAGAATATGACAAAAAACCAGAAGAAAACTGTGAAATTCTTATTTTCGCAGATGCATTGCCTTAAACACTCCAGATAAGGCGTTCAATTTACCTTTAAACAATGCTGTCGTGTATATGACCGCTCTCATGTTTGCTCTGGTATGCGGCGGTGGAGTTTGAATTGTGAGACATCGCAGTTGGATGCGTAAACAACACTGAAGCACGGTGCGGTGCGACAGGAACCTTCGGGAACGTGACTCTCGATTCTTCTCCAAGCTTAGGCTTTGAGAATATTCGAGAAGTTTCCAGAAATCTTATGACGCCGTTTCTAGCTATAAAAGGAGGAAGAATTGCAGTGCAGTGTTGTGTTGTGAGTTGTGCTGAGTCCTGAGTGACTGGATTGTTAGCGCGCAGTAGTACGCGAGCCATGGATGGCGTGCAGCCGTAAACTGTTTACGGATCGAAAAGACGGGTGAATTATTTGCAGCAATGTAACTATATTTTGAGTCAACAGAAACATTTGTTATAGTATGTAATTAATAGTACATCTATATTACCGAGTTTACAACGGGATTTTTGCGTAAATAACCTATCAAAAGTAATCGCATGCCTGTTCAGGGTAAACAAGTTACATGTGCAGCTAATAAGTAGAAGCATGAGCGCATATTTATGTACATATGTGGTCAAGCTTCAGACACTTAGAAGGCCACATATTATCTCCCTTTAATTGCTTTTTAAGACCACGCGTTTTACTATCAGACTAAATACAGATCAGCTCAAAGTGAGTGGATATTCATGCTAACACTGGAGTCCATATCTGTAGCAAACGCTCGATTGAGAACCTTCCTTGGAGAGAAAATAATAAACAGATTTTAAGGGGATAGTCATGAGTTTTTTCATATTTGACTAAATTTTGTGAAACATTTAGAATATATTCACAATGTTAATAATTGACACTAAAAAGCTTAAGAACTGGAATAATAGTTTTGTAGAGTAAGATTTTTATTTTGTTTTATTTTATCCAAATTTGACCACTGTTTTCAACTTAATGCTAATTAAGATCCACGCGCTTTGGATATGTTGTGTGCACAAACGTAATGGAAATAAAGAAATACTCATTTCCAAAATTATCAATTAAGGCAAACGTTTTTACTGTTAAGATGATGTATCTGTGGATATTTAAGATATCTTATTGACATTTATACCATTTATTATGCACGATAACTAATAATTTTGCCAATTAACAAAATTCTAACTTGCATGGTCATTTAAGTAATAAGGTTTTAATGACTATATGCATTATTCTAATGAAAATGAGCCACTTTATGCATTTTTAAAAATAGTCGCACAAAAATGCCTGTTTTACAGTAAATGGATTTACAAACAAATCTGTCATATTATGTATTTTTACACTTCGCGTAACTCGGGTAGAAAAATAATTACTTGTGTTCTCTAAAAATACCCAATATTTAATCATTTAAATTATTATTTCTCAAAATTGAAGCATCATTTCGCAAAAAGTATATGACCAATTTATTTTAATGTGATTTTGAAAAGAAGTTTAACAAGTTAGAAACAAATTAGTACACAATTGGTTTATGCGGAGCATTTTGAGTTTTGAAAAGTGGTGGGAGAAAGTTTGTGAGAAAATAAAAGTTTTAAGTTGGAATTCCCTATTACTAAACATGCAGCTACCACTTACAGTTTCTGTTAGTTGGTAGTTAAAGTTCGCCAAGTGCAAAAAACGATATATTTTTCTTAAAGCTTAGAAATCATATTTTATTATTATATTTCAAAGCTTTTGGTCAAATTTCAATCATGTATAACTCAAGTTTTGATAACCTTCTGTTAGCTAAAATATGTACTTAAAATTTAGTGATTGCGCCTTGAAGTAAAACTTGAAATTATTCAAACAACTTAGCTTCATATACTGTAACATTTTCAGAGAGATTGGATAGTGTTTACTATAAAAAGTACGGTCGAAATTGCAGAAAGTACAAAATGTTGGGAATTAGCTTTTTGGACCAGCATTCAGTCCAGTCCTTTAGTTTGTAAATTTAAGATATAGTAAGGCAAGGAAGTGTAAATAAAAACACTTTGACAAAAATATCAGTCGGATTTTTCAAATTCCAATGGTACCCTTGAGTAACATCAAGCAAAATTTTCAAATGCATTTCAAGTAGTAATGTTATCTTTGGTAGATGGGAAATTGTTGACAGCATTTTCTATAGCATACTAGTTATTGTAACCAATGTCCTTATTCACAAAAATTAGCTAAAAATAAAGTCTTTAATTCACACGGTGCTTCGACGCGAGGGCAGTTGATGGCTTTCTCCTCACGCCACTGCTCGCATGCCACTGCGCGCTAACATTCCAGTCGAGCTTTGACTCACTACTCACTGAATGGGCTTGCAATACTTCCTTCTTTTTATAGTTAGAAATGAAATCACAAAACTTCCTGAAAAATTTTGGAAGCCAAAGCTTCTGGACGCTTCCAACATGTGCCGGTTGATCTCTGGCGTTCCAAGCGCATGCCTCCCTCTGTTTACCACATTCCAGCTCCATCGCTGCATACCAAAGTGAACGTGAAGGCGGCGGCATACGGCACTGTCACATTATTCTTTTAGATACATACGATGAGTATTTTGAAGTAAGATCCGTTTTGCAATAAAACACAAGCTATAAATAACCTTGATGGGTTATTTCTATCCCAAAACTTCAAATCTTAAGCTGCTTGTTTGACATTTATCAGCGTTCTTAAACATGTTGTCATAGCGTGCATAAGTTTTTGTAGAAGCTTCTCATAGATCTCCGCCGCCACTAATAAGCTTGTAGCTGTTTCTGCCATTAAACCTTTCGGTTTTGAAAAACATGTCTATGATAATACATTACGTTTGGGCAAATATTTTTTTTTTTCTGAAGCCATTTGTGTTAAAGATCAGTCTTCCGGATAAATTTTAGTCACTCATGAAACCACAGAAAACATTAATAATTTCTTCTGTGTCATGACACCGTGAATTCAGAGAAATGTATGCCAGAACGTACACGATGATTATATGAATGGCGGTCGGTCTCAATGAGGACCTATAAAATTTATTTTACATTGCGATGGCAGTTTAAACGAGTGCAAAAGCTGTATAAAAAAGCTAAATTCATGTAGAATGGAAGAAGAAATAAATTACTGTGTAAAGTGAATACAGATGATAAGGATTTAAATTTTGCAAAGTGACAAATTAAATATTTAATTGTTTTCTTAATGTGCTAAAAACAATTGTATTAAACCAATATTAAATCTTCAGACAATAATAACTTTAAGCCTATTTTCCTACGCTAGCAACTACCAGAATATTTTAGCGTCGCCAATGTGTCAGAGTTTTGTCTCGCAAGAGTTGTGTAATGCCCAAATAAACACCCTTTATATTCCATCGGCCTGTGCAATGATTCACCCAGTAAGTTTGGGTAAAAAGTCGAATTGTCAGAGTGCCTACATGTATTAAATAAGAGAAGACATTATAGACACAATGGTGTTTTATACATAAATATAACATACCTTCATATATTTTTCTGATAATTAATTTTCATGTATTGTAGCGTAGTAACATTTTGGAAAAGTATATTTGTAAGCAAAGAAGACACAAAACATACCTAAGTAAACATAATTACTGTTCTTGAATTAAAATTTCAAGAAAAAAACGTTATGTCATAATATGTTTTAAGTAGTATAACATATTGTTTACCACGCTGTGGAAATGCTGTCAAAACTATTGTTGTAAACGAATTCTAATTTTGAAAAATAATGGTTGTTGGAACCACCCTAACTTGTTGGATTATAGCTTGTGCCAAGACTGTCTTCAAGGTTTTTAGTTTGGGCAATTGTTGACCTAAGTATTTAGAGACATGAATCATTGCATATTTGAGCAACAGCATATTATAAAAGTAAATATTAATTTTAATTTAGTAAATTTAATCCCATATCCAGAATTGTTTTAATTTTACAACTAAAATTACGACTATTGCATAAAAATAAGTTACTTTACTCAAAATAACGACATATTTTGAAAATGTATAATTATTTAACCATTGTTTTACGGGAAGCGTCTGGTTAAAAAAGACAATTTTACATTAAATACATTTTCTGTTTAAGGTCTAAATATTACTCGAATTATATTGAGTAACAATCTGATGCCACCTAATAAAACACATTGCAGTTCCTATCCGCACTCTTAAATGGGGCTATTGTTTTATCTTGAAATTCTTTATCTCTTTAATATATCCTCAGTACCACGTATATTTTATTTAGACTAAAAATAAAGTGGGATGTCAAACATAGGTTAAAAGGAAGATTATACCCCAAAAGGAAGAAAGGAAAACCAAAGTTGTGATGCTAAGATAATGCAAAGAAAGCGTATGGAAAATGTGAGCTAAGAGGAGGAAAAAAAAACATGATGACAGAGAACAGCAGAGAAAAGCAATGTACGAAGCTAAATATCTTCAAAAAATGTAGAAGAAAACAATATTTGTTAATTCTGTTTCCGGAATACTAGCAATAACGGCTTACGTATACCTACGGACGTACACAAACTGTGGCCCATGATGAAACGCAGCTGTTTATGTTGGTACTGGCAACCTAGTTTATTCTTCAGACAGCTGTACCTACTCTGTTTTTCAGGTATATTTTAACCACTGAATTTGCTGGATATTTTACATCCTCTAAAATACCACCGAACTGCCGAAGGGTAACATTATAACTTAAACTTTGTGTTTTCATGCTACTCTATAGTATACTTAATATCGATTTAGTTATTTACGTTCGATAGCTGCAATGCCTTTAACCTCCATCTCCATGCTGATGAAGTGTCTCATATAAATATCGTAGCTTGTCGTCCAGTTTAACGACATGTCATATATATAAATTTTGTCTCCTTCCCCTACAAGGCCGGATTATGCTGTAAAGCTAAAGCCTTTCCTTGTGTAAAAACACGTATTGAAACTGCATTATAGAGGTGGTATCTGAACCACCCCTTCATTTCATTCATTGGTTAATTTTATGTCCCTGAATTGTTTTTCAAACTTGCCATATAGAGATCTGATACCGGCTGGGTGGAATCAAAGGTTAGTTGCGTTACAGAGGACCTGCACTGTAGGAGAGCGTGCCACTTTTTATGCACATAAGTGTATAATGCCATATACAAAATATAACCTATTACAGAACGTACTGTCTATTTTAATACTGATAAAACAAAGTCTCGCCCGCTGCCAGCGTGACTACCTCTGTTTCCTGAGTTCAATTCCAGCCACTTCACCTGCCCGAAAACTATGCTCTAACTACTCAAAGAGACACTATAAGCTAGTCCATGTTCTCGCTAGCGGAGTACCGTTAATAATACTACTTTGAATTTTGGGGCAAAAATAAAATATAATATATTAAAAACGTAGAAATAATATCGCCGATAGCAACTCTCATGTAAATGCTACACTTAACGTTCTGTCTTAACGATACAGGCAAATAATTCTTCGCCCCTTTCTCTAGAAGGTTGAATTATGTTGAACAGTATGTCTTTCTTTGTCTACCAATCTTAGTGCACCTCCTGTCATTTCACATAGATTATAACATTGTTGATTGGTCCGTTTTGAGTGCCTGAATTGTTTTTCATGCTAGTCATATAAAGAAGTAGTACTATAGTGTCAATCTTACGGAGGAAAAAACACTACTGCTATCTAAGAGAACGGACCACTCTTTATGCACGTAAGTTTACATCACGTTTATGCTTTAATGGTTTTGAAACGTGGGAAAATTCACATATCAGATTGACATGTTTGTAGAAATTAAAACTAATAAATTAGGAATTTTACCTGAATCTTTCCTTAATGCTAATCAGACGTTTACTTCCGTAACATCCCTTAAAATTGCAATGGAACATTTGCATCGAAGGCAAATAGGTAAGGAAGAATGGGTCCTAAAGTCATAAACTGTCCCCATAAATGTCACATTTGGGAGAAGTGTTTATGTTTTTGTTTATGCGGCAGTAAGATTACGGTCAAAGATTGCTAGGCTTTGCAGGTGGTCGGCAGGTGTATGCTGCATTAAGCTATTCCCTTCCATTACTTTATTATGATTCGTCCGCTTACACTCAGCCTACGCTCCAAGTCGAAATATGCGGTATATTCCATCTAGACCCATTTGAGCGGCATAAACGTCCTTTACAATTTCTCACAGATGCTTCAAGTTGAATAAAATATTCATTAGGGTAAGCATTTGGTAGGTTTTATGGGAATCTGAGATCACAACATCCAGGAGACACTTGATGTTATTTGATTTTAAATGCAATCTACGTTTAGATGAATCCTTAGTTTATTGAGCTATTAAATAAAACATCTGATGTAATGCCCTTCTCTACCTGCTGTACCTTATTTTAATATACAGATGTGGTCAATAGAGTAAGATTCTAATTCACCTAAATCTTGAAAAAATATTCATGGAACATAAACCATTAGTTATTAGTTAAGCATTATTAAACACGCTGCAATATTATTAATTCCTTGTGTTTGTCACACTGCTTTTAGCCTAGAAAGAATTTTAAACTGTTGGGTATATTTTTACTTTCTCTACCTAGTACATAGTAGATGCAGAAGGTTTTTTATTCCACTTAAAAATTCTATACCAAGATTTCACCGGAAATATGTGTTTTGTTATTTAATTGTATTGAAAATATATGAGTTTTTTTTTGTTTTTTTTTTAAATAAAATAATTTGGCAACTGTGGTCTAGCATACGAAACTAGATGTCAGAATAAAGGTATCCGATTTATGTATTATGTTATACATGTATTTATATATTTATATATATCGTCCCTCATTCTCCATCATTTCATTTCATATTTCGGGGTATGGGGTTTGACTAAAAAATGCCGGTCCACATGGCCGCGCTCGCCAAGGCGTCCCGCTTTGGTGCTTCGTAGCGCTGGGGATCGTGGGTTCGAGTCCCGCCTTGGGCATGGGTGTTATATGTTTGTGTTTATGTGTGTGTTGTAACAGTAAGAAAACAGCAATCCAGTAATAATACAGAAAAACAAGGTAAAAAAAAAAGAAAGGTAAATAAAAGTAGGGTATACAGTGCCGGAGTCCTGATCAGACTCCGGTACCGTATTTAAAAGAGAAAAAAAAAAAAAAAAAAAAAAAAAAAAAAAACTAAGTAGTTTGGTGGTGTGTGGTGCGCGGTGGTTATGCGCTATAATAACTGTTTCCTCCCCCTCTGGTATGGAACCAGGGCAGTTCGGACCTGTTCGTTAGGAGGAGCAGTGGGGGATGCCTGCAGGAGTGTCTCCATCTGTGAATTTTAAGGATCCCGCAATATCCGCAACTGCTGATACTTGGTCCGGAAAAATACAATTAGGTGTTTTCATCTCAACGCTTCCTACCGGAGATTGCTTGCGGCACAATAAGCCTTTGGACAAGGGCTTATATCCTCCCGGAGAAAGAGAGAGAGTGTGTGTGTGCCTGTGTGTGAGTGAGAGAGAGAGAAAATAGCTGCTCTGTACCTTTGTAAAATGACTACTAATGTTTCTACAACAGCCGAGTTTGCAGTGACAATTTTAAAACTTCCCTCGTACGTATAATATCCTATTTATGTTAATGCAGTAATTGTTGGTCAGGCATTAAGGAACAACATTTAGAAAATAATAATATGCTCTTCAATGAACAGTTTTATTATTGTTCCATCTATAACAATACTATCTAAAGATATCAAAGATTAAATATTTAAACACTTACATTTGGCAATAATGATGTTTCATTTTAAAATATATCAATTCATGAAATGTGCATTAATTTACCAGGAGCGTTCAAATAACTTGACCTCTGTAACTACTATAAACTATTCCTAAGAAATTCCATTTTCTTTTTAATTCGTGTTAATCGAAATAAACATTTGCAGAAACTGTTTAGTTACACATTTTGTTGACAGGGAGATGCAGAAGCCAGAAGTCATTGTCAGATATCGCTATACACTTGCGTTGAATTTTCATATTTTCCATGACATCGCGAAAAACAATTGAGTAGAGAAAGGTTTTTAAAAATCTGAAGTATTGCACCCACACAACTTTCTCTACTCGCTCTTGTACAAACTATTCTTGCAAGTGCTTATTCTTCTATCTACTTCATGTTAATCGAGATAAGCAGTTATCCTCCGTGGTCTAGGGGCAACATGTTAGCTTCTAGTTCACAAAGTCGCAGGTGCAAATCCGGTAGAAGGCGATGAACGTTTTTCAGATGTAAAAATCCTTAGTATGGCTTCTTTGGAAGGGAAGTAAAGCCGTTGGACCCGTGTCCTAGAAATAGGATATCCAACTTATGTCCTACACACGCCTTGTGTGAAGAAAACAATTAGCAGATGCAGAAAGTGTTTTATTAGACATTTCCCTGTTTGTACAAGGAGATTAGTATAATTGGTAACCAGTGAACTTCTTCTTTCAACATTTATTCTTCTCTTATATCCCCAGGGCTTACAAAAGAACGCCAGGGGTCAGATGTCTGTTGATGAGCAGACGGACCATGGATCAGAGAGAGTAGCCAGAATAGGTCATCAAGCTAATGTGTGTTTTAAGTGTGAGAAAGATGATATGAAATGACCGTAAAGTAGATGAAAGGTGATATGAAGCAGTTGGTGGAATGAATGGCGGGGAAACCGCAGAAATCCCGTCTAGACGCCGCCTTGTCATTCCCAAATGTGAGCTTTTGGGTCGAAGTCAGTCGGCAAAAACGTATCTACCACACAAAAAAGCACGTTTTTTTCATCCTATTTCTGAAAGATCTGTTATTAATGGTTACATTCGTTCAATACTTTGCTCATCCTTATAGAGTCTTGTCAATATTCAACTGTTGCATTTCCCTTTTTATCTGTAACGAAATGTGTAATGTAGCTGTTTCTGTGTTTTAACCCGGGTTATTTTAATCGAGGTTTATCTCGACTAAAGTGCAATAGATACAATAATAAACTTTAGTAGAAATAAGTTATATAATCATTAATAAACAATGGAGGGTAGAGAAAGAGATGCAAATGTAACGCATCAGATTTTTATAATCATTCTACCTTATATCCGGTGTTTTAGCAATATTTCAGTTTTAAAAGCGCGCTAGGGAAGATTTTCTAGAAACTTTTCCCATGTTAAATACCTTTTAATTGGAAAAATTTAACTTAGTCTTTTGTTCTCTTAAAATACAAACAAAGTATTTTGGGTAACATATATATTTAGGATATGAATATTATATATTTAATACAGAATTTTAGTGAATATCCGGCTCATACGATATAATAATTTCTATAATTTAGCATATTAATAAGACATTTTAAGAGTTAAATAAGGTCTTATGATAACAAAACTGTATAACGTCATTAATATATTATATAGTTTGGTGTCAAGCCTGTTCGTAACATTACGATTTCTAAAAGTATTCCAAGTTGTCGATATCACATTTCCAATTGCAAGTGTATCAGCTGACGGACATTTGCGATCTTCTTCTCTTTTCTCTATCGCAAGAGTCATTAGCACAGCTGAAGTTGTACATGTTCACGTATTGAAGTTAAGCAAAACTTTAACTTGGTTCATTCTAAACAATTTCTTTGCAAAAAAGATATCGTAATAACGTGGCATGAGTATAAGAATAATTTTTTATATTAATACTATACTGTATAATAGATTATCTGATGCTGCAATAGACAGAGAAGGCCGTGAAGTTGTTGTGAATCTCTCTTTTGTGATAAATGCATCATTTTAAATATTAACAAAGCATTTAAGGAACTGAATTATGGACTGCAAACGTATTGCTACCTTTTGAACATCAAGGGTGCCTCAAAAGTCTCCGCAGTACACTCGGACGCTTGTGGCTGTCATTAAGTTGGGAACGGAGCAATGGAGGAGGAGCATTATTTATGTTTGAATAATACTGTGAGAACTGTTTGCTTCAAGTCAATTCTGTCTGACTGTGCTTGTAAAGTGAAGCCAACGTGTTAACCATTGAAAAGAGAGCGTGTTACTTGAGGACATATTTATTAATGATGATAAAATTTCAGAAAATGTAAAACATAAATTTATCTAACGTTTTGCGCATTCGACATGTCTTCATCGTGATTCTGTTGGAGATTTAATTTCTAAATTCCAAATTCCCTGAAAAAAAATAATACTCCGAAAAGTGGTAGGTCTAAATTTTTAACAGGCTAAACTGGACGAAATTGTGGATGGAACGTTAAGGAGTATACATAGACGAAGTTGTCAGGAAATAGCAACTGACTTTAAATAGTCTTAGTACTAAAATCCCTGTATATACACTTATATTTTCTGACGACCAGGCTATAATGGTTTCCTCAGAGAACGATTTTCAAAAATCTATTTTTAAACTAAGCACGATGGCAAAAGACTACAGCCTAGAAATTTCTTCAATAAAAACAAAAGTTATGGCCCTGCGTGGCAAAAAATGCGAATAATAAAATTATTGCTGAATGAAGTAACACAAGAAGAAGTACGATATTTTAATTATCTAGGTGTTTCTTTGGGGTGTAATAGAGAAAAATACATAAATAATAAATTACAAGATTTTAGTATCTGTGAGGCACCCTGAAAACAACATTGCGAAAGAAAGTAAGAAAGGAAACACATCTAAAATTGTATAAATTATTGTATAGCTCAGAAATATGGACTCTTAGTAAACAAACACTCAAAAGAATATAAGTTGAAGAAATGAAATATTTACGATTTGTGGCAGGATATACATTAATGGACAAAAAACGAAGTGAAGATATTCGTAAAGAACTGGAAATATTTAGTCTTACACACGAGATAGTAGTATAGGAGACAATGGTATGAACATGTCTGTAGAATGAATTCCAAAAGAATGCCCTGGAAAAATTTGATCAACCGAGAAGTGGAAAAAGAGACCAGGGACGTCCACGGAAAAGATGGATACAGCAACTTTAATAATTGGAGTCGGAGCAAAGCAAATTAAGTTTAGTCCTTCTTAGCGCGGGGGATCGTGGGTTCGAGTCCCACCTTGGGCATGGGTGTTATATGTTTGTGTATGTGTGTGTGTAAAAAGAAGAAAACAGTATGGTATACAGTGCCAGAGTCCCAACCAGACTCCGGAATTAAAAAAAAAATCCTTGAAAGTAGAAGAACATGAATGTTAAGGAGCCCCACTAAATGACTGCAGAAATTACCACAGAAAACAACTCTTTCTGTGGAGGTAGAACATAAAGCCGTTAGTAAGGAAATGAAACAGCATCCCTATAAATGTACAGTTGTCCCGAAATAAAAATGATAACCTAAAGGGAATCACAAATTTGCGCGGGAAACTCTACACAAACTCTACATTTTCGAAATAAGGGCAAAACTGTCGACCTCTGCCTACAGGAATGATGAGAGCATTTCCAACATCTTCTGTGACAGTGGTAAGTAAGTAATCTCAGTTTTAGTTTACCTTCATTTCCAATAATAACAAGCGCGATCTGTTACCAACCGAACTCTGATGAGTGAACGTGCTAGCGCATTCACCTCACTGCGGAGACACTTTTGAGACACCTTCTGCTTAGATATTATTATTGTTATTATTATTATTATTATTGCTTTATGATTTCTCCAGGTTTAGCGTTTAGCAGAAACATTTATGTTAGCATTCATAAACTGGCATATTCGTTTAAGACTTGACTAATCCTATTAATGCAATATTTATTTATATATAAGCATTTAAAGCTTTTGGATCACCAGTAACAATACAATGCACCCACTGCCTGTATTGCTAGTCAAAATATAGCTTGAATATTATGTAATTTACTTAATGTTATTGTGATTATCATTTGGCAGTTTTATATTTAAAATAGTGACACCACAATATTAGAATTAAAACAGATGGAGTAAAAAGTACCACGAATTTGGATTTAAGGCGGGGGAAAGTATGTTCCCCGAAAAAATACTGTACTTTTTATTTATTTGTATTACTTTTTTACTTTTGAAGCAAAAAAGTTGTGAATTAGCCCGCCAACAAACTTACTGATTTCTTTAAGACAGTGCAAAATTAGGTTAATGTAAAATGTGTTCAGTGTAATTGTACTATAAATTAAGATCGATTATAGGACAGGAACAGGCCCCAGCATAACTGTTGAGTAATTGCATTTTAAAGTGCTGTACTTTATTTTATATCACATATTTTATGATGTATTGTAACGTATTAGTGCACGAATGTTTCCCTCCATCTCCGCGGGATCGATTTTTGTCACTTCTAAGCGAAATTGTTATAACGTGGGGGTAAAACATGTCTCCCAGCAACCGCTTCTGCTATATTTATGTTTACTAAAATCCATAAAATACTGACGCTGCAAATCCTAGTGGAAGAGTGGGGCCTGTATTCATGGTAAACGTTAATCTAACATTTCTTTAAGTAGCATTCTAATTTTCTCTGACAAAGAGACATATTTTTTAAGCACTCGGTGAGTACTGTAACTGTTTTTATTATTTTATAATTTCTATCTATGCACTTTTACGTTCTCTAACACCCACATAGTAAGTAGAGAACATATTGCATTCCATCCACAAATTTGTTATCAAGATTTCACCAGAAATACACACATGCTTTTGAGGCCTCATGAATATAAAAGTACAAAGGCCCGTATTAATGCATGTTTATGTGTCTGTGAACAGCATAAATAAAAAACAGAGAAATAACTTAAAAATTAAAATTCGGATATACACCAAACATGGTATTTAGATTCAATATCTTTCAAAGATGCACCACGATGATTTTTAAAGAAAATCTCTCTCACTCAACTACCTTTAGATAGATCATTTTTTTTTCGACTTTATGTTCTGAAAAATGACTCAACAATTTTGGTTAAAATTTCACATATTAAAGATATTTACTTGAAAAACTAAATGTATATATTGAATTATTTGGTCTTCTTCATTCAGAAGGAATTTTATATAATCTAGTATAACTGGTAAACTTTAAGCAATAGACAAAAACATACTACGCAGAAAACATAACTCTTTAAAACACACAATTTATTTCCTATACCGTTCTTTGTGGCATAAGCCATTTCAAAGATATTCCTTACTAAAGGTTCGAATTATTCCGTACTTAATCTTTCTTTTCAAATCCTACCGACTCTCAAATGGACGGTCTCAGGATAAAAGGGAATAAGTCATTTTCATCCATTTTAAAAGAGAGCCAAAAAACTAAACTAAATATCCTAAAAGTTACACATAAATACATGGATCATCTGAAACAATTACTTTTCAAAATTTAGTATACTTTTTTCAGTTATTCCATTTTACCCAGAGATGCACATTGCAATATACTTTATTATATTGAAAGGGGGGGGGGGAATTGATAAAAATTACTTAATCCCTTTTACCCTGAGACCATCCATTAACGTTTCTCGCGAGTGTATGGAAAGACTATGGGATTTTTTGGCCAGAAAATAGCGTCCAGTTCCTAATCGTTTGACTTTCGCTGGTTTGTTTGTGTCTAAAATTAAATCTGCAATGTAGTTGATTCTGCAAAAGTTTATATCGATTTTACTGCAGTAAATAGAAAATGATCTTTCGTAAGAATCATTTGTGTGCACAGTAATATGATATTAATGTTTATTTAATATATAAAATCTATATTTAATGGTGTTATTTATTAAATGGCTTCAGAAGTGTTTCATTTACGGCAAGGAAGATATCGGAGACAGCATAATGTGTATTAATAAGGTCTGACGCTTCAGTCAAAACCGACGTGTATTCTTTTTAAGGGACATAGGGTGAAATTTCAAATTTCTTTGTTTCTCTATTGGTTTTTATAAAACTTTTAATGTGATTGCATTGTTAGTATGTTATATCAAATTGCATTCAAATTGGATAAATACTGTGGCAGATGTAAAGTATGTCATACATTTTGTTATGTAAATATGTCGCAGAATCCAAATTTCCCATGCGCCTCAGAATTTGAGAACATTGGATGGCATTTTCTGAATTAGAGCTTTGAAACACACAACAAACTTTAGAAAGAGATATTTCAATAACTTTTAATATTGAATTAATATAGTTTTTTTAAAGGAAATTGGAAATTGGAATCTTTAGATTAATAATTTTTCACAGAACTATATTTTTTGAAAAACTACTTTTGGTTTTAGGCTAATTCTGCCATTTTAAATATTACATTAGATACTTCTGCACATTCTGGGAGCATTTAGTTATATTTAAGCAAAAACTGAGACACGTGTAACATTTTGAAGGTGTGAAAATGCAGTTTTGAGAAAAATGTTGTTTAACAGTATGCTATAAAACAGGTGTATTATACGCTATTTAAATGGCTGTACAACCCGAAGGAAATAGAGGAAAATTAAATGCTGATTTTCTACACAGCCCAAAGCTTCCAAATATTGTTTGTATAAAAATGCAATTTTCGATGTTTTGACTGTAAATAGCTTCACTCTATTATAAAGTTGATGCATATACAAATAAGAGGAGAGTTGTTACAGTATAATGCTGAAGAACAGTTGAATTACGATAAGCACTGCTGTTTATTAGTCAGTGAATATTTTGTTTTTAAAAAAGGCTATCATGCTCTCTTGCTTAAAATGAGATTTGGAAAATCCACTGTATTTAAGATATCTTATTGAAACTTATAACAGCTTTTATGCACAATAATACTAATATTTCTACCATGTATCATAATTTCAGTTTGCGTGGCTATATAAATAATAACTTTTTACTGCCTAAATTCATTATTCTAGTAAAAATGAGCCAAGTGATGCATTTTTAATAATATTCAATAGAAAATTCGGCTTTGCAGTAAATTAATTTAAAAAATATATCTGTCATATTGTATTTTTATTATATTGCCTTAATTAGTGTAGGAAAATTATGACTTTTCCTGTCCTCCAGAACTCTTGGTTTTTCAAAATGTAATAATTTATTAAAACTGGAGCAATATTTCGAAAAAGTAACATGGCCAGTTCCTTTTAATGTACTTTTGAGAGCCAGTATAACACTTTTAAACAAATAGTGAAAACTTGCATCGTGTGGAACATTTTGAGTATTGAAAGGTTTGGAAAAGGTTTACGAGAAAATAAGCTTTAAATTTGGGAGTAGGTGCCTATTAATAAGCACGCAACTATCCATATATAGCTTCAGTTAATTAGTGGCTAAGATTTGCCAAGTAGAACAACGCATATATATTTATTTAAAATTTAGAAATAAAATAATGTTTGAATTTGTTACCATTTTTGGTCAAAGGAAATTTTTTTTATATTTACACAGCAATACTAAAATTAATTTAACAGCAGTTTTTATTTTTAACTCTAAGCATAGGAACCTTCCAGATTTGCATGTAAAACTAAAACAAAAATGAACGTTACATGGAGCACCATCCAAGGGCAAAATTTGCACGAGCTGCAATTGGCTATCATTCTTGTAATATGTATTTATTTTAAGTGACAATGTTAAAGTGCTTAGTTACATAACTATCATAGTACCAACTCAGGTCAAAATATGCTCTTAAGGATAATAGTTGTATGTTTATTTCCAATTTTTAAAATGTTAACCGGATAAGTATACAGTATAGTACTCGATAAGGTGGAAGAGAACATAAGGAAGTTCGATAAATATAGAAATATGTTGAATTAGAACATTTTAGAAAAATTGTATATCTAAACAAAGCAATAAAAGGCAGCTGAACACGGAAATAGTTGTTTTTTGTGCCTGTAGTCAAGTAGATTAGAGATTTCATACTCTTGAAGTTAATTTTTATGGTAGCTTCAATGCTTAAACTTCAAACACCAATTTCTGGATGAATAACTTCAGAATATAGAATAAACTGTAAAATATGGTGCTTAAGCGTGTAAGTCATAATAGATAAGCCAATATATTAAGCACGAGGTTCTTAGGATTTGCTACCCTAACGAGCTCCCAGCAGCTTCCCCTTAAGCAATGACTACACTATTTACTTATTTATAATCTTTTTTTGAAGCGTATTGCATTCATAACTGAGTAAAATAATTTGAAAATAATGCATTAATGAACATAATGTGTACATGATAAAGTCAGTACAAAATTACTGCCTTTTACATAGTGAGAAGGCGGGAACATTTGTTATGCCTATATTTTAACCTGGTTCACGCATGTGTGCAAATATTTTGATATGATATTTATGAATTTTTTAGAAAAATTAATGTCACATATTAAATTTTAAATACTAGTGCACTCGAGAAAACCAATAGGTAAATACTCCCTGAATCGAGTTGACTTTTCACCCGGAATTCCCGGGTTCGATTCCCGGCTGGGGTGGGGAATTTTTCTATACCGGAATAATTTCCTATACCACACAGAATCTGGAAATATGCATGTGAGATTGAATGCGAGTGTGTTTAGTGATACAAAATGATTAACCTAATGCTAATAATCTATAGATAATGTAGAAGTGTTTCACAAGTTAAAAGCTCCCGATATGACCATAGCAGTTAGGGGTTATACAAATTAAACCACAAAATATGTCTTTTTCGTCTTTTTCAAGAACGACAAGTGAAAACTATGGACAATTTTTCATAAACAGAATTTCAGATATCTGTTAATTTAAACATCTGCTAGCTATGTTGTGAATTAGGAATGGAAACTTGGTGAAACTTAGAGATAAATATGTATACAAGAAAATATATGGGTAAAATTTCCTGTATCTTCATAAGTTTCAGTAGCAGCATATTTGTTTTTCTTTCGTCTAAACCCTTAACTTCCGTTGCCCACACCCTAAACCAAGAGCTGCCAAACCTTTCATAACGGTGCACACATAGCTCGTCAGAGAATCAATGGCAACTAACTCAGGAACGAGAAGCATATATCAATTTTTCAAATACAGTATTTTGTGGAACTAAAATCTGCACTTTCGTGTTAATAACTGATGCATTAACAAGTGATCAGTATTTCAATCATCGTCTCAAGGCAATGTAATTCATAGTCAACAGGAGTTCCTTGCCAAAACACGTCAGGCATTGTCTAACTTTAAATACTTTTCGCTATTGTTACAAATTTAGATTCAAGTAATTGTTAATTTAGAGAAAATATCCCCATTTTCATTGTAAATACAGTTTTATACATATATTTATAAGTTAAATATTACTTTTAACTTAGTTTCCCTTTATATTCAACTGCTTATGTTGATGGTTCCTCTAATATTTGTGTTACTTCCTTTTTGTTTCGCTTTGGATTTATTTTACTTGTAACATTATTTTGTCCTGAAGTTTTCGACGTTGTTGAGCAGAAGAGAATGCCAAATGACATTAGCTGTGTCAGAGTAAATAAATAAATAATATAAAACACCTGTTTTGAGAAGTATTTTACGTTAATACCAATGACAAGAATTAAACTCACTTTTTTGTGACATAATTGCAGACATTTGTGGTCATAATTTTATGCTGTCTATCAACAAAGCGGACTCTAAACGTACATCAGTCATAGCAGAACTATATTTTTATTCCACATATTTTATTTCTGAAAATGAATTTACCTGTTTGAATTAATGCGAACACTGAATTAATCCTCGTGCAAACTCTTTCAAATGTAGACAGTAGGTAGACAGTTATAAAAGTAAAAAAAAAAATAACTTGCTTGAATTTGTACTTCGATAGTTCACTCTACTGAGTATTAATTAAACACTTAAACACTTTAATCTTTCAAAATTGTGAATGAAGTAATCTAATACAAGCACACGTTTCTTATTAGTGTATCTTAAATTTTGTAGGAGGGCCAAAAAAGAACCAGATCCCGTGTCAGATTTGGCCTCCCTTTAGAAAACTCTGCCCTAAATAATCTTCCGTTCAATTTAAAACTGTAATTAAAGACTGTTGAAATATGCACTCATATTGTTTATATTTTATTTGACACATTTCCTAGCAATTTTTACATAAATTATGAGTAAATACCCCAGAATGAGACACTCTCGTGTTCAGGAGGAGGTTCCAATCAAGAAGTTATAATATAGCTTACCAGCGTATAAAAATCTGAATAAAACTGTCGTGAAGATTTTAATGCATTCTAATTATAAATACACTCCTTCCAAAACACTAAAATGAAATTAGTAGTTTTCCTTTCTATATTCTGACATCTGGATGTATTCCTGTTCTTAAAAACCTATTTGCGATATAACAATAAATGCACCATATTTTCTTCAATTATTGCATAAGAATACTTAAATTAATAACACCAATGCTGCTAAAGATATTGCATTAAACACGTAGAGTAACTCAAAAAAATATTTGTCTTTTAAAATTCTAACTGCCAAATTGTCGCAGCTGTTCTGCCACATTGTAGGATTTCTGTACCAGCATTTTTAATAGCTTTTGTTAGTTAGAAAATTATTTTATGTGTACTTAGAAGAGGAAATGTATTTATATGAGATATAAAATTGCTTTGGAAGTGCACTAATTTGACGGAGGAAGAAAATATCAGTCAGGGTTTATAAAAGCTTCCACTGATCTTCCTCACTGACGCCTCGTTTTTATGACTTTACAAATTAATTTATCCTCCAGTTTAAATCATATATCGGTGACATTGTCAGAATACCTAACTTTATTGCTTCCTGTATATTAAAACTTATAACTTTTTATGTATACTTTGCTTCTTATGTGTTCTGTTTTGCTTGAGAAATTTAGAAATGTATAATTTTCAAACATTAAAAATACATAATATGAAATAGGCATTGTCCAGTAAAAGCAAATAAAATAATTTCTTCATACAAATAGATATACTAGCATTATCACAGATCCGTATGTGTAATTTTTTTATGTAAATTCACCTAGAGTCTTTAGATATTTAGACACAAGTACGTTAAAGGTATTTATGGACAATTCCTAAATAGATTCAGGTGGAGTGTCAATATTTTGAACTGAAAACATTTATGACTGTTGATACTTTTACCTAATCTCTATTGATATCATTTAACATCATACCGATAACTTGTTTCATTACTGTGATAGTGTGAACGTCCTAAAAATTCATGTGTTTTATTTCACACATGCTAAAATCTTATAAATAGAGTTAAAGCCATTTGATGTCAATTGCCTACTTATTATATGAAATACACTAAATGGCTCTAAGCAGCATATGTTACTGAAAGTGCTGTCATATTTTGCGAATTTTACTCCTGTATGAAAATATGCTATAGCTCTCTATTTTTCTCAGTTGCGTTTCAAATATGTTTTCACATATCTCGTAATTAAAGCGTTGAAGAAAATTCACATCAAATACAGGCAGGAGATTTTTGGATTGAAGATATTTCATCATTAAACGCCCAAGAGCAAAAA
This sequence comes from Hymenopus coronatus, assembly GCA_030762935.1. NCBI lineage: Eukaryota > Metazoa > Arthropoda > Insecta > Mantodea > Hymenopodidae > Hymenopus > Hymenopus coronatus. Next base: position 93,892,455 of record CM060900.1, on the reverse strand, counting down.
TATATGAACTGGGTTTTATTTCTATTGTGAACAAGTTTGGTGCTGTTTTTAGATCATAATTATTTCGAGGTTCTTGTTACGTTATAAATAAATTTTTATTTCAAATGTTGGAAAAAATGTAATCCGCTATCAAATATAGACAGCAAACATGTTTATAATCATAAGTCAGAGCAACTTTAATAGAACTTTTAAGAGGAGTTAACATCGTAAAATTCGATATAAGAAACCTTACTCGTTAGTATTACACATTGATATTTAGGTCTTTCTGATCACTTTTAATTATTTTTGCAGTTTTCCTGTGCACTTGAATTCCCATAAGTTATATGGAAAACTCGATTGCTGATATCAACAGAATTTTATATATATTAATAGCGTATTTTATCACCAAGGTATTGTGTGTTATCAAAGTTTGTTGTTTAGGAATCTGCAGTTGTTTTAAATGTTAACTTTCTGAGAAGACTATGCCTTTTCCGAAATATATGACCTTATTTTAGAGGAAAACTTCATGTTTAAAGCAAAAAGGATTTAATGTTTCTTTTTGAAATGCAATACCATATGCTAAAACAATGAAAGTATATTACTAGACGCTTAAAATGTCACTATGCATTCAGCGAAATGGCATTGTTTAATTTTACTACAATTAAGGAGGAATGATTTTAATCACTAAATAAGACATTTAGATGTTTCATCCATAATCTGCTCCAATATATTGCAATACATCTATGTTAAAATTTAATATAATCCATCATCAAAGTTCAATTCACGGTACTATTTGAGGAATTAAATTAGCGTTTCGTGTCGAATTACATTTTCCCGATCAGAATTAGCATATTACCATAAAAAATTGAGTTAAAGGATGCAACTTTTATTTCAATTTAAAACTATCTGAAATGTAACAATGTTTTCAAGCTGGGAATATCAATAAAAATAAAAAAGACACCAGTGTTCTCTGAGAAGTTTAGTTAATCAGTTTTATAAATGCCAACTGTTAATGAATCATTATTTCCATGTACAATGTGAACGTAGTTATTGTCCCTCTGTTACCAGATTTGTGAACGTAATATATTGACAAGTCACACATTAACGATATCACAATAACTTAGCAGAATATCAAAGGGGAATAATATCCACTGGGATATTTAAAATCAATTAAATTTCTTTGATATACATAACCATAACCTATATTACAAATGCACATTTACTTAAGTTATCAGTCACTCACACAGCAGTAAATATCATAACAATTCAATACCATCCTGGATTCTACGTTTCTAATTGTAAACTCTATTATTCCAAGGCATTTACGAAACAAAAGAGACACAGAGTGCAAGACAATGTAGATTTAAACGTGTCCGAATATATATAGTAGGCAGTTTTTATTTCAGTAAATGTTAGACTTGTAGACAATAAGATATTATTAATATAAAAACTTTTAACTCCATTGAAATAATTTGCTACTTGTTTCTATCAAAAGATTTGCTAATGTTTCTAAACGAGGTGTGATTTAGTATACAAAATTATCCTACTTCTAAGTACGGACACACTTGCATACTTATATCTATATATTTCCAACATGTGACGAAGTGCAAATCAATCAGTTCTTGAAAGTTCGAGAGACGGTGCTAAGAAAAATTACAGTAGTGGCATTAGTTCTGAGCACGTTTTGGCTAAATTAACTTTCAGATTACAATTTTGCATTAAACTCTTTTTCAGGATTTTTTTTTTTTTTAGCTTAACGTCCTTTAACCTGGTTGGTCATATCGGAATGATGCTGAAGTGACCTCAGGGTCCATGTAGCTTAAAGCTACTCGACATTCGTCTTCTTAGGATAATGGAAAACCCCGAAAAAAAACTTACCCGTATAACTCACCCTAAGCGAGATTTGAACTCGCGACCTGTTGAATGTAAGGCAGACTCGCTACCACCACACTACCCAGGCGGGAAGGATTATTCTGCTCTGATAAATTATAGCCAGAAAATGTTAGGATAATACATTATTGAACCTTTACCTCAATCTTGAGCTAATTTGGCTCTTAATAGACACATTTGACCCAACTTTTTAAAATATACTATATTATAATACCTATGTACACATGATTTTATTTTATTTTGTATATAATGTGAAATTTTGAATTATTGCTTAATTTTATAATACAGAATCTTAAAATTAGGGGAATTTGTTATTTTTTGGAATAATGACACTTCAACTCCATAATCTTAAGTATATAAGATTTTCCCAATTTCAAGCCCGATGTTATAAGAAAGTAATAATTTATTATGTTTCATATTGGATGCAGTATAAACACAAAAGTACACTTTCTAAGTATACTTTTATTATATTTATACATTCAATATGAAATATAAAGGATTATTACCCTATATGATAAGTTCAAAATTGGGGATATCTCGTATACTCAAGATTATGGTGTATGTGGTGATGTTCATGGTACTGAAATACCAGTATCCTAAAATTACTAGATATCCCTAAATTTTGAGATCTACAAGAGCAATAATTCCAATCTTCACATAAACAATAGAAAATAAAATATGTGTATACATTTATAAAATAATTTTTTTTTTTTTTTTTTTCAAAAGTTGGGCCAAATTAGCTCCACTTTGTGGTAAAAGGTTCAATAAATTATTATGCTAAGACTTCCTGGCTATAATTTATGAGATAATAATAATCCTGAATAAGAGTTGAATGCAATATTGTAATCTGAAGGTTAATTTAAGCAAAATGTGTGCAGAACTAATGCCACATGGATGACACAGATCACGCAAAATACATGTTACACCTGTTCTAAGAGAATCATTAGCGAAAGCATTAAAACCGACAGCATGTTCAGAGAGGATGCATACGTAATGAGGCACTACGCAATCACTCCCTGACAGCTGACCACGTGGTTCCCAAGAATGGGAAAACATTTCACACTAAACTTATATTATAGCAGGAAACCCCGAACTAAGACAATATATTTCGGGATGATCAACTGATATAATCCTGTGATCTGAATTAAAACACTATTGTCAGTGTTTCACATATTTACCTACACTGGCTGCAATGTTTTTGGCTCTCATTTTATTGAAATGTGTTTAAATGAAACTACCAAAGCTCTAAGAAGGATGTAAGTGATTTATTTTGCGCTCCCTTGTGTTTTGAATAGGAATGAGTCTAATCTGCAAATGCGTACAATGCGAGGATGTACTTGGCAAGACATGAAGCAATATGTTTGCTGTCCGTGACAGATTGTTGGAGGCTTTTCAAGCGAGATTATATGGAAGGAATGTGTTAACCTTAAGTTCCATGCACTTTCTTGCTCTTCAATACCTAATTATCTAACAATAGTCAGATAGATATTGCAACATTCAATGGGGTACATACACCTTGACTATTCCAAATTTATAAACAACAACATTTTGTATGCTACTGAACATCTGATATGTATTCTAAAATCTTTCAGTGCATTAAATTGGGAAGTATGTAAAAATATCCATGTAAAATTTGAATAAAATGGTGTAATTTTTAAAACCTCTGAGAAATTTGTGCATGGTTATGAAGGCGATTATGTAAACATCAGGGGAAGTTTGCATGTGAGATTTTCTCACACAGTTTTGGAGCTAATTGTGTAGATTTCAATGTTGGTTTTCTAAAATCATCAAGGACTCTTGAAGGTGTATGTAGCCCTTAAGAAAAACAGAATGATGGACTTACATCCGTGAAATCGGACATGTTGTGGTGGTGGAGATGTCGATAAAGTCGAGATGTGGTAGGGGCCAGTTTGTCGCCGACGACCAGAAGGGACGACGCGATGAGGGTTGCTCCTGACGACATGAGCCCTCGGTGTCAGCACCCGGGGGTGGAGGAGGGTTCACTCTCTCTTTCTCTCTCTTTCTCTTTCTTCAAACCACCGAAGCGCCGCAGTAGCACACGAAGATCACTGATTACACGTTATGTGTTCCCTTTCATTCTTAACCGTGAAAGCCCGTCACTGCTTGAAAACATCCGCTCGGCCAGGTGGATGGAGTGTCCGCACACGACCTGTGGATCTATAGCGCGCGCTTTGCTTGTCTATGACACGCGCAATCCCTACCACGACTCGTAGCATGTGACTATTGAAGCATTACCGCATCCCAACCTCCCACCAAAAGCACAATTCCTCCTCCACATGATGCAGAAACTCAAGATGAAGAAGAATTTTAGAGAGGGTTCTGATCGTCTCTTTTCCTTTAAGGGAGGGTATGCCCCCTCTTTTCCCCCTCGCGCAACAACCGGTGGCCCGTCCCCTTCTGACTGCATGAACCTTACCGCATGGCACAGAGAGCCATGATGTCACTGCCAGCCAATCAGCGCAAGTCTCTATAACATGTCGAGGGGGGAGCAGGGTTTCTCTTTCTTACTCCACTGGCTTCTCACCTGTCACATTCACACATAACCGTGATATTGCCGGTAATGGCCAACAGGTGGCATGGGGATCGCCTGATCCTTGCCAATATCCATTCAATCTTTGCATATAAACCAACTTCAACACGGAACGATGTCGTCTGGATCGGGAGAACTACACAAACTTTTAACAAAGATCGTTAAATAATATCAGCTGCATCGGGAAACGTCCAACAATGCTCAATATACGATGACACCTGTATCGAGAAAACTGCACATATGTTCAGGAAACTCACATTGCAATATCACCTGCAGGTGTTAGTGACCTCGTAATCAACGGCAACATAATTCCCATTCAGTAACCTATGTTAATATAACATAAGAAACATTTTCCCAACATTATATTGTATTTTGAGTTTCTTTGCACTTCATTATTAATAGGGTAGCAAAACGTCTTTTAAAATGAAATTTTTACCAAAATTAGACAACACATTTCTTGTCTCTATTTATGATTAGTTACAAGAAGTAAATATGAAATAAAAATAAAAATTCATAATAACTAGCTGCGAAACTAAATGCAAACTAAGTCTTGCCACCTATATTTTTTACTATTTTATTTTGTCTTTCTTTTTACCAGGTACTAGGTACAATGTACAAACAGGTAGAGAAGGCAATGTATACCACCCAAACATTCGATATTGAGATTTCGCCACAAATAATGTTTTGAAGACCCCTGAATGAAAAAATATATTTTAGAAAAACATACGCGCGCGCGCGCGTGTGTGTGTGCGTGTCTGTGGAGAGCATAATTCAAAAACGAAAAGGCGTTAAATACCATATTTGATATTTAAGTTTAGTGTATTCCAAAGATGCGACACGAAGGTTTTAGGAAAATTCTACCACACCAAACTACCCTTTATATGGAAGATTTTTCGATTTTCTCAAAAATGGCTGTAACGGTTTTTATTAAAATACCGTATGTTAAATATGTTTACACGATCATTAATATGTAGGTATATCCTGAATTTCATAAGAATATCCTCTGAAGTTGTGTTTATTCTGAATGACTTTTACATAATCGATAAACCATAAGATATACACAAAAATTTACTACACAAACCTACAGATTTCATTGAAACACACAATCTCTACCCTGTACACTTTTTCTGGAGTTAACCTTTTCCAAGATATTCCTTGTTATAATTTTCAGTTTTAAAATACTTATATTTTCATCAAATGAGCTGTGTTATTAATTGTTCTTGCTCCTGGACAAGCAAAGAGTAAAACCCTAGCGACTATGTTTTAAAATATTTGACTATCGCTTTAGCCTGGTGTATTCCGTTTAGAAGGAAGTAGGCAATAAAAGCATTTATGCAAACGGTTATCTGGATTAGCGTGAATTAGCCACACGGATGCTCTTTTTAAAAGGATACTTTGTGACAGAATAGGTAGAGAATATCATGTGAGCTGAACACACCAGATTTGTTTTATGAAGAGTAAGTAGTAATTGGCAAAATGAGAAAACAAAATTAGTTTGATAATGAAACTAAACATGTTTTTACTGTTGCAATATTATTAATTTTTCACGAAAATTAGTTTTCTCTCTGAAAGGCGACTGAAACATTTGAAATGCATATTATACTGCACGTAATTATGTGGATTTCTCTTACTTTTTTCATTATCCTCCTCATGACTGGGTTTCAAGTTACAGATATAGAAGTGAACGTTCATATCTTCACGAAACTCATAAAGTAATACGTTTTAAATCAAATATGAAATCCTATAAATGGAAAGTTGGATAACTCCATATTTTGCAAAATTTGAATTTCTATTTATCCAAAGCATGAAATTGGTGTAGCTCCCACCATAGGAAGCGTGAGTGGAGGATATAGAAGAAAAGTAGGTTACGTTTACATGCTTTTCTCTACCCTCTACCTGAATGTAAACTATTTTTACGAAATCTTGTTTTCTATCCAATTCATTTTAATAGAGAAATTGCAGAAATAGCTGCATTACAGATATCGTTATACATACAAGGAAAATGTCAAATGTTTTTAAACTGGACGCTATATCCTGGCCATACCCTTTCCATATTGTCGTAAGAAGTAACTGAAATAAAAAGCGACAAAGAATTGAAAAATTCAACCACTTAAGGGAACTAACATGTGCAAATTGATCAGAATTCTTGAAAATGTTGATTTTTAGATTTTAGCACATTAATATGCCACGGTTCTTGTAGATTAATATGCCCAAGTTATTTTCAGTCACTTGCAGTTTAAACACTTGTCGTGTGACCTTTTAAAATGGAGTTTTCACTGGTAACAAATGACACTTCAAATATTAAATGGCGTGTTTCTCTAAATGCATTTTCCAAGGCATGTAAATGTTCAAAGTGCTCCTTGCAGAGCACATTTCAACCAATCAGTATGATTTCTATACTAGAGAACCTTAATATAAATTTATCGAATTCATTTTCTAAGTAAGTAATTATTTTATGTGTTTGTATAAACAAAATTAATTAATCCACAAAAGTAGTGAAAAAGTATGAACCAATAATTTATCATGTCGTTTCCTACGGTAGTATTTAATTAATTTGAAACACATCCAATATATTTTTAAAGTGATATTCCGGGAATGTAAATATGTAAATATGAAGTTTTGTTACAACATTTTGAAAACTGAAGCGCAAGAAGCTTTTTTGATACAGTAGTTGATTTTTTCCCCCCAAAACTATTTGATGCATTTGTCTCAAATTTTCAGAGCCCGCCTGGGCAGTGTGGTGGTAGCGTGTCTGCTTCACATTCAAGAGGTCGTGAGTTCGAATCTCGCTTAGGCTGAGTTGCTCGGATAAGGCTTTTTCGGGGTTTTCCCTTATCCTGAGAAGACGAATGTCGAATAACTTTAAGCTCCATGGACCCCGAGATCATTTGAGCATAATTTCACCAATTTTATTCATCGTCCGATATGACCAACCAGGTCAAAGGACGTTAAGCTACAGGAAAAAAAAATCAGAATTTTTTATACCACATAGCATTAGAGGTAAATGGTAAAATATGAACGTAATTCCTTAAGAAATATTGAATTTGAAACATTCATTGGTTAGCCCCCTTAATAACGAATACCTTATCTCGCAAACAACCAATGCCACAAAAAGTAATGTGAAAATTTTGTATGTTTGAAAGAGACCTATACCTTTCGTACAGTGCATTTTCAGCCATATCGCTTAAATAGAGTGGGAGTGAAATGAAATACTGACTACAATCGGTCTAAAATCGAAAATAGCTTTTTTGTGGTAAAAAGTTGTAGGAAAGTTAGGGTGTACATCTAGAGTCAGCATTTTGCTGCCCTCCTCTGCTTCATGCTCTAAAGATCGCACTACATATCAGTGTAGTAATTTATAAAACAGCGCTGTGCTCAAAAGTACATTTTCACACCTTCAAAATGTTCCACGCGTCTCAATTTTTGTGTAGACGCAACCAAACTTTTCCAGAATGTGCAAAAGATCTCCTGAAATATTACAGAAGACAAAATTATATCTACTAACACCATTAATAATTTTTCAAAATATATTTTTTATGAAATAATGATACATTTTAGGTAATGATTTTTTTTTTATATTTATCGAAATTGCGTAATCAAAGTTATTGGAATATCACCGCGTAAAGTTTTGTTGTGTGGTTTAAAGCTTCAAATATAATAAATGTCAACAAGTTTTCTGAATTATTCAGGCTCGTGAAACATTTTGGTTTAGCTATATGTTTGCATAACAAAATTATGATATAATTTATATCTTGTAAACTATTTATTTTAGGCCGTGGCCGAGCAGTTATATTACTTGCTTCGATCACGGGGACCGCATGTGCGACTTGTGGTGGACGTAGCTGAGTTTGGACGGGCTTTCTCCGGCTTCCCCCGTCATTCACTCCACTCCATAATCATCCTTATTTTATCCCTTTTACCGTTATTTCATATTTATTTATGCTAAGCTGTATACAGGTGAATATGACCAGTGTTCAGCTGGTCATATTCATATTTTACAATAGTTTGTTAATTCTAGCTAATTACACCATTTTGTCTCTATTTATTGTCCATTTATCTTTCACTTTGTGTAAGAATTGTCCAATCCTCTCACTATCTTTTCGAAACATTTCAACTACCGCTACATTTCTATCTATCTTAAACCATTTCTTATTAACATACTCTTTTCTCCAAACTTCGGTGTTTTTACATTTAAATAATAGGTACATGTTCCATATATTCATTTCCGCCACATATAGTACATTGATTTTGAGGAATACTTTTTCTTCAACCTTTTAACCTCCATTCTCCTGCTTTAATCCATGTATACTATATGTACTTTATTTCATATCATACACTTCCTCACTTTTATACCAGGCATTGGGCTGATCATCCATTCTGCGTTTTCTCTGGGCCAGAGCTTCTGTTCCTCAACAGGCATTTGGCCGCACTTGCTTATAAGTACCAGGGGTGTAATTCCTCCATACGAGGAGGTTAAACAGAGAAATAAAGAAAGGAAGAAAGAAAGAATTTTCTTCTGGTTTAAAAGATGTCCGATTTTCAAAATCTACTTTCTTGTACAGTTTTTTATAAGTGACTAAAATATTTTTGACAACACCATACCAGCATATAGAAAATCTTGCAGCATCGGATTCTCTACATCTTCGATATAAAGGAGGGCAAAATATATATCCACTGTAAAAGCACAATTTATAAAGTTTTACTTTTTCTATATATAGGTACATTTTAAATTAATGTTTTAATAAAACATCCTATACTTAAGTTTATTAAGAACAGTTTTGGGAAGCTGCAGTAAAATGTTCAGCTTTTTCCAGCATGTGTTTTGTGGGCTCCAATAAGTTTTAAAAATAAAAATTATAAAGCAAGTCCAGAAAAATGAGTTTTAATACACCTACCAGAGATTATTTAAAAAGAGAGAATTTAAATATGATGTAGTTATGGAAACTAGCAGACGTCATAGGACTTTGAAACTTTGCATATATGTAGTTTAGTGTATGTGGTAATTTTTCATATTTGGCTGAAAATGGCAGAAACTTAATCATCGCCCTTTCAAAAGTTTCAATTTTATGGAAATAGCGTTTACTCCTAGCACTATAACAATGCATTTTCATATTGCTTTTGCTTAGCGTATAGTCTTTTTAACTATCAATAAATGAATAATTACAAATATACGCTGATAAAATTCCAGTGACAATTAAATCTATGCGTTTTGGAAGCTTTTCTCCAGTTAATTGCTGCTTAAAGTTACTCTAATAGTATGGCTCTTGAAACGCTTATATTAATTCTGTATTATACAGAATGCATTTTCGAGAAAATTCTTTGTCCTATTAATGTTGTGTGCGATTTTTTGTAGTGTTTAACACCCATTTTACTACTTGGGGCACCGCAGGCGATGACACTGGTGATATATGAAATGAAGATGGAGCATCGCTGGAATGCGATGGCGGGGGAAACCTGAGAACCCTGCGCTGCTTTGTCCACCTGAAATCTTATTTGCGGTTGCTTGGGATCGAACCCTTGGCCGTTTAGATGAGAGGTGAGTGGTCTAACCAATCGACCACGGCGAGGCCTCTTCTGTGCGAAGTTTTATATTAAGGAATTGTATACCTTGTTCCATACCACCATCTGTGTTTCACAGCACAGACTGTGTCTCTTAAGCATTAGTTAATGCGATTTTGGTTTATATTTGCCTTATTAATGCTTTTTACTGCCACTTATTTCAAAAGGTAGAGGAATTGTTGCATCCCACTAAACATCTAAGTCGAGAGTAATACATGCTTTGAGATCCCTGCAACCAAACGCAAATATGTCCGAGTGTGTGTGTGTGTATGTGTGTGTGTGTGTGTGTGTGAAAATATAACTAAAAAATCTGATGTGTACCATTCACATGACTTTCTCCATATCCCTGCAACAAATAATTCTTAAAAAGCTTATACTTCTATTTACTTTATGCTAATCAGACAAAAATAGCAGAAATAGTCTAATTACTCGCTTCCTTGTAAGTAGAAGCGAAATAAGGGACAACCGTAGGTTAAAGTGATAATCAAAAGCTGGTTGCTATGTCAATGAAGTTCCTTTGTCTATATGGATAGGAGTTGACAAGTTCCTGTATGAGAAAAGTACGTTTTTCATAGCAGAAACCAAAAATAAAGAATGGCGCAAAAACGACGAACTCCACGAAAAAATGTACATAACATAAATTGTGTGTATTAATGTTCTCTACATTTTTTGTGCAGTAAATTTTTGTCGGTTTCTTACGGTTTAGCAGTTATTCAAAATTTAGTAAAATTCATCCAGAATAAACTACTCTTCAGAGGCTATTCCCAGAAAATTCAAGATATACATTTTATTTGTCAGGCAAATATATTTAATATACGAAATTTTAATCAAAGTCGTTAGAGCCATTTTTGAGAAAATAACAATTTTCGAAAAAAGTTCCATGTAAAGGGTAGTTGGGGTTGGGGGGATTTTTCTCAAAATCTTCGTGTCGCATCCCTGGAAGATACTAAACTTAAATGCCAAGTTTGGTATTTTACCGACTTTTCTTTTTTGAGTTATCGTGTTCACAGCACACAGACACATGGACACACGGACACACACACACACACACACACACACACGGATCTTTTTGTGAAAATGCTTTTTTTGGATATTGGGGACCCTAAAACATATATTTCCGGTGAAATCTCGGTATCGAATTTTTGGTGGAGGCAATACTTTCTCTATACACTATGTACATAGTGCGTATGGAGAAAGTAAAAATGAAAAGTCGAATAATACCAAAATTATTGCACAGCATTAGAAAGTGGCGATACGACGTTTTTAAGAAAATCTCCCACCCAAAATTACCCTTTACTTATCAGGCCAGGTGGCTCAGGCGTTTCCTCTGAGACTACCATTCGGAAGGTCCTGGGGTCGGTTTCCCCCGGCCGACCACTTTACCCACCTTTTTCCCGGGAGTTTCTCGAGTCACTAGGCGAATGCTGGAGAGGCTTTTTCATTCCCCCGAATGTCCTGTCCCTCCAATTTCATCCGTCTGGTCTTTTTACAGGATTGTAAGTGCTTTCGAAACTCAGCTTTTGGCGGTAGTATGGCGCTGGGGGTCTGCGGTATATTTTAGGGTGTTTATTTAGACCTGAGGCGCGGGCAGCTAGCGCTGTCCGAGCCGAGATGAACTGCTTGTGAACAGTTAGAGACTTTCCACCATAGCTCCATGTCGCAGTCTGGTTCCGGTTGCCCTCTGTAATTGCTCTCATCTCATCCCTTCCTCCTGGGGTTTGACGTAGAAAAAGCTTATCACTGGCTGCACTACACTACCCTTTATTTAAGATATTTAATGATACACAAAATGCATAAGTATTTTTTTTCTGGGAATAGCCAGTGAAATTCTCATGATTTGGAAGGAACTACATGAATTGGTGAAAATTAAGGGAGACAAAAACGTACTATAGGTAACTACAAAGTATACAGTTCTTATTAAAAAAGAATTTATTTAAAATAAGCTTCTAGAGGCATTGGACATTCCCAAGATATCATTTAACATTGGTATACATTTTTCAATAACTGCATCGTCATTATTTTTTGTACACTAGAAAGAAACGTGTAATGAACCTATTTATACAAACGGTTATCTATCTTAATTTACTTGCAGTAGATAGAAAAATTAGTTTTTTTAGGAATAATTTTCAGACACTAGAATTTTATGCTCAGCAAAGCAGCTCGTAAATTCGCGTGATAACAAAAAAATCAAAATATTTTAGGGTAGTATTGTAATTCCAACAAGCTGTAAATAATTTATAAGCTAATCTTCGTTTCGTAATCGGCTTACCCTCCCCCTCCCCTAGGACTTACAAGCCAATGCCTAGGGGTCAGAAGCCTGTTGGGGAGCCAACGGCACGAAGCCACATAATGAAGAACCTGTTACGAGGGGTCATCCCGTGGCCAGGCATGGACATGAAGTGGATCATATGAAATGTAAGCGAAATGGATGATTAGAAAGGAGATGATGGAGCAATTGGTAGAATGAGTGGCGTAAGAAACAGGAGGACCCGGAGAAAACCCGCCCAGACGCCGCTTCGCCCACCCCGAATCCCACATGCGGACGATTGGGATGGAACCCGGGCCGTCATGATGGGAGGCGAACGGTCTAATCACTCACCCAAGGCGCCGCCTATAAGCTAATTTAATGTAAATAAATAGTCATAATATATAGAAGAGAGTATTTCATCAGATGTATGTTAGTATAATTTATAAGAGAGATAAAAAAAGAAAGTTAAAAAGAGAAATCGTTCGCAAGGGAGTTTTTAGACAAGGTCACCTAGATGGGGTTGTTGAGCAAAAGGACAGAACGCAATCGTTTTGGGATGACAACCTCATAAAAATGTGAAAGTTGCTTTTTCTCTTTCCGCATCTTTCATGGTTGCGTTGCCATCTGTTCACCTGGTTTCTGAAGTTATCGGAAATTAAGTTCAGTATTCTGCACCGTTTTTTGAGCAAGAATTTTCAGATAAAATTCGCGTTGTATGATTAATTTAATCCCACACATAACTGAAACAAAATCACATCTGTAATTTTACCTCATGTTAGAAACAATTAATACATATCTGTATTTTTGCGCTAAATAGCCTAAATATACATCTGGGCCTTTTACGCTTTCTCTTAAAATATTCACTAAAACGCTGTAGTTATGTAAAAATTGAACTTGAGGTAGGACTTACAGCACATTATCGATTTTATTTGGTTTACCGTTTGGCATTCACAGATGGAGAAGGAGAGACACAAAGCAAACATTTGTCATTAAATTTATTGAGAAGCTCTGCTCTGTAAACTTTAAAGCCGTTTTTGTTAGTGCATGTTATTTTTTTTTTAATTCTTTCATTTATATAGCCCCCTTTAACATCTAAGGTCATATCGGGGGCTTTGCTCTTGAAACAACTCGCTGTCTGTAGGTTCTTTTACATTTGGTTTAAACCATAATATTTTCCTCACACACACACACACTCACGTACGTACTCTGTGGAGGATAGAGAGTAATTCTGGCTAAAGAAAAATTCTCCGCCCCAGCCGGGAATCGAACCCGGGACCTTGGGTGAAAAAGTCAGCTTGCTGACCACTTGACCACGGAGATAGTCTGCATGTTATTGTTCAACCTTAATTGCATTATATTAAAAAAATGTTATGTGTTCCATTCACACAACTTTATCTCGCTGTTCCAAATGTAAACTGTTCTTACAAAAGAGTATTCTTTTATCTACACCATCTAATAGAGATAAGCATTAGCAGAATTGGTCTTACTTTGCTTCAATGTGAGTAGAACAGAAATAAGGGAATACACTATGCAAAGGCCATAGTCAAAAATTTTAAAATCTGGTTGCTATGTAAAACAAATTGAGGTTCGGTTCGCTTTTCATTGTCCCGTTTGAGAAAAGTTAGGTAATTTTAAACTTAAAAAAATAACAAGGAATATCTCAAAAACGGCCATTTCAACGAGATACATATATGGCATAAATTATGTGTTTTAAATAGATCTAAATGTTTTGTGCATGGAGGTTTGTCTTACGGTCTAAACGTTATGCAAACTTCTGCAAAACTCATTCAGAATGATAAGGTCCTCAGGAGCGATTCCCATAAAATTGAAAATATAAATTTTATTTGTGAAGTAAATATCATACTTTAATAAAACCCTTTAGAGCCATTTTTTAGAAAAACAAAATTTTCAAACAATTTTCCATGTAAAAGTTGATTTGCTATGGGGGAATTTTTTGAAAAACTTTGTGTGCCACCCTCGGAAGATACTAAATATTTAATGGTGTTTTCGTTTTTGAGCTATGCTGTCCACAGGAAGAAAGACAGTCGCACACACGGATCTTTATCTCTAACTTTTTTCGGACTCAGGGACCTCAAAATATGAATTTTCGGTGAAAACTTGACATCGAATATTTGGGTGAAACACATTCCTTCTCTAGCTACTATGTACATTATATGTACACATGTGTTAGAGTAAGGAAAAATTAACTGAGAGTAAATCTAATTTTATGCTCGACCATGCCTATATGTAGTAATTATAGTTTGATAGCTGCACTTTTATGACCTCATTAAAGTGCAGGTTTCCACCAATCAAAATATCCGCGTGTAACAATCAACATTGTCACGTCTGCGCACATCTCGTAACGCTAACAGGCACCAATTGTTGTTTCACTGCGCGAGGGAAAGTCAATGCACTTATTGACTCAGGTAGGCGTAGAATAATAGAAATAATTTATAAATATTTTAAACTTAAATATATGGTCGAGCATATAGTCGTATGAAACTGGGCTATAATAACAAATAAGATGCTCGTATGAAAATTATGAAACTCACTCCGCTGTTTCATAATAGTTATTTATACAACGATCCTATAATGGTAGTTATTGGGATACGAGTGAGAGGTAAGTTTTGACGCTAGCAAAAGTGAGAGCAGAGAAACCTCACGAGTATTCTAATGACTATTTTATGACAGTTGCAAACATAATTTTTTCTACGACATGTAGATATTTAATAAATATTTAATATTTAGATATCTTACGTACGGAAAATGAACTCCACCGACCGTTATGCGTGTTGTACGCATGCGTGGATAACAAATAGAATTCGATTCACGGTGATAGTTGATTTGCAAGATGGAGACTGAGGTATTTTGGCATAGTGATAATGATATGGAATTTAGTTCCACCTGATATAAGAAAGGAGGCGAGTAATGTTAACAATTTACTTCCACAGAAATCAAAAAGATTTACGAAAATTTATATGATAAATTCATGGCATAGAGAATAACAAAAAATGAAACTTTACTCTCGGAAAATGTCCTTATATTACACTTTGAAGAAATGCGAAAACAATGAAATCCTCAACTTTGTGGACAAGTTATTCAGTATTGAAAACTACTCTAAATGTGAAACATGGAATTGATATCCTAATATAAAAAGTTGTACTCCTGTTAAAACAGAAATCGGTAGAATACAGTGGGGAAAAAAGTGAAAATATTTTTCACAGATGAAATTAAAACCTTAATTGATGAAGCACCGGACAATACATATCTGCTGATAAGGTATGTAAATACAACTATTTTCGTAAAAATAAATATTTTGGTTGGAAGTGGAGCTAGCGCGCAAGCCCTGGCTTATTGATTTCCTCGTCTCTGTTCAGCCAATGTCATGACCTACTTAGCTTTGCTTACGTAATATTATGAGTTTAGATTCGGGAAATAATTATACATTCTTATAATTCTTAGTCATTAGTAGGGTAACGCGCAAAATCTATATCGAAATGAAAATCTGTATGGCATGGCTTTCATTTCGATACAGATGTCAACAGTAAATGACCACATTTCAGTATATGAGTATAAAAACAGCTTGCATCTTAATTACAACCATTATACTCTCGTTGCATATAACACTATTTAAAAAAGAAAAAAATAAACACTGGATTCTTGTAGTCATCAGTTTAAAAATAATTTCAATACACCTCTGAAGATGATAATGTAGTTATCTCTTGAATACCCTCTCAGAATTCACCAGACTGATGATTGGGCAATAGCATCATTACTTTACGAGCTTAGGGTGTAGTTTCAAAACACTATAAAAACTGATTGGGAGGTAATAAAGTTTAGAATGCGAAAGCGTTAAAGGAATGAATGGATGAAACTATTCCAGATACAATCGTTAAAATGAACGAGGTAGGTTATCACTTTAAGTTTTGAATAATGTAGGACCATTGTGCGAGTATTCATAGAAATACCGTGACCCCACTTCATTAGAAGATGTGAGTAGATAATAGATATTCTAATACTTGATCAGAAAAATATGAACCAAATTCCTTTCGAGGATGGCGATAAAAGTGCTATTTGCACGGTTATGTACTGTGCACTTAATTAAAATGACGCTAAATGGTTTTCACCACTCCCTTTGCTCAATCTAAGGTGGTCACATTAATAAAGATTCTCAGTACTTTTTTCTTTTTCTTTTTTCCCACACTGTGGCCGCCTCTTGGCGACTCGCGCACCGACCTCCATATCTCGGACTCCTGCAGAAATATTTATAGTATATGCGCAACTGCCTCACATTCTCACAGTTGTAATTACAATGGCAATTCAACTCAATTGTTAAAGCCCCAATGCAATAGCCGAGATTAGGTAATTTCAACCAATCGCGGGCATCTGACAGTAGCGATATTGTCGAAAAATCTTATCACAGTTGATGGAATCTTGTCGCTCCTGACGTTCGTTTGTTTATTCTCCTGGCTTGGTTATTGGTAACAAGGTGACAATCCAGCGAACCAGTCTTTACTTTTAATAACTATCAGTTCCACAATTGTACTTTCTATTAACCCAGTTACAATGTTTATTTACAGTTTTATCTATTCATTATGTATTTAGTTCAAAAAAGGAGCGAAAATAATTATTATTTGTATTTCTTATGTATGAAATGAGTGCAATAACTTCAAACAAAATAACGTTTGTATCCATTTCATGCATTACTTATTGACAGCTGAAATAAATAGTAATCCCATATTTCTATTGTTGCTACCGATATTCGTACATTGGTTGTGGGCACGATCGGCCATATCATAATTCAGGCGGCAGTGAAGAAAGAAAATAACATTCGATAAATAAACATGGTCGAATGCGTCATCTACTATTTGAGAAGTAATGTAAGTTTTACAAGCAAAACCTGATAAAATCTCCCTTCCCATATATTATAAATTATTAATAGTCTATTTTGTTTAATTGTCTTATCAAATACAACTTATGTTCTCATCTCTTAGGACAATTCACTCCAGCTGCTTCGCTCCAGCTGTGCAGTATCGACAGATAAAAACACTCCTGGCATTACTTATGATAATAGTTACATCGTATGATAAATTATGCTGAAATGTTGTC